>CM038675.1:776849769-778049769 GCA_021605145.1 Aegilops bicornis
CTTTCTTTAAATACAGGCTTCACCGCAAGTCTGTCTAAAACTATATGCTTTGATCAACTTATCAAAGCGTATATTCCAACTCCGAGATGCTTGCACCAGTCCATAGATGGATCGCTGGAGCTTGCACATTTTTGTTAGCACCTTTAGGATTCACAAAACATTCTGGTTGCTTCATATACAACTCTTCTTTAATAAATCCACTAAAGAATACATTTTTGTTATCCATTTGCCAGATTTCATAAAATGTGGCAATTGTTAACATGATTCAAACAGACTTTAAGCATCGCTACAAGTGAGATAAACTCATCGTAGTCAACACCTTGAACTTGTCAAAAACCTTTTTCCGACAAGTCGAGCTTTGTAGATAGTAACACTATATCATCGTTCGTCTTCTTCTTGAAGATCCATTTATTTTCTATGGCTTGCCGATCATCGGGCAAGTCAACCAAAGTCTACACTTTGTTCTCATACATGGATCCCATCTCAGATTTCATGGCTTCAAGCCATTTTGCGGAATCTGGGCTCACCATCGCTTCTTCATAGTTCGTAGGTTCATCATGGTCTAGTAACATAACCTCCAGAATAGGATTACCATACCACTCTGGTGCGGATCTTACTCTGGTTGATCTACGAGGTTCAGTAACAACTTGATCTGAAGTTTCATGATCATCATCATTAACTTCCTCACTAATTGGTGTAGGTGTCACAGGAACCGGTTTCTGTGATGAACTACTTTCCAATAAGGGAGCAGGTACAGTTACCTCATCAAGTTCTACTTTTGTCCCACTCACTTCTTTCGAGAGAAACTCCTTCTCTAGAAAGGATCCAAATTTAGCAACAAAAGTCTTGCCATCAGATCTGTGATAGAAGGTGTACCCAACAGTTTCCTTTGGGTATCCTATGAAGACACATTTCTCTGATTTGGGTTTGAGCTTATCAGGTTGAAGCTTTTTCACATAAGCATCGCAACCCCAAACTTTAAGAAACGACAGCTTAGGTTTCTTGCTAAACCACAGTTCATACGGTGTCGTCTCAATGGATTAAGATGGTGCCCTTTTTAACGTGAATGCAGCTGTCTCTAATGCATAACCCCAAAACAATAGTGGTAAATCGGTAAGAGACATCACAAATCGGACCCTATCTAATAAAATACGGTTATGATGTTCGGACACACCATTACTCTGTGGTGTTCTAGGTGGCATGAATTTGTGTAACTATTCCACATTGTGTTAAATGAAGACCAAACTCATAACTCAAAATATTTGTCTCCGCAATCAAATCGTAGAAACTTTATTTTCTTGTTACGATGATTTTCCACTTCACTCTGAAATTCTTTGAACTTTTCAAATGTTTCAGACTTATGTTTCATCAAGTAGATATACCCATATCTGCTCAAATCATATGTGAAGGTCAGAAAATAACTTGATACACGCATGAGCCTCAACACTCATCGGATCACATACATCAGTATGTATTATTTCCGATAAGTTAGTTGCTCGCTCCACTGTTCCGGAGAACGGAGTCTTAGTCATCTTGCCCATGAGGCATGGTTCACAAGCATCAAGTGATTCATAATCAAGTGATTCCAAAAGCCCATCAACATGGAGTTTCTTCATGCGCTTTACACCAATATGAACTAAACGGCAGTGCCACAAATAAGTTGCACTATCATTATTAACTTTGCATCTTTTGGTTTCAATATTATGAATATGTGTATCACTTACGATCGAGATCCAACAAACTATTTTCATTGGGTGTATGACCATCGAAGGTTTTATTCATGTAAACAGAACAACAATTATTCTCTGACTTTAAGTGAATAACCGTATTGCAATAAACATGATCAAATAATATTCATGCTCAACACAAACACCAAATAACAGTTATTTAGGTTCAACACTAATCTCGAAAGTATAGGGAGTGTGCGATGATGATCACGTCAATCTTGGAACCACTTCCAACACACATCATCACTTCACCCTTAACTAGTCTCTGTTTATTTTGCAACTCCCGTTTCGAGTTACTACTCTTAGCAACTGAACCAGTATCAAACACCGAGGGGTTGCTATAAACACTAGCAAAGTACACATCAATAACATGTATATCAAATATACTTTTGTTCACTTTGCCATCCTTCTTATCCGCCAAATACTTGGGGCAGTTCCGCTTCCAGTGACCAGTTCCTTTGCAGTAGAAGTGCTTAGTCTCAGGCTTAGGTCCAGACTTGGGCTTCTTCACTTGAGCAGCAACTTGCTTGCTGTTCTTCTTGAAGTTCCCCTTCTTCCCTTTGCCCTTTTCTTGAAACTAGTGGTCTTGTCAACCATCAACACCTGATGTTTTTCTTGATTTCTACCTTCATCCATTTCAGCATCACGAAGAGCTTGGGAATCATTTCTGTTATCCCTTGCATATTATAGTTCATCACAAAGTTCTAGTAACTTGGTGATAGTGACTAGAGAATTCTGTCAATCACTCTCTCATCTGGAAGATTAACTCCAACTTGATTCAAGCGATTGTAGTACTCAGACAATCTGAGCACATGCTCACTGGTTGAGCTATTCTCCTTAGGGAAAGTACTGTTAGAGGTCTCATACCTCTTGACACGGGCATGAGTATGAAATACCAATTTCAACTCTTGGAACATCTTACATGCTCCGTGGCGTTCAAAACATTTTTGAAGTCCCGGTTCTAAGCCTTAAAGCATGGTGCACTAAACTATCAAGTAGTCATCATATCGAGATTTGCCAAACGTTCATAACGTCTGCATATGCTCCTACAATAGGTCGTCACCTAGCAGTGCATCAAGGACATAATTCTTCTGTGCAGCAATGAGGATAATCCTCAGATCACGGAGCTAGTCCGCATCTTTGCTACTAACATTTTTCAACATAGTTTTTCTCTAGGAACGTATCAAAATTAAACGGGGAGCAACATCGCGAGCTACTGATCTACAACATAGTTATGCAAATACTATCAGGGACTAAGTTCATGATAAATTAAAGTTCAATTAATCATAATACTTAAGAACTCCCACTTAGATAGACATCCCTCTAATCTTCTAAGTGATCACGTGATCCATATCAACTAAACCATGTCCGATCATCACGTGAGATGGAGTAGTTTCAATGGTGAACATCACTATGTTGATCATATCTACTATATGATTCACGCTCGACCTTTCGGTCTCAGTGTTCCGAGGCCATATCTGTTATATGCTAGGCTCGTCAAGTTTAAGCTGAGTATTCCGCGTGTGCAACCGTTTTGCACCCGTTGTATTTGAACATAGAGCCTATCACACCCGATCATCACGTGGTGTCTCAGCACGGAGAACTTTCGCAATGGTGCATACTCAGGGAGAACACGTATACCTTGATAATTTAGTAAGAGATCGTCTTATAATGCTACCGTCAATCAAAGCAAGATAAGATGCATAAAAGATAAACATCACATGCAATCAATATAAGTGATATGATATGGCGATCATCATCTTGTGCTTGTGATCTCCATCTTGAAGCACATCATGATCACCATCGTCACCGGTAGCGACACCTTGATCTCCATCGTAGCATCGTTGTCGTCTCGCCAAGTTATGCTTCTCGACTATCGCTACCGCTTAGTGATAAAGTAAAGCATTGCGAAGCGATTGCATTGCATACAATAAGCGACAACCATATGGCTCTGCCAGATTGCCGATATCTTGGTTACAAAACATGATCATCTCATACAATAAAATATAGCATCATGCCTTGACCATATCACATCACAACATGCCCTGCAAAAACAAGTTAGGCGTCCTCTACTTTGTTGTTGCAAGTTTTACATGGCTGCTACGGGCTGAGCAAGAACCGTTCTTACCTACGCATCAAAACCACAGCGATAGTTCGTCAAGTTAGTGTTGTTTTAACCTTCTCAAGGACCGGGCGTAGCCACTTTTCAGTTCAACTAAAGTTGGAGAAACTGACACCCGCCAGCCACCTATATGCAAAGCACGTCGGTAGAACCAGTCTCGCGTAAGCGTACGCGTAATGTAGGTCCGGGCCGCTTCATCCAACAATACCGCCGAACCAAAGTATGACATGCTGGTAAGCAGTATGACTTGTACCGCCCACAACTCACATGTGTTCTACTCGTGCATACAACATCAACGCATAAAACCAGGCTCGGATGCCACTGTAGGGGAACGTAGTAGTTTCAAAAAATTTCCTACGCACACGCAAGATCATGGTGATGCATAGCAACGAGCGTGGAGAGTGTGTCCACGTACCCTCGTAGACCGTAAGCGGAAGCGTTGTGACAACGCGGTTGATGTAGTCGTACGTCTTCATGATCCGACCGATCCAAGTACCAAACGCATGGCACCTCCGAGTTCAGCACACGTTCAGCTCGATGACGTCCCTCGAACTCCGATCTAGCCGACTGTTGATGGAGAGTTTCGTCAGCACGACGGCGTGGTGATGATGTTGATGTTCTACCGACGCAGGGCTTCGCCTAAGCATCGCTACGATATTATCGAGGTGGATTATGGTGGAGGGGGGCACCGCACACGGCTAAGAGATCAATGATCAATTGTTGTGTCTATGGGGTGCCCCCTACCCCCGTATATAAAGGAGCAAGGGGAGGAGGCGGCCGGCCAGGGAGAGGCGCCCCAAGGGGGAGTCCTACTCCTAGTGGGAGTAGGACTCCTCCTATTCCTAGTAGGAGTAGGAGAGGGGGAAGAAAAGGGAGAGGAGAAGGAAAGAGGGGGCCGGCCCCCCTTGCCCTGAACCAATTCGGTTTGGGCCTTGGGGGGCGCACCCCACACTCCCCTTGCTGCCCTCTATTTCCACTAAGGCCCATGTAGGCCCATTGAGCCCCTGGGGGTTCCGTTAACCCTCCGGTACTCCGGTAAAATCCCGATTTCACCCGGAACACTTTCGATATCCAAATATAGGCTTCCAATATATCAATCTTTATGTCTCGACCATTTCGAGACTCCTCGTCATGTCTGTGATCACATCAGGGACTCCGAAATATCTTCAGTAAATCAAAACACATAAACTCATAATATAACCGTCATCAAACATTAAGCGTGCGGACCCTACGGGTTCGAGAACTATGTAGACATGACCGAGATACGTCTCTGGTCAATAACCAATAGTAGAACCTGGATGCTCATATTGGCTCCCACATATACTACGAAGATCTTTATCGGTCAAACCGCATAACAACATATGTTTTTCCTTTTGTCATTGGTATGTCACTTGCCCGAGATTCGATCTTCGGTATCTTAATACCTAGTTCAATCTCATTACCGGCAAGTCTCTTTACTCGTTCCGTAATACATCATCCCGCAACTAACTCATTAGTTACAATGCTTGCAAGGCTTATAGTGATGTGCATTACCGAGTGGGCCTAGAGATACCTCTCTGACAATCGGAGTGACAAATCCTAATCTCGAAATATGCGAACCCAACAAGTACCTTCGGAGACACCTGTAGAGCACCTTTATAATCACCCAATTATGTTGCGACGTTTGGTAGCACCCAAAGTGTTCCTCCAGTAAACGGGAGTTGCATAATCTCATAGTCATAGGAACATGTATAAGTCATGAAGAAAGCAATAGCAACATACTAAACGATCAAGTGCTAATGTAACGGAACGGGTCAAGTCAATCACATCATTCTTCTAATGATGTGACCCCGTTAATCAAATGACAACTCATGTATATGGCTAGGAAACATAACCACCTTTTATCAACGAGCTAGTCAAGTAGAGGCATACTAGTGACACTCTATTTGTCTATGTATTCACACATGTATCATGTTTCCGGTTAATACAATTCTAGCATGAATAATAAACATTTATCATGATATAAGGAAATAAATAATAACTTTATTATTGTCTCTAGGGCATATTTCCTTCAGAGCATACCTATCTGGCCTGCCGAGTTCTTCTTCTTCCATGGCATCAACAGGGCACACAAGTGATATTATTTGTCGTCGTTGTAAGGGAAGAGGACATTTTTGAGAGGATGCAAATCTCAGCGTGTGATGATTGCTCACGAGGATGGTGGGTATGAGTCCGGTAGTGACTATGATGAGGAGACTTTGGCTCTTATTACACATGAAGAACACGGTGGAGACGATTCTGATCATGAGGCGCAATGCATGGCTCACGAAGATCTTGACAGGTATGAATGTTTAGTTGCTCAACGTGTTTTGAGTGTGCAGGTTACACAAGCTGAGCAAAATCAGAGGCATAATTTGTTCCATACAAAGGGAGTTGTGAAGGAACGTTCTGTTCGCGTGATCATAGATGGAGGGAGTTGCAACAACTTGGCTAGCATGGAGATGGTGGAGAAGCTATCTCTCACCACAAGACCACATCCACATTCTTACTACATCCAATGGTTCAACAAAAGTGGCAAGGTTAAGGTAACACGTACTGTTCGTGTGCATTTTAGTATCTCTACATATGCTGATTATGTTGATTGTGATGTGGTACCTATGCAAGCATGTTCCTTATTACTTGGTAGATCATGGCAATTTGATAAAAATTCTGTACACCATGGTAGAAACAATCAGTATACTCTTGTTCATAACGATAAAAATATTACTTTGATTCCTATGACTCATG
Source organism: Aegilops bicornis (assembly GCA_021605145.1). Classification (NCBI taxonomy): domain Eukaryota; kingdom Viridiplantae; phylum Streptophyta; class Magnoliopsida; order Poales; family Poaceae; genus Aegilops; species Aegilops bicornis. The sequence continues at coordinate 776,856,385 of CM038675.1, forward strand.
ATTCCATTTTGAAAGATGATATTATTAGAGCTAATAAAGCAAAACAGGAGAAAAATATGAGTGAAAATCAGATTGTGGCAAAAGAATTTGAGCAACAAATGAAGCCCAATAATAAACCATCTACTGTTGCTTCTGAAATTAAATTGAAAAGTGCATGTTTACTTGCCACCAAATCTGATATTGATGAGCTAGATTTTAGCAAATCTGTTTGCTATGCTTTTGTGTGCAAAGAGGCATTATTTTCATTCGGGGACGTGACTTCCTCTTTGCCCCCTGCTGTCACTAACATTTTGCAAGAGTTCGCTGACGTCTTTCCATAAGACGTGCCACCGGGATTACCACCTATTCGAGGGATTGAGCATCAAATTGACTTAATTCCCGGTGCATCGCTACCCAACCGTGCACCATAACGTATCAATCCAGAGGAGACGAAGGAGATTATGCGTCAAGTACAGGAGCTGCTCGACAAAGGTCATATACGCGAATCTCTTAGTCCTTGTGTTGTTCTACTAGTGCCTAAAAAGGATGGCACGTCGCGTATGTGTGTTGATTGTAGAGGCATTAATAATATTACTATTCGTTATCGTCATCCTATTCCTAGGCTAGATGATATGCTTGATGAATTGAGTGGCTCTACACTATTCTCCAAAGTTGATTTGCGTAGTGGATACCATCAAATTCGTATGAAATTGGGAGATGAATGGAAAACAGCATTTTAAAACTAAGTTTGGTTTATATGAGTGGTTAGTCATGCCTTTTGGGTTAACTAATGCGCCTAGTACTTTCATGAGACTAATGAACGAAGTTTTACGTGCTTTCATTGGACGATTTGTGGTAGTCTATTTTGATGATATACTGATTTATAGCAAATCTTTGGAAGAACATTTGGAACATTTACGTGCTGTTTTTATTGCTCTCGTGATGCACGCGTTTGTTTGGTAACCTTGGGAAGTGCACCTTTTGCACCGACCGAGTATCTTTTCTTGGCTATGTTGTTACTCCACAGGGAATTGAAGTTGATAAAGCCAAGATTGAAGCTATTGAGAGTTGGCCGCAGCCCAAAACGGCCACACGAGTGAGGAGTTTCCTTGGCCTCGCTGGTTTCTATAGGCGTTTTGTGAGAGATTTCAGCACCATTGCTGCACCTCTCAACGAGCTTACAAAGAAGGATGTGCCTTTCGTTTGGGGTACCGCACAGGAACAAGCCTTCACGGTATTGAAAGATAAGTTGACACATGCTCCTTTACTCCAACTTCCTGATTTTAATAAGACTTTTGAGCTTGATTGTGATGCTAGTGGAATTGGATTAGGAGGTGTGTTATTACAAGATGGCAAACCTATTGCATACTTTTCTGAAAAATTGAGTGGGCCTAGTCTGAACTATTCTACTTATGATAAAGAATTATATGCTCTTGTTCGGACATTAGAAACATGGCAACATTATTTTTGGCCCAAGGAATTTGTTATACATTCTGATCATGAATCTTTGAAACACATTAAAAGTCAAGCAAAACTGAACCGTAGACATGCTAAATGGGTTGAATTCATTGAGACTTTCCCTTATGTCATTAAACACAAGAAGGGTAAAGAAAATGTTATTGCTAATGCATTGTCTCGTCGTTATACTATGCTTTCACAACTTGACTTTAAAATATTTGGTTTGTAGACCATCAAAGATCAATATGTGCATGATGCTGAATTTAAAGATGTCTTGCAGAATCGTAAGGAAGGGAGAACTTGGAACAAGTTCGTCATTAACGATGGATTTGTGTTTCATGCTAACAAGCTATGCATTCCAGCTAGCTCCGTTCGTCTTTTGTTCTTAAAGGAGGCGCATGGAGGAGGATTAATGGGACACTTTGGCATGAAGAAGACGGAGGATATACTTGCTACACATTTCTTTTGGCCAAAGATGAGACGGGTTGTTGGGCGTTTTGTTGCCTGCTGCACTACATGTCAAAAAGCTAAGTCACGACTCAATCCTCATGATTTGTATATGCCTTTACCTGTACCTAGTGTTCCTTGGGAGGATATATCTATGGACTTTCTTTTAGGTTTACCTCGAACAAAGAAGGGGAGGGATAGCATATTTTTTGTCGTGGATAGGTTCTCGAAAATGGCACACTTTATACCATGCCATAAAAGCGATGATGTTGTTAATGTTGCTGATTTGTTCGTTCGTGAAATTATTGCTTACATGGTGTGCCAAATACTATTGTTTCAGATCGTGATACTAAATTTCTTAGACACTTTTGGAGATGTTTATGGGCTAAGTTGGGGACTAAACTGCTTTTTAGTACTACATGTCATCCCCAAACTGATGGACAAACTGAAGTAGTCAATAGAACATTGTCTACCATGCTTAGGGCTGTTTTGAAGAATAACAAGAAAATGTGGGAAGAATGCTTGCCTCATATTGAATTTGCTTATAATCGGTCGCTGCATTCTACTACTAAGATGTGCCCTTTTGAAATTGTGTATGGTTTCCTACCTCGTGCACCTATTGATTTGTTGCCTCTTCCATCTTTGGAGAAGGTTAATTTTGATGCTAAACAACGTGCTGAATTGATATTAAATATGCATGAGTTAACTAAGGAAAATATTGAGCGCATGAATGCTAAATATAAACTTGTTGGAGATAAGGGTAGAAAACGTGTTGTCTTTGCACCTGGAGATCTTGTTTGGTTACATTTGCGTAAGGATAGGTTTCCTAATTTGCACAAGTCAAAGCTCATGCCACGTGCTGATGGTCCTTTTAAGGTGTTATAAAAAATAAATGATAATGCATATAAACTTGAGTTGCCTGCAGATTTTGGGGTTAGTCCCACTTTTAACAGTGCAGATTTGAAGCCTTACTTGGGTGAGGAAGATGACCTTCCGTCGAGGACGACTTCAATTCAAGAAGGGGAGGATGATGAGGACATCACTAACAAAGTTACACCCACAGTCCCTACTGATATATATATATATATATATATACAAGACCAATTACTAGAGCTCGCGCACGCCAATTAAATTACCAGGTACTTCTGTTTCTTGGTAATGATTCTAATGTTCATGAGAATATGATGCTGCCTAAATTGGATACATTTGTCTTTCTTACAAATGAAGGGCCTAGCTTGGACAAGAAGGATGATCATTGGAGCAAGATCAAGCATGGAGATGATGGCATGCGCAAGGGGACCAATAACGGAGTTATGAGTGATGATTTCAGGACGTTGAAGCCACCATAATGAGTGCGTGCAGCCTTGGACGAAATATACAAGATGCCACTTCATAAATTTTGTCCAGAGGCTATTATAGGTGTTGCGTCACCTTATTATTGGCCAGGCCCATGTAATTTTGAAATACTTAAGTATAGGCTGTTTTTAGAGTCTGTATGTGTGGGGAAACAAGACTTAGAGTTGGTTTCGGACCCCTCCCTCAAGGGCCATGAAATTCCCCCCTCTTCCTCCATATATACAGCCCTTAGGGCATCGTTTAGACTTTGGGTTTTGTTTAGATTAAAAGTTTGCCATAGCTGCAACTTCGCGTACTTCGTTTGTGTTCAACGACCAGACAAAGGCGTCACAGAACCCCACCTGGATTAATAAAGCTTTCATCTTATATTCGCAATATCCAGATTGCAATCTCAGTTTCTTGCTTGTTTTTCGTTTGCTCACAGGAAACAGACCCTCGTGGTCAGGTTGATCGTGCTCCGGCGTGGTCAATAACCTCTCGGAGTTGATTTAGCGATTGCTAAGGCGCGGCGTCCTCGCACGTTCGTATTCGGATCATCAAAGTCGACTTCCACCAAAGCAATATCCATCATCTCATCGAAAGTTGGGAAACCTTTGCCTCTATCAGAGTTTGTTGGAACTGGCGTACAAAATAGCTAGAACGGGCTTTTTTCTTCCTTTGAAGGTGACCACGATGACCATGGAGACCAGGGATGTGAGCCGATTTGCTACAACCGGCAAACCAGAAAGCTACCAGCATTGAGCTGATTTTCTACGGCATTGTGTACAACCATGTGTGCCGGTGCTACACGGGCTCGTCGTCGGCGACGCTTCAAGCACGAGCACGCGGGGGAGTTGCCACGGACAGCGGCTGGATATTTTGTTCCAACCAGCAGCGAGCACCCGTGCTGGGGCGGCGGTGAGCGGGTCTGCAACCCAGGGCAGCGAGGGTGAATGTTACATCCATGTCCGGGGGGTACTTCAATTTGTCAGCCGGGGGGGGGGGGGGAGGGGCAAACGCGCGGCCTTTGCCCGATGCGAGCGGACGGCGTCCCTTTTTTGTTCATGCCGCGAAGCTATGGTGTATGGGGCTAATCAGGGGGAAGCGCGTTGACTCAGATTGAAGACGATGGGAAGGAAGAAGATGGGATCAAATCGGACAGCTCTGCGTGCATGCATCGGGCGGCTGCGGTGCGACCGACCGAAACTTTCGACTGGTGCACCGGCACAGATTACTGCCCTTTTGAAAACAACGGTACAAGCACGCTCAGTTGTGAGCAATGCTAGCCATACGTAAAAAGGATATGTAAACTAACGGGCTGTCCAACAGGGGGCATTCTTATTGGGTGTAGGGAGAGGGACTGGCCCACTCCCTGAAAATCAGAGGGGGGAGGGGTTACAATTACGTAGGTGTACTATTACTGCTCAGAGGCATACACAGCTGGCCCTGTTGGCTAATCTATTGGTAAACGGTTCAAGCCGGTGCGCCGCTCAAACTTTTCGCCGGCTCGCGCGCCACGCTGGCTCACGCGACGCGGAAAATACCACCCCGCGCGAGACGCATGTATATGGTGGGTCCCGCGTGACTTTTCCTCCTTTTCTTCTACCTCCAGCCCATCACGACTCTGCTCCTTCACACCTCCCCCACGCTGCTCGCATCCTCCAGAAGCTCTCTCACCGGCAGCGAGTGCTCGCGTGCAACGGCGCCCAACGCCGCCTCTCCTTCATGGCCAGCGAGCCTCCCTCCCATCTTCCTCCCAAATTCGTATCCCCACTAGATCTCCACGGCCATGGCCGCCTGCAACCCTCGGATCTCAGCCATGGCCTCCGCCCTAATACGGCTCCGAGTCGCCGCCTGTGAAGCTACGGGAACTGTCAGGGTGCAGCAACCAGAGCTGCAAGCCTGCCACCACGGGCACACGCTGGACGGCGAGGACGGGGCAGCGCTGGTCCTAGCAAAAATCTAATGTCGCGGTTTTTTGCTACATGCTTCAACCGGCATAACATTTTGCTACAACCGACATAGCATTTTGCTACAACCAGCGTCACGTTTTGCTACAACACACAGCGAACGTCGCGGTTTTGCTACAACTATCATCGCTTTTTGCTACAACCGGCATCACCTTTTGCTACATCCATCACGACAGAGCTGCAACCCGTGACGGTGACGACGACTTTTTTGCTGAAAGTGTGGTAGGTTTTTGCTACATCCGGCAACGACTTTTGGTACATCCATTCTTTTCTAGACGCAACGGCTGCTACCTGCAACGACGAGCTACAACCGGCGGCGACGGTGACTTTTTTTGCTGCAATCGTTGTCTCCGTTTGCTACGACCGTGCAATAGAAAGCGGCAACGGGTGGCCATGGGAGCTGCACGCCAGCTGTGATGGCTGATGTCGGGCTGCAACCGGCGGCAACAAGAGCTGCATCCAGCGGAGCTACAACTGGCGACTGGTGTTGCCGGAGCTGCGACCATCACCAGCGAGGGGGAGCTGCAACCCACCGGTGAAGTTTTCGCTGCATGCGTGGATCCGACAAGAAACATGAGAGAAGACGGCGGCGACCGGCGGCGAGTGCAGCATCCAGCAGCGCGGGAGAGAGGGGGGCGCAGGTGAGGGGGTGGTTGCTGGCGGGCCAGGAGGACGTGCAGGCGACAGGGAGCAGTGCCCGCGCTGCGTGCGGAGAGGAAGAAGGGGAGGGGAAGTCAACGCGTAGATCGGGACGACTACTCGCTGGATCGTACGGTTGGGGCTCGACCGGCAGAACCCTTTGGGCCGGTGCGCCAGTGCCTAGCGTCGTAATCTATTCCGCTGGGATGCTGAGGTGGGCCTCTGGGCTACACACACGATGCGCAAGGAAGCAGGAGCCGCTCGATCAATTGATGTCCCAATCCCCCTGTCCAACCATTCGTCCCTCTACGAACCAACCTGTGGTTGGATGGTTAGAGGGACCGTGATATCCCCAGCCCACCAGGGTTCAAGTCCTGGTGCTCGCACTTATTCCTGGATTATTTCAGGATTTCCGGCGATGCGCATTCAGTAGGAGGAGACGTTCCCATCGACGATGAGGTGCGACTTTGTAAATTTCAAGATGATATGCCGGCTCAGTCTTTTGGAGGTGCTCATAGGGGTAGGGTGTGCATGTGTGCATTCATAGGGATGAGTGTATGTGCGTATATGAGCGCTTGCGTTTGTACTATGTTAAAAAAAACCGTTCGTCCCTCTAACTGCTAGAAAACGCTCATCTCTCGAGCAGACGAGCGGCTCGGTCCAGGCTGCGTCTGCGTCATCCCCAATGCCAATGGATCCTTCGCTCCGGACGATAGCAGCTGAGCACAATCTATTTAGTTTCATCTTTTTAGTTTTGACTTTTGATTTTTGAGTTTTACCAATACCTTGTTTTTTGAAATAGAGAGTTGTATTAATTAAGTAGAGAAAACATAGTTCGTACAATCGTGCAAGGCCTCGCTCAACACGCAGGTTGGCAGTGTGCCTTGCATAACCCCACCAGCAACTCTCTACGCCCCAACTGGGCAAGACTATGAGCTAACCTATTGTCCCTTCTATCTACTTTGCAAACTCTAACTTCTCTGTTCCCTTTCACGGCTTGAAACTCCTTTGCAATTGTTCCAACCTCCGATCTATCAATAGACGAGAGGATAAGCGCCTTTGTCACCGAGCTGCAATCTGTCTTGATGATTAAGGGTAGATCTGTCCCCGACATTGCCTTCCTTAGTCCTTCTAGGCAAGCCATGGCTTCCGCGCAGTCCGCTCCATTGCACCGCCGTATATAATCCCAAGCTGATAAGATAATTCTTCCATCATGGTCTCGAATCACAACTCCCCAGGCTCCACTCCTACTTTCCTCCAAAAAGCTTCCATCAACATTGACCTTAGCCCATCCGAGCTCTGGGTTTGTCCATCCTTTTTCCTTTGTATTATCATGTTGTTGCACAAATGGCAATTAAACCATCGGACTTTTCCCTTTTCGATCTATCTCAGAAGTTCCCTCCGCAATCAAGCGGAGGTTTGCAAGATAGTTTTGCAGAAAACGAGCAGAGTGGGAAATTTTCGCATTACCTTTTGCGAAGATCGCATCATTTCTATGGTGCCAAACACGCCACCAAAATAGCATAAATTTTTGTTTCATATCTTCACTCGCCTTATCTAGCAGGATTAGGACCCAATCCCTTCCAGTATATTCTATTTCATGTTCAGGGGGCAGGTTCCATACCTCCTTGAGTTCGTACCACAGGGCCCTTGCAAATGTGTATCGATGTGCCATATGGAAGCCTGTTTCATCCTCGACCCCACATACATTACAAATCAGGGTGAGGCCTGGGATGCGATGAAATCTATTAGTTTGAACCGCCAGTGACTCCGTTGCTAGTCTCCATGTAAAAATACGTACTTTTTGGGTACATTTGTCTTCCAGATATTATTCCAAATACTGCGATCCCCTTGGGTATTGTGGCTGGACCCAATCACCACAAAACCCTTTTCGTCCATGGCTAACCGGTATGCGCTACGAACACTGAAAATTCCATTTTTTTTCGGGCTGCCACGCAATATAGTCCTCATCATCATAATTTGGTAGTCGGATACTTAAAATATCATTTGCGTCTTCACGTGTAAATATATGCATGATGTAATCCTCCTTCCAAGCGTGACTCTCCTGGTCGATGAGGTCTGCTACCCACCGAGTTCGGGAGCTTGTTGGGTTCATGTTTATTTTCATGTTTCCTCTCGGGATCCAATTGTCTCCCCAAATGCGGACACTATTTCCTTTACCGTGCGCCAAATACATCCTTTTTTAAGGAGTTCCAAACCATGCATGATGCCCTGCCAACCCGGCGATGCATTATGAATAAACGCTGTGTCTAGAAGATCAGTCCCATGGTAATATTTTTCCTTAAATACTCTCGCGCACAAGCTGTCAGGATGTGCAATAAGTCGCCAGGCTTGCCTAGCGGGAAGAGCCTGGTTGAAAACTTTAAGATCTTTGAAGCCCATACCTCCTTGGGTTTTATGTTTTGTAAGTTTCTCCCAACTCAACCAATGACTACGTCGACGATCTTTATCATCTCCCCACCAAAAGTCTCTGGTCATGTGCATGAGCTCCTCACAAAGGGTTGCTGAGAACTTGAAAACACTCATTGCAAAAGTGGAGATCGCTTGGGCCACTGATTTAATTAGTGTCTCCTTAGCTCCTTTGGAAGAATATTTTTCTGTCCAATCATTCATTCTTTTCCTTGCTTTATCTTTTGTGTGCTTGAATTTCCCTTTTACCATACGTCCTTCTGGAACCGGCAAACCCAGGTATTTCTCCTCAAAAGTCACCATCACTACATTCAGGACATTTATTACGTCATGTCCATCTTCTTGTGAGCATTTGTTTCCAAGGAGCAGGGAGCATTTAGATGGACTTATTAGCTATCCAGTGGCTCTCTCATAGTTGTCCAAGATGTTCTTTACCTTATTGGCCTGATCGCTATTAACTTTAAAAAATAGCAGGCTGTCATCCGCGAATAAAAGGTGTGAAATACCAGGGCTTTGTTTACAAATTTTCAGCTCCTGTAGTTCACCTGTTTCTACCTTACTCTGTATTAGCCGTGAGAGCCCATCAGCGACAAAGAGAAAGAGATAAGGGAAACTTGGATCTCCCTTTCTCAAACCACACGTAGGAGTGAAGCTCTGCAACAGGTCCCCGTTGAAACGAATAGAGTATTTTACTGTTTTCACACAAGTCATGATCCATTGTATCCATTTTTCTGCAAAACCTAATCTTCTCATCGCCCCTTCAAGGTAATTCCAGTCAACTCTGTCATAGGCCTTTGCGAGGTCTAATTTGTATGCACAATATTTTCCTTTTGCGTCAGAGCTTTTTTGAATGTTATAGATACATTCAAATGCAATCAGAGCGTTGTCCGTAATCATTCACCCTGGAATGAAGGAACTTTGCGTTGGGGCTATCAAATCATGGAGCAGTGGTCTCAATCTATTTACCAAACATTTTGAAACAATTTTGTACACTACATTGCATAGGCTGATAGGCCTATAATCTTTTAGGGAGCTCGGGTTTTCCTTCTTCGGTATTAGCACTATAACAGTATTATTAACTCCTTCCGGCATGATGCCCGAACTGAAGAACTCTCACTACAAGGATTCCGGTCTATTGCAACAAAATTTATTGCTACTACTACGTTTTGTTGCAATAAAGCGCAATATTACCACAAAGTCTCCGGTTGTGGTAATAGGTTGCACATATTGCCATAACTTAGTTTCGTTGCGATAAATACTAACTTTGTTGTAATACAGGCCTCATATTGCAACAAACTGTATCGGCGTTGCAATATGGTAGCTGTATTGCGACAAATAAATTCCGTTGCGTGAGGGCAGTCATTTTGTTGTAATAGAGACTAGGTATTTCAACAGAATAACTATTCGTGGCAATATTCAAGAAGATACTGCAACATCGGCGTGAGTTGCATTAGTTATAAATATTGTTGCCAAAAAGTGGCTAACTATTGCAACAAACTGCATTGGCGTTGCAATATGGTAGCGATGTTGTGACAAACAAATTATGTTGCGCGAGGCAGCCATTTTGTTATAATATTCGGAAATATAGGGTGCATTGGTTTTTTGATAAAATTCTAAAATGTAAGGTGCATTTTTCTTTTAATTCCTCATAATTCCCAGAAAAAAGGAAAGTCATTTTGTTGTAATAGAGACTAGGTATTTCAAACCCTTTGTTTTATTACTTTCTCCATTTCTTTATATAGGGTGTATTGGTTTTTTGATAAAATTCTAAAATGTAAGGTGCATTTTTCTTTTAATTCCTCATAATTCCCAGAAAAAAGGAAAGTGTCTCTCTTGTTAGCACAAGAAGGAAACGGAGGGAGTATTTAATAACTTGTATATGTATATACCCTATTTGGGGAAAAAATTGGACGAAAGACAAACACGCTTGCGGCCGCAGGGATAACCGTATAGTGGCCGCTTACCGCAAGAAGCACTCTTACGGAAGGCATATAATATAAGTTAATTGCAAAACTTCGGCAAAATAAAAGCACGCGCCTGCAAGGATTCGAAACCACGCAAGAACCTCCGTGATGAGCGCTCGTCGCCGCTGCTCCATTGCACCGTTCGTTTAAAATAGCAGACGTATATCTTTGTATACTTTGGTCCGTTGCCTTTTTATTTATCTGTTTTTTCCTTATTTCTTTTATCTTTTTTTCAGATCTTGCATATTCTTCGGATCATATGCAGTGTGCATATCGTATATTAAAAACTTATACATTTATATATATATATATATATATATGTATATGTGGTATATTAAAAGTATGTTCAATATATATACGATGAACATTTTTATAACATGAAAAAAGTTCGCCATTATATTTAAATAAGATGATTTTGTATTAAAATAATGTTCAGTTGTTCAGTGTGTATTTACAAAAATATCGCATACTAAAAAGTTCACTGTAAATTGAAAAAATGTTGAAAGTATTGAAAAAGGGTCTTATGTATATTATACAATTTTGCTTGTTGTTCCGATTCTACGAAGAAGGGTCCTCATTATATTCAATGTTCAATGTTACGAGTCTATGAAGAAGGGTCCTACATATATTATACAATACACATAATATGCAGTGTATATATATAGTTTTTTTAGAATAAACTATATATATACACTGTATATATATATATATATGTATAAGTTTTTGTATAATTTTTCTAAACTGTATATATATAGTTTTTTGAGAATAAATTGTATATATACAATGTATATATATATATATATATATATATATATAATACACATAAATATATAATTTTATGTGTTGTCCATAAACTGTATATATGCGTATACACGCGAATCTAGACACACACACACATATATATACACGTAAATATAAAGTGCATATATATGTAATAACAAATATGGACACATAAATATACATTGTTTATATATTTAAATGGTATTATCCTTTTGTATTTCTTTTCGTCAAACTCAAAAAAAAAGTGCAGCTGACAGGATTGATCCGGTCATAGTTGTATACTTTTGTATTTTCTTTTCGTCAAACTCACAAAAGAGTGCAGCTCACAGGATCGATCCAATGATATCTCCATACGAAAGGAAAGAACGCAAACCACTAGGCTATCCCATCAGTTGTGATATACATGCTTTTTTACTTCTTTTATTTGTTCTGTCATTTCGTGATTTTTTCTCCTGTCGTTTTTATTCTGTTTTTTTCTTTGTTTATCCTTTTTTTCCTAAATGCTGGATTCCTTTCAAATTCATGAACTTTTTAAAACCGATGAAGCTTTTTTGAAATCCATGAACTTTTACTATAATTCTTGAAGCTTTTTATTTTCAAAATTGATGATTTTTTTTCTAAATTGTGAATTTTTTTAAAAAAATCAATGAACTTTTATAGAAAAGAATGAAAATTTTCAAATTGTTTAACTGTTTTCAAATTTGATGATGTTTTAAGTTAAAATACAACAATAGCATCAATTATACTCGTAGAAATGGATATAGCAACTAAACCATTATATTCCAACAATGACGGCGGCGGCAGGGCTCCTTCGCCCCCTCGCGCATGGATCCGATGCGGGACGGATCTGACGGACAAGGGCGCCGCGATGTGGAGGGTCGCGGCGGCGTGATCCGGCTTCCTAGCGGTTACGTTGGAAGGCGGGTGACGCAGATGTGGCCTCCAATGGTGAGGTGTGCTGGGTCTTGGTGGCGGCGGCTATCTCACCGGATTCGTGGTCCCAAGCACCAGGTGGTGTGAGTTGCGGACGACGACGGGAGGAATCCCTAGACACCTCCCTATGCCCTGCTGTCTGCTCCTCCCCTCCCCTGTCGCTGCCAGAGGGTGCGACCGGGTGAAGCCTGGCAGCGGGGGCGGCAGCAGGGCTCCTTCACCCCCTCGTGCGTGGATCTGATGCAGGACGGATCTGACGGGCAAGGGCACACATATTTGACATATATCCCAAGTTTCAATTTTGTCATGGCAACTAGGAAGTAAACAAGGATACACAATTGTAGATCCATGATGAAACAACACGTTCCTAACACAACAGATCTCAAAACGAAATTGGTTTGGTTGTTAATTTACACAGTTGAATCTTTATGGTTTTCGTTGAAACAAAAATGACAAGATTATGTTGGACCTACTCTGGCGCGGAGAATCCTCCATAGATTGTCCGGTAAAATGAAAGATGTTAAGATCACCCCATCTCAAGATCAAAATATGAGATCGAGACTGATATAGATCGACCGTCTCATCAATCCATCCCATTTGTACTTGTGTTCCAAGGCAAGAGTATAACTTAGTAGTTTTAAAGTGAGGGGCACATGAGGTTTCTGTGAGTTGTAGTTCAAAACTGACCATGTTTTTGCTGCTTTCTGAAATGATTTTCGAAATTGTAGTGCAAACCTGTACCTACAATTGGGTCGTCCAGCGACAACGCGATAGCATCGGTCGCGACCCCTAATTTCGCGCGACGGCCACCCCTACCAGGCTGCAGCTCGTGCCGTCCTGACCAGAGCGGCAAGCCCCGGCTGGCGAGCCGCCCCTCTGACCTTGCACGCCACTCCTAGTCGGCCATGGCTCTCATCGCCCGCTTCCTCCATCCTCGGTGCTGACCAAGCAGTTCCTTTGTCCCTCTTCTTGACCTTTGCCCGCGAGCTCGAGCCTCTCCACCGGCCATGGATGTGAGCTTCCCACGCCGCCTACCGTGGACTTAGGGAAGATGACGGACGTGAGACGATTTCATCAGGAAGCTCCCGATCTCGTTCGAAGGGAAGGTGACGGTCGTGAGACGATTTAGCGGCATATATATCTCATATTTCTTTGAAGAAATATTATTTTTCCAATTTATTTCATTATTCTAAACATTCCTTCCAAAAATAATTACTTTCCCACTACATAATTTTGGTTTACTATAGTTTACGCCAATATTTTGTGTTCCCACCAAAAAAATAGAGTCTTTTTATCTTGCTGCTATTCCTAACTACCCACGATTACTATTCTAAACCAAATCACACGGCGTCTGTACCGGCGATTGGATCTGGAGCTCTCGTCCCTGGTTCAGGTTGTTCTTTCTCCCGATCTCCTCCCATCCTAGAACATCCAGAAATCCTAGCGTCGTCCAGCAGGTGCGGCGGTTGCCCAGCGTGACGCGCGGTGCCGCCGACGAGGAGTCGTCATCCTCGATCTCGCCCTCCTCCCTCTCCTCCGCGCCCGCCGATGTGGGCCGCGTCTTCGTGTCCTCGGCCATGCCCGCTCGCCGCCGCACGCCCCGTCGGCTGCCCGACACCCGCGCGACCTCGCCCAGTCCTACCACCCATTGCCAGAGGCCGTCGCCCTCGCCCGCTACCGGAGACCCCGGCCCGCGGCTGCCGCCCCTCGTCCGCTGCACGACACTCGCGAGTGCCGCCCCGCCCGCTCACCTCATCCACTACGTCACAGGGCGACATCCATCGGCAGCGCCCCGGCCCCCTTGCTGCCCGCCGCGAACCCCGGCCAGTGCGCCCTCCCTTGGCGGCGCCTACGTTCGGCGAAGTCGAGCCAGCGGGCGCGTCGCCTGGCTCCCCTTCCCCGGGCATTAAGATAGAAGTCCGGCTTTCCTCCTTTAAACATGGAGGAGCCATGCACTGCTAATGTAGTATCTCTTGTTTTTGATAATTTCGCATCATGTAGTTCATTACTACAATGTTTCTTACTCTGATTTTATTGTGAAGATGTCGGATGATGAAGACTGGGTGATCGTGATGGTGACACCCAGAGCTAGAAGGCCACGAGGAGTTCTATGAGATGTTAGTATTCACATCTGCTCTACATAATTCTGCAACTGTATGTGTATGAGTACTAATCAAACCAAAAACTAACAGTATTTCTTTTATTTGTGAAGCAACAATGGTATGAAGAATATCTGCTATTGCCGGCGTGTTGTCTTTGTAGCAGCTCATTTAGAAGTTAGGCTTTAATAATGTGATTGATAAGCCAGCTGCACTTAAAATGATGAGAGATGTATGTGAATCTGTTCTTGAATCCTTGAAAGGAAGCAAAGCTAGCACATAGTGGCGGTGATATCTTGAAGACTTACAGAGTGGCCATGCGGAGGCAGCTTGGGCAGGTTAACAATGGATTGCATTGTAATTATTTCCAATTAAGTATTAGCTCTGGATTACCACTGTTGTTGGTGTTAGTCCAGCTGTACTGGTACCATAACTATACTATCTGGGTTGGCACTTCAGTTGAATTCTGAATTTATTCTTTTGGTCTGGTTCTCTCTTTATGATTGTCTTCTACTGTATGACCTAGTTTATCATACTTCAAAACATGTTGGGCCTGTTTTTCTGCAATACTCAGTGAGGAACATGTGCAGGTGTAGGGCTTGATAAAGTTTGGAGATTACAGATGAATCACTCGGAGGTATTATAGGGATTACTGGTGAATCACTCGGAGGTATTATAGATCATGATTGCATCATGATACTGAATTAATACACAGACTTCACTTTTAGAAAATTTATCCTTTTTATTTGGAGTTGAATACAGGAATGCATGCACGGTTTGCTGCTTTTGTGGATACATGGTACAGTGTTGTTGTTCCAATAATTGGTGTTCAGGTACACACAACAGTAATTTATCGATATGGGTGCACATAGTTTTGTGATTTTGTCCCATGTAAGTAAAGCAATGCTCTTTGTGGTGGCCACAGGGATTTCAATGGGCAATACATAATGACATGTGGCAAGCTAGAGTTGATAGCATTAAGACTTTATTTGAACGTTAGATACCATGCATCCTCTTTAAGATTGGGCACACACCATTGAAAAAAATAGATCACAGCTGAAATATATTGTATCAGTTCAGAACATTTACATGTAAGTATCTATGTCGTTTTGTCTTTCCTATAGAAGCAAGAATTGATTCAGGGAAGAGTGAAATAGATGCAGAGGTTGTGAAAAAGGTGACTATCTGATTTATTTGACATTTATTTCTGATTATTCCGTTGTAAATGTTTCATGATCGTGTATTGACATATTTTTACCAGGTTTGTGACTAGATAGCACCTGCTATGGCTTTACAGTTTGATTCTCCCTACTCAGTTCCTCTGATCGCACCACATCCACTTCTCCTCCTAAATGGTAAAACCAGTCATATATTTCTTATTGAGTGCTTCTATTCCGTACAATAGTTATTGCATGACCCAACATATTCAAAAGTCTCTCACTTCTCTTTTATGAGTTAAATGAGCACTTGTCAGGGATGGGCTTCCAGTCTTCAGTATATATTTTTGTTTTCTGATTTTATGGTTGAGCCGGAACTATTGTTAACCCTTAGTTTTAAAATTTAATGTTAATTGAGCATTTTTCTTGCTGCTGGAGCTTCATTTATCAATTACCATGGAGGTCTTGGCGACCCTCGTTGCCCATCCCTTGGTCTACAAGAACCCGCCTCCAAAGCTGCTGAGGCTTATGCACAAGCTGGTTCTGCGGATAAGTTCAAGGTAACATTCAATCTGCTCCCTCTGATCCAAATTAATTAACGCTCCACTAGTACAACTTTGTCTTTTGACATGCAATATGTTTACTTTTCACCATGAGGTGTGGTTCTATGTGAGCCTAGACTTTTTTTTGCATGAATCCAATGCAATTGCCAATGGTTATCGCACCTATAATTGTTTTTTCCGTTTTTAGGACAAAGCACGTCTAGGATGTTGAAAACAAAGAAACTGAAACTCATGGTCCACTTTCAAGTGAGCATGTCATTGGCCTTCATAATTAGCTAGCTGCTTCTTCTCTTTCACCATGCATTGTTGCTGCATCAAGTCACAACTTTAAAAAAATGAGTATGTGCTAGCTAGGGACATGAACTTAACTGAAACTATAGATTGAGCCACAACTTAAATCAATAGTGGAAGATTTTAGTACATGTACTTGTGCTTATGCTTTAGACATTTACACTTGTAAAACTGTTCTGATCCCTAAGTTACATGCTTGCTGACACAATATTACTCCAGTTAGTCTGTCGACAGTTCTTTTTAACACTGGAATAATTGTATGGCATATATAAGTTATGTTGGACTCATTAACTAGAACTATATATTTTTTTGTTTTCTTGATTGCAGGATCCAAAGAACTAGCTCAACTGGACTCTAGATCACGAACAATTTAGTCTTGGCACTTAATTAGGATGGCTAAATTACATTTGAGTTTCATTTGATGGATATTTGCTATCAGAATTATGAAATTTATGAATCAACATATGTATGGTTTTGAATATTGTAATTGAATGCCTGTAATTTTTTTTAGGTTGCAATAGGCTATTGCCACAACCCACTTTTGGTTGCCACATGTTAGCACCACGAAAATTTAAATTGTCGCAATAGTTTCTTGCTACAAACATTTCACTCGTTGTGATACCTATTTATCACCGTCAAAACTAGTATGTTGCAATTTCTGGTTACGACGACTGGAATATTTGTTGCCATAACTTAATGCCACAAGTGTAGCGGTTCGTGGCAAAATGCCTAATGCCACGAAAACAAGGATTGTTGCGATAGTTTATTGCCACAATTGACTATTACCACGACACTGTATACACCATGAAATGAGTGTTGTTGGCATAGGTTGTTGCCACAAATGTCTATTGCTACGAGCTATTAGTCGCCACGATTCATCACATGTTGCATTAAAGCTATCTCCACAAACCAAATTGTGGCATCAGATGAGTGTTGCCACGGGAAAATGTGTGGCGACTTCCCACATGTTTGTTGCAATAACAGACTTTATTGCCACAATTTCTTTTTTGTCGCAATAACCTATTACCATGCGTCCAGTCGCAACGGCTGCCAACAAATGTTGTTTCGTGGCAATAGGTACTTATCACCACAAATTGGCATGTATCGCGATGAACAATTTTGTTGCAATAGACCCGAATCCTTGTAGTGTCTTTTACTACCTTGATCACCTCATTTTTCAGAGTACCCCAATGCCTCTGATAAAATATCGCAGGGAACCCATCTGCGCGTGGAGCCTTCAGAGGTCCTATTTGGAACAGTGCATTACTGATCTCTTCATAGGAAAATTCACTACACAACATTTCATTTAACTGCTCTGTGATTAATGGTTCAATCTTATCTAAAATAATATCAGGTTGTACTCCCTCATTGGCTGTGTATAAATTCTGAAAAAAGGATGTAGCAAGCGCCTCCATCTCCTGAATATTATCCGTCATGGTACCATCATCCTTCTCCAGCTGACTAATTTTATTTTTCTTTTTCCTCCAAGTCGCCTTGCGGTGAAAAAAATCTGTATTTCTATCACCATCACGGAGATAATCCATCCTCGATCTTTGTTTCCAGAAAAAAGCTCTTCCTTCTCTAGCAGACTATCTAGCTCCTTTTCTAGCCTTTTTTGAATCGCTTGTTTATTCGGATTATTGCTATGTATTATAGATTCCAGTTCCTTCCTTGTGTTGGAATATTAGGCAAGTTCATGATTAATTCCAGTAAATAATTCATGACTAGAAGAGATACTAGCATGCAATAATGTAGCAAACTAGAAGAACAGCAAGACATGCATAACAGCAGCATACACGTAACAATAGCTGTAGAAACAGACATGAACAGAGGATGTTGGACGTACTGATCTTTAGCTATTATGGGTGCGACAGTGTTGATGACGATGTTGGCGACGATCTGCTGCTGACGGCGATGAATACGATGATGAGTAGCACCGCCCGACTTGGACGGAAGACGACCGTGATGACGAATTTGAGCAGTCGCGCACAGCGCTTCCCAAAAACCTAATTCGTCCTCTCCCGGTGCAGGATCGCAAAGACGAACGGTTCCGGAGACCTGCTCTCCCACGCGCCGATGCACGCCGGCATTTGGGATGGAGTAGACTACGATGGCGGCGCAAGTTGTGAGATGAGGCAAAACCCTAGGTGTTTTTCGGTATGTCTCTGGCCGCAGCCGGTAGCTGTATATATATATTAGGACTAGAGGCGGTATTGTGTCGCGACCACAATCCCAAACCGACTCGGTTTCTAATTCGTATACTTACCGGACAAGAAATCAAAAACTTGTCTGCCAAGACATAAAAATAAAGCAAAAAGGAAGCTGCGCTCCTGCAAGGAGACGGACGGATTTCGGCGGACCATTCACGCGCATGTCGCATGTACGCCCGCCCGCCCGCCCGCCCGGCCGGCCCGGCCTGCCAGGCCGAGCCAAAGTAGCGAAAAGTGCTGGCGTGGTTTTCCCTTCTCTTCTCACACACCACTTAGAGTGGTGGAGAGAACCCACTATATAAAGAGGTCCAACTCTTCTTCAACTTCCAAGGTGGGACTAAACTTAGCACCACCACTTGCCATTTTACACATGGGCTTTGAGATTTCAGAAATTGCTATGGGCCTAGCCCATTAAATCTAACAATCCCCACCAGGATCTCAAATACCCATTTAGAGATTTGCCTTCTCTCACCACTTGTTTAATATACCAAAGTGTTTCAAAGAGAGACTGTTAAGTTGAACTTCGCCTAGAACTTTAAGCTACATCCATTCACAACTTGACAATGGACTATGCCTTGAATTGCTAGTTTTGTGTGAACAGGTTTCACTCAAAGTCTTAACGTACCTGACCGCCAAGAGGGCTACCCAGCAGTTTGGAGCTTATACGTCATACTCCTGGTCTCTTTGTGAGTTTACTAGAGATCACCCAAATCTCATAGATTGCGGCGTTTACAAATGTAACTCATATAGGCTTGTTCTTTCAAGATTGCTCTGTTGGACATCATCTTTGCTAATTATAGCCTATATAACAACATTAAGGCATGTTGCCGACCTGCCTTCTGAATCTGAGCCTTACAGCTCGAGAGTTTTGCATCTTCACTTGGAGACGATCATAAGTTATTACTCTCCTCGGTTAACCAATAGCTTGTTCTTCCAGATCCTAATTCACGGGATCTCCGATCACAAAGGTTGGGTTAATACTATGGTGTAACATCTATGGGTCTCATACCCATCTCCCTCGATGCAATATCTATCACATTTCGTGATAGTCCCTTTGTAAAGGGATGTTCGCGGTTTTTGTCTGTTTGTATATACGTACCAGTTATTACTCCGGAGTTTCTCAACTTCCTGTCTGACTTCAAACGTCTTTTCACGTGTCTTGATGACTTTGCATTATCTTTAGAATTGTTCACTTTAGCGATAACCGTTTGGTTATCACAATTCATAAGAATAGCGGTACAGGTTTTTCAACAACCGCAAGTCCATCAAGAGCTCACGCAGCCATTCTGCCTCAACAGTAGCTGTGTCCAAAGCAATTAATTCTGCTTCCATAGTTGACCTCGTCAATATGGTTTGCTTGCAAGACCTCCATGACACTGCGCCACCACCATGAGTAAATACATACCCACTTGTTGCGTAAAGTACATCAACATCGGAGATCCAATTTGAATCACTATATCCTTCTAGCACAGCAGGATGCCCTGAATAAGTAATTCCGTAACTCATAGTACCTCTCAGATAGCGCAAGACCCTTTCTAGTGCATGCCAATGATCATCACCCGGGTTGGACATGAACCTACTCAGTTTGCTCACAGCAAAAGAGATATCTGGTCTTATAGCACTAGCTAAGTACATGAGTGAACCGACAATTTGAGAGTATCTTAATTGATCTCTCGTTTCTTTCTTGTTCTTTCTGAGTGTCACACTGGGATCATAAGGTGTTGGAGAAGGCTTGCTATCCATAAAACCGAATCGGTTCAAGACCTTCTCAACATAGTGAGATTGCGTTAATGTAATCCCACTCTCATCCTTAATAAGTTTGATGTTTAGAATTACATCGGCTTCTCCCAGATCTTTCATGTCAAAACTTTTTGATAGAAAAGACTTGACCTCATTAATTGCATTAATGTTTGTACCAAAGATCAGTATGTCGTCTACATACAAACATAATATGACACTATTGCCCCCACCATGGCGATAGTAAACACACCTATCAGCCTCGTTAATGACAAATCCTGCAGAAGTCAAAGTTCTTTCAAACTTCTCATGCCATTGCTTAGGTGCCTGTTTCAGACCATACAAAGATTTTAACAACTTGCACACATTTCTCTCTTCACCCTTTACGACAAACCCGTCAGGCTGATCCATATAGATCTCCTCTTCCAACTCTCCATTGAGAAAAGCTGTCTTTACATCCATTTGATGAATGATAAGACCATAAGAGGCAGCCAAGGAAAGTAACACTCGAATGGTGGTCATTCTAGCAACGGGTGAATATGTGTCAAAGTAATCTTCGCCTTCTTTCTGAGTGTAGCCCTTGGCCACTAGCCGCGCCTTGTACTTATCAATAGTACCATCAGGCTTTAGCTTCTTTTTGAACACCCACTTACAGCCCACAGGTTTACAACCATATGGTCTATCAGTTAGTTCCCAAGTTCCATTAGAAAGAATTGAGTCCATCTCATTATGAACAGCTTCTTTCCAATCATCTACATCCGGAGATGCATATGCTTCGCAATCATCTTGGGTGTGTCGTCCACAAGGTATACAATGAAATCATCACCAAAGGATTTTGCAATCCTTTGTCTCTTGGTCCTTCTAGGAACTTCATTGTTATCCTTCTCAAGGACTTCCTCATGTGATTGTTCGAAATATTCATTGGTTGTACTAGATTCAGGAATTATCTCAGAAGAAAATCTAGCAATGCTATGCATATCTTTCATAGGAAATATGTTCTCAAAAAATGTTGCATCACGAGATTCCATTATAGTATCAACATGCATATCAGGTACTTCAGATTTTACCACTAAAGACCTATAAGCAATGCTTCGTTGAGCATACCCTAGAAAGACACAATCCACTGTCTTTGGTCCAAGTTTGCGTTTCTTAGGAATAGGAATATTGACCTTTGCCAAACATCCCCAAGTGCGCAAATAAGAAAGTGATGGTTTTCTCCCAACCCACTCCTCATAAGGGGTTTCTCTTTATTATTGTTGGGAACTCTATTCAGGACATGACATGAAGTCAATAGAGCCTCCCCCACCATGCCTTAGATAAACCAGCGGTGTCTAACATGGCATTCACCAAGTCGATCAATGTGCGGTTTTTCCTCTCTGCCACTCCATTTGATTGATGTGTATAGTGAGGCGTCCTCTCATGAATAATACCATGTTCCTCACAAAATTCATCAAAAACTTTTGGAAAATACTCTCCACCACGATCGGACCTAAGACGCTTGATCTTTCTCTCTAGTTGATTTTCAACTTCATCTTTATAGATTTTAAACTAGTCTAATGCTTCATGTTTAGTTTGCAACAAATAAACATAGCAAAATCTAGTCGCATCATCAATCAAAGTCATGAAATATCTCTTTCCACCTTTTGTCAACACACCATTCATCTCACAAAGATCAGAATGTATGAGTTCTAGAGGTGCCAAGTTTCTCTCCTCGGCAGCCTTATGAGGCTTTCGAGGTTGCTTAGATTGCACACAACTATGGCACTTAGAACCTTTGGCAACTGTGAAGTTCGGAATTAAACTCATGCTGGATAGCCGAGACATTAAACCAAAATTAATATGACATAAACGAGAGTGCCAAATACTTGCATCATCATTAACACTAGCACAAATTTGGTTTATTGACTTATTGCAAAATCTGAAAGAGAAAAGCGGAACAAGCCTCCGCACTCATAGCCTTTTCCTATAAATTGTCCAAATCTTGACACGATTAATTTATTGGACTCTAAAACTACCTTAAATCCATCTCGGCATAGAAGGGAGCCGCTAACTAGATTCTTGTTCATAGTAGGGACATGCTGGACGTTCCTTAGTTGCACGATCTTTCCCGAAGTAAACTTCAGATCCACCGTGCCAATGCCACGAACAGAAGCATGTGACCCATTCCCCATTAGCACGGAAGAATCCCTTGCGACCTGATAAGAAGTAAATAGGGAGATGTCAGCACACACATGAATGTTAGCACCCGAATCAATCCACCACGAAGATGATTGAAATACTGAAAGCACAATAGGTAAATTACCATACCCATCAGTATTGCTAGCGGTCACCATGTTGACAGTCTTGGAGCTTGTTTTCCCTCTGCGGTCTGCACGTTCAGGGCATTCCTTGGAAAAGTGTCCAGGGTTCCCACAGGCGTAGCACTCTAGCTCAGCCTTGTTGAACTTCTTCTTCTTGAAGGTAGTAGTCTTAGTAGGCTTGTTGAAAACAGGTTTGTTCTTCCCTTTGTTCTTGTTATGTGGGTACCTCTGCACCATGTTAGCAGTAGGCTGAACCTCACCTCCTTTTTCAGTGGTATCTTTAGCCCGAGCTTTTTCTTCAACATCAAGAGATGCAATCAGATTTTCAACTGATGTCTCCTGTCTCTTATGCTTCAGAGTTGTGGCGAAATTCCTCCATGAAGGAGGCAACTTTGCAATCATGCACCCAACCACGAATTTGTCGGGTAGAACACATTTAAGGAGTTCAAGTTCCTTCATAATGCACTGTCTCTCATGAGCTTGTTCAACCACAGAACAGTTATTCACCATCTTGTAGTCATGAAAACTCTCCATGATGTACAGTTCACTTTTGCATCTGGTAATCGAATTTTGCATTCAGTGCATCCCACAGAATTTTTCCGTCATTTATGTGCATGTACACATCACACAGATGGTCAGCAAGAACACTCAGAATGCATCCCACAAACATAGTATTGGCTTCCTGGAATTTTCTCCGATCTTCGTCGGTCATTCCCTCTGGAGCACCAACACTAGCGTGGAAAACTTTCAGAGCAGTAAGCCAGAGCGTGGTCTTCACCTGCCACCTCTTAAAGTGCACACCGGTAAACTTATCCGGCCTCAGTGCATCAGCGAATCCAGCCATAGTTAACTCAGTAAATTGCCTATAATTAGGTTTTGGGATTGTTGGAATATTAGGTAAGTTCATGATTAATTCCAGTAAATAATTCATGACTAGAAGAGATACTAGCATGCAATAATGTAGCAAACAAGAAGAACAGCAAGACATGCATAACAGCAGCATACACGTAACAATAGCTGTAGAAACAGACATGAACAGAGAGGATGTTGGACGACTGATCGTTAGCTATTATGGGTGCGGCGGTGTTGATGACGATGTTGGCGACGATCTGCTGACGGCGATGAATACGACGATGAGTAGCACCGCCCGACTTGGACGGAAGGCGACCCGTGATGACGAATTTGAGCGATCGCGCCTGGCGCTTCCCAAAAACCTAATTCGTCCTCTCCCGGTGCAGGATCGCAAAGACGAACGGTTCCGGAGACCTGCTCTCCCACGCGCCGATGCACGCCAGCGTTTGGAATGGAGTAGACTACGATGGCGGCGCAAGTTGTGAGATGAGGCAAAACCCTAGGTGTTTTTCGGTATGTCTCTGGCCGCAGCCGGTAGCTGTATATATATTAGGACCAGAGGCGGTATTGTGTCGCGACCACAATCCCAAACCGACTCGGTTTCTAATTCGTATACTTACCGGACAAGAAATCAAAAACTTGTCTGCCAAGACATAAAAGTAAGCAAAAGGAAGCTGCGCTCCGCCCGCCTGCCAGGCCAGGCGAGGCGGCTGAGCGGCCTTGGCGATGTGGTTTTCCTTTCTCTTCTCACACACCACTTAGAGTGGTGGAGAGAACCCACTATATAAAGAGGTCCAACTCTTCTTCAACTTCCAAGGTGGGACTAAACTTAGCACCACCACTTGCCATTTTACACATGGGCTTTGAGATTTCAGAAATTGCTATGGGCCTAGCCCATTAAATCTAACACCTTGTCTTTTCTATCTTCCTTAGGACCGAGCCCACTGTCTTATTACTCCATGAATGGAGTGCGTCCATCACCCCCTCCAGCTTGGATGTTACGTCTCCTATGAATACTAGTAAACAGTTGACAACAAGAAAGAAAGAATTATTTCATCTTTATTGTTCCAGTAGCAGCAGCAGGTACTGCTTGGCTGGCTGTAGTTTTAGAAAGGGGACATGAGTTTGCTCAAACCAAGAAGAAAAGTGTTGCATATTTGTTCATAGCTTAAAGAAACTGAACATCTGACTAGATTCAATCAAGGTTTCAGCACGCACATACAACTTATTTTACTTGCTTCTGATGAGCAAAATCGGCCACTGCCAAACAAAATGTGATTTCATTTCATAAGTATCATAATTAAAAGCAGGAAGCCAACAAAAGGCAGGCGTACAGCACATTCAGGAGGAGGGTAATGAAGAGGAGAGAGCAGCCTAGCTACACACGTTACAGAGAGATTTTGGCATCTCATCTCATGCGTGAGAGCAGAGCACCATCTCACGCTGTCATTGCCAATGGTGGGATTCTAGGTGCTACCCAACTCAGATCTGGCGGGGAGGGAGGGAGGGAGGGAGGGAGGGAGGGAGGGAAGGAGGGAGGGAGGGAGAGAGAGAGAGAGAGCTCACCGTCGTCAGCAGGAGGGGAGGAGGAGCCGAAGAGGGCTTGCTTGTTTGTCGGGGACGACGGCGTCGAATCCGCGTGAGGCCGTCGGTGTCGATGCTGGCTGACGGTGTCCTGGACTAGGGGGTACTCACCACGTCGTCTCCCGATCAGTTGGATTGGGCTGAGGACCCCCATGGCCGTATACTCATGGGCCAGTCCGGACAGTTGCCGCATACAAGGAAGATTCCACAAGACTTGGCGATCAAGACAAGGACTCCTCCCCCACCGGCGTATTCGGCTAGGACTCTTGTTATCCTAGGCCTCTGGTGCATTATATAAACCGAGGCCAGGCTAGTCGATAGATATACAATATACAACAATCATACCATAGGCTAGCTTCTAGGGTTTAGCCTCTACGATCTCGTGGTAGATCTACTCTTTTACTACACATATCATCAATATTAATCAAGCAGGAGTAGGGTATTACCTCCATCGAGAGGGCCCGAACCTGGGTAAAAACAGCGTGTCCCTTGTCTCCTGTTACCATCGTCCTAGACACACAGTTCGGGACCCCCTACCCGAGATCCGCCGATTTTGACACTGACATTGGTGCTTTCATTGAGAGTTCCTCTGTGTGTTCGGCAAAAGGTCGATGGCTCACCTGCAGATCAACTGCGACTTCGGCATCTTCGTCACCAGCTCGACTGGTCACCTTGGTTCGAACAAGGACTGCACCCTATCTCCGATCGAAATGTTCGGATGAGGGCCTTCATCAACATCAGCTCCGATCTCTATCAAGATCATGGAGGAATCATCCAGGGAGCCCGGGGGCTCAACGTCAACATTGCCCTCGGGCGACCGCACTGTTTTTCTGGACATCGGACTTGTGTCCGCCGCCACCGCCTCGTCAAGCATTGTTTTAATGATTGCTTCGGTGGAATTGTGCGGAATTGAGTCCACAACAACCCAGGAAAATTTCGTCGAGTTCCGATGGAGGAATCTCTGGCAATCTCCGATATACCAGAGCCGCATTGAATCTGGACGAGAATCCGGACGAGTTTAGTGCGTGGTGTCCCCAGCTTCTAGCTCGGAATTCCTTTGGAAGATCCAACCGTTGATCGGCTACGGAATTCCTATATCTACCACCCCTCAAAATTTCAGCTTGATCCGACCGTCCAAACTCCGGGAACCTTCCGATTAGTGCATCACTTTTCGGATCTGTTTTTTGCGCGAAAACGAATCCGACCCGAGTTCGTCTTTTTTATTAATAGGATTTCAGACATCCTTTTTGAAGGAAGTTTTGTGTGGGGTATTGTGTTTTGTTTCCGAACACATCCCACTAACTTTAAGATCTTTTGAACATGATCTTCAACATCATGCTGGTGTCAAACTAGTCCGGCAATATTGCTCCACGGCTGCCGACCTGCGCTAGACACGTCGAAACTTTGTTGAGCCGAGCTCAACTTCTTCGTATCATCATCTCGGCAAGCCGAACAAGAGTCCGGCATCGCGAAGGATAAATCATCACCAACATCGCCGCCCCACGGATTACACGGAGCGGGCATACCGGCATCGCCGCACGGTCGCTTCATCAAGCCGGCGTCCATCACGTCACAACCTGCATCGGCAGGGCGGCACTATTGCTTCTTCAAGCTGGTGTCCATCACGCCGACCTACTTCGACATCTCGGCTGGACCGGGGGCTTCACCATCACTTCATCAACCTACTCCGGATACTTCGGCGTCACTAGCCGACCAGGCAATGGGTGCACAGATCGAGTCCCAATTTTGGGAATCACCTTCTTCGGATTGCTACAACAAAGGAACCAGGTGCTATTAATCCTATTATTTCTTTTTGCTTGTTTGGGTTAATTTTTCCCAAGGAATTATTACTCTGGTTTGTCCATCATATGTACACAGATCTATCAAATGGTGGCCGCATTAATGACGGTTGGATGGTGGTTCAGTCAGTTTCCGTACATAGTCCGTGACGCCCGCATCCGAACTCAAACCGACACTGTGAATTCAGGCCTTGCCATGCCTTTACCGCATCACGCCGCCGCCCTGCGCCGACATTGACTTGGCGCCAGGCCATATTTCTTATATTACTCACTTTGCATAAATTATTTATTATGCAACAATTTTTTATTACTATTATCTCTGGTTTGCACTATTTTTTGTGCACAGGAAAATGGTCCAGCCGGACTATATCCTTTGACGTCACCTCGGCTGGACGGGGGCTTCGTCAACACTTCATTACCCCATGCCAGGGACTTCGGCATCACTCTGCCGTCCTGCATTGACCGTGCTATGTCACCACTTCACAGTGCCGAGCTCTTTGCTCCGCCACCTCGGGACCGGCTTGGGGGATGGAACCTTGTCCCGCATCAAGCTCGGACCGCATCGTCAATACCGAACACATTAACCAGCTAAGTTGCCTTCATGCTCAAAGTTTTAAATTTCTAACTTGTGTTCGGTTCGACCAAGCATTATACTTTTTTGGAAAAAAGTTGCTTGTAAAATTTTTTCCTTGTCGAAACTTTGTTACTTGACACTTGACGCTACCGCGCTCATTATACACTGGGGCTTCTTTAACAGAAGCTTATTAATTCGGGCTTTATGCCCAACACATGTGTCACACTTTCGCATGTGCCTTTTATTCACCATTATATGCATCGATATGACTTATGTTTTGGCCAAGCTGGGTTGCCTGGCTCTTGTGCTTACCCCTACGTTCCCGATTGTTCGGCTAGGTGGTAAAGGGAGCACCTCTGCGATTGTTACTGCCGGGTCAGCCGGATGTGTACCTCAGACTGGGTGAAGCCGAAAGCTAAGCGTTCTTAAGGGAATACTCGGTCGGTGAACTAAAAGATGATTTCTTACCTATTAATTTACCTGCTCCCGGATGTTCTTACGCTCTTTTTCGCAGTCGGACATGCACTTTAGGGCATGCCTCCCAGGAAAGGAACCCTTAACGGAACTATTCTCCTGGAAGATGTTTCTTACTAACCATGTAATATAACATAACTATTGGGCACTTATGCGATAAAGCACTAATGACCCCTCGCCTGGTCTCCACGCATGCCCCGGTTTTTATAACCGCGAGGGTATTCGGACACACTCCGGACTATTGGGTCCAGAGGTTGAAGCGAAAAGGTCCGCTACGACAAACATCTACAATCCGGCTAGAAGGCATTCTACATGTCACCTTACATTATATAGTCAACTTTTACCCAAGTCACTTGGGGGCTCTTATGTTTATTTGAGCCGTTTCATACTAAGTGTTTGTCTTCTTAGTCGTTGCAAAGTTTTTATTATTTATCACTCCTTTTTTCGACACGAGTGTGCGGTCACTAGCCGGGGAGCCCAATTTCTCTCTCAAAACGCTATATTTTAGTTTTCTAAACTGGCCTAATGAGAAGTACTCCGCCTTCAGGATGGGAGACTAAAGCCGTAGGCTGACCCGCTTGAAGTCTTGAGATAGGATGTGTCACGTCACTAGTGCAGAACCGGGCAATAGCACCGGTTCGTAAGGCTCTTTAGTTCCGGTTCCATAACCGGCACTAAAGTGTGGGCACTAAAGGCCCCCCCCTTTAGTACCGGTTCAGCACGAACCGGTGCTAAAGGGCAACCACGTGGCACGAGCCAGCTCCGGGGGCCTGGAGCCCTTTATTACCGGTTGGTAAGACCAACCGGTACTATAAGGTTTGGGGGGCTTTTAGTTTTATGATTTCTTTTTCATTTAATTTTGTGTTTCCATTTTAATTCTTTTGCGTTTGCTGGTATTTTACGATACTACACATTGTACACGTTATGCATATATATATATATATAATAGAATTTCTAGTAGAACCAATCATGCATATATATATCATCAATGTCTCACAAACCACCATATTAATTAATTCACACATACACACATGTATAGCTATATACAATTTCTCCTACATATGCATGTTGCCTTCGGAGCCAGTGGCATTAGATTAATTGGTGCCTTCGGAGCACGATGACAATTGGAAGTGGTTTTCATGGGGGCGGTAGCGGGTAATAGTATTCTCCCTTCGGATTTATGACCTGGTCGAGCAAAAATCCTGCTATTTCCCCTTGAAGTCCTTCTACGCGCTCCGTTTCTAGGAGCTTCTCCCGCACCTCATTGAACTGTTAAGAAGGAGATCAATATGCATGTATATTAGTTGTGTGACTAGATATCGATAATAGTGTAAAAATTGTGAATAGTGTTCTGACAAGCGTACCCATTCCTGTCTTTGAGATCTGCTCCCAGTGCCAGCCCGGCGGAGCCCAGTCCCGGACATGGGTCAGCCGGACGTCGTCGCGGACGTGTCGACGGCGAGGATGCGGGTCGGGCATCGTCGAGAACAAATACTAGCTATATGCCATAAAAAGTAACATTTTTTAATGATTGGATTTTGATAACTAAAATTTCTAACATTCTATATAACTAACATTTCTATAACATTTCTAACAATGCTATATATAACTAACATTTCTAATATTTTTATAACTAAAAAACAGAAAAAAATTATAACATTTTTATATATATAACTAACATTTTTATAACTATTTCTATAACTAAAAACCAGAAAAATTTCTAATAATTCTAACTTTTTTATAACTATTTCTATAACTAAAAAACAGAAAAATTTCTAACAATTCTAACATTTCTAACTATTCTAACATTTCTAACATTTCTAATTATTCTAACAATTCTAACATTTCTAACTATTTCTGAAAAACAGAAAAATTTCTAACAATTTCTAATAAATAGAAAAATTTCTAACTATTTGTATAACTAAAAAACAAAAAATGGATGTGTGTGTGTGCGCTCACGGCGGCGAGGGCAGCGGCGGCGGCAGAAGCGGCGCGTGGCGGCAGGGGCGGCGGCAGGCGTGGCTTCTGATGGGGATGGCAGCGAGGGGACAGGGGCAGGCGGCGATGACGGGACGGGGGCCAGACGGGCAGGGCGGCGGCAGACGAGGGGACGTATAGGGCGGTGCCGGCAGCGAATGCTGAGGGCACGAGACGAGCCGGGCAGGCGGCGGTGACACGGGCAGCGAGGGCAGGGGCAGCAGGGACGGGGGCGGCAGGCGGCGACAACGGGGACGAAGCGGCGGCGGCGGCGGCGAGGATGGAGACGTCTGAGGCGGCGGCGGCAGTCTTGAGGAGAAGAAGCCGGATGAGAAACTGAAATTTTCATAAGTGTTGTTTATATAGGAGGGCCTTTAGTACGGTTTGTGCCACCAACCGTAACTAAAGGCCTTTTTTGGCCCGCCCAAGCGGCGGGAAGCGACCCCCTTTAGTACCGGGTGGTGGCACAAACCGGTACTAAAGGCCCCCCCTTTAGTACCGGTTTGTGCCACGACCCGGTACTAAAGGGAATTCTAACGCAGCAGTGCGGTCTTGACAAGTTTAGTCCCACCTCGCTAGCCGAGGCGACCGCATTGGTTTATAAACCCCCGTGCGGTCGCTCTCTGGAGCTCCTCTCCAAAGCAGGCCTACTGGGCCTACGTGTTCTTTGCTGCCCTGTGGGCCCACTTGGCCTTTGAGGGCCTGTATCCTGGCCCAACAACAGGTTGGGTTTCTAGTCGTATGCAGGCCGCTTTGGCCTAGTAGGCGGGCTTTTTTTATTTATTTTTCTTTATTTATTTTTGTGTTTTTTTGTGTATTTAGAGTTTCTTTGTGAATATTTTTGCTTTAGGTACAAAAAATTACAAACTTTCTGTTAGTGCCCGTAGTTTTCAAATTTGAATAGTTTAAATTTTGAATTATTTGAAATTAGTGTGAATCACTAGTTTGTGAATAACTTAACTTTAAAAATCAGTAAAGGCGTGAAAGAATTTGTTTGCACATAAAATTTCTTCGCGTTTCAAATGCCAAAACACATAACTACCCTAACTATTACAGAGATTCCCCTCTAGGTGTCAAACACAGAACAAAGTGATGATAGTGAAGCCGATCACATCCCACATCTTTGGGTGTAAAACTTTTTCTTCGCGTGTGTCCCTTTGCGCCGTAACCATGGAAAATCTTCATCATTTAACGGGATGCTCGGGTCAATATTCACTGTGAATGGAGCAATTTCATCAAACTTTTCATAATCTTCTGACTTGTCTGTCTTGTCATCCACTCCCACGATGTTTCTCTTCCCAGAAAGAACTATGTGCCGCTTTGGCTCATCGTGCGATGCATTCGCTTCCTTATAATTTCTTTTTCTTGGCTTGGTAGACATGTCCTTCACATAGAAAACCTGTGCCACATCATTGGCTAGGACGAATGGTCTGCGCATCATAAGATTGTTGAGATCCACTGTTGTCATTCCATACTGCGGGTCTTCCGTTACCCCGCCTCGTGTCATATTGACCCATTTGCACCGAAACAAAGGGACCTTTAAACCACATCAATAGTCAAGGTCCCATATGTCCTGTATATAACCATAATATGTTTCCTTTCCCATCTTGGTTTCTGCATCAAAGCGGACACCACTGTTTTGGTTGTTCTCTTCTTATCTTGGGCGATCGTGTAAAATGTATTACCATTTATCTCGTACCCTTTGAAAGTCATTATATTCGAAGATGGTAACTGGGACAGAAAGTAAAAGTCATCTTCAATAGAGGTGTCATGCATAATGCGATATACGCAACCAATGGCGAAACTCCTGGTTTGTTCACGTGTAATCCGGTCATCGAGACCGCTCCGGTGTTTGGAGCGTAGCAAATTCTTGTGTTCATCCATATACGGAGCCACCAAGGCGGAATTCTGTAGAACTGTAGTGTGCTTCGGTGAGAGAATGTCCGTCCATACATATTATTTGTTCCTCCTAGCGTGCCTTTTCCATCCAGTCTGCCCTTATGCATGATTCGAAACACCAATCGGCTTAAGGTCAGGAATAAAGTCAATACAAAACTCAATGACCTCCTCATTTTGATGGCCCTTGGAGATGTTTCCTTCTGGCCTAGCACGGTTATGAACATATTTCTTTAAGACTCCCATGAACCTCTCAAAGGGGAACATATTGTGTAGAAATACAGGACCCAAAGCGTTAATCTCTTCGCAAGATAGGTGAACTAGGATGTGCATCATGATGTTGAAGAAGGATGGTGGGAACACCAACTCGAAACCGACAAGACATTGCACCAAATCATTCTCAGAACCTTGGTATGATTTCTGGATCGATTACCTTACGAGAGATTGCATTGAGAAATGCACATAGCTTCACAATGGCTAATCGAGCGCTTTTCGGTAGAAGCCCCTCAATGCAACCGGAAGCAGTTGCGTCATAATCACGTGGCAGTCATGAGACTTTAGGTTACGGAACTTTTTCTCCGCCATGTTTATTATTCCCTTTATATTCGACGAGAAGCCGACGGTACCTTAATATCGAAAGGCATTCAAAGAAGATTTCCTTCTCTTCTTTGGTAAGAGCGTAGCTTGCATGACCCTGATGTATGCCGTCTTCTCCGTGCATACGTTGCTGGTCCTCCCATGCCTCAGGTGTATCTTTTGTCTTCCCATACACGCCCAAGAAGCCAAGCAGGGTCACGCAAAGATTCTTCGTCACGTACATCACGTCGATTGCGGAGCGGACATCTAGGTATTTCCAATATGGCAGGTCCCAAAATATAGATTTCTTCTTCCACATGGGTGTCGTAAAATCGGCGTCGTTGAACAGGTTGTCCGCCAGACCTTTCCAAATATCACCTTCAAATCCTTGACCATATCATGTACATCAGCATCGATGACGGTGGCGAGGCTTCGTCCGTGATCTGCCTCACCTTTGAAATGCTTGTCTTTCTTTCTTACGGGATGCCTGCTCGGAAGAAATCGACGATGTCCCAGGTACACATTCTTCTTACAACTATTCAAATATACTGTCGGTATCATCCAAAAAGTGCGTGCATCCGCGGTATCCCTTGTTTGTCTGTCCTGAAAGATTACTGAGAGCAGGCCAATCATTGATGGTCACGAACAGCAACGCCTTTAGGTCAAATTCTTCCCCCATGTGCTCATCCCACGCACGTACACTGTTCCATTCCACAGTTGTAAGAGTTCTTCAACTAATGGCCTTAGGTACACATCAATGCCGTTGCCGGGTTGCTTAGGGCCTTGGATGAGCACTAGCATCATAATGAACTTCCGCTTCATGCACAACCAAGGAGGAAGGTTATACAAACATAGAGTCACAAGCAAGGTGCTATGCTTGCTGCTCTGCTCCCCAAAAGGATTAATGCCATCTGCGCTTAGACCAGACCATACGCTCCTTGCGTCATCTGCAAACTCCTTCCCGTACTTTCTTTTGATTTTTCTCCACTGCGACCCGTCAGCGGGTAATCTCAACTTTCCATCTTTCTTACGGTCTTCTACGTGCCATCGACGCCTTGGCATGCTCTTTGTTTTGGAACAAGCGTTTCAACCGTGGTATTATAGGAGAATACCACATCACCTTGGCAGGAATCTTCTTCTGGGCGCCGCCCTCGACATCACCAGGTCATCGCGGCTGATCTTATAGCGCAATGCACCACATACCGGGCAAGCGTTCAAATCCTCGTACTCACCGCGGTAGAGGATGCAATCATTAGGGCATGCATGTACCTTCTGCACCTCTAACCCTAGAGGGCAGTCAGCCTTCTTTGCTTCGTACGTACTCTCGGGCAATTCGTTGTCCTTTGGAAGCATATCCTTTATCATTACCAGCAACTTTCCAAATCCCTTATCAGATACACCATTCTCTGCCTTCCATTGCAGCAATTCGAGTGTGGTGCCCAACTTTTTCTTGTCACCTACGCAATTCGGGTACAACAATTTTTTGTGATCCTCTAACATGCGCTGCAACTTCTTCTTCTCCAAATCACTTGCGCAGTTTCTCTTTGCATCGGCAATGGCCGACCTATATCATCAACGGGCTCATCCGATGCCTCTTCTTCAACTTCTTCCCGCATTGCCGGCTCAGCTTCTTCCCGCATTGCCGGCTCAACTTCTTCCCCATTGTTGTATCATCGTATTCAGGGAACCCATGGCCAGGATAGCTGTTGTCGTCCTCTTCTTCTTCATTGTCTTCCATCATAACCCCTCTTTCTCCGTGCTTGGTCCAAACATTATAGTGGGGCATGAAACCGGACTCAAACAGGTGGACGTGAATGGTTCTTGACTTAGAGTAATTGCGACCATTCTTACAGCCAGCACATGGACAAGGCATAAAACCATCCGCCCGCTTGTTTGCCTCAGCCGCAAGCAGAAAAGTATGCACGCCCTCAACGAACTAGGGAGAGCATCGGTCATCGTACATACATTGCCGGCTCATCTTCATTACACAACACCGAATAGACCAAATTAATACAAGTTCATACATAAAGTTCATACAACACTTAAATGCAACAAACAAATAACTCTCTAGCTAAAGCATTTAAATGCAACAACAAATGCGATCAAGATCGCAACTAAGGTAACAATTGATCCAACAACATAATGATACCAAGCCTCACTATCGATGGCATATTTTCTAATCTTTCTAATCTTCAAGCGCATTTTCTCCATCTTGATCTTGTGATCATCGGCGACATCGGCAACATGCAACTCCAATTCCATCTTCTCCCCTCAATTCTTTTCAATTTTTCTTTCAAGTACTCGTTTTCTCTTTCAACTAAATTTAACCCCTCGACAATAGGGTCGGTTGGAATTTCCGGTTCGCATACCTCCTAGATAAAAATATCTATGTCAACTTGATGGGCATAATTTGTCATAAACACGAAATGCAACAAATAGTTTTAAAAGAGAATATACCACATCCGAAACATAACAATGACGAGGGTCGACGGGACGGATATCAAAACCATGGCACTATGTATAACAAACAACGACGGGTAAGATAATTATACGAGTAACTATACATCCAAATCACACAAACATCAATTTTTATATAAAATTTCATGAACAAGAGGCTCACCACAAGGTGGTGCCGTGACAGACGGCAGTCTGGCGATCGGCAGTGGTTACAACGGAGATTTAGAAGGCACTAAGTAAAACACACCTACATATGCAAACTAAGTGTTATTTTGACCTCAAATTGCATATAAATCAAATACTACCACATATAATTCCTCCCGAATTACTAAAACCCACAATTAATCACTATATAAACCAATGCAAGAGCTAATCTAGCAATGAGAGATGAATGGACAAAGTTGCTAACCTTGGTGATCATTTGAATGGATGGGGGCCTTCAAATCTTGACAAATTTGGGGCAAATTTTGTGATGAACTCGAGAGGAAGAAGGGAAGAACAGAGGAGAGGGAGAGGGGAAAGGGGGAAGAACAGAGTGCGGGTGGACGAAGGGTTTATATAGGACGACCTTTAGTACCGGTTCGTGCCACGAACTGGTACTAAAGGTGCTGGAAGGGCCCCACTCTGACAACATCCTGCCACCACTTTCTTTAGTACCGGTTCGTGGCACGAACAGGTACTAAAGAGCTCCTCCCGCCTAGCCGTTGGAACCGGCACTAATGGACACATTAGTGCCGGTTCTGTTACAAACCGGGACTAATGTTAAAGCACGACAGAAGCATTTTTTTTTCTAAAGTCCAATTTTCGGATTGGCACCGAACACTTGATCTTATTCGGACGTCATGTTTTTACTGACGTTTTTTGGTTTTCCAAGCTTTTGGCACTTTTTAACTATTTGTGTGTTTTCAGCACAAGTCTCGCAGTGCAACGCCGGACACCTTTAGAGATTCGGCAAAAACATTCTCGGATATTGCTATATATGCATCAGTTTCGAATTGTGTCTTCGGTCAATAGTTGGGTTGCACGGCTCCCGAGCTTGCCTCCTATGTTCCGCTTTGTTCGGCTAGGTGTGCAAAGGGAGAACCACTGCGATTGCGCTTCCAGCTCGCATGGTCAAGCACCTCAATGGAGAAAGCCGAAAACTGACTGTCGCAATAGGTGTAAACTGGTCAGCGGTCCGATGACTATATTAAATGACGGGCCATTCATAACATTGGCCGAAGTGTTTCCGGCTTGACCTCGACTGTCGCCGAACACTACCGGGGGCTAGTAACTGGCCTCCCAAACTAAATCCTCAATATTTTGCTCTTATATTGGAGCTGAGGTTTCTTGATCATGCTTAGCATGACAACCCAAAGAAAGGAACCGATAGCGGGACTATTTTCTTTGGAAGACATTTCTTCTGTTAAACAGTAATATAACATATCTCTCTGCGTACCTTTGTTTATAAAACCGTATGGCCAGATCGCCTTGTTTGTCATAAATCTTTGCCCTCATAAATGCTTTATAAAGTAAGACAAACACTCCTCGGCTACTGGCTGAGGAGGTTGAAGCCGATGGTCGGTCAACAAAGTTTTGTACAATGCGGATCCGAGCATTAATGACATAAAGTACTTGGATACATTGAGTCATTACACATAATTTGTGATTTTACTATGGATATTGATCCTTAATTCGCCACCCGTGCCGCATTAAGGCTCGGGAACTCTTGGGCTTCGGGCTTATTATTTACAAATATTAAAGGGCACATCAATCCTCGATCCGGTGTTGCCACCCACCAGTGTCTCGGGGGCTACTGCATTGCTTGTTCTATGAAGAAAATCTTAAGTGCAATACAGTTTCCGAGGAGATTTTGATCCTCAGGTTGGTCGGCCGCACCCAACCTGAGTCTTGAGGACTGAGCACGCCGCTTTTGTGTCCCAAGTATTCTGCCGAGCTAGGACTTGATCCTCGGACCGATTTTGCAAATCAATCGAGTCTCGGCTGACTCTGAGGATCAGCGGTCTTATGTCATCCTTCATGTGCATCTCGGGTTTTAGACCGATACCCACCTTGAAGGCTACTGGCTATGTATCTCGGCAGAGAATAAATTGCACCAATCAAAAATATTGACAAAAATCGGCCCACATTCGGGGTGGTGCACCACCTCGGAAGCAGTCCGGCATAAAGCTCGGGCGCTAGTGGCTGGCTCCATAGAGGGCATTTCCGGCATTAAGCTCGGTTAAACTCCTTCAAACTTCTTTGAACCAAGGTGCTTTACGACACCTCGGATATAGTCCGGCGTTGGAGCTTGGATACATAGTCCGGCTTTGGAGCTCGGACACATAGTCCGGCGTTGGAGCTCGGATACAGTCTGGCGTTGGAGCTCAGATACATTCCGGCGTTAGAGCTGGGAGGCGGTCCGGCATTGGTGCTCGGCTGCAAAAGATACCTCGAATGCAGTCCGGCGTTGGAGCTCGGACACAAGAGGACGCTGCCGCCCGGGAACAACTTCAAACCCGAGGTGTGGCATAGAAATAACAAGGCATTGATAAAGGCCGTAAACTTAAAGGGGCTCCTCGGATACCCAACATGTAAACTCTTTGTATGCACTTAGGCGATCCTCACGATCGAAGATGAGAAGATTTGTTGAACCCGTTTTCAAGACCGATGACCGAAGATGAAGAATAGTTCGGAAGAATCGAGGAGCGTCCCTAACTTGAAGACCGGTTCAGGGGGCTACTGATGTTGGGGAACGCAGTAATTTCAAAAAAATTCCTACGCACACACAGGACCATGGTGATGGCATAGCAACGAGAGGGGAGAGTGTTTTCTACGTACCCTCGTAGACCATAAGCGGAAGCGATCTGGCGTAGAGGAAGTAGTCGTACTTTCTCCTCGCGATCCTGCCGATCCCAGCGCGTTACTCCGGCACCTCCGAGTCGATGATGACGTAGAGGAAGTAGTCGTATGTTCTCCTCACGATCCAGCCGATCCTGGCGCCGTTACTCCGGCGCCTCCGAGTTCTTGGCACACGTTCAGCTCGATGGCGCTCCACGGGCTTCGATCTAGCAAAGCTCGGGGAGGGAGTTCCGTCGACCTGACGGCGTGGTAGCGATCTTGATGTTTCACCGTCGCAGGGCTTCGCCTAAGCACCGCTACGATATGACTGAGGTGGAATATGGTGGAGGGGGGAACCGCACACGGCTAATGAACGATCTCAAGGATCAACTTGTGTGTCCTAGGGTGCCCCCCTCACCCGGATATAAAGGAGGGAGGGAGGAGGTGGCCGGCCAACAAGGGGCGCACCATGGGAGGAAACCTACTCCAAGTAGGTTTCCTCTCTTTTCCTTATTTCACTTGGAGGGAAGGAAGGAGTACTAGCATTTAGGAATAAGTACTAGTAGTAGGAATAGGAAGAGGGGAAGGAGAAAAAGGAAGGGGCGGCCCCCTCCCCAGTCGGATTGGGCTTGAAGCGCGCCTCCCTTGTTCCTTCTCCCTTATTCCTATATGGGCCCAATAAGGCCCATATACCTCCCGGGGTTCCGGTAACCTCCGGAGCTCCAAACTTCTCCGGAACCTTTCCGGTGTCCAAATATATCCGTCCAATATATTAATCTTTATGTCTCGACCATTTCGAGACTCCTCGTCATGTCCGTGATCATATCCGGGACTCGAACAACCTTCGGTACATCAAAATACACAAACTCATAATATAACCGTCATCGAAACCTTAAGCGTGCGGACCCTACGGTTCGAGAACAATGTAGACATGACCGAGACACATCTCCGGTCAATAACCAATAAGCGGGACCTGGATGCCCATATTGGTTCCTACATATTCTACGAAGATCTTTATCGGTCAGACCGCATAACAACATACGTTGTTCCTTTTGTCATCGGTATGTTACTTGCCGAGATTCGATCGTCGGTATCCAATACCTAGTTCAATCTCGTTACCGCAAGTCTCTTTACTCGTTCCGTAATACATCATCTCACAACTAACTCATTAGTTGCAATGCTTGCAAGGCTTATGTGATGTGTATTACCGAGAAGGCCCAGAGATACCTCTCCGACAATCGGAGTGACAAAACCTAATCTCGAAATACGCCAACCCAACAAGTACCTTTGGAGACACCTGTAATACTCCTTTATAATCACCCGATTACGTTGTGACGTTTGGTAGTACCCAAAGTGTTCCTCCGGTGGCAGGAGTTGCATAATCTCATAGTTATAGGAACATGTATAAGTCATGAAGAAAGCAGTAGCAACATACTAAACGGTCAAGTGCTAGGCTAACGGAATGGGTCATGTCAATCAGATCATTCTCCTAATGATGTGATCCCGTTAATCAAATGACAACCCATGTCTATGGTTAGGAAACATAACCATCTTTGATTAACGAGCTAGTCAAGTAGAGGCATACTAGTGACACTCTGTTTGTCTATGTATTCACACATGTATTATGTTTCCGGTTAATACAATTCTAGCATGAATAATAAACATTTATCATGATATAAGGAAATAAATAATAACTTTATTATTGCCTCTAGGGCATATTTCCTTCAGTCTCCCACTTGCACTAGAATCAATAATCTAGATCACATCACCATGTGATTAACATCGATAGTTCACATCATCATGTGATTAACACCCATAGTTCACATCGCCATGTGACCAACACCCAAAGGGTTTACTAGATTCAGTAATCTAGTTCACATCGCTATGTGATTAACACCCAAAGAGTACTAAGGTGTGATCATGTTTTGCTTGTGAGAGAATCTTAGTCAACGGGTCTTTCATATTCAGATCCGTTATGTATTTTGCAATTTTCTATTTCTACAATGCTCGCACGGAGCTACTCTAGCTAATTGCTCCCACTTTCAATATGTATCTAGATCGAGACTTAGAGTCATCCAGATCGGTGTCAAAACTTGCATCGACGTAACCCTTTACGACGAACCTTTTGTCACTTCCATAATCGAGAAACATATCCTTATTTTACTAAGGATAATTTTGACCGTTGTCCAGTGATCTACTCCTAGAGTGATCTACTCCTAGATCACTATTGTACTCCTTGCCAAACTCGATTGTAGGGTATACAATAGATCTGGTACACAGCATGGCATACTTTATAGAATCTATGGCCAAGGCATAGGGAATGACTTTCATTCTCTTTCTATCTTCTGCCGTGGTCGGGTTTTGAGTCTTACTCAATTTCACACCTTGTAACACAGGCAAGAACTCTTTCTTTGACTGTTCCATTTTGAACTACTTCAAAATCTTGTCAAGGTATGTACTCATTGAAAAAAAACTTATCAAGCGTCTTGATCTATCTCTATAGATCTTGATGCTCAATATGTAAGCAGCTTCACCGAGGTCTTTCTTTGAAAAACTCCTTTCAAACACTCCTTTATGCTTTGCAGAATAATTCTACATTATTTACGATCTACAATATGTCATTCACATATACTTATCACAAATGCTGTAGTGCTCCCACTCACTTTCTAGTAATTACAGGCTTCACCGCAAGTCTGTATAAAACTATATGCTATGATCAACTTATCAAAGCATGTATTCCAACTCTGAGATGCTTGCACCGGTCCATAGATGGATCACTGGAGCTTGCATATTTTGTTAGCACCTTTAGGATTTACAAAACCTTCTGGTTGCATCATATACAACTCTTCTTCAATAAATCCATTAAGGAATGCAATTTTGTTTATCCATTTTCCAGATTTCATAAAATGCGGCAATTGCTAACATGATTCGGACAGACTTAAGCATAGATACGAGTGAGAAACTCTCATCGTAGTCAACATCTTTAACTTGTCGAAAACCTTTTGCGACAATTCTAGCTTTGTAGACAGTAACACTACTATCAGCGTCCGTCTTCCTCTTGAAGATCCATTTATTTTCTATGGTTTGCCGATCATCGGGCAAATCCATCAAAGTCCATACTTTGTTCTCATACATGGATCATATCTCAGATTTCATGGCCTCAAACCATTTTGCGGAATCTGGGCTCATCATCGCTTCCTCATAGTTTGTAGGTTCGTCATGGTCAAGTAACATGACCTCCAGAATGGGATTACCGTACCACTCTGGTGCGGATCTCACTCTGGTTGACCTACGAGGTTCGGTAGTAACTTGATCTGAAGTTACATGATCATCATCATTAGCTTCCTCACTAATTGGTGTAGTAGTCACAGGAACTGATTTATGTGATAAACTACTTTCCAATAAGGGAGAAGGTACAATTACCTCATCAAGTTCTACTTTCCTCCCACTCACTTCTTTCGAGAAACTCCTTCTCTAGAAAGGATCCATTCTTGACAACGAATGTCTTGCCTTTCGGATCTGTGATAGAAGGTGTACCCAACATTTTGGGTATCCTATGAAGACGCATTTCTCCGATTTGGGTTCGAGCTTATCAGGATGAAACTTTTTCATATAAGCATCGCAACTCCAAACTTCAAGAAACAACAACTTTGGTTTCTTGCCAAACCACAGTTCATACGGTGTCGTCTCAACGGATTCAGGTGGTGCCCTTTTTAACGTGAATGCAGCTGTCTCTAATGCATAGCCCCAAAACTATAACGGTAAATCGGTAAGAAACATCATAGTTGCACTACATCCAATAAAGTACGGTTATGATGTTCGGACACACCATTATGCTGTGGTGTTCCGGTGGCATGAATTTGTGAAACTATTTCACATTGTTTTAATTGAAGACCAAACTTCGTAACTCAAATATTTTACATCTGCGATCATATCGTAGAAACTTTTATTTTCTTGTTACGATGATTTTTCCACTTCACTCTGAAATTATTTGAACCTTTCAACTATTTCAGACTTACGTTTCATCAAGTAGATATACCCATATCTGCTCAAATCATCTTGTGAAAGTCAGAAAATAACGATACTTGCCACGAGCATCAACACTCATTGGATCGCATACATCGGTATGTATTATTTCCAATAAGTCAGTAGCTTGTTCCATTGTTCCTAAGAACGGAGTTTTAGTCATCTTGCCCAAACGGCACGGTTACGCAAGCATCAAATGATTCATAATCAAGTGATTCCAAAAATCCATCGACATGGAGTTTTCTTCATGCGCTTTACACCAATATGACCTAAACGGCGATTGCCACAAATAAGTTGCACTATCATTATTAACTTTGCATCTTTTGGTTTCAATATTATGAATATGTGTATCACTATGATCGAGATCCAATGAACCATTTTCATTAGGTGTGTAACCATATAAGGTTTTATTCATGTAAACAGAACAACAATTTATTCTCTTTACTTAAATGAATAACCGTATTGCAATAAACATGATCAAATCATATTTATGCTTAACACCAAATAACACTTATTTAGGTTCCACACTAATCCCAAAAGTATAGGGAGTGTGCGATGATGATCATATCAATCTTGGAACTACTTCCAACACTCATCGTCACTTCCCCTTCAACTAGTTTCTGTTCATTCTGCAACTCCCGTTTCAAGTTACTAATCTTAGCAACTGAACTAGTACCAAATACTGAGGGGTTGCTATGAACACTAGTAAAGTACACATCAATAACATGTATATCAAATATACTTATGTTCACTTTGCCATCCTTCTTATCCACCAATCACTTGGGGTAGTTCCGCTTCTAGTGACCAGTTCCATTGCAGCAAAAGCACTTAGTCTCGGGCTTAGGTCCAGACTTGGGCTTCTTCACTCGAGCAGCAACTTGCTTGCCGTTCTTCTTGAAGTTCCCCTTCTTCCCTTTGCCCTTTTCCTTGAGACTAGTGGTCTTGTCAATCATCAACACTTGATGCTCTTTCTTGATTTCTACCTTCGTCGATTTCAACATCACGAAGAGCTCGGGAATCGTTTTCGTCATCCCTTGCATACTATAGTTCATCACGAAGTTCTAGTAACTTAGTGTTGGTGACTAGAGAATTCTGTCAATCACTATCTTATATGGAAGATTAACTCCCACTTGATTCAAGCGATTGAAGTACCCAGACAATCTGAGAACATGCTCACTAGTTGAGCGATTCTCTTCCATCTTTTAGCTATAGAACTTGTTGGAGACTTCATATCTCTCAACTCGGTATTTGCTTGAAATATTAACTTCAATTCCTGGAACATCTCATATGGTCCATGACGTTCAAAACGTCTTTGAAGTCCCGATTCTAAGCCGCTAAGCATGGTGCACTAAACTATCAAGTAGTCATCATATTGAGCTAGCCAAGCGTTCATAACGTTTGCATACGCTCCTGCAATAGGTGCATCACCTAGCGGTGCATCAAGGACATAATTCTTACGTGCAGCAATGAGGATAAACCTCAGATCACGGATCCAATCCGCATCATTGCTACTAACATTTTTCAATACAATTTTCTCTAGGAACACATATAAAAACATAGGGAAGCAACAACGCGAGCTATTGATCTACAACATAATTTGCAAAATACTACCGGGACTAAGTTCATGATAAATTAAAGTTCAATTAATCATATTACTTAAGAACTCCCACTTAGATAGACATCTCTCTAGTCATCTAAGTGATCACGTGATCCAAATCAACTAAACCATAACCGATCATCACGTGAGATGGAGTAGTTTTCAATGGTGAACATCTTATGTTGATCATATCTACTATATGATTCACGCTCGACCTTCGGTCTCCGTGTTCCGAGGCCATATCTGCATATGCTAGGCTCGTCAAGTATAACCTGAGTATTCTGCGTGTGCAAAACTGGCTTGCACCCGTTGTAGATGGACGAGAGCTTATCACACCTGATCATCACGCGTGGTTATGCAGGCACGACGAACTTTGGCAACAGCAGTGCATACTCGGGAGAACACTTCTTGATAATTAGTGAGAGATCATCTTAAAATGCTA
The DNA here is from genome assembly GCA_021605145.1 of Aegilops bicornis. Taxonomy (NCBI): domain Eukaryota; kingdom Viridiplantae; phylum Streptophyta; class Magnoliopsida; order Poales; family Poaceae; genus Aegilops; species Aegilops bicornis. The sequence goes on from CM038675.1 coordinate 776,899,751, forward strand.
CCGTCAATCAAAGCAAAATAAGATGCATAAAGGATAAACATCACATGCAATCAATATAAGTGATATGATATGGCCATCATCATCTTGTGCTTGTGATCTCCATCTTGAAGCACCGTCATGATCACCACCGTCACCGGTGCGACACCTTGATCTCCATCGTAGCATCGTTGTCGTTACGCCATCTATTGCTTCTACGACTATCGCTACCGCTTAGTGATAAAGTAAAGCAATTACAGGGCGTTTGCATTTCATACAATAAAGCGACAACCATATGGCTCCTGCCATTTGCCGGTAACTTCGGTTACAAAACATGATCATCTCATACAATAAAATATAGCATCACGTCTTGACCATATCACATCACAACATGCCCTGCAAAAACAAGTTAGACGTCCTCTACTTTGTTGTTGCAAGTTTTACGTGGCTGCTACGGGCTGAGCAAGAACCGTTCTTACCTACGCATCAAAACCACAACGATACTTCGTCAAATAGACTCCGTTTAACCTTCTCAAGGACCGGGCGTGGCCACACTCGGTTCAACTAAAGTGAGAGAGACAGACACCCGCCAGCCACCTTTAAGCACGAATGCTCGTAACGGTGAAACCAGTCTCGCGTAAGCGTCTGGCGTAATGTCGGTCCGGGCCGCTTCATCTCACAATACCGCTGAACCAAAGTATGACATGCTGGTAGGTAGTATGACTTGTATCGCCCACAACTCACTTGTGTTCTACTCGTGCATATGACATCAACGCATAAAACCAGGCTCGGATGCCACTTGTTGGGGAACGCGGTAATTTCAAAAATTTCCTACGCACACACAGGACCATGGTGATGGCATAGCAACGAGAGGAGAGTGTTGTCTCACGCCCTCAGAGACCGTGGCGAAGCGATCACAACGGAGAGGAAGTAGTCGTACTTTCTCCTCGCGATCCTGCCGATCCCAGCGCCGTTACTCCGGCACCTCCGAGTCGATGATGACGTAGAGGAAGTAGTCGTACGTTCTCCTCACGATCCAGCCGATCACAGCGCCGTTACTCCGGCGCCTCCGAGTTCTTGGCACACGTTCAGCTCGATGACGCTCCACGGGCTTCGATCCAGCGTTCTCCTCACGATCCAGCCGATCACAGCGCCGTTACTCCGGCGCCTCCGAGTTCTTGGCACACGTTCAGCTCGATGACGCTCCACGGGCTTCGATCCAGCAGAGCTGCGGGGAGGGAGTTCCGTCAAGACCTGACGGTGTGGTGACGATCTTGATGTTTCACCGTCGCAGGCTTCGCCTAAGCACCGCTACGATATGACCGAGGTGGAATATGGTGGAGGGGCACCGCACGGCTAAGGAACGATCTCAAGGATCAACTTGTGTGTCCTAGGGTGCCCCTCCCCGTATATACAGGCGGGTGGGAGGAGGTGGCCGGCCACCAAGGGGGCGCACCATGGGAGGGGGAAACCTACTCCAAGTAGGTTTCCCTCTCTTTTCCTTATTTCACTTGGAGGGGGAAGGAAGGAGTACTAGCATTTAGGAATAAGTACTAGTAGTAGGAATAGGAAGAGGGGGAAGGAGAAAAAGGAAAGGGGGGGCCGGCCCCCCTCCCCAATTCGGATTGGGCTTGGGGCGCCCCCCTCCTTGTTCCTTCTCCCTTATTCCTATATGGGCCCAATAAGGCCCATATACCTCCCGGGGGTTTCCGGTAACCTCCCGGAGCTCCAAACTTCTCCGGAACATTTCCGGTGTCCAAATATATCCGTCCAATATATTAATCTTTATGTCTCGACCATTTCGAGACTCCTCGTCATATCCGTGATCATATCCGGGACTCCGAACAACCTTCGGTACATCAAAATACACAAACTCATAATATAACCGTCATCGAAACCTTAAGCGTGCGGACCCTACGGTTCGAGAACAATGTAGACATGACCGAGACACATCTCCGGTCAATAACCAATAGCGGGACCTGGATGCCCATATTGGTTCCTACATATTCTCTGAAGATCTTTATCGGTCAGACCGCATAACAACATCACGTTGTTCCTTTTGTCATCGGTATGTTACTTGCCCGAGATTCGATCGTCGGTATCCAATACCTAGTTCAATCTCGTTACGGCAAGTCTCTTTACTCGTTCCGTAATACATCATCTCACAACTAACTCATTAGTTGCAATGCTTGCAAGGCTTATGTGATGTGTATTACCGAGAAGGCCCAGAGATACCTCTCCGACAATCGGAGTGACAAAACCTAATCTCGAAATACGCCAACCCAACAAGTACCTTTGGAGACACCTGTAATACTCCTTTATAATCACCCGATTACGTTGTGACGTTTGGTAGTACCTAAAGTGTTCCTCCGGTAAACGGGAGTTGCATAATCTCATAGTTATAGGAACATGTATAAGTCATGAAGAAAGCAGTAGCAACATACTAAGCGATCAAGTGCTAGGCTAACGGAATGGGTCATGTCAATCAGATCATTCTCCTAATGATGTGATCCCGTTAATCAAATGACAACCCATGTCTATGGTTAGGAAACATAACCATCTTTGATTAACGAGCTAGTCAAGTAGAGGCATACTAGTGACACTCTGTTTGTCTATGTATTCACACATGTATTATGTTTCCGGTTAATACAATTCTAGCATGAATAATAAACATTTATCATGATATAAGGAAATAAATAATAACTTTATTATTGCCTCTAGGGCATATTTCCTTCAGTCTCCCACTTGCACTAGAGTCAATAATCTAGATCACATCACCATGTGATTAACATCGATAGTTCACATCATCATGTGATTAACACCCATAGTTCACATCGCCATGTGACCAACACCCAAAGGGTTTACTAGATTCAGTAATCTAGTTCACATCGCTATGTGATTAACACCCAAAGAGTACTAAGGTGTGATCATGTTTTGCTTGTGAGAGAATCTTAGTCAACGGGTCTTTCATATTCAGATCCGTTATGTATTTTGCAATTTTCTATGTCTACAATGCTCGCACGGAGCTACTCTAGCTAATTGCTCCCACTTTCAATATGTATCTAGATCGAGACTTAGAGTCATCCAGATCGGTGTCAAAACTTGCATCGGCGTAACCCTTTACGACGAACCTTTTGTCACTTCCATAATCGAGAAACATATCCTTATTTTACTAAGGATAATTTTGACCGCTGTCCAGTGATCTACTCCTAGAGTGATCTACTCCTAGATCACTATTGTACTCCCTTGCCAAACTCAGTGTAGGGTATACAATAGATCTGGTACTGACATGGCATACTTTATAGAATCTATGGCCAAGGCATAGGGAATGACTTTCATTCTCTTTCTATCTTCTGCCGTGGTCGGGTTTTGAGTCTTACTCAATTTCACACCTTGTAACACAGGCAAGAACTCTTTCTTTGACTGTTCCATTTTGAACTACTTCAAAATCTTGTCAAGGTATGTACTCATTGAAAAAACTTATCAAGCCGTCTTGATCTATCTCTATAGATCTTGATGCTCAATATGTAAGCAGCTTCACCGAGGTCTTTCTTTGAAAAACTCCTTTCAAACACTCCTTTATGCTTTGCAGAATAATTCTACATTATTTCGATCTACAATATGTCATTCACATATACTTATCAGAAATGCTGTAGTGCTCCCACTCACTTTCTAGTAATTACAGGCTTCACCGCAAGTGCAGTATAAAACTATATGCTATGATCAACTTATCAAAGCATGTATTCCAACTCTGAGATGCTTGCACCAGTCCATAGATGGATCACTGGAGCTTGCATATTTTGTTAGCACCTTTAGGATTTACAAAACCTTCTGGTTGCATCATATACAACTCTTCTTTAATAAATCCATTAAGGAATGCAGTTTTGTTTATCCATTTTCCAGATTTCATAAAATGCGGCAATTGCTAACATGATTCGGACAGACTTAAGCATAGATACGAGTGAGAAACTCTCATCGTAGTCAACATCTTTAACTTGTCGAAAACCTTTTGCGACAATTCTAGCTTTGTAGAGCGATAACACTACTATCGGCGTCCGTCTTCCTCTTGAAGATCCATTTATTTTTCTATGGTTTGCCGATCATCGGGCAAATCCATCAAAGTCCATACTTTGTTCTCATACATGGATCATATCTCAGATTTCATGGCCTCAAACCATTTTGCGGAATCTGGGCTCATCATCGCTTCCTCATAGTTCGTAGGTTCGTCATGGTCAAGTAACCTGACCTCCAGAATGGGATTACCGTACCACTTTGGTGCGGATCTCACTCTGGTTGACCTACGAGGTTCGGTAGTAACTTGATCTGAAGTTACATGATCATCATCATTAGCTTCCTCACTAATTGGTGTAGTAGTCACAGGAACTGATTTCTGTGATAAACTACTTTCCAATAAGGGAGAAGGTACAATTACCTCATCAAGTTCTACTTTCCTCCCACTCACTTCTTTCGAGAGAAACTCCTTCTCTAGAAAGGATCCATTCTTGACAACGAATGTCTTGCCTTTCGGATCTGTGATAGAAGGTGTACCCAACATTTTGGGTATCCTATGAAGACGCATTTCTCCGATTTGGGTTCGAGCTTATCAGGATGAAACTTTTCATATAAGCATCGCAACTCCAAACTTCAAGAAACAACAACTTTGGTTTCTTGCCAAACCACGATTCATACGGTGTCGTCTCAACGGATTCAGGTGGTGCCCTTTTTAACGTGAATGCAGCTGTCTCTAATGCATAGCCCCAAAACTATAACGGTAAATCGGTAAGAAACATCATAGTTGCACTACATCCAATAAAGTACGGTTATGATGTTCGGACACACCATTATGCTGTGGTGTTCCAGGTGGCATGAATTTGTGAAACTATTTCACATTGTTTTAATTGAAGACCAAACTCGTAACTCAAATATTTTACATCTGCGATCATATCGTAGAAACTTTTATTTTCTTGTTACGATGATTTTTCCACTTCACTCTGAAGTTATTTGAACCTTTCAACTATTTCAGACTTACGTTTCATCAAGTAGATATACCCATATCTGCTCAAATCATCTTGTGAAAGTCAGAAAATAACGATACTTGCCACGAGCATCAACACTCATTGGATCGCATACATCGGTATGTATTATTTCCAATAAGTCAGTAGCTTGTTCCATTGTTCCGAAGAACGGAGTTTTAGTCATCTTGCCCAAACGGCACGGTTCGCAAGCATCAAATGATTCATAATCAAGTGATTCCAAAAATCCATCAGCATGGAGTTTTCTTCATGCGCTTTACACCAATATGACCTAAACGGCAGTGCCACAAATAAGTTGCACTATCATTATTAACTTTGCATCTTTTGGTTTCAATATTATGAATATGTGTATCACTATGATCGAGATCCAATGAACCATTTTCATTAGGTGTGTAACCATATAAGGTTTTATTCATGTAAACAGAACAACAATTTATTCTCTTTACTTAAATGAATAACCGTATTGCAATAAACATGATCAAATCATATTTATGCTTAACACCAAATAACACTTATTTAGGTTCCACACTAATCCCAAAAGTATAGGGAGTGTGCGATGATGATCATATCAATCTTGGAACTACTTCCAACACTCATCGTCACTTCCCCTTCAACTAGTTTACATTCATTACGCAACTCCCGTTTCAAGTTACTAATCTTAGCAACTGAACTAGTACCAAATCGAGGGGTTGCTATGAACACTAGTAAAGTACACATCAATAACATGTATATCAAATATACTTATGTTCACTTTGCCATCCTTCTTATCCACCAATCACTTGGGGTAGTTCCGCCAGCCACCTTTAAGCACGAATGCTCGTGAACGGTGAAACCAGTCTCGCGTAAGCGTCTGGCGTAATGTCGGTCCGGCCGCTTCATCTCACAATACCGCTGAACCAAAGTATGACATGCTGGTAGGTAGTATGACTTGTATCGCCCACAACTCACTTGTGTTCTACTCGTGCATATGACATCAACGCATAAAACCAGGCTCGGATGCCACTTTGTTGGGGAACGCAGTAATTTCAAAAATTTCCCTCGCTTTTACGGGACCATGGTGATGGCATAGCAACGAGAGGAGAGTGTTGTCTACGTACCCTCGAGACCGTGGCGGAAGCGATCACAACGTAGAGGAAGTAGTCGTACTTTCTCCTCGCGATCCTGCCGATCCCAGCGCCGTTACTCCGGCACCTCCGAGTCGATGATGACGTAGAGGAAGTAGTCGACGTTCTCCTCACGATCCAGCCGATCACAGGCGCCGTTACTCGGCGCCTCCGAGTTCTTGGCACACGTTCAGCTCGATGACGCTCCACGGGCTTCGATCCAGCGTTCTCCTCACGATCCAGCCGATCACAGCGCCGTTACTCCGGCGCCTCCGAGTTCTTGGCACACGTTCAGCTCGATGACGCTCCACGGGCTTCGATCCAGCAAAGCTCCGGGGAGGGGAGTTCCGTCAGCACGACGGTGTGGTGACGATCTTGATGTTTCACCGTCGCAGGGCTTCGCCTAAGCACCGCTACAATATTACCGAGGTGGAATATGGTGGAGGGGGGCACCGCACACGGCTAAGGAACGATCTCAAGGATCAACTTGTGTCTTCTAGGGTGCCCCCTCCCGTATATAAAGGAGGGAGGGAGGAGGTGGCCGCCACCAAGGGGCGCACCATGGGAGGGAAACCTACTCCAAGTAGGTTTCCCTCTCTTTCCTTATTTCACTTGGAGGGGAAGGAAGGAGTACTAGCATTTAGGAATAAGTACTAGTAGTAGGAATAGGAAGAGGGGAAGGAGAAAAGGAAGGGGGCGGCCCCCTCCCCAGTCGGATTGGGCTTGGGCGCCTCCCTTGTTCCTTCTCCCTTATTCCTATATGGGCCCAATAAGGCCCATATACCTCCCGGGGGTTCCGGTAACCTCCGGAGCTCCAAACTTCTCCGGAACCTTTCCGGTGTCCAAATATATCCGTCCAATATATTAATCTTTATGTCTCGACCATTTCGAGACTCCTCGTCATGTCCGTGATCATATCCGGGACTCGGAACAACCTTCGGTACATCAAAATACACAAACTCATAATATAACCGTCATCGAAACCTTAAGCGTGCGGACCCTACGGTTCGAGAACAATGTAGACATGACCGAGACACATCTCCGGTCAATAACCAATAGCGGGACCTGGATGCCCATATTGGTTCCTACATATTCTCTGAAGATCTTTATCGGTCGAGACCGCATAACAACATACGTTGTTCCTTTTGTCATCGGTATGTTACTTGCCGAGATTCGATCGTCGGTATCCAATACCTAGTTCAATCTAGATTTACCGGCAAGTCTCTTTACTCGTTCCGTAATACATCATCTCACAACTAACTCATTAGTTGCAATGCTTGCAAGGCTTATGTGATGTGTATTACCGAGAAGGCTCAGAGATACCTCTCCGAGCAATCGGAGTGACAAAACCTAATCTCGAAATACGCCAACCCAACAAGTACCTTTGGAGACACCTGTAATACTCCTTTATAATCACCCGATTACGTTGTGACGTTTGGTAGTACCCAAAGTGTTCCTCCGGTAAACGGGAGTTGCATAATCTCATAGTTATAGGAACATGTATAAGTCATGAAGAAAGCGGTAGCAACATACTAAACGATCAAGTGCTAGGCTAACGGAATGGGTCATGTCAATCAGATCATTCTCCTAATGATGTGATCCCGTTAATCAAATGACAACCCATGTCTATGGTTAGGAAACATAACCATCTTTGATTAACGAGCTAGTCAAGTAGAGGCATACTAGTGACACTCTGTTTGTCTATGTATTCACACATGTATTATGTTTCCGGTTAATACAATTCTAGCATGAATAATAAACATTTATCATGATATAAGGAAATAAATAATAACTTTATTATTGCCTCTAGGGCATATTTCCTTCAGTCTCCCACTTGCACTAGAGTCAATAATCTAGATCACATCACCATGTGATTAACATCGATAGTTCACATCATCATGTGATTATCACCCATAGTTCACATCGCCATGTGACCAACACCCAAAGGGTTTACTAGATTCAGTAATCTAGTTCAAATCGCTATGTGATTAACACCCAAAGAGTACTAAGGTGTGATCATGTTTTGCTTGTGAGAGAATCTTAGTCAACGGGTCTTTCATATTCAGATCCGTTATGTATTTTGCAATTTTCTATGTCTACAATGCTCTGCATGGAGCTACTCTAGCTAATTGCTCCCACTTTCAATATGTATCTAGATCGAGACTTAGAGTCATCCAGATCGGTGTCAAAACTTGCATCGACGTAACCCTTTACGCATTTAACCTTTTGTCACTTCCATAATCGAGAAACATATCCTTATTTTACTAAGGATAATTTTGACCGCTGTCCGATGATCTACTCCTAGAGTGATCTACTCCTAGATCACTATTGTACTCCTTGCCAAACTCTGGTGTAGGGTATACAATAGATCTGGTACACAGCATGGCATACTTTATAGAATCTATGGCCAAGGCATAGGGAATGACTTTCATTCTCTTTCTATCTTCTGCCGTGGTCGGGTTTTGAGTCTTACTCAATTTCACACCTTGTAACACAGGCAAGAACTCTTTCTTTGACTGTTCCATTTTGAACTACTTCAAAATCTTGTCAAGGTATGTACTCATTGAAAAAACTTATCAAGCGTCTTGATCTATCTCTATAGATCTTGATGCTCAATATGTAAGCAGCTTCACCGAGGTCTTTCTTTGAAAAACTCCTTTCAAACACTCCTTTATGCTTTGAGAATAATTCTACATTATTTCTGATCTACAATATGTCATTCACATATACTTATCGAAATGCTTGTAGTGCTCCCACTCACTTTCTAGTAATTACAGGGCTTCACCGCAAGTCGTATAAAACTATATGCTATGATCAACTTATCAAAGCATGTATTCCAACTCTGAGATGCTTGCACCAGTCCATAGATGGATCACTTTGGAGCTTGCATATTTTGTTAGCACCTTTAGGATTTACAAAACCTTACGGTTGCATCATATACAACTCTTCTTTAATAAATCCATTAAGGAATGCAGTTTTGTTTATCCATTTTCCAGATTTCATAAAATGCGGCAATTGCTAACATGATTCGGACAGACTTAAGCATAGATACGAGTGAGAAACTCTCATCGTAGTCAACATCTTTAACTTGTCGAAAACCTTTTGCGACAATTCTAGCTTTGTAGACAGTAACACTACTATCAGCGTCCGTCTTCCTCTTGAAGATCCATTTATTTTCTATGGTTTGCCGATCATCGGGCAAATCCATCAAAGTCCATACTTTGTTCTCATACATGGATCATATCTCAGATTTCATGGCCTCAAACCATTTTGCGGAATCTGGGCTCATCATCGCTTCCTCATAGTTCGTAGGTTCGTCATGGTCAAGTAACTTGACCTCCAGAATGGGATTACCGTACCACTCTGGTGCGGATCTCACTCTGGTTGACCTACGAGGTTCGGTAGTAACTTGATCTGAAGTTACATGATCATCATCATTAGCTTCCTCACTAATTGGTGTAGTAGTCACAGGAACTGATTTCGTGATAAACTACTTTCCAATAAGGGAGAAGGTACAATTACCTCATCAAGTTCTACTTTCCTCCCACTCACTTCTTTCGAGAGAAACTCCTTCTCTAGAAAGGATCCATTCTTGACAACGAATGTCTTGCCTTTCGGATCTGTGATAGAAGGTGTACCCAACATTTTGGGTATCCTATGAAGACGCATTTCTCCGATTTGGGTTCGAGCTTATCAGGATGAAACTTTTTCATATAAGCATCGCAACTCCAAACTTCAAGAAACAACAACTTTGGTTTCTTGCCAAACCACGATTCATACGGTGTCGTCTCAACGGATTCAGGTGGTGCCCTTTTTAACGTGAATGCAGCTGTCTCTAATGCATAGCCCCAAAACTATAACGGTAAATCGGTAAGAAACATCATAGTTGCACTACATCCAATAAAGTACGGTTATGATGTTCGGACACACCATTATGCTGTGGTGTTCCGGTGGCATGAATTTGTGAAACTATTTCACATTGTTTTAATTGAAGACCAAACTTCGTAACTCAAATATTTTACATCTGCGATCATATCGTAGAAACTTTTATTTTCTTGTTACGATGATTTTTCCACTTCACTCTGAAATTATTTGAACCTTTCAACTATTTCAGACTTACGTTTCATCAAGTAGATATACCCATATCTGCTCAAATCATCTTGTGAAAGTCAGAAAATAACGATACTTGCCACGAGCATCAACACTCATTGGATCGCATACATCGGTATGTATTATTTCCAATAAGTCAGTAGCTTGTTCCATTGTTCCTAAGAACGGAGTTTTAGTCATCTTGCCCAAACGGCACGGTTCGCAAGCATCAAATGATTCATAATCAAGTGATTCCAAAATTCCATCACATGGAGTTTTCTTCATGCGCTTTACACCAATATGACCTAAACGGCGGTGCCACAAATAAGTTGCACTATCATTATTAACTTTGCATCTTTTGGTTTCAATATTATGAATATGTGTATCACTATGATCGAGATCCAATGAACCATTTTCATTAGGTGTGTAACCATATAAGGTTTTATTCATGTAAACAGAACAACAATTTATTCTCTTTACTTAAATGAATAACCGTATTGCAATAAACATGATCAAATCATATTTATGCTTAACACCAAATAACACTTATTTAGGTTCCACACTAATCCCAAAAGTATAGGAGTGTGCGATGATGATCATATCAATCTTGGAACTACTTCCAACACTCATCGTCACTTCCCCTTCAACTAGTTTACATTTCATTACGCAACTCCGTTTCAAGTTACTAATCTTAGCAACTGAACTAGTACCAAATACTGAGGGGTTGCTATGAACACTAGTAAAGTACACATCAATAACATGTATATCAAATATACTTATGTTCACTTTGCCATCCTTCTTATCCACCAATCACTTGGGGTAGTTCCGCCAGCCACCTTTAAGCACGAATGCTCGTAACGGTGAAACCAGTCTCGCGTAAGCGTACGCGTAATGTCGGTCCGGGCCGCTTCATCTCACAATACCGCTGAACCAAAGTATGACATGCTGGTAGGTAGTATGACTTGTATCGCCCACAACTCACTTGTGTTCTACTCGTGCATATGACATCAACGCATAAAACCAGGCTCGGATGCCACTGTTAGGGAACGCAGTAATTTCAAAAAATTTCCTACGCACACACAGGACCATGGTGATGGCATAGCAACGAGAAGGGAGAGTGTTGTCTACGTACCCTCGTAGACCGTAAGCGGAAGCGATCACAACGTAGAGGAAGTAGTCGTACTTTCTCCTCGCGATCCTGCCGATCCCAGCGCCGTTACTCCGGCACCTCCGAGTCGATGATGACGTAGAGGAAGTAGTCGTAGTTCTCCTCACGATCCAGCCGATCACAGCGCCGTTACTCCGGCGCCCGAGTTCTTGGCACACGTTCAGCTCGATGGCGCTCCACGGGCTTCGATCCGGCAAAGCTCGGGGAGGAGTTCCGTCGGACGACGGCGTGGTGGCGATCTTGATGTTTCACCGTCGCGAGGGCTTCGCCTAAGCACCGCCACGATATGACCGAGGTGGAATATGGTGGAGGGGCACCGCACTGCAGCTAAGAGCGATCTCAAGGATCAACTTGTGTGTCCTAGGGTGCCCCCTCCCGTATATAAAGGAGGGAGGGAGGAGGTGGCGGCCACCAAGGGGCGCACCATGGGAGGAAACCTACTCCAAGTAGGTTTCCTCTCTTTCCTTATTTCACTTGGAGGGAAGGAAGGAGTACTAGCATTTAGGAATAAGTACTAGTAGTAGGAATAGGAAGAGGGAGAAGGAGAAAAGGAAAGGGGGCGGCCCCCTCCCCAGTCGGATTGGGCTTGGGGGCGCCTCCCTTGTTCCTTCTCCCTTATTCCTATATGGGCCCAATAAGGCCCATATACCTCCCGGGGTTTCGGTAACCTCCGGAGCTCCAAACTTCTCCGGAACCTTTCCGGTGTCCAAATATATCCGTCCAATATATTAATCTTTATGTCTCGACCATTTCGAGACTCCTCGTCATGTCCGTGATCATATCCGGGACTCGAACAACCTTCGGTACATCAAAATACACAAACTCATAATATAACCGTCCTTGAAACCTTAAGCGTGCGGACCCTACGGTTCGAGAACAATGTAGACATGACCGAGACACATCTCCGGTCAATAACCAATAAGCGGGACCTGGATGCCCATATTGGTTCCTACATATTCTCTGAAGATCTTTATCGGTCGGAACCGCATAACAACATACGTTGTTCCTTTTGTCATCGGTATGTTACTACTTAGAGATTCGATCGTCGGTATCCAATACCTAGTTCAATCTCGTTACCGGCAAGTCTCTTTACTCGTTCCGTAATACATCATCTCACAACTAACTCATTAGTTGCAATGCTTGCAAGGCTTATGTGATGTGTATTACCGAGAAGGCCCAGAGATACCTCTCCGACAATCGGAGTGACAAAACCTAATCTCAAAATCGCCAACCCAACAAGTACCTTTGGAGACACCTGTAATACTCCTTTATAATCACCCGATTACGTTGTGACGTTTGGTAGTACCAAAGTGTTCCTCCGTAAGCAGGAGTTGCATAATCTCATAGTTATAGGAACATGTATAAGTCATGAAGAAAGCAGTAGCAACATACTAAGCGATCAAGTGCTAGGCTAACGGAATGGGTCATGTCAATCAGATCATTCTCCTAATGATGTGATCCCGTTAATCAAATGACAACCCATGTCTATGGTTAGGAAACATAACCATCTTTGATTAACGAGCTAGTCAAGTAGAGGCATACTAGTGACACTCTGTTTGTCTATGTATTCACACATGTATTATGTTTCCGGTTAATACAATTCTAGCATGAATAATAAACATTTATCATGATATAAGGAAATAAATAATAACTTTATTATTGCCTCTAGGGCATATTTCCTTGATCTCCCACTTGCACTAGAGTCAATAATCTAGATCACATCACCATGTGATTAACATCGATAGTTCACATCATCATGTGATTAACACCCATAGTTCACATCGCCATGTGACCAACACCCAAAGGGTTTACTAGATTCAGTAATCTAGTTCACATCGCTATGTGATTAACACCCAAAGAGTACTAAGGTGTGATCATGTTTTGCTTGTGAGAGAATCTTAGTCAACGGGTCTTTCATATTCAGATCCGTTATGTATTTTGCAATTTTCTATGTCTACAATACTCTGCACGGAGCTACTCTAGCTAATTTCTCCCACTTTCAATATGTATCTAGATCGAGACTTAGAGTCATCCAGATCGGTGTCAAAACTTGCATCGACGTAACCCTTTACGACGAACCTTTTGTCACTTCCATAATCGAGAAACATATCCTTATTTTACTAAGGATAATTTTGACCGCTGTCCAGTGATCTACTCCTAGAGTGATCTACTCCTAGATCACTATTGTACTCCCTTGCCAAACTCAGTGTAGGGTATACAATAGATCTGGTACACAGCATGGCATACTTTATAGAATCTATGGCCAAGGCATAGGGAATGACTTTCATTCTCTTTCTATCTTCTGCCGTGGTCGGGTTTTGAGTCTTACTCAATTTCACACCTTGTAACACAGGCAAGAACTCTTTCTTTGACTGTTCCATTTTGAACTACTTCAAAATCTTGTCAAGGTATGTACTCATTGAAAAAACTTATCAAGCGTCTTGATCTATCTCTATAGATCTTGATGCTCAATATGTAAGCAGCTTCACCGAGGTCTTTCTTTGAAAAACTCCTTTCAAACACTCCTTTATGCTTTGCAGAATAATTCTACATTATTTCCGATCTATAATATGTCATTCACATATACTTATCAGAAATGTTGTAGTGCTCCCACTCACTTTCTAGTAATTACAGGCTTCACCTTGAAAGTCTGTATAAAACTATATGCTATGATCAACTTATCAAAGCATGTATTCCAACTACGAGATGCTTGCACCGGTCCATAGATGGATCACTTTGGAGCTTGCATATTTTGTTAGCACCTTTAGGATTTACAAAACCTTACGGTTGCATCATATACAACTCTTCTTTAATAAATCCATTAAGGAATGCAGTTTTGTTTATCCATTTTCCAGATTTCATAAAATGCGGCAATTGCTAACATGATTCGGACAGACTTAAGCATAGATACGAGTGAGAAACTCTCATCGTAGTCAACATCTTTAACTTGTCGAAAACCTTTTGCGACAATTCTAGCTTTGTAGACAGTAACACTACTATCAGCGTCCGTCTTCCTCTTGAAGATCCATTTATTTTCTATGGTTTGCCGATCATCGGGCAAATCCATCAAAGTCCATACTTTGTTCTCATACATGGATCATATCTCAGATTTCATGGCCTCAAACCATTTTGCGGAATCTGGGCTCATCATCGCTTCCTCATAGTTCGTAGGTTCGTCATGGTCAAGTAACCTGACCTCCAGAATGGGATTACCGTACCACTCTGGTGCGGATCTCACTCTGGTTGACCTACGAGGTTCGGTAGTAACTTGATCTGAAGTTACATGATCATCATCATTAGCTTCCTCACTAATTGGTGTAGTAGTCACAGGAACTGATTTCTGTGATAAACTACTTTCCAATAAGGGAGAAGGTACAATTACCTCATCAAGTTCTACTTTCCTCCCACTCACTTCTTTCGAGAGAAACTCCTTCTCTAGAAAGGATCCATTCTTGACAACGAATGTCTTGCCTTTCGGATCTGTGATAGAAGGTGTACCCAACATTTTGGGTATCCTATGAAGACGCATTTCTCCGATTTGGGTTCGAGCTTATCAGGATGAAACTTTTTCATATAAGCATCGCAACTCCAAACTTCAAGAAACAACAACTTTGGTTTCTTGCCAAACCACGATTCATACGGTGTCGTCTCAACGGATTCAGGTGGTGCCCTTTTTAACGTGAATGCAGCTGTCTCTAATGCATAGCCCCAAAACTATAACGGTAAATCGGTAAGAAACATCATAGTTGCACTACATCCAATAAAGTACGGTTATGATGTTCGGACACACCATTATGCTGTGGTGTTCCGGTGGCATGAATTTGTGAAACTATTTCACATTGTTTTAATTGAAGACCAAACTCGTAACTCAAATATTTTACATCTGCGATCATATCGTAGAAACTTTTATTTTCTTGTTACGATGATTTTTCCACTTCACTCTGAAATTATTTGAACCTTTCAACTATTTCAGACTTCACGTTTCATCAAGTAGATATACCCATATCTGCTCAAATCATCTTGTGAAAGTCAGAAAATAACGATACTTGCCACGAGCATCAACACTCATTGGATCGCATACATCGGTATGTATTATTTCCAATAAGTCAGTAGCTTGTTCCATTGTTCCTAAGAACGGAGTTTTAGTCATCTTGCCCAAAGCAGCACGGTTCGCAAGCATCAAATGATTCATAATCAAGTGATTCCAAAAATCCATCAGCATGGAGTTTTCTTCATGCGCTTTACACCAATATGACCTAAACGGCAAGTGCCACAAATAAGTTGCACTATCATTATTAACTTTGCATCTTTTGGTTTCAATATTATGAATATGTGTATCACTATGATCGAGATCCAATGAACCATTTTCATTAGGTGTGTAACCATATAAGGTTTTATTCATGTAAGCAGAACAACAATTTATTCTCTTTACTTAAATGAATAACCGTATTGCAATAAACATGATCAAATCATATTTATGCTTAACACCAAATAACACTTATTTAGGTTCCACACTAATCCCAAAAGTATAGGGAGTGTGCGATGATGATCATATCAATCTTGGAACTACTTCCAACACTCATCGTCACTTCCCCTTCAACTAGTTTCTGTTCATTATGCAACTCCGTTTCAAGTTACTAATCTTAGCAACTGAACTAGTACCAAATCTTTGAGGGGTTGCTATGAACACTAGTAAAGTACACATCAATAACATGTATATCAAATATACTTATGTTCACTTTGCCATCCTTCTTATCCACCAATCACTTGGGGTAGTTCCGCCAGCCACCTTTAAGCACGAATGCTCGTAACGGTGAAACCAGTCTCGCGTAAGCGTACGCGTAATGTCGGTCCGGGCCGCTTCATCTCACAATACCGCTGAACCAAAGTATGACATTCTTTTAGGTAGTATGTCTTGTATCGCCCACAACTCACTTGTGTTATACTAGTGCATATGACATCAACGCATAAAACCAGGCTCGGATGCCCTTTGTTGGGGAACGCAGTAATTTCAAAAAATTTCCTCGCACACAGGACCATGGTGATGGCATAGCAACGAGAGGGAGAGTGTTGTCTACGTGCCCTCGTGAGACCGTGGCGGAAGCGATCTGGCGTAGAGGAAGTAGTCGTACTTTCTCCTCGCGATCCTGCCGATCCCAGCGCGTTACTCCGGCACCTCCGAGTCGATGATGACGTAGAGGAAGTAGTCGACGTTCTCCTCACGATCCAGCCGATCATGGCCGTTACTCCGGCGCCTCCGAGTTCTTGGCACACGTTCAGCTCGATGGCGCTCCACGGGCTTCGATCCAGCAAAGCTCCGGGGAGGGAGTTCCGTCAAGACGACGGCGTGGTGACGATCTTGATGTTTCACCGTCGCAGGCTTCGCCTAAGCACCGCTACGATATGACCGAGGTGGAATATGGTGGAGGGGCACCGCACGGCTAAGGAGCGATCTCAAGGATCAACTTGTGTGTCCTAGGTGCCCCCCTCCCCGTATATAAAGGAGGGAGGGAGGAGGTGGCCGGCCACCAAGGGGCGCACCATGGGAGGAAACCTACTCCAAGTAGGTTTCCCTCTCTTTCCTTATTTCACTTGGAGGGAAGGAAGGAGTACTAGCATTTAGGAATAAGTACTAGTAGTAGGAATAGGAAGAGGGAAGGAGAAAAGGAAAGGGGCGGCCCCCTCCCCAATTCGGATTGGGCTTGGGGCGCGCCTCCCTATTCCTTCTCCCTTATTCCTATATGGGCCCAATAAGGCCCATATACCTCCCGGGGTTCCAGTAACCTCCGGAGCTCCAAACTTCTCCGGAACCTTTCCGGTGTCCAAATATATCCGTCCAATATATTAATCTTTATGTCTCGACCATTTCGAGACTCCTCGTCATGTCCGTGATCATATCCGGACTCGAACAACCTTCGGTACATCAAAATACACAAACTCATAATATAACCGTCATCGAAACCTTAAGCGTGCGGACCCTACGGTTCGAGAACAATGTAGACATGACCGAGACACATCTCCGGTCAATAACCAATAACGGGACCTGGATGCCCATATTGGTTCCTACATATTCTACGAAGATCTTTATCGGTCGAGACCGCATAACAACATCGTTGTTCCTTTTGTCATCGGTATGTTACTTGCCCGAGATTCGATCGTCGGTATCCAATACCTAGTTCAATCTCGTTACCGGCAAGTCTCTTTACTCGTTCCGTAATACATCATCTCACAACTAACTCATTAGTTGCAATGCTTGCAAGGCTTATGTGATGTGTATTACCGAGAAGGCCCAGAGATACCTCTCCGAGCAATCGGAGTGACAAAACCTAATCTCGAAATACGCCAACCCAACAAGTACCTTTGGAGACACCTGTAATACTCCTTTATAATCACCCGATTCGTTGTGACGTTTGGTAGTACCCAAAGTGTTCCTCCGTAAACGGAGTTGCATAATCTCATAGTTATAGGAACATGTATAAGTCATGAAGAAAGCGGTAGCAACATACTAAGCGATCAAGTGCTAGGCTAACGGAATGGGTCATGTCAATCAGATCATTCTCCTAATGATGTGATCCCGTTAATCAAATGACAACCCATGTCTATGGTTAGGAAACATAACCATCTTTGATTAACGAGCTAGTCAAGTAGAGGCATACTAGTGACACTCTGTTTGTCTATGTATTCACACATGTATTATGTTTCCGGTTAATACAATTCTAGCATGAATAATAAACATTTATCATGATATAAGGAAATAAATAATAACTTTATTATTGCCTCTAGGGCATATTTCCTTCAACTGACGGTGTCCTGAACTAGGGGGTACTCACCATGTCGTCTCCCGATCAGTTGGATTGGGCCGAGGACCCCATGGTCAGATACTCATGGGCGGTCCGGACGGTTGCCGCATACAAGGAAGATTCCACAAGACTTGGCGATCAAGACAAGGACTCCTCCCCACCGGCGTATTCGGCTAGGACTTTTGTTATCCTAGGCCTCTGGTGCATTATATAAACCGAGGCCAGGCTAGTCGATAGATATACAATATACAACAATCATACCATAGGCTAGCTTCTAGGGTTTAGCCTCTACGATCTCGTGGTAGATCTACTCTTGTACTACCCATATCATCAATATTAATCAAGCAGGAGTAGGGTATTACCTCCATCGAGAGGGCCCGAACACAGGTAAAAACATCGTGTCCCTTGTCTCCTGTTACCATCCGCCTAGACGCGATTCGGGACCCCTACCCGAGATCCGCGGTTTTGACACCGGCGGATGGCGAAGGCGGCGCGCCTGGTGGGTGGGCGACTTGGCCCGTCATTGGCGCAGTCGAGCTTCGCCAGACGGCAGCGTCGAGGACGTCGCCGTCGGCAGTGGAGTGGAGGGCTGGCCGAGAGGATCCGCCTTGGATTGAAGGTATGGAGGGGTTGAGGGGCGTCCGGAAACCGGAGCTCCGGTGGCCGGAGATTGGTTGGGCGGCGGTGGCGGCGTGGGAGGGATAGATGGAGAAGCAGCTCCGGTTGGGTGGGAGGGGTGCGGCTAGAGGAGGACAAGTGCGGGGAATCATTACTTGGTCTTGGGCTTCTCTTTCTTTTCTTTTGGTTGGCTCCTTCTCATTGTGCATTGTGATTGGTCGGTCTGCCTCCCACGGATCGCTGATCACTGGTCAGGCCCCGTCTCTCGCGGATCGCCCTCTGGCCCGCTCATCTCGGCCGTTCGTTAGCCAGGGATCCAACGGCAGCTGCAAAAGGTGGAGGAGCGGGGCAGGGATGGGGTTACTTTGTTTTGGCCTTGTCTTGTTGTCTCGTATGGCTGGCCTACACATCTATATCGATTGGCCAAGCTCGCCTCCCACAGATCGTTGCTGATTCGTCAACCAGCTCTCCCGCGGATCGTCCTTTCAGATGCCGATCACAGCCGTTCACCAACCTGCAATTCGACGGCTGCGCATGCAGATAGATTCTCTCATTTGTTTGTTTGTTTGGGCTTCTCACTTTAGCTGCTTGCTGGGCCACCTCCCACGGATCGCTGCTGACTGGTCAATCTCAACTCCTATTGACTATTGACTGGTTGCTATTTCGTGTAACGGTTGTTTGCTAACCAACGATCTAATCGCAATCAACTAGGGATTTGTATATGTACATGTAGTCGGTCTACCTTGATGCGCCGGCCTGCTCCTTTTTTTTTTTGACCCGCGGAGAGGAAAAAAGAAAACAACTTTGTACGATCAGTGAGATGTGCTTAGGGCAATTCAAACGCGGATCATCAAAACATACATACACACCAATAGCGGCAGACGCCATCCAACCCGAGTCACCCAATGTCAGTCCAAATTCGAATGGATATTTAAGAAAAGTGAAAAACAATCATGCAAACCAGACGATATTAGCTAAATTTCGACATACTACTAACAACAAAGTTTCAACTAAACCGAATGACTTCTTTTAAGAACAAACTAATCTAAACTACACGAGGTGCTTAACGGTGACCTCGTGTAGGCATTCGTCGCCCACCTTTCAGCCGGGCCAAGCGCTTGGACTCGACCAATATGCCCGGGCGACGACATGAGCAACGGTCGCGGAGTCCGCCAAGAGACTCAACCAGTACTTTCTGCCGACGGCACGAGCCACGGTCACAGACTCCGCCAATTGTCACCCACCTTTGGGCCGAGTCAAAACCGGCCCTATACGATAGGGTGTTGTCACCTCTCAAAGCCAACCCAGATTAATTTGTGGCGGGTATGGGGTGGCCCGGACGCGTCCGGCATGTTACATATACTGCAGTGAGACGTACCCTAGATCCCAGTCAACAATATCCACTCTCACTCTCCGTCTCCGTCTCTCCCTGCCCCTTCCCATTTTCGAGCCTGATGTCGAGGTCCGGTGGCGACGACCGCGTCCATTAGGAGTCCTTGTTGCGCGATGCGGAGGCGGATGACGGCTGGGAGTTCGATGTCCGCATCACGCTATGCGCAGTCGCGGTTGGACAGGGGCGAAAGAAGCTGGCTCTTGCTCCGTCCCTATGGCGGCGCCAGTCGTCCGGGTCCGGCTGAGGAGGATGATTGTGGGTTGGTAGTGGGCGGAGAGTACCCGTGGATGTAAGTACAGAGGATCAGAACTGGGTTGGGAGGGCGAGACGTGTTTGTAGAAGAGAAGGCGGCGCGACCCAAGACAAATGGCTTTGTACGGTGGTTTCGGGCGGCGAGCAGAAGAAGAAAGAAAAAGAGAGATGAGGAGGCCCTCGTGCGTGCGTGCGTGCGTGCGTGTAGCCATGAGAGTTTCATTTAACAAAAATTGTTTTTTTGACGGGAAACATGGGAGCGTCGGAGAAATTGGAGCAATCAAGCGTGCAGCAATTGGAGTGCCCGATTCGATGGGCGATTCGTTCCTTGGCTCCCGTAATATACGTACGTACGTGCGCATGCGTGACGACCAAGCCGACGTCACCCACGGGCGCTAGCGCTAGTTTTTTTTTTGAGGGGACGCTAGCGCTAGCTAAGGAGAAGCAAACCGAGTCGACGCGCGAGTCTTTTTGGACTTTGACTCGCTACGTCGCTCCTTCCTTCCTTCTTCTTCCCGTTTTCTTGTGTTCCGTACATACGCATGCGAATATGCGTGAAAAGCTTTAGTCAGTCGACCGTAAAGTGCGTATATATTAAAAAAGGCGCACGTACGCAAAAGAAATGAGGAGATGGAGAAGAAGAAGCTAGGGGACGTACAGTTATATGCACCTACAAATATAGGCGAATAGAAAGTTGATGCAAGCACCAAGTGATAGTGGAGAAGAAGCTAGGGGCCTGTGCTCCTTCATGGTGTGCTGCACCACTTTCAGCATCCTGCCTCACCTTGTCCTGCTCGGCCCGTGCCTCACCAGCCGCGTATGTGGCAGAGTGTGAGAGCCAGCGCCCCGCACAAAAACTCAAAAGAGAAAGAAGTCTCGTTAATCTCTTCATGCTCGTTCCAAGTTCGAAGTACCTTTTGGCCAAAGAAAAACCTGCTTACCAAAGCTGATGAGGTAGTCTTCGATCATATGCCTATTTGGTTACAGATTCACAAGCTGCCGGATCCATATTGCAAGCAAGAGATTGTGGGCAAACTGTTGAAGGGCGCACGCAAAATTCTGGAGATGAGGCTGAACGGCAACACCCGCGGCGACTACATTAGCGTTAGGGTGGAGCATGACATAAAACTCCCCCTGACCAAGTTTGTGAGCATTGTACGATCTCAAGCAAGACAAGTCTATCTGGTTCGCTATGAGAAATTGGCCAGATTCTGCAAGTTCTGTGGCCTCATTGGACATGAGCAAAAGGAGTGTGGCTCCGAGGTTCATGACCAGCAGACGCTTAAGTTCGGTGACTGGCTATACGCCGACGGCCCTAGCCGGTCCCGTCCCGAACCAAACCCTAGCAGGGCAAGTGCTCCTCGGCAGCCGGGGGACAATGGAAGCTCCAAAGCTCCGGTGGATCCTGGGATCCTTGGGACTAATCCGGATATTCTGGATACGGCTTCCAGTCCGACTAAGGTACATCGTGATCATATGGAGCTGGAACGTGAGGCAAGAAAGAGGCTCAACATGGATATAGCTGGGGATGAGGGCGTGCACACATCCAGCCAGACCAAAACCTTACTTGCCATCACGGATGGTAGTGGGAAGGATGAAGGGGAGACTTCTTCGCCTTCGAGCAGTACTTCTAGTAGCAAACACGCCAAATTGTCACAAGATCTTATTACCAATGAGATATCGGCGGCCTCCCTCGAGGAGGACCGCCGGATGCAATGAAAATACTGTTTTGGAACTGCCGGGGGGGGGGGGGGGAACCGCCGGACCGTTCGCGAGGGCTTGGCCCAATCAAAAGCCAAAAACCCCAAAAAAGTCTTCCGCTGTGAGACTAGACAGGGTTCTGTTAAAGTGGAAAAACTGCTTTGGAGACTCGGTTTGAAAGGCTTTCATGGTGTGAGTAGCGATGGAAGAAGTGGTGGTTTGGCTCTGTTTTGGGATGAGTCGTTCAACGTGACGGTGCTTGATTCTTGCAGCCGCTTTATTGATGTCATGGTAGTTGATGGCGGCTCGAGCACTTCTTGGCGAGGAACCTTTGTCTATGGGGAGCCACGTGTTGAGAATCGTCATCGGATGTGGGAGCAACTGTGTGGGCTTAGGGCCAGATCGCGGGAGCCATGGGTGGTATGCGGAGATTTTAATGAGGCACTATGGCAGCATGAGCATCTTTCTGGTACTCCGCGGTCTGAAGCTCAAATGGTGGCGTTTAGGGATTGCTTGGAAAGGTGCGAGTTGGAGGACCTGGGTTTCTCGGGCTTTCCCTTCACCTACAACAACGGCCAGCAGGCGGATCGGAATGTACAGGTCCGGCTGGACAGGGCATGCGCTGATGAATCTTGGCGGGACTCCTTCCCCGCCGCGAGGGTGGTCCATCTGGCTACACCATGCTCGGATCATTGCCCCGTTCTGATCCAGATGGAGGGCCAGCAAGACGTAAGTCACCGGGTGCCCACTTTACGCTATGAAATTATGTGGGAACGGGACCATACTCTACCTGAGATGCTAGCCGGGGCGTGGAACAGATACAAACAGCCTGGCTGCTTGGGCTCGGTGGCAAAATCCCTGAAGGAGGTGCTGAAGGATTTAAAAGAATGGAGTAAAATTAAGTTTGGTAACGTGTTAAAGGAGATCGAGAAGCTGCGATCACAACTTGACGAGTTATAGTTGTCGGGCTCAGACTATGCTGTTATTCGTGCAAAGATGAATGAGTTGGACGAGCTGTTATACCGTGAGGAGATGCTTTGGCTCCAACGTTCTCGTATTGATTGGTTAAAAGAAGGGGAACGTAACACAAAGTTTCTGCATCGAAGAGCTGTTTCGCAAGCTCAAAGAAATCTCATACGCCGTTTGCAGAAGCAAGATGATTCTTGGTGTCACGTTCCGTCAGACATGGAGAGAATGACGTCCTCCTATTTGAAGGAGATCTTTACAAAGGACCCAACCCTTTCTCCGGATGCGGTTCTTGACTGTATTCAGGCGAAGGTCTCACCGGAGATGAATGAGTCACTGTGTAGACCCTATACCGAGGAGGAAATCTCGGATGCTTTGTTCCAGATCGGGCCTCTCAAGGCCCCGGGCTGCGATGGCCTCCCGGCCAGATTTTACCAGCGCAACTGGGGTTTAGTGAAAATGGAAATTGTTGCGGCTGTTCAAGAGTTCTTTTCTTCAGGTGTGATGCCTGATGGTGTGAATGACACAGCTATAGTGCTTATCCCTAAAGTTCCCCATCCTCAGGAACTGAAAGACTTCCAGCCTATTAGCTTGTGTAATGTGCTTTATAAGGTGGTGTCCAAGTGTATGGTGAACAGACTACGGCCTCTACTGACAGAACCCATTTCTGAAAATCAGAGCGCTTTCATCCCAGGACGGTTGATCTCTGACAATTCGGTTATTGCTTTCGAATGCATCAACCATATTCAATCTGTACGGCACTCTGGTCCCGGGCTGTGTGCTTACAAACTAGACCTGTCAAAGGCCTACGATCGCGTGGACTGGGATTTTTTGGAGCGTGCTTTGGCAAAGTGGGGCTTCTCTCCTGTATGGATCTCCCGTGTCATGGCGTGTGTTTCATCTGTAAAGTATTCGGTGAAGTTTAATGGGAAGCTGTTGGAATTTTTCTCTCCTTCGAGAGGACTTCGTCAAGGTGATTCGTTATCTCCCTTCCTGTTCTTGTTTGTTGCTGATGCTCTCTCCTCCTTGATTCATAAGGCGACGCGACAAGATGGCCTCGAAGGGATAAGAATATGCAGGGGGCATCGGAAATCTCCCACCTTCTGTTTGCGGATGATTCTTTACTGTTTTTCCAGGCAACAGAGCATCAGACATTGTTAGTGAAAGGTTTGTTGAACACGTTTGCGACGGCGACTGGCCAACTGATTAACCCGTCCAAATGTTCCATCCTCTTCTCAAACCAGTGTCCACAAAATGTTGCATTGCAAGTAAAGAATATTCTGGAGGTTACCCAGGAAGCTTTTGAACCCAAATATTTGGGCTTGCCGATCCCCGAAGGCAGGATGCACAAGGGGAAGTTTGAGTCTCTACAGGAACGGCTCAGGAAAGTCCTTGTCGACTGGAGTGAGCAGTACATGTCTTCAGGCAACAAAGAGGTTCTGATTAAGTCGGTAGCTCAAGCCATTCCGACCTATATCATGGGCATTTTCAAAATTCCCTACTCAGTGTGTGATGACCTGACTCGTATGATACGCCAATACTAGTGGGGGGTGGAGAACGGCAAAAGGAAAATGGCCTGGCTGAGCTGGGACAAACTACGGTTACCTAAATCCATGGGGGGCATGGGTTTTCGGGACATGAGGGCTTTTAACCAGGCTCTGCTCGCCAAACAGGCCTGGAGGCTCATTGACAAGCCAGATAGCTTATGTGTGCGTCTGCTGAAAGCTAAATACTACCCCTCTGGACAGCTCGTCGATACAGTCTTCCCGAGCTCCGGTTCGGAGGTGTGGAAAGGAGTTTTGCATGGCCTTGAACTTGTCAAGAAGGGGGTCATATGGCGTGTTGGTAATGGCACTATGATCCGGACGTGGCGCGATCCGTGGATTCCGCGCCCTCAATCATTCCGTCCAATTACTCCTAAACGTAATTGTCGCCTCAACTGGGTCTCCGATTTCCTTGATGACAATGGTGCATGGAGATTTGATCGGCTGAGGGAGTTTTTCTGGGAGATGGATGTTGAGCACATTCTGAAGATCAGACCCTCACCGCGCCAACGTGATGATTTTCTGTCTTGGCACCAGGAAAAGAGTGGCCAATTCACTGTAAGAAGTGCGTACAGGCTGGCCACTTACGAACACAATGATACTTTTGCAAATGGTGCTTCGAGCACTAACCCTGAGGGGAACCGATCGAGCTGGAACTATATATGGAGGTCCAAGGTCCCCCAGAAGACGAAGATCACGGCTTGGAGGTGTGCGACAGGTACGCTTGCTACTCAGCAGTGTAAATCCTATAGACACCTTGCCACGTCGTCTACCTGTCCGTTGTGTGGTGTTGAAGTGGAGGACTCTTTCCATGCATTAGTAACCTGTACCCATGCAAGAACTCTATGGATAAATATGAGACGAAGATGGCCGCTGCCTGGGGACGAGGCTATCATCTATGATGGGAAAGAATGGCTGGTTTCCTTGCTGTCTAGGTGTTCTGAAGATGTCCGTGACTTGATCATCCTGCTTTTCTGGAGGATTTGGCAGTTGCGGAATGATATGACCCATGGGAAGGCAGCCCCCACCCCCCCCGTTGCTTTCTACCGTCGAGTACCTGGATAGCTACTATAAATCGATCAAGCTAGCTGGTCGCTATTACACTGAAGATATCCTAAAGGGTAAGATGACCACTGTGGATATAGACAGGCCGAGGCTCTCGATGGAGCGTCCTGCAGTTCCATGGCCGGCCCCAGCGCTGGGCACCGTGGCGCTCTCGGTTGATGGCTCGTTTCTCCAAGAGGATGGCTCTGCTGCTGCGGGCATGGTGCTCAGGAACGAAAAAGGGGAGATTCTGATGGCCGCGTATCGTTATATCTTTCATTGCAACGATCCACTCGAAGCTGAGCTACATGCGATCATGCAGGGCATGTCTTTGGCCATTCAGCATGCCGATCTTCCAGTGATCGTGCAAACGGACTCCTCGGAAGCCCTGTCTAGTTTGACAAATGGTGCATTGGTTCAATCGCGGTATGGTCATATAGTTCTGGAAATCAAAGATCTGCTTGGTAGTAGGGAGTTTTCTTCACAAAAGATTAGTAGACTTCAAAATAGAGTTGCCGATCGTCTGGCGAAATATAGCCGGTCCGAACGAGCTACGGCTGTGTGGCTTGGCTCGGTTCCATCATGTATCGAGAACATTTGGCCTCTTGACTGTAACTCTATTCATACGTAATGAAACTCCCTTTACCCCCGCAAAAAAGAAAAGAAAAGGTTTGGCAGCATAATCTCCTGTGATTATCGATCAGCAGCATGAGGTAAACTCCATCTAGTTTTTTTGTTTCGCTTGATTAGTTGCTCCGAATAGTATGGACGTACGTACACCGTCGTGTACGACAATTAGCCACCAGCGGTCGTGTTGTTCAACGACACGCTCCGACTTTTCGAGCGAAGTTCCCATACCAATTTGGAGAAAAATCCTCTCACTAGATGAAACAAGCCACCCATATTTGCATGTGGGGATGGGCACCACCAGGATTATAACGACTAGGAGTCTAGGAGTGCGTCCTCCTGTGGCGAACAATGCTACGTATCAATGAAGTCGAAGTAGCCATATCAGGAGTGATGGGTGATGCTCATGCTGTTGCTCGATGGCCTCATCAGTGGTCTCGTAGTACTGTATTAAGTCCATGTTGGTGATCAAGTCGGCCGCGGTCCACTGTTTTTCTCTAGAAATGTTTAGATTTTCATCCTTTTTCCAAAGTTAACGTGAAAAATACATTCTATTAATTTAATAGCGTGAGCGCTTTGGACACTGGCTCAGAAAACAGTAGCTAGCTCTGTTTCGAAAGTTGAAACTCTATGCCAGTTGATGATGGGGAGGCGATCCCAAAGAAGCCATTGTTGACAAGCTAGAGCGACCCGATCCTTCATGTGGTTCGCTTTGGCCGTTTTTGGCGTGTCAGATTAAATCATTGAGGAACTAGTCCGTGCATTGAACCCTAAACACCAAGATCATTAGAACAAAAGTGTCACACCTGCTCCTGTGTAGCAGTGGACTAAATAGGGAGAAGAGTAACTGGGCTGAGCCCAATGGGCGTCTTGGGCCGCCTGTGGCCAAGCGTGTGTAAGGTACTACTTAAGTCTCCTGCTACGTTGTATTGGTCAGCGAGTAATTGAACTCTCTCATTCTGAATCTCAATCCCCTTCTCCTACCTCGTCTCATCATCTTGCTCTCCTCATCCCAAATTCTCTGTGCGATCGATCCCCTTCCAAGGTTCGGTCGTCACAATTGGTAATCAGAGCCTTCAATTCGCCGGATTTTTCCCCCCACCGCGACTCCCATACTCCCTTGGCCGGATCGGTAATATCCACCGTCGTAGGTGCGATTTCACTCCGGTGAGGTCGCGCGAAATCCTACGCGGGGTTCGATCTGCTCGGGGCGGGAGCCACGGCGCCTTCCAAACCTTCTGTGCAGACGCGGCAACTACTAGCCGCCATGGGGGAGCAGACCAGCAACCTTACCGCCCTGATGGAGACGCTCCTCTCCAGATTTGACGAGGAAAAAGTGCTCGCGGACAAGCGGGCGGAGGCGCAGACAGCATTCAACACTCAAGTCTCGCAGGAGCTACAAAGCTTGTCGAAGCAGATCGGGCTCACCCAGGCAGAGGTCGATGATGTGCGCAAGGTTGCGTCTCTGTCGGCTTCGTCGGCTCCGTCGACAGGCTCGCAAGTCGATGATCCCTCCGCCCCTGCGCCACGCCCAGGGGTAACACGGGAGACCCCGACACCACCGGAGCTCCGTCCCGCACCGCCTCCGAGCGCCGTGCCAATTCCTCAAGTCATCATCGGCACGGCCCCGCTCGCGCGGCTTACCAACGAAGGGCCGCCTCTACTTCCTCGTCCCGCTGATCAGATTGGACTGCAGGAGCGCGGGCCGCAGCCAGCCGCGCGCGATGAGTACTACGCCCGTCCTCCCAAGCATCAGTTCCCTCGGTTCGATGGTGAGGCACCGCGTGTTTGGTTGGATCGCTGTTTAGCTTATTTTGAGCTGTACAGGGTGCCGCCGCACAACTGGGTGGCGACTGCCGCGCTCTACGTCGATGGCCATGCCGCTCTCTGGCTTAGAGCGTTTCGTCAGATGCATACGGACATTACATGGGAAATGTTTCGCTGTGCAATTGTGGAGGAATTTGGTCCTGAAGAATTCGAGTCCACAATGCACAACCTACTGCAGCTTCGGCAAACAGGGACAGTGGCAGAATATAGACAACAGTTTGAAGTCCACATGTATAATTTGCTAGCGTTGGATGCCTCTCTCAGCTCTAAATTTTTTGTCACCCAATTCCTGTTGGGCCTGAAGGATGAGCTCCGAGCAGCAGTCCGTCTTCAGGCGCCTACCAGCATCACAAGAGCGACGGTCTTTGCTCGAATTCAGGAGGAGGAACTTGAGATTCAGCGTCCTCGTTTTCGTTCGGTGTCTGCAGGACGGCCACTGCCTGCACTCGGGCGTCCCCCTCCAGCACCTGTCTTGCCCGTTGCAGCAATACCTCCAGAACGTGTTGTTCCGGCACCCAAACCGGCTGCTGATGATTTCGGCCGCGAACGCCAACTTCGCGACTACAGGCGACAACATGGTCTTTGTTTCAGATGTGGGGACAAATACTCAAGAGAGCATCAGTGCAAACGGTCAGCTCAGCTGCTTACAATAGAAGTGGGTGATCATGGGGAGGTGCTATCCGATGAAGCTGTCAGAGCATTGCAATTGTTGGATGAACCGGATGGAGCTGGGAACCCCGAGTGTTGTCTGCTCTCTGCACATGCTGTCGAAGGAACTGAAACTGCGGAAACCATTCGTCTCCGTGCCACGGTGGGCAATCAAACCATGTTGTTGCTAGTGGATTCTGGAAGCACTCATAGCTTCGTCAATGCTACTTTTGCAGCTCGAATTGGTGCGGCAACCACTAACATCTCTCCAATATCAGTGCGCGTCGCTAATGGTCAGAGATTGAATTGCACGGCCATGGTGCCCCGGCTGCAGTGGTGTGTCCAAGAGCATCAATTCACTACAGATATGTGTGTGTTAGAATTAGGAGTTTATGATGCAGTGTTGGGTGTGGATTGGTTAGCCCAACACAGTCCGATGCAGTGTGACTGGCAACTAAAAACTATGCAATTTGAAGACGAAGGCAAGACAGTGCATCTGACAGGAGTGCGATCAGATGGTCAGCCAGCTCTCAGTGCGATGGATGCGGCTACCTTGTGGCAAATGCATGATTCCAACGAGATTTGGGGAGCAGCACTGCTTGAAATTCAACTGACCCAACCAAGTTCAGACTCTGGACAACCAATTCCTCCAACAATTCAGAAAATTCTGACAGAGTTTAGTGACATTTTCGAAGAACCAACTCAGCTGCCCCCGCACCGACAGTATGATCATGCCATTACCCTAGAGCCAGGGGCCGCACCAGTGAATTGCCGCCCGTACCGATACTCGCCATTGCAGAAAGATGAAATAGAGCGAAAGGTTAGTGAGATGTTAAAAAGAAAGACGGCACTTGACGCTTTTGTGTGGATTACATGCGTTTGAATCAAGTGACGATAAAGAACAGATTCCCTCTTCCTGTTATCGATGAATTATTGGATGAACTGGTAGGCGCCGCGCTCTTCTCCAAAATCGATTTGCGTGCGGGCTATCATCAAATACGGATGAGAGAAGGCGATGAAGAGAAGACGACCTTTAAAACCCACCATGGCCACTACCAATTCCGGGTCATGCCATTCGGTGTTACAAATGGACCACCCACATTTCAGTGTGTCATAAATTCTGTTTTCTCGGGTCCGAATCGCAAGTTCGTCATCACCTTCTTGGATGACATTTTGGTCTTCAGTCCTTCCCTGGAAGAGCATGAGGAGCATTTGCGCATAGTCTTTGCCACTCTGCGCAAGCATCAACTGTATGCGAAGCAGTCCAAATGTTCGTTTGCCCAGCCCAGTGTCGAGTATTTGGGACATGTGATTTCTCGTGAGGGAGTCGCGACAGATGCAAGCAAGACAAGGGCCATGAAAGCGTGGCCACGACCAACAAATGCAACAGAGCTGCGTGGGTTTCTCGGACTTACAGGTTATTACCGCAAATTTGTGCCTCGATATGGCATTCTCGCGAAGCCGCTTACTCAATTCCTCACTAAGAAGGGTTTCAATTGGTCTGAACAAGCTCAAACAGCGTTTGATCTGCTCAAGGAGGCGATGGTGAACACACCGGTGTTGGCCCTTCCTGATTTCAATCGCCCGTTCTGGATCGAGATCGATGCGTGTGACACGGGCATAGGAGCAGTCTTAGTACAGGATGGTCACCCAGTTGCTTATCTTAGCAAAGCCCTGGGTGTTCGCAATCAACGTCTCTCCATCTACGAGAAAGAATTTCTCGCTGTGATGATGGCCGTGGAGAAGTGGCGTCCATATCTCCAGCTCGCCCCATTCGTCATTGTCACTGATCACAAAAGTTTGTGTCACCTCGGTGATCAGCAGCTTGAAACAGAGCTCCAGCGCAAGGCGATGTCTAAAATGGTGGGGCTTCAGTTTTCATTCAAATATAGGCGCGGCCCGGACAATGGCGCGGCGGATGCGCTATCCCGAGTCGGTCACCTGCTCTCAATAGATGCTTTGACAGTTTGCCAACCACAGTGGCTTCAAGAAGTTGCAAATTCCTACGAAACTGACATGGACAGTCAAGATTTGCTCCAACGTTTGGCATTGAACAGTCCAGATGATCAGGGGTATGAACTGCGACAAGGAGTGATTCGTTGTCATGGCAAGCTTTGGATAGGTGCCAACACCGCACTACAGACTAAGTTGATCAATGCATTTCATGCCAGTGCAATTGGTGGCCATTCTGGTGTTACTGCAACCTATCAGCGCATCAAGAAACTGTTTGCTTGGAAGGGTCTCAAAGCTGCAGTCGAAGATTTCGTGCGCCAATGTTCCGTTTGTCAGCATGCAAAACATGAACACCTGAAGACACCAGGCTTATTACAGCCACTTCCCATACCAACAGAACCTTGGCATGATCTCACCATGGACTTTGTCGAAGGTTTACCATCATCCGAAGGGTACGAAGTGATTATGGTGGTAGTGGACCGCTTCACTAAGTATGCTCACTTTGTTCCACTCCGCCATCCCTTCACTGCAGCTACTGTGGCAAGAGCATTCTGGGACAACATCATCAAGTTACATGGGGTGCCACACTCGATTGTCTCAGATCGTGACTGTATTTTTACCAGTGCAATGTGGCGTGCTCTGCTAGAGGCCGCCGGGACCAAACTCAGCTACTCAACTGCCTATCACCCGCAGACCGACGGCCAAAGTGAGCGTGTTAACCAGTGCCTCGAAATGTACCTCCGTTGTGCCGTGCATGATACACCCAAGCAATGGCGCAAATGGCTTCCCACGGCTGAATTCTGGTATAACACTACCCATCACTCCTCACTCAATACATCTCCTTTCAAGGCTCTGTATGGACAAGAACCTAATTTGGGAGGCTTGCCTACAATCGCAACACACCTTCCTGAAAATGCTGATGCTGATTTGGATTGGGCCAAACACAATGACAGACTACGCACACAACTAACTCGTGCTCAGAACAGGTGCAAACAAAAGGCAGACAAGCATAGGAATGAGTGATCATTCGATGTGGGAGCTCAGGTACTACTCAAGCTTCAACCTTACGCTCAATCCACAGTGGCCAATCGTCCATGTCCCAAGCTGGCATACAAATTCTTTGGACCATTCACAGTGGAGCAACGCATCGGCGCCATGGCATACAAGTTGGCATTACCTCCGGACAGCAGAATACACAACGTGTTTCATGTCTCCCAGTTGAAGCCATTTACACCAGATTACACACCAGTCTTCTCAGAGCTGCCCCGCACACCAGATCTCACGGCTGCCCCGCTCCAACCGGAAATCATTTTGGATCGTCGTATGGTCAAGAAAGGTAATTCTTACATTGTGCAGGTCCGGGTTCAATGGTCTTCACTCTCACCAGACTCGGCTACATGGGAGGATTACACGGTGCTGCGTCAGCGCTACCCTGGTGCACCGTGCTGGACCGATGACGCTCTCGCTCAAGAGGGGGAAATTGTCACACCTGCTCCTGTGTAGCAGTGGACTAAATAGGGAGAAGGGTAACTGGGCTGAGCCCAATGGGCGTCTTGGGCCGCCTGTGGCCAAGCGTGTGTAAGGTACTACTTAAGTCTCCTGCTACGTTGTATTAGTCAGCGAGTAATTGAACTCTCTCATTCTGAATCTCAATCCCCTTCTCCTACCTCGTCTCATCATCTTGCTCTCCTCATCCCAAATTCTCTGTGCGATCGATCCCTTTCCAAGGTTCGGTCGTCACGAAAAGATCAGTGCACACCAAGTCAATACTACGCCGACGTGAGTAAAAGAATTGTTGATGGATTAAATGTGCAACCCTGGCTGCTTCTTCTGACGGCGGTGGTTGCCGGCTTCTCAATCCATCAGCGGCACAGCGGGTCTCCTCGGTGGGCTCGCTGCTCGTCGTCATGGTCTCCTCCTCCCATCGGCCGATGTTCAGTGTCATGTCACAGCCCGCCGTCGTCTGCTAGCTGCTTCTTCTGACCGTCTTGTTGCCAGCGTGACGTGGCATGTGGCCAGCCGATTGCCTGCAACAACATGTATGGTTAGTTTGCCATGCCAGGAAGATTAAAGCTATGTTTCAATGCTAATATTGCTAGTACTATAGTAACCAATCAGCTCTATTTAATTACAGGAGCATGCATGCATCCCCTGGATAGTCAATACATGGCAGCGTGTTTATGCCATGCATGGTGGTAGTTTGGCAGTCTGCTGGTGCGAACTAACAAACTTTTGAACTCCTCAAAATAGTATCTTTTGAGGATTTAGGGCATCTCCAACGCTATCCCTAAAACAGACATACTATCCGTCCACGGACAGGATACGGGAGTCAATTATCCAATCTTGTCCCTCAAATAGACAGCAAATTCAGACAAATGGACATAATGACAAAAGACATATGTTGTGAGGACATGTGATCCAATTAATAGTGGGCCAAGTGGACCTTCACATAGTGTCCGGACACCCGCAAAGTCACCCCACCCCTTGAGTTTGCTTCCTCTTTAACTGTTGGCAGTATTAGTTTTAATGATTGATTTACATCAAAGTTAATTGATGTTTGTCCCTAGCTTTTTTTGATA
Organism: Aegilops bicornis; assembly: GCA_021605145.1. NCBI lineage: Eukaryota > Viridiplantae > Streptophyta > Magnoliopsida > Poales > Poaceae > Aegilops > Aegilops bicornis. The sequence continues at coordinate 776,933,072 of CM038675.1, forward strand.
AATGGAATGTATCGATATAAGAAATATATCAATTATACCCAGCATCAACATGATGTAAAAGAGCTAGTCAACACATTAAGGATATACACATCCAAATTAACTAGTGAAGACATTTGATTGGACGAAATCATAATGAATCCAGAAGAGTCAAGGACGTGGTGTGCTAGCAGGTTAAGGGGGTGGGCGGCACTGAAGAAGTGCATTTTGAGTGCAAGTATGCTTGTGGCCCTGCTTTCTTGTGCATGATGTGGCCCTGGATAACTTTTTTTTTTTGCATCGGTGTGCTCGGCGTCTAGTTTCCTGTCTTTTTTACTGTTTGTACTCCCTCCATCCAGGAATCCAGGATTTCCAAAATAATTAATTGCTAGGTTATTTGTATACAACAACAACAAAGTCTTTAGTCCCAAACAAGTTGGGGTAGGCTAGAAGTGAAACCCATAAGATCTCGCGACAAACTCATGGCTCTGGCACATGGATAGCAAGCTTCCACGCATCCCTGTCCATAGCTAGTTCTTTAGTGATACTCCAATCCTTCAGGTCTCTCTTAACGGGCTCCTCCCATGTCAAATTTGGTCTACCCCGACCTTTCTTGACATTCTCCTCACGCTTTAGCCGTCCGTTATGCACTGGAGCTTCTGAAGGCCTGCGCTGAATATGCCCAAACCATCTCAGATGATGTTGGACAAGCTTCTCTTCAATTGGTGCTACCCCAACTCTATCTTGTATATCATCATTTCGGACTCTATCCTTCCTCGTGTGGCCACACATCCATCACAACATACGCATCTATGCCATGCCTAACTGTTGAACATGTCGCCTTTTTGCTAGGTTATTTGTATGCTTCCACAAAATTTGTTGTCCCGTCTCTAATCACCTGGATTGCAATGCAGCTCATTAGACGCTCTATGCAATTGGATGGAGGGAGTAGTACATTGTATTTCTACATGGTCATTAATGAAACTAGGGAGAGATCCCCTTCTTCAAAAATAAATAATCATTTGCAGCCAAAGAAGAAGCATCTTGGCCTTGGGGTTAGAGAAAGCAAACGTGGGCAGTTCATCAATTTGGCCGGTGGTTGATATGGTAGTTTTTTTGTCCCGCAAAAGAAAACTACCATAGCAACAACGTTACAACAAGTATGATGACATGCCGTACATCAATACTTCGTTCATGCCATATTAGTTGTCGCTCAAACGAATGTACCTAGCACTAAAATACATCCATTTCAACGACTACTAATATGTGACGCAGGGACTAAATATATACAATATGTACAAAAATGCAGCTCTAATATTTACACATGGGGTCATGGATCACACATCAGAGCCGAGAAGATGAGACGGCGATGTCGAGGTTCAAGCGAAGGTTCAGATCAGCCGCGGCCTCGGGGCGACGGTGGCCACCGGCACCTCGACCTCTTGCTAGCGCGGCGGCCTCCTCAGTGGTCGTGCTCGAGATGTCAGCGTCGCTGGTTGCCTTTGACTCCCCACACCGGCTGATCGACAACGTTAGGTCACACCCCGCTGCCGGTTGCTTCTTCTTCTGGCGCATCTTGTCGTCCGTGTGACATGACCAGCCAGTCGCCTGCAACAACGTACATGGTTAATTAACTATGTCAAGAAAATTTAACATGTGTTTGAGTGCTTGTATAATATTGCTAGTAATCAAGCAACTAATATTGCACTTCTAGCTAGAAGCTTCATCTTTGTTAGAGAACATATATAGCACATGCATGTATGATCGATGGTAAGTAAGAAAGATATCAATATAAGTAATATTTGCTTCCTCTAGATTGGTTCATATATTATTTTTTACTGGTCTAAGTTCATTCATGCTTGTCTCTAGCCTTTTATTAAAAACTATGTTAATATCATTAAAAAAATACACCCAAGCTCTGCATCAACACGATGTCAAGAGCTAATGAAGACATCAGACAAGTACACAATCAAATTAACATGTGAAGTGCTTGATCAATAGTATTTACTCCAACCTTCTCTGGTGTAATTAGCATGCCGGTGGAGTTCCATGGCAACCGCTTTCTACTCTCCTCCCAGCTCCTAAAAACCTCTTTGATCGATGGTCTGTACAATGAGATATAGCTGGCATGTTTACTAAACTCCATAGTACACACACATAAACTTCAACTAAGAACCGGATTGATGATCCAATTATGGTAGTACTCACATTTGGCACTGCGGCAACGTCGAGTGGTGGCCGCGGCGAAATACGACGTTAGATGGAGCGTTGATCCTGTCTGAAGACGCTGTTCTTGTGTTGTTGCCATCAATGCAGTGATCTTGGCAACGATTCACTGACGCGTGGGGTGGGTTATTGTTGTTGTTGTTGTTGTTGTTGTTGTTGTTGTTGTTGTTGTTGTTGTTGTTGTTGCTATTGTTGTTGTTGCTGCTGTTTTTGTTGTTGTTGCTGCTTGAGCTTGACCTGTACATCTGCAAATGGACCAGGTTTTGAAATAATTAAGAGAATTAGTCAAGAAGTTGGGGTGTGGAAACAACTCATACACGTTTAAGATACTGTGAAATTAATAGTTACGTGCATCAACTGATGGAGAAGCCAGGTATATCTCCTTTGCGAAAAAAAACATGTCATAGTAAGAAAGCACCTGAAGATGGCTCTTGATGTGAGATATGCTGACCCCCTTTGTGCCCATCAGCTGAAGAATTCGCTTTGGTGTTGCCTCTGCGCAGACCAAGGGAGGAGAGAATTGATGTCAGTATACCGGATCATCGACCGGCCGTGAATAAAAGAACTAAAAATTGATAATCTTGGACATGCTTAAGTTGTGCACAATAGCTATATGTAACTTGACTGAACTTGTAATTTGGGTAAGTGGACTTTGTGGGAGGAGGAACAGTTGAAGGAGGAAGAAAGCTGGGGAAGAAGAAAGAAGGACGGCTAGGCAGCTTATCCATAGCCAATCCCTAAGTTGTGACGAGAGCACTTGATGAATGGCAGACAAAGGATGTACGTAACATACAAATTGTAGAGTTCTATAGGCAGAAAAAATCGATTAAAATCATGATGAATGGTGTTCATTTTGGCAAAACGGCAGTTCCGCTGTCACCTATTACCAAAGTTAGCCAATATTGAAGGAGAGATTAGGGAGAGACAGAGACAGAGAGATTTAATCGTGCATACATATCACCTGAGGCTTTCTTTGATTTCTGCCATGAACTTGAACCAAATCCGGCCTAATTAACTTACCGCACGACTAAAGCAATTACTACCCTTAAATCGACCCATACCGTGAAATATCCACAATATTTGAGAGGCCGAATGTTAGGTACCAGGTCGATCTATTACTAGCTCTCACTTACAAGCCGGATTCGAATTACAATAGATCTCTCTCTTTCTCTGTTCTTGGGGAGGAAGAAGGAAGGTAGGTGGGGGAAAGGAGGAAGAAGCCGCCGTCCGTGATCCAGCCTGGATGCTGATCCTCTCGTCGTCTGCGGGTTAAGTAGCGAGCCGCTAGGCGAGCGGGCTCAACGGGCCCATTCTGGCCCGACGAATCTCCTGTTGGGCTGCACTATCCTCTGGGGCCGTCTGTGGGCCGTACGTGCGCTGACATCCCCTCCTCCTTGAGAGCTGGCTTGTCCCCAAGCCAGTAGAGCTGGAAAGCGCTCATGCATGGACTTGGCGTCTTCCCAGGTGGCGTCGAGGATGGACGGATCAGACCAGCGCACGAGTACTTGCTCGCGCCGGCCTTGGGGAGTGTTGCGCCAGCGGGTGTCGATGATCTCCACCGGCGACAGCGGTTCTTCCGGTGGAACGGGCAGCTTGTCTTCCACCTTCATGTTGTTGGAGAGTGCTCGCCGCAGCTGAGAGACGTGGAAGACCGGGTGGACCTTGGCGCCGGCGGGGAGCTCCAATTCGTATGAGACGGGGTTGATGACGCGGGTGATCTTGAAAGGCCCGAAGTAGCGGAAGGAGAGCTTGTGGTTGGTGCGACGCATCACGGTCGTTTGCGCGTAGGGTTGGAGCTTGACGAAGACGACATCCCCGACGACGAAGGAACGGTCAGTGCGCTTCTTGTCAGCCTGCGCCTTCATGATGTTGCGCGCTCGATGGAGGTGCTCGGCCAGCACCTGCTGCATGTGCTTGCGTTCCTCGAGCCAGTCCTTGAGGGAGGGAATGGAACAAGTAGAGGCTGCTTCGATGCCCCAGTGGCGCGGTTCATGCCCATACAATGCAACAAAGGGTGAGGTGCCCAAAGAAGAGTGAAAGAAAGAATTGTACCAGAATTCTACGAGGGCGAGGTACTGATGCCATTTGCTGGGGCAGGCGTGTGTGAAACACCGTAAGTATATCTCCAGGCACTGGTTGACACGTTCCGACTGCCCGTCAGTCTGGGGGTGATACGGCGTGCTCATGTTGAGTTCGGATCCGATGATCTTGAACAATTCTTGCCAGAACTTGCTCGTGAAGACCGGGTCTCTGTCCGATACGATCGCTTCCGGGAGCCCATGGAGTTTGTAGATGTTCTCCAGGTAGGCGTGAGCAACTTTGGCCGCCGTGAAGGGGTGGCTCAGAGAAAGGAAATGGCTGTAGCGGGTGAACTTGTCGACAACGACGAGAATGCAGTTGTACTTGCCTGAAGGGGGAAGGCCGTCGATGAAATCCATGGTGACAACCTTCCAGGCGCGGTCTGGCACCGGCAGAGGTTCGAGCAGTCCCGGATAGCGAACGCGCTCTGGTTTTGCTTGCTGGCAAACGGAGCAGGATTGGACGTACTGACGAGTGTGTTCTTTCATCTTGGGCCAGGCGAAAAGGCGGCGCAGGCGGCGATAAGTGACTGGCACGCCGGAGTGGCCGCCCATGGTGCTGTCATGGAATGCACGGAGCATCCGTTGCTGCAGGGCGGGGGAACCGCCCAGCCAAAGCCGGTCGCGGAAGTAGAGTAGGCCATCGCGCATGGAGAAACGCCCTTTTGGGTCCGGTCGCTTGGACAGATCCTCCAAGATCTTCTGAACTTGTGGATTTGTGTTGTAGCTTGCCACGATGTCGTCCAGCCAAGCTGGGGTGCAGACAGACACAGCGACGCAGCTTCGTCGAGGAGCGGCGAGAGCGCATCAGCAGCGGTGTTGAAGCTCCGAGCGGTAGCGATCTTGTAGCGCATCCCGAGCAGCTTGGTGAACGCATATACATTGCCCGCAGGGTGGACAGATGCTGGTCATCGAGGTGCACTAGGCTTCTCTGATCAGTGCGGATGATGAATTCGTCGTTGTGCAGGTAAGGGCGCCATTGCTCCACGGCCATGAGGATGGCCATGCATTCTTTCTCGTAAGTGGAGAGGCCGCGGTTCTTGGGGCCGAGCGGCTTGCTCATGTAGGCGATCGGGTGCCCATCTTGCTGGAGGACAGCGCCGACGCCATAGGCGCATGCGTCAGTGTCGATCACAAACTTCTTACTGAAATCTGGGAGTTGCAGCACAGGTGCCGTTGTGAGCTTCAGTTTCAGAGTGTCGAATGCCTGTTGCGTGTCGCTTGTCCAGACAAACTGGTGATTCTTCTTGAGCAGGGTGAACAGAGGTCTTGCAATGATTCCAAAGTGCTGCACGAACTTCCGATAGTATCCTGCAAGGCCGAGGAAACTGCGCACATCTTTGGCACACTGAGGAACAGGCCACTGCTGGATCGTCTGGACCTTGCTGGGGTCTGTGGAGACGCCTCGTTCGTCGATCACATGCCCCAAGTAAGCGATCTGGCGCTGTGCGAAGGAACACTTGGATTGCTTGACTTGCCAGTGGTCGTCTCTGAGCAGCTGGAGCACCCGCGCGATGTGTTGGACGTGTTCAGACAAGGTCTTGCTGAAGATAAGAATGTCGTCGAAGAATGAAATGACACATTTGCGCATAACTGGGCGCAGTGTGGTGTGCATGCCTCCGTTGAATGTGGCCGGGCCTCCTGCTACTCCGAAAGGCATGACACGGTATTTCCAGTGCCTGGAGTGTGTTTGGAAGGCCGTTTTGTACTCTTCACGTTCTGCCATCCTTATCTGATGGAATCCCGCACGCAGGTCGAGCTTCGAGAACCATTTTGCACCAGCCAGTTCGTCGAGGAGCTCGTCAATGATTGGTACTGGGAACTTGGCGACCACTGTCATGGAGTTGAGACGGTGGTATTCAACGCACAAGCGCCATGTGCCATCTTTTTTCTTGACTAACAGGGCTGGGGATGAGAAAGGGCTAGAACTTTTCTGAATAATCCCTGCATCGAGCATTTCCTGGACCTGGCGTTCGATCTCTGTCTTCAATTCGGGTTTGTATCTGTATGGTCTGGAGTTGACAGGCTGTGCGCCGGCCATCAGAGGGATGCGATGATCGCAATCGCGGTGGGGCGGCAGAGTTCGCGGGTCCTCAAATACAGCTGCGAACTGTTCCAGTAGGCGCAAGATCTCGACAGGGATCGGCGTCTCTGCAGTACCGGTGTCGTCGAGAGAGCTGAGATGCACAATGTGTGCCACCGATCCTTGCTTGCAAGCCTTGAGGAGCTCTGGCGCTGAAATCATAGAGCACTGTGTTTGATCTGAAGCCGTGGCAGAGAGCGTTAATTGGCCTATTGGAGTTGTAACAGTTAAGAACTGCTCGATCCAGTCAATGCTCATGGGGCTGTGCTGCCTTAACCAATCCATCCCGAGTATTGCATCGCATTTGAGCCCAGCTTGAGGATTTTGAAATCTGTCCTGAAATCGTGCCCTTGGGTCGTCCACTGACACGCTGGGATGTAGGTGGTGCAGGGGATGGTGTTGCCATTGGCGACACGTACGCGGCATGGGCGCGGCAGTGGCTTGGCTCCGGTGAGTTTTGCTGCCAGAGTGCTGTCGACGAAGGACGTAGAGCTGCCTGAGTCGACGAGCAGCAGGATTTCGTGCCCTTGGAGCCACGCGTGCAGCTGTAGCACCCCTGGGTCTGGCGAGCCATCTTCAGCCTGACGGGACAGAGTGCAGAGGTTCTCGTCGTCAGAAATTGGCGAAGCTGGTGGCGATTCAGACTGCACATCGTCTTGGGGAAACATGGCGAGCAGTTCTTCCACGATATGCATTTGCACCGTGGACGGGCATGTGTGATCCTTGCCCCACCTCTCGCCGCACTTGAAGCAGAGCCCCTTCGCTCGACGGAAGGCACGGAGGGCGGCGACCTTGCTGGCTTCGGGTGTCGCTCGTGCCGCGTCAGTACCGCGGCGATCTTCAGAGACCGATGTTGGTGTAGCAGGTCGACTGAAGAAGGGCGGCGGCGTCGAACGGCTCGCGTGGTTGTGGACGCGCGAGGAGTTGGACGAGCGCCCGAACGAGTGCTCGCCGTCGGCCACTTCCTCCTGAAGTAGGGCCAGCGAGCATGCCGTGTCCAAGTCCGGTGGCCGTTGAACGAGCACCACCGCTCGGATATCCGGCCGTAGTCCCTCCACAAAACGAGTCAAGAAAAAATATGGGTGAGTGGACTCTGAGTAAGATATAAGATAATTCATCAAGGTCTCAAAACGCTTGATGAAATCTGCTACTGTGGTAGTTTGTTTGACAGCGTAAAACTGTCGAATGAGCATCTGGTGTTTATCGCGCCCGAACCGGGTGCAGAGGAGGGAAGTGAATGATTCCCAATCCAGCCCGGCCAATTTCTTCTGCACTGATTGCAGCCAGATGCCCGCAGGACCCGAGAAATTCAAGATGGCCATGGGAACGCGGTAGGCATCGTGGACAGAGAACATCTGGAAGTACTGTTCGCAGAGTGTTTTCCACAGCTGTGGGTTATCCCCGGTGAACACCGGAAAATTCATGGATGGAGGTTGACCCAAATTGGTCAGGATGGAGGCAGATAGGGGAGGAACAGGAGTCGGGACGATCGGAAGGGAAGGCGTACCCGTGACCGGAGGTGCCGCCAGTGACTCATGGGTCACTGACGACCCCCCTCCGGTGATGTCGACGTCGCCGCGGCCATCAGGCCTGTGGAGATCTCCTCGCACATGAAGCAGAGGAGGCAGGTGATGTGGAATCACCGCTCCACTCGGCGGTGGTGGTGTAGGCGCGGTCGCACGCAGTGCCGCGACCGTGGACTCCAGCTTCGCGAAGCGGGCCTCGAGATCTGGCTTCCAGTGGAGGAGATCGTCGATCTGTGTGGACTGCGCCTGCAGCTGCTTGAGGACGTGGGCGGAGTCGGCCTTGGCGTCCTGGTGGAGCTTGTCGAGGTACTCCTTGAGGGCTGGATCCATGGCGGCGACGAACGCTTGCCGCGCTTGGGTTCGCCGGCGGGTGTCCAGGTTTAGACGCGGCGGAGGAAGTGGTGGTGGTCTCTGATACCAGGATGTTAGGTACCAGGTCGATCTGTTACTAGCTCTCGCTTACAAGCCGGATTCAAATTACAATAGATCTCTCTCCGTTCTTGGGGAGGAAGAAGGAAGGTAGGTGGGAGAAAGGAGGAAGAAGCCGCCGTCCGTGATCTAGCCTGGATGCTGATCCTCTCGTCGTCTGCGGGTTAAGTAGCGAGCCGCTAGACGAGCGGGCTCAACGGGCCCATTCTGACCCGACGAATCTCCTGTTGGGCTGCACTATCCTCTGGGGCCGTCTGTGGGCCGTACGTGCGCTGACACCGAAGCAAGAACTGACCGTCCTGGCCGCCGAGGCAGTCGACTGCCTCGATGAACTGCCGGTGCAGCTCCTCCGTCCACCGCATACGTGGCTCGTCGGACCGGTTGTACTGCCGGACGCGTCTCCTCTCGAACCCTCTCATATTTGTAGAGATATGTCTCTCCCTGCAGCTAGAGCTCACCCTTCAACTCGGTCGGATCCTGATTCCCAAGCTTCTGGTACACAGTTACACACAAAGATGATGATGCTACACGAGAATCAAGTTCCAATATATGTAGAGAGAGAGAGAGGGGGTTTGTTTGGCCTAACAATGATGAACTTGAAGCCCAGGTACAATTTTTTAAGTACAACCGTACTTATATCCATGCCGATATATGGAATGTGTGGATCAGAGAGAGAGAGATGGCTGACTTTCCTGACCTAGTCTTGTCAAACATCCATGCTCACTTAACTTGCTATTCCCTCTGTCCCAAAATATAAGAACGTTTTTAACATTACACTATTATTAAAAACGTTTTTATATTATGGGACGGAGGGAGTACCTCTCAGAAAGGTTGCATCTAGCGAACACAGGCCAAGAAGAATTAATAGGAACAAGCCCAAATTGGAGAAAAAGTGGCCTGTCCATGTCCACGACACAGCCAACTAGCACTACAATTCTTTCACATATATACTACTACTACTAAGACATAATGGTACCTATCACATATATATGCGTCGACCCACCGAGCTCACGCTATTAATCGATTTGTCTGGGTCTCTTCCCTGCACTGTGACAGGTATGCATATGAACAGTTCACACCCGTTTGACAAAAGAAAAAAAAAGTTGTCCACTTCATATGTGAAATTTAAGCTTGTATAACGTCTCAGCATTCATCTAAAAAAACGTCTCAGCATTTATTTTATGTCCATCTCAGTGTCGCTAGGTTTGAAAAAATTACTCAAGAAAACTATAGTATATAGCAACGTACGTATGAACTACGCTCGTTGAGACGTTGATACATACATATGTGGAGTGGACTGTGTACGTAGACTTGATAAATTCAGCCAGCTGTAGGATATCAGGCTAGCCATCTGAAATGTTTAAAGTCAATTCAACTCTCTGCCATATGCCATTGCATGCGTGGATTTCTCAAGGGCAATGGGAAACCAAACGCATCTAGTGAATGTGAATAAATATATACATATATGGCCATAGGCCCCCAGATGGAATATCGTGTGTGAAAACATGTCAAAATGGATATATTCGTTTAAAAATCTATTTCAAGAAGTTTCTAGATTTCAAGTTGATAACTCAATCGGTTGCCTTGTGTTGATTGGGGAAAGAGATGGCTAGCAAGATATAGAATTTTAAGTTTTGACGAACTATATGAGGCACATATAGATATGAATTAGAAAATTAAGTCGCATAATTATGTCATTTGAATAGTTCCAACCATTTATCCAAAATATGTCCCAAGGATAAGATTGATCAGGTGAAAAAAAAAGATTAGATCCATGCCAAGTTCTCCTCTTCCCATGGGAGTTTATCGACCAACAGTTTATATATACGTGGCTGCTGTTGGAACCTTGCAGGCAGGATAAAACGCCATGAAGTCAAGGTAGCAGTTTGTGTTACCTATCAGTATTATTGCACCTAGCAATCTTGTGATGTCACTATCAAAGAAAATGAAGCGTTATCTACGTATCGGAAATGAATTGTGGACTTTGGGACCACATTCTTGGGGAGGAAAAAAGGAGAAAAATGTCGCATTTGTGCATATCTCAATCAACAAATCAAGATTCATGGATGCATTACCAGTTCAGTTTAGATTATAGATACGGGTAGTGACACGCCCTTTTGAAATTCTTTCCCAAGCTAGCTATAGATGTACCTAGCATGCTAGGGGTTGTTTTACACATCAAAATTACTTAATCTATGGGAACATGTGAAAGTGCCCTTTTTTCGCTCCTGGGTGGGTGGATCTAGAACTCTAGATGAAACTAAAATGTAAAAAAAAAATAAAGTACATGAAAGTTCTGAAGAATTCTGTAAGTAGATCCATACATTTATATATACAATAATTTCTCTTATAAGATACACGTCTATGCATATTATGGGACGACTTATATAATTTTAAAGTGTTGGTTACCAAATATAACTACTTGCACTATGTAGAATAATCAAGTTTGTGTTGCTTTTCAATGTTGATTTTGTCTTTCTCTCTTGCATAAGAATTAAATATGAGTATTTTACACATTAAATATATAGAGAAAAGTATATTTTGAACATTGAATTGCTGTGCTTGGTATACTTGAACCCCAAATTTTGAAATTGACTCAATTGAACTTTGATCTTTCTAAACCTGTTAAAATGAACCCTAGTTCTGTATCGAAAAATGAATTTGTACTTTAAGGCTTTCAAAAATACAACAAACTTCATGGATGTATAGACTGTCATGGATGTAACTATTTGAGTCACATGAAAAATGACAGGATACATTCGTTTTATCTTTTGTGTTTCTAGTACGGAACAAAGATGATCATCTCGGCTGATGTTTCCGCCATGTTCTTACTTTGTAGCATTCTCCACACATGTGAATCATTTCATATTTTGCTGGGTCTTAGAATATGAAAAACCTCAAACCAGTTATTTAGTGTGGTTCTGTATCTTCGGAATTTTAGAAGAATTTAAAAGATCGTGAACATGGGGGGTTCTATGTACATATCAAGAACCAACAATAAGAATTTATTTATATCTATATATTTTGGAACATGACAAAAAATAATCATATTTTTATGAAGTGCTATAATTTATACACCCCGAGCATTCCTACAACTATGGATTTTCCCATAGCACTCGAGTTACCATGCAATGGGTGTTTTTGTGAAATACATTATTAATAAAACTTAATTAATCAATTAACAAGTGTGGAAATGCATTTTGTTTCCTCCTAGGTCATCTAGATAAACCCAGAATGGAAATAAATAAATTTTAATACATGAAGCTCGAAGTAATCCTTTTAAATACCACACACATATGCACTTCTTCTCGTAATATATGTGTATATGCTAGCAAGTTCTGGGATGGATTATACATTGTAAAACTTAGATTAATAATGTACTACTACCTGCAATATGTAGAATATTCAAGTTTGTGTTACATTTTCCATGTTCTATATATGTCTTCCTGCATAATCGGAGAATATAAGTCTTTTACATGTTAGCTATATAGAGAAAAGTCTATTCTGAACAATGGACCATTGTGCATGGTCTACCCAAAGCCATGAAAATTTCTAAATTAAACGTTAAAATTTCTAAAAATGTTTAAAATGGACCTATATTTAATTTGAAAAATGGTTTTGCATGTTTGGCCTTAAAATGAAAAACTTCATGTATGGAGAGAATGCTACGAAATGATAACCTCCAATAATAATTAAACATACAATGTTTATGTCACTTTGCTTTTCTTGTATAGATGATCTTTTGACATTTATCATGTTTAAACGTTATAGCTTCCACTCTTGAATTGTTTCATATGTTTGTGAAATTTTAGAATATGGAACCACCATCCAAACCTTAAACTAGACAATTGGAGTTGGTTTTGTATCCTTGAAGTTTTAGAGAAAAAATTGGATGCTACAAATGGAGAACTTGCAAAAATTTAACAAAAAATAATGTTGATTTACCTTTTGTTAAAATAATTCAATGAGAATTTATTTTCTTTCTAGATGTTCTTGCATATGACATGACATCGTGCAGGTTGTAATTGCATTTCATGCATATGTCATTTTTTCCACATTTTTTAAAACACGAAAATAGAAATAACTAGCATTATCTAAAAGCAGGTTAGTAGGATTCAAATTGGACCTAGCCATATAATTCATGATCTACATAAGACCTTTTTTAATGGTATGGTGTCAATTGTCTTTACACCGGCCGCTAACCCTTTGTTGCTGATTTATTGTGTTACATATGAGGTGGAGGCTGGCATATGTTTGGTATTAACTTAAGAGGATCTCATGAGTACGTGCACATATTCTTGTTGGTGTCAGTGCTCTATGTGGGTCAACAAAAACCATAACAATGTTGGTTTTTATAACAAAGAAAAAATGTCAAAATCTTTCCGGAATTCGTTTGTATCTATGGATTGGTTGCTATGCTAGTCCATGCCACAGCGTCCGGAACACCAGAAACACCTGAAGGCGAACATCAGCAAGCCGGTGTGAGTTACCAACAGTTATGTCCCGATATAGATGGCGGTTTAGCAATAAAATTTGTAACACATGGATTCTCTATGTCTTGGTAGCTTATTGCTTCTATGCAATTTTTCTTAGTATATATCGGGAGTTGTTAAACATTGTAGTAATTATTAGTTATGTGTACCATAGGTGCATGCAACTGCTGGGGGATCAAACATTTAAGATGCGACTAGAATGTGGATCGGTGGTTAAACCTTACCGCGAGGAGCTTTGCACTGAATTGTCATTGCTGAAAACGGTCGACATGTACGTACACCTGTCAGCCGAGCAATGGAAGTTTGAATTCCATGGCGCATGCTCGTGCTTAGTAAGCAAGAGATCTGAATAGTATGTTAAGCTTTGAGTCATGCGACTGTCCCACGAATTTAGACAAGTGCAAACATTTACCTACTCGAACGTAAGCCAAATATATGCACCATACAGATGTGAGAACGGACATGCTTCCTTACCCATACATGCATGTATGCGTCAAACATATTCCATGTTTCCGGTTGGACACAAACTAGCTATATGTGCATGTATGATAGCATGTGACCTGAAAATATAAAATGCAGCCCGGGTCTATCTATCTACTATTCATGGCCATGGCCATGACGATAGATGAGACTATAGCTAACTTCGACAAGCAATCCCTAGAGTTTCTAAGCTCCCAGGTAATTTTTAGCCCATTTGTCTGTCTGTCTGTCATGCACGTTTTGTATGTCATGGCACAGCTGGGTCGGTTCATACCCCTAAAAAAAGAGGTGGGTCGGTTCTTTTCGCAATTGTCATAGAGTGAGGCGGTATCATGGTTTAGTCGGACATGGGAGGTTCGGCTGAGCTCATTCTCCTTGTTTACTGCTGTTTGAGAGCTCCAACGCCGGGTGCATTCCGCCGGCAGAGTCACACTGGCCAGCCTCCAGAATATCGATATCTCTCCATGGCTAGCTTCCTTCCCAGACAGATCGACAAGTCCAAGACCATCGGGTGAATGGTGAGCTATATCAAAAACTCGTGTGACTTTTTATCCTGGTGAAACGAATGAAAATTGTTTCCCCAAAGCCCTAAAAAGGTAGCACCTCAATTCATGGTGCCACGCCGGACGGCATCCGGCTCGCATCACATCTATCCAAACTGCAAAGCTCCTTTCTTTCTCGGGGCACCTAAAACTCCAAAAGCTTCTATGGCGCCGCAGTGCGCACGCAACCCACATTCTACTAGTTAATCCAATCACGTGGTACATGTGGATGTGTATGCTCGTACGTATCGATAGAGAAAAAATTTAAAATTGAAAAGGTTTGGTAGTATAATCTGCAGTAACTATCGATATAATCTGCAGTGATTATTGACTGCACACAAGTGACCTTTATTATCTAGTACTCCGTACTAGTAGAATTTTTCACTTGATTAGTTGGTCTGAATAGTATGGACGTATCACGTACACCATCGTGTACGGCAATTAGTTACCAGCAGCCGTGTTTTTCAACGGCATACAGCGACAGTTTACTCATAGAGCAACCATCCAAAGCTCCCCAAGAATTATTGCCTCTTCTGGTTGTCATTTTTTCAAACCTATCAAGAATGTCAAAGCTCGGTCTGAACTCTGTACACTTGATGCAAGAATGGGCAAAGTCAACCAGACTTACACCCGAAGTTACTGATGAACGTTTATTCTTTCTATTTGCACCCCCACGTATTGATCATGCATATCGACATTGACGAGTTTTTCTTCTGCCTATGGGTTTCTTTCTGTGGTGTGGAATGTGAAATGAACGGACGATCACTATAAATTATTGCTTTGGAGTCGCAACTTTTCGACGATATGGTATGGAACATTGAAAAAAAAAACCTAGCACCCGTCCTTGATCGAGTTTGTTAAGTCTGTGTGAACGGACACCACCATGGCTTTTTTTGTAGGACACCACCATGTTGTTGCAACTATGGGTGTCTCCAATTTGGTTATCCAAGATAAAGTCAAAATTAGCCATATTCATGTTGCTCAATGGCCTCAATGATGGTTTTGCAACTGCATTAAAAGACGGAGATGAGGGGCGAGCAGGGGCATTAGAACTCTTGTTTGCTGATAAGTTTGTTATATCCACTCCATCATAAAGTTTACAATACTAAACTAGGCAACTGATGCTTGTCAAGATCAAAAGTTGGCCCGTCCTTGATCGAGTTTGTTAAGTCTGTGTTGATAGATAAGTTGGTCGATGGAGGGTGTCCTATTTGTTTGTGGGCGAGTATCTATTGTGTGAGTTTCCTCTAGGCTCTAGTACTAAATAACTCTACTCTTTTATTTAGTAGAGTGAGGTCTTTGGACCACTATTCAAAAAATATAGCCCCCTCCCACTCTCAAAACAATATTGACTATACATGGTTAGCTCTTAGTAGAGTCCAAATTTGCCTTGGAGTCTAGGTGGACGGACACATGGCAGTGTGATGACCGTTGATGATAGCATGGCGTGCCCAAAAATAAGCTATTAGTGACAAGCCAAAAGGCTTGGAACTCACGTGGACTGCTTTGGTGTGTCAAACTAAATCCTTGGCGAACTACGTGATGCACCGAATTGCATACTGCACACTGGAGCAACTAGTCTATTGGCTCCTAAAACTCAAAATTGTGATGACACACACAAAACCAGTTTGATACATTAAACATGTGATCTAAACCCTTTAGCACGCTTCTAGGTGAAAGCTAGGGAAGGAAGGGAGGAGGGGGGGGCTCTTTTTCCACGAGCTTGTCACCAAAATCTGCAGGAAATCGTCATGGTCGGTGAATAGTCACGCGATGAAACTAGCTAGGCAGGGGCGATGAACCTAGCTAGGAGAGGGAGATGGTAGTCGCTCGAATCCTGGAGATTACCAGTGAGTTGCCGTCGACATCCAGAGCTTTAACGAGTGGACTCCATTGCTGCAGGAGAGCGGTCATTTTGAACAAGTAATTAGACGCTCGGTTAGGGAAAATAAGTTCAATGGTAAACTTACGAGTCGTCCATAAATACTGACGTACCACGGGAAAAGCAAACCAAAAACTATGGATAAATTGCCCCTATGGATTAGCAAAAAGCGGGAACAGATAAGGAAAACTGCTTGGATTCCAGTCAACATTCAGCCATGATCAAATGCAACTCCAAGTGAGTTTATCTTAAGCAAATCTAAATAGGATGTGCACCGTGTTTTCATTCTCTCACAAAGAGAACATGTCGCCATAGCATTGCCATTGGGTTCTAAATTTTTATCACTAGTTGGGAGATGACCTGACTGCCTGCCAAGGAATATTTGATCTTAAATGGGATATGTGCATGCCAAACACCGTTGAACCGATTGGAGCGTCGCCCCTATGCAACGCTTGGAATAAGGGCAGTACTCTGCGCCGGCGCACCGGCGGAACGTTTCGGCCGGTCAAACCAGAGCCGCTCGATCTGGACGCGCGTATACGTCAGATCTGCCCCGCATCTCCTATCGTCATCCTCCCCCACGGAAAAAAAGAGAAGAAAAAAAAGCAAGCGCTGCCGCCGCTCGCGGGATCCCGCACGCTGACCCACGCTGCTCTCTCGCCCGGACCACCGCTGCCCCTGCTCACCGCCGGCGCTCGCAGCCTCACCGCCTCTTGCGAACCAAAACACCACTCGCGTTCATCGCCGACACCGAAGCAAAAAATGCCGGTTCCAGCAAAATCAAAAGGCGGTGGTAGCAAAAATTTAGGATGGTTCCAGCAAAAACAAAACAAAAAACAAGGGTGCTAGCAAAAACTCCTAATGCTTCCAGGAAGACTCTGGTAGTAGCAAAAAATCTGGTGGTAGCAAAATGGCATCTCCGGTAGTAGCAAAAATTCGAGACGGTTATAGCAAAAAAAAAAGCCATTGCCGCCGTTGAGCAACACTGCCGTGGGTGGATGTAGCAAAAGATGTCTTCAGTTCCAGCAAAATCAAAATATGGTTGTAGCAAAAAAGACAGGAAAAATCAGAAGATGGATGTAGCAAAAATCGACAAAACACCGGTAGTAACAAAAAATCAAAACGGTTGTAACAAAATGGTTCATCGGTTGCAGCAAAAATCACCTGGTAGCAAATTTTGGGCGGGTGGGTGGTAGCAAAAACAGGGGCCAGTTCCAGCAAAAGCAAAACATGGTCGTAGCTTTTTACCACGCCGGTAGAAGCTTTCAGCTCCGGCAGTTGCAACATTGAGGAGTCGCCGGCGTGGTAGCCCAGCTGAGCTTCTAGTTCCACCAGTTGCAGAACCTTGCAACTCCCAGCACGTGTGACCATGGTCGCAACATGCGGCACCCCGCCATGCCGCCTAGCCGCAGTCGTAGAGGAGGTGAAGAAGCACCCCTAGCTCCGCAGCAGCACCTCGCTCGTGTTCTTCCACTTGCTCTCGCAAATTTAGTGGTTGTTTTTTTTTGGGGGGGGGGGGAGGGGATGGGGGGTAGGGGATGGGTACACGGCCATGTCCGGTTCCTAGTAGCAGTGGAGGCCGATGGTCAAGACGAGGAGAGATCCATGGAGGAAAAGAAGAAACAGAGAGGGAATGAGGGGAGGAGAATGACGGGAGGGAGGAAGAGGATAAGGAAGGAGAAAAATAAAAAAGGGGAGGGACAGGCACGGGCCCGACAAAGAAAACGTGCAGATGTAGGGAGGTAGTGCATGCCAGCGAGGACCCGCGTGGCGATGCAGCGTGCGACCGACGCAAACTCGGCCGGCGCACCGTTGCCAAACGTTTACCTTGGAATAAATGGAATAACAGAGAGAGGACGAGTGAGGACAAAGGAGATGATCATTAGCCTCTCAGAGGTTCAGGAACAGGGCAGTGACCTCTTGCCAGTTCACCACCTCTACGGGAGACAAGGATCAGCGGAAACCAAGATTACAGTTATTATAGCATCTCCACTCGTGCCCCCAACAGCCCCCCCATGGCGCCTTTTTTAGCGTCAGCGCCGAAAAATCGGCTCAGTCGTGCCCCCAACTTCTCGATTATCACCGGTTTGGGCCGAAATAACAACCGATGAAGCCAAGCCGAACCCAGCGCCCCGGGGGCCGCCAAGGGGCGCCGGTTGAAGCGAAAAGTCGCGTGGGGCCGCGCTATCGGCGACACCAGGCATATTCCCGCCGTTTTGCCAGCCATTTCCCCATTGCTCCCCCCTTCTCCCCCGCTGTTCCCACCATTCTCCTCATCAGACCAGGCGCCATGCCGCCAAAGAAATATGTTGCCCCTCGTGCCGCCGCCGATTCAACCCAGCCGAAGCAGAGGAAGCCGAGGGCGCCGATGGCAAGACCGCCGGGCGTGTCAAACACCGAGTGGAGGGCGGACGTTCAGCGCTGGGAGGCGGTCACCGCCGACCGGTGGAACAAGCTCACCGCCAAGAGGGCCAGGGACGCTGCGGCGGCGGCGGAGCAGACAGCAGAGGCGTCTCACGCGGGGATGATGAACCTGCCGCCCAGCCCCGGCCCACAAGCTGCGTTGGGGAGCCAGGCGAGCGTTGCGTCGTCGGCCAACCTCCTGCCGCCCCCACTGCAATGAGGGTACGCACCCTCCCCCAGCTACTCCGACGGCGACGTTCATGGCGGGTTCAACCCCAACATCACTTTCCCGCATGGTGCATCGCCGCGTAAGTCGCCCTCTGGCCTCAACCCCTACCAGCGCACTCCCTCCCTCGCATTCCACGCCGGCCTCGACGCTCGGATCAGTACAGCTACTCGCCGCCGGCGTACTCAGCCTCGCCTGCGCCAGGGTGCTCTGTCGTTCGCACACGGGTCAGAGCCGCAGTTCAGCAGCACGGATGCCGACATGGATGAGATAATCACGAGCGGCTCGGTCGCCGCCGCTTCTTGCCCTGGGTTCAACGCACAATACGACATGATGGAAGCCGACATGGACGACTAGCTCGACGACGCCGAGGAGGAGGGTGGGAGGAAGAACAGGTGGAGGAGGAGGTTGAGCCGGCGCCGACGATGAAAGGGAGGAAGAAGAAGCGGGCAGCCAATGTCAGGCCGGGCGAGCCTCATGTGAAATGGACGTCGAAGGAGGACAAGTGCCTCAGCGAAGCATGGAAGACCGTCAGCATCAACCCGATCACCGGCTCGAACCAGAACGCCAACACGTACTGGAGAAGGATCAAGTCGGCGTTCGACAAGCGCAAGTTGGTCGACCCCCTACTTCACGAACATCCACATAGAGCGTGGTGACAAGGCCATGTCGAACCATTGTGCAATCATCCAGACGGCCTGCAACAAATGGCATGGGATTGTAGAGGAGGTCGCGGCTCGCTGGGAAAGCGGCGCCAACATCAAGGGCTTAGTTCTGTTTCGCCGTGTACTTCGTCGACACTTGTTCTTCGGCTTTGCAGATGGTTCGGATGTTCAACATGTATCGCCAGGACACCAGCGACGCCGAGTTCAAGTTCCTTCACGTGTTCTCCAGGATCGAGTCGTGCGAGAAGTGGAGGGAGGTCTGGCTCACCCTCGCAAAGGCCAAGGAGTAGTACAAGCCGGACGGTACTGCCCCTGGGGTGGCGGATGGAAGCCCTGATGGCAACAAAAGAGCCAAGGCGGCGAGGGACGCGGCTCCCACTGCCGAACGACTACAAACATCGATCGAGCAGTGCATCGCCGACGCCAAGAACAACGCCTCAAAGAGGAAGGAGAAATCCGACGCGCGGTGGTCGGCGTTGATGACGAAGGAGGACGTGAAACTCGACCTTCTCAGGACCAACGTCACCACGAAAAAGAGGAACACCGGCTTGGCGTTCTTGATGGCGGCAGACATGTCGACTATGGACGAGCAGGTGTCGGCGTGGTACCTGGCGGAGCGCGGCCTCATTTTGAACTAGATGTCGTTGACCATCACCCCTACGCCCACGCCGACACCAACGTCGACGCCCAACCCAAGCGATGAAGCCCCGCCGACGCCGACAACCAGCCCGAGCAGCACAGAAGCCATGCCGACGCCGAGCATGCCAACACCGGCCAGTCCCACGCCAGAGGAGCCCGTCGTTTGATGCATTCCTTTATCTACGTGTCCTTCCTTTTGAACGCCGAACTTACGTGTATGTTTGATCGCCGAAATGTGGCATGATGATCGCCGAACTATGGCATGATGATAGACGAACTTGTGGCGTTTTTTTGACAGCGGAAAAGACAAGTTTGAATTTATGGGCACCTGGGGGCGCAGCTGGGAACTGGATCGCCCCTAGGGCGAAAAAACCGCCGGCGCATACGCCAAAACACAATCGCTGGGTGCGTTGGGGGGGGGGGGGGGCTGAACGAGTGGAGATGCTCTTAGCAACTACCTTTGAAATGGAGATCTTTGGGTTCCAAAAATAGGAAAACATAACCGGGAAACAGATCCTAAGGGGGTCACCCTCCTGCCTCCAGCCTTACCAAAAGCCAATCATGGTCCCCAAACCAGCCTCAAATTTGACCAGAGAACGAAATTCATCATGAACTTTGACCAAAGATTTTTCATAATTTGGATTTTAGACCCTCCAGTAGGATGTGCATCAAAGGGATGCACGTAAGGAAAATACTTGGCCATTAAGAGTTTAAGCCATAGCACTTGAGGCGAATCATGGTGAATGTGCCACCATCACTTCATGATTATACATTTGTTCCTCAAGGATGTTTTAACGATGCCTACCCACCCACTCCCCTATAGATGTTTGGGTCTGCCAATGGTTTTTCATTTAACCAATCAGTATTTCTTCCTTTTGTCTATGGTGTTACAGTAAAAAGCACTGTGATCTTTGCCGAAACTGCCATGATTAGTCGCACAAAGGCGATAAAATCCCATAGTATAAACATCAGTAGAAAAAGAAGAAATTATCAGGATAACCAATCTTGGTCGAAATTTAACTTTAAGCTCAACAGGACGAAATTTAACTTTAAGCTCAATAATACTTGGTCGAAAAGGAATCAATCTTGCAATTAAGAAGATTAGCGATTCCGGTATGCTCAGTAGGGTGGCAGAGAGCAAAGGTGTGACAGTTCATCAATTAGACCAAAAAGATTAGTCAGCCGTCATAAAGCAACCCGCATTACTACTATCTATATGATCTACCGTACATCAATAGAAATATACATACCATGAAACTCTACAAAAATGCAACTCCATATATTTACACAGGAGGTTATGGATAACACATCAGAGCCAAGAAGATGAGATGGTAAGATCAAGGTTCAGGTCAAGTTTCAGATCAGCGGAAGCCTCGGGGCGGCGGTGGCCACTGGCTCCTTGACCCCTTGCCAGCACAATGGCCTCCTCAGTGGTCGTGCTCGAGATGTCAGTGTCACTACTCGTGGGCTCCTCCTCCCACCGGCCGATCGATAGCGTCAGGTCACACCCCGTCGCTGCCCGCTGCTCCTTCTGACACGTCTTGCCATTAGCGTTGCATGACCAGTCAGTCGCCTACAACAACGTACATGGTTAATTAGCCATGTCAAGAAGATTAACATAGGACAATCACTACCAATGTCTTTTTTCATTGCTATATTTGATGTCTTGACTGGCTCTTAACATTGCTAGTAGCACATTCTAGCTAGAAGCTTCATCTTTGTTTGAAAACATATATAGCACAAGCATGTATAGTGGATTGTAAGTAAGAAAGAAAATTAATTTGAGTAATATTTGCTTCTTCTAGATTTGTTGATATGTTAACTTTTAATGGTTAGTTTACGTATAAGTATAAGTTAATTCATGTTTGTCTCTAGCTTTTTTACTGATAAATATGATACTATATTAATATAAAAAAGATATCAATTACACCTGATCTCTGCATCAACACAACGTCAAGAGCTAGTCAAGACATCAGGAAAGATGTACAACAATAATCCTAGACGCACGGAAGAATAAGGCATCTGAACTCGTGGGCCCTGCCTCCCTCCTAATCTCCTATCAAAAACTATCACCTAATTACAATCCTTGAATCCGTAACAACCAGTCCGTGTGAGTAGCATTACTTGATGTACACAATCAATCAAATTAACTAACGAAAACACTTGATAACTAGTACTCCCTCTGTAAACTAATATAAGAATGTTTAGATAACTAAAATAGTAATCTAAATGCTCTTATATTAGTTTACGGAGGGAGTAGTAGTTACGCCTACCTTCTCTGGTGTATTTAGCATGCCGGAGGAGTTCCATTGCAGCCGCCCTCTACTCTGCTCCCAGCTCCTGAAATCCTCCTCGATGGACGGTCTGCGCAATGAGATAGCTAGCATGTTTAATAAACTCAATCATACAAGCGTATAAAAATTAATTAAAAGCGGAATTGATGATCCAATTCTTGGTAGTACTCACATTTGGCAAGGCGGTGACATCGAGTGGTGGCCGCGACCAAACACAGCGTAAGAGGGAATGTCGATCCTGTCTGAAGCCGATGTTACCGTGATGTGCCCATCGACGCAGTGATCTTGACAACGATTCACTGATGCATGGGGTGGATTGCTGCTGCCGCTGCCGCTAGAGCTTGATCTGTACATCTGGAGATGGCTTTTGATGTGAGATATGCTGACTCCCTTTGTGCCCATCAGCTGAAGAATTCGCTTTGGTGTTGCCTCTGCGCAGACAAGATGTGTGAACATAATTGATGTTAGCACCAGTTCATCGACCGGCCGTGAAGAAATGAACTAAAAATTGGTACTCTTGGTTAAGTTGTGACGAGTGCACCGATGAATGGCAAATAAAGGATGTACGCAATATACAAATTGTAGAAAAGATTGATCAAAATCATGATGAGTGGTGTTTCATTTTTGCAAAACGGCAGGTTCGCTGTCACTTATTGCCAATGTCAGCCAATAATAAAGGAGAGATTAGAGAGAGACAGAGTGATCAAGCACGCGGTTGTGAGCGAGCATCAATTTGATGGAATGGCAGGAGTATCATTTTTCATCATGCATGCATGTCACGTGGGACTTTCTTTGTTTCCTTTCTGCCATGAATTTAAACCAACTCCGGCTTAAGAGCATCTTCAATAGCCGCGCCAAAAGACACGCCCGCAGTAAACTGGCATTTTAGCGCACGCGGGACGTTTTTGCGCACTCCAGCGATGGAGGAAAACTAGCGCGCGCGGAAAACGATTGCGCGCGAGCGGGAAAAGGCGGCAGCTCACGCGCTAGATTTGATGCACCGCGTCCGGTGCGCCTATAAAATTGTAGCGCCCTCTGCCGCTCTCTCTCGCTCCCTCTCTTGCTTTCTCTCCTTGCCGCCGACGACACCACCGCGCCACCATGCCACCTCACCGCCGAGGAGGTTCGGGCTACCGCGGCATCCGCGTGCGTCCGTCCGGCACCTACTCCGCCGAGATTTGGTCGGGCGGCGGCATGCGCCTCCGCCTCGGTACCTTCGACACCGCCAGGAGGGCGCCCGCGCGTACGACGCTGCGGCGTGGCGCCTCCGGCGGTCTCGTCAGGACATGAACTTCACCGACGTGGCGACGCGGGAGCGGGCACAGGAGTTGGCGCCTTTCCCGCGGCTTATCGCCGACGAGGATCGTCGCAAGAACCGGAGGCAGGAACATCATCTCAGCCTGGGCAAGATGGACGAGGAAGCCATGGCGCTGCGGAGCCATCGCTTCCCGCAAGACATGATCAAGGAATAGTTCTTTGCCGAGAGGAGGACGGAGAGGGCGAAGAGGAGGGAGGAGCGAGCCGCCTATCGCGAGGACAAGCGAACGCGGAAGGCGGTCGCTAAATACAACATCGCGCTAGGAGATGCGTCCTCCTGGGACTCCGGCGACGAGCGGTTCCTTAACGCCTACGCTCCGACGTCGGAGGAGGACATCACCGAGGCAGAGTCCGAGTCGAAGAATGACGAGTAGTAGTAGTTTTTCGTTTTATTTTGTATTGTAGAAGCAGGCTATGTGACG
The DNA here is from genome assembly GCA_021605145.1 of Aegilops bicornis. NCBI lineage: Eukaryota > Viridiplantae > Streptophyta > Magnoliopsida > Poales > Poaceae > Aegilops > Aegilops bicornis. Next base: position 776,956,753 of record CM038675.1, read on the forward strand.
AATTATGAACTATCTATCGTAGGAGAAGACTATGAACTATCTACGCACTATTTTATATCAACTATCTCCAAATTTGTACTATCGGAACCAAATATGTAGAAAAAAACAGATGAAATATAGCGCGCATGCTGGAGCGGCTTGGGCGCGCTTTATTTTGTGGCGGCCGATGAAGCCAGCGCACCGCCGCGCGCAAAAGCTGGCTCACCCGGCCCTGTATTCGACTAAAGCAATAGCTACACTTTAAATCGATCCATACCGTGAAATATCCACAATTTTTCACAGGTCGGTCGTCCGGCAGTGCAAATCGATGAGATCATCAAGGTTCATGCATATCATCCATGCATGCAACAGCAATTAGGATGCACCGTCAAAAAAATCGTGTGAGAAGCAAGCAAGAAGCAAGAACTCACCGTCCTGGCCGCCGAGGCAGTCCACGGCCTCGATGAACTGCCGGTGAAGCTCCTCCGTCCAACGCATCCGTGGCTCATCCGATCGGTTGTACTGCCGGACGCCCCTCCTCTCAAATCCTCTCATGCTTTTATCGTCCTCCCCCCTGCAGCTAAGCTATCTGGCCTTCAACTCGATCCTCCGATCGATCACAAACCCAAGTTCCAATATATATGTAGAGAGAGAGAGCGAGAGAGAGAGAGAGGGAGAGAGAGAGAGAGAGAGAGAGAGAGAGAGAGAGAGAGAGTTTTGGTTTGGCCAAACAATGATGAACTCGAAGCTCAAGTACTATTTTAAAAGTACAAGCGTACTATATAGGGCCGATGTATGGAATGTGCAAGGGAGAAAGAGAGAGAAGAGGGACCTAGTCCAGTCAAACATCCATGCTCACTTAACTTAGGTAGATACCTAGAGAACAGAGGCCGGGAAGAATCAAGAGGAACGAGCCCAAATTCGAGAAAATGTTGGCCTGTCCACATCCACGAGAGACACCCAAGTAGTACTGAAGTTCTTTCACACATATATGCGTCAACCCATCAAGCTCAGACTTAATTGATTTGTCTGGATCTCTTCCCTGCACAGTGTGACAGGCATATATGTGAACAGTTCGCCCGTTTGACAAACTAACCAAGACGTTGTCCACTTCGTATGTGAGATTCAAGCTTGTTCAACGTCTCACCATTCATCTCAAAAAAGAAAAGAAAATGTCTCAGCATTTATTTTTTGTCACACTCTCCGTCGCTAGGTTTGACAAACTTACTCAAGAAAACTGTAGTACTCCATCCATCCCAAAATAAGTGACTTGACTTTGTACTAACTTTATACGGAGGAACATCAGGCTAGTTGAGATGTCGATACATACGTATGGCCTATGCTCGTTGAGATGTCGATACATACGTACGTAGAGTTGACTGCCTAAATTCAGTCAGAGAAGTAGGACATCAGGTTAGCTAACTGAAATATATGTCTAAAGTAAGTTCAACTCTCTCGCATGCCATGCATGGATTTCCTCAGGGCAATGGGAAATCGAACGTGTGTAGTGAATGTGAATATGTATATATGGTCATTGCTGCTTAGCGTGTGTAAAAGCATGTGGAAACGTATATATTCTCGTTTTAGAAAATTCTATTTCAAGAAGTTTATAGAGTTCAAGTTGCTAACTCAATTTGTTGCCTTGTGTTGATTGGAGAAAGAGATGGCTAGCTAGACACAAAATTTGAACTTTTGACCAACTATATGAGGCGCACATATATAGATATGACTTGGCAAATTAAGTCACATAATTATGCCGTTTGGATAGTTCCAAGGATTTCTCAAAAAAAAAGTCCCAAGGATCAGATCGATGCAAAGTTCTCCTCTTCCCACGGGAATCTATCAACCAACAGTTTATATATATGTGGCTGCCATTGGAACCTTGCAGGCAGGATAAAACGCCATCAAGTCAAGGTAGCAGTTTGTGATTACCTATCCGCCTAGCAATCTAGTGACATCGCTATCGAAGAAAATGAAGCATTCTCTACATATGAGAAATGAATCGTGGACTTTCGGACCACATTCTTAGAGAAGGGAAAAGGAGAAAAAGGTTCCATCCGTCCATATCTCAATCAACAAATCCAGATTCACGGGTGACTTACCAGTTCAGTTTAGATTATACTCCCTCCGTCCGGAAATACTTGTCATCAAAATAAATGAAAATGGATGTATCTAGAACTAAAATACATCTAGATACATCCATTTCAATGACAAGTATTTCCAGACGGAGGGAGTAGATAGGGACAATGACGCGGCCTTTTGAAATTCTTTCCCTAGGTAGCTATAGATGTACCTAGAATGCTAGGGGTACTTTTACACATCAAAAGTAATTAATCCGTGAGAATGTGTTATAGTGCATTTTTCACTCTTTGATCGTTAGTCCAGAACTTTAGATGAACCTAAAATAAAAATTGAATAAAAGTACATAAAGTTCTAAAGAATTCTGTAAAATACATACATGCATATATGATAATTTACCTCATAAGATACATGTGTATGCCTATTATGGGGTGACTTATATAATTTTAAAATTTTGGTTACCCAGTATAACTACTTGCGCTGTGTAGAATAATCAAGTTTGTGTTGCTTTTCAATGTTGTTTACGTCCTTCTCTCTTTCATAAGGATTAAATATGAGAGTATTTTACAGGTCAAACATATAGACAAAAATCTATTTTGGACACAGAATTGATGTGCTTGATCTGACTTGAACCCCAAACAATGAAATTGACTCAATTAAACCTTGAATTTTCTAAACCTGCTAAATGAACCGTAGTTATGTTTCAAAAATCAAAATATGATTTTTTTCAAGACTTTCAAAAATAAGAAACACTTCATGGATGTAAAGAGTGTTATGAAATGATATCCGCAAAAAAACATGAGTAGATACAACTATCCGTGTCTACATAGATGATCAAGTTAATTGATGTTTTTTTTACATTTTATTACTTTGTAGAATTCTCCACAGTCCACACATGTGAATCATTTCATATGTTGTGAGATCTAAGAATGTGAAACCACTATCCAAACCTCAAACCAGTTATTTAGGGTGGTTTTGTATCTTCGGAATTTCAGAAGAAATCTAAAGATCATGAACATGAGGGATGCTATGTACGGATCAAGAACCAGCAGGACGAATTTATTTATCACTATATATTTTTGCACATGACACACATATTCATATTTTTATGGAGTTGTATACATTATACATCCCTAGCATTTCTACAACTATGGATTTTTCCATAGCGGGCGACATAGCAAGCCATGGATATTTTGTTAAATATATTAAACTTAATTAATCAATGAACATTTGTGGAAGTGCCTTTTGTTTCCTCCCAGGTCATCTAGACAAACCCAAAATTTAAGTAAATAATTTGTAATTCATGAAAAACAAAATAATTCAGTTAACTACCCTACGCATACAATTCATCTCCTAATATATGTATATGCTAGAAATCTTTGGGATGGATTATAAACTCCAAAACTTTGGTTAACAACATATTACTAGTGGCAGTATGTATTCAAGTTTGTGTGCCTTTTCCAAGTTCTCTATATGTCTTCCTCTAGGGTTCTTTTAGAGAAGGATCACCCCCGGCCTCTGCATCAAACTGATGCATGCGGCCATATTATTAAAAGAAATATCCAAAAGGCTTGTGTTGTAGTACAAGCTCACTCGAAGCTTAAAAATGAAAAAGAAGATAAAAGTTGTCACGGATGCTGAAAATAGGTTGAGATGACTAAACACCTAGCTTATTATTGGACCGCCATCCAAACTGGTTGTAGATATCCCGCGCTACCATCTTCCACCGGGTACACCTAGTATCCAGAAGCTCCTTGGCTTCCGCGGGAATGAGTAACGACCACATACGGATCCAAGTAGTCTCCCTGTAAATAACCTTCAAAAGATTTATACGAGTTTTCTGTTAAAAACCCCATCATTTCTGCAATTTCATATAGACCAAAGTAATGCTTATACTCCTATCCGAATATGTTCCGCAGTGTTTGGCTCTAATCCATTTAGTCACGTCCCAAATAACGTGCTAATACTACTTGAAGGGCTGACATTAGAGGCTATATGAATCGAGCACCATAAAGTTTTGCTAGAGGACAATCGAGAAAGAGGTGCTTAATAGTTTCATCCTGATCACAAAAACATCATAGTTGACTCCATCTTCGCTTTGCTAAGTTATCCTTTGTCAGAATCACCTTCTTGTGAACAAACCACATGAAGACTTTGATTTTTAAAGGCACTTTAATCTTTCAAATATGTAGCGATCTCGGGATTGGACCAGAGTCAATTAAATCCAAATACATAGATTTCACTGAGAAAATTCCGTTTACAGATAGTCTCCAGTTAATTGCATCCGGCTCATCAGAGAGTTGAGAATGTCCATCGACCTCTGCACGAGATGCAACCACGCACTCCATCGGTCTCCTAGTAAAGATCTCGTGAACTGGATGTTTAGAGGGTCATATTGTAATACTGTAGCAACATAATATAAGCATCCTTACGTTGTACAATATTATAAAGAGACAGATATTGTGTGGCTAAAGGCGTCTCCCCTACCCATGTATCCTCCTAGAATCTAGTCGAATTACCATTTTCAATTATGAATTTAGTGCTATGGAAGAAGGTTGCTTTCGTCCTCATTAACCCATTCTAGAAAGGTGAATCATTGGGTCTGATGGTAACCTTGGCCAAGGTCTTAGATTGCAGGTACTTATTATGCAAAATCTATACCCACGTACTTTTGGTCTCAACCGAAAGCCTGTACAACCATTTACTGAGCAAACATCTATTCTTGACCTCTAAATTTTCAATCCCGAGCACACCCTGGTCCTTCGATCTACAAATAATATCCCACTTAGTTAGCCTATATTTTCTCTTTAGTTCATCGCTTGCCAACGATCGATAGAAGTCTAACCTTTTACGTACCCCTACAGGTACTTCAAAGAAGGACGGTGGGAACATCGACATATTTGTGAGCACTGAATTTATCAGTACCAGCCGTCCACCATAAGACATAAGCTTATCCTTCCAGATGCATTAATCGCAAACGATGGTCTAAAAAAACGTAAAAAAAGTGTTAAACATTTGCGATGGCGGAGCCATCAAATACTTTTCAGATTTTAGTTGCGTGTGCGATGCAGGGCACATAGTTACTCCATTAAAACTGTTTGCGATGAGGCAGAACAACAAAAACGGGCAGCCATATCAATGTGTGTGCGATGCAGGGCACACGGTTAATCCATTCGAACTGTTTGCGATGAGGTAGAACAATAGAAACGGGCAGACATATCAATGTGTGTGCGATATACGGCATACGGCTCACTCCGACGAACTGTTTTCGGTTAGGGAACACAAAAGAAACGGTTCAATTTAACAAGATGTGTGTGATATGCAGCATATAGTTCACATGGATGAACTGTTTGCGATGAGCCAAAATAACACAAACAAGTCGTGTAAACAAGATGTGTGTGATACGTAGCAAACAGCCGACTCGGATGAACTGTTTGCGATGAGAAATTACAACACAGACGGTTAATACAGTTAGTTCGTGTGCGATTCTGTGTGTACAAAAAACTTTAAAAAATGCAAACTAGTTGCTTGCGGTGGCTAGGAGTATCGCACACGATGCATCTACGAGTACTCATGTGCGATGATTAGTATGTTACACATACGTTTCCTTATGTTAACATATGTGTAAATTTGCAATATGGACAGTTAATATGCAAATGTCTTTTGGACATCGGGCACATACTTAAACTCAATGAACTGTGTATGATACTAATACTTTCCATAAATATTTATGAACTTGGATAATAACATTTGAGTAACATATATATAGTGGTTACACTATTCGACAAAAGGAGGATCTTCGTAACACGGTTTTGATAACCATATCGTCCATATCTACATACTTAACATAATAACAACTATCACATTTTAAGAGGCTAAGGACCAACAATTATATGGTCCATATCTACATACTCAACATATATAGTAACAGTTAGCACATTTTAAGAGGATGAGGGCCAACAACCACAACTATCCGCTGGAAGCATCTTGATCACGACGACTCGGCATCTCGTCAATGAAAAGAAAGAGCCCTCCTGTGCCTTGGTAGAGCATGAGTAGAACAATGTCTCCAATTTTCCAATATGGATGCATTGCCACGAGAAGCGAGAACTTGTTAATTTAAATGGTTCCATTTCTGCGGCAAATGCAGTACCTTGCAATCACTTTGGCGTTATTAGCAGGCACAAGTGTAACTCGACCACGCCGGGAAATCGATCCAGGAACTGCTACAGGGGCAATTTTTGTTGACATATAGAATAAAAACCAATTGTAACATATTGTTGAAGATATATATAGTTTATGAGCATCAGCATTAAAATAAGACTTTTTACCAGCTTTTTGTGCACACAATTGGTCTTGTTCAGTGTGTGCATCATAGGTCTAATTAATCTCATCCAAAATCCAGCATTCATACGCTGTGCTATCTCTGTCCGATTATCAACAAAGTTTATGACATGCTTCAAGTCCTTCAAGTGAAATTTGGTACGCTTAGTAACATACAAATCGTTCACTATGCATCCAACATATCCTGCTTAAAAGGTGGAAAGGTATTATTATTCAGAACATGGCTGAAGAATATATAATGTGCATAAATTGTTAAATAAAATTTGTTACTGCCTAGGAACGGAGTCAGAATATAAAATCACAATTGGTTGCTTAAATAGTGAACAATTAGTCAGAACAAATACCCCGATTTTGCTAAGTAATATGACATCATGGAGAAAGTTGAAAGGACAGTAACCTCGATCGGACTTTGATCGGCTGATGACGTTAGGGAAGTAAACATCCAAGTTAATTAGACCAGGCTGTGGTGCAAGCACTAGAATTTTATTGCCAGCTTTTAGTTCATAACACTTAGACATTTATCTTCAAAGGTCCATATTAAAATAGGAGTGACCATCTTTATCAAGTTTTACGCTAACCATCATTGTAAATCCATACTGAGTTGTCAATACGACAACCTGTGAGTCATCAACAAAGTAAAGCCCAAGATTTCCTTCAACTCTTGTTCTTGCAAAGCAAGGGATGTAATGCTTGAAATGAAAATCGTAAATTAGATATATTGAAATAACAGAGCACGATGCAAATATGGAAATAACTGATAGGACATATCAATATATAGATGAGAGAAAAGTACAAAAGTATATAACTAAAAATAGATAATGTAACAAAGAATTGATCCAAGTATATAGATAATGTAGCAACAGACGGTATATGTTCACAAATTTAGGCCATACCGACCGTGGTAGGTTGAGATTGAACATACCGAGCGCTCCCTGAAGTCATCCGGAATGGTGAGATAGAACTTTGTTTCCGACTGGCCACGACCACAGTTGCCTGATTTGTGCTCACACTGTGGACACATGAATGAACACCCACGAATCAGCTAGAACAAAAATGATTCCACAGCGATTTCCGTCGGTTGATTAACAGCGACGGACGGACTATGAGTGAATATTTTGCTAAGTTCATTACCTTCTCCATGAGAAAAATCCCCGGCCCAATCCCGCAGAAAACCCCAGTCAACCAGAGTCTACAATGTCGGCGCAAATAGGCGGCGGAAAGCGGTAGGCGCGAAATCCCGTGCTGTTTGGAGCGCGACCTACGCCCGCCGCCAACAGCCGTCAAGTTTAGGGTGCAGAGTTGCGGAGGAATCTATGGTGAGTGAGTGGGGACAAAGTGGGCGAGGGTTTTCTTTTTCCTTTTGCATGTGTGAGTGAACACACACGGTTCGCAGGGGCGACGGAGATGAACCATGTGCAATAGTAAATCACCAAGATTGAATGGGAATACAAATCTCCTTTGTCCTTCATCCATGAGTTTTTTTCTATGATGAACATAAACCCTGCTAATCACCGTGTTCAAATTTGACACTTTTCCGGGTTCATTTACAATATTTAGGGGATTATGTGTATTTTGTAGGCATTAATGCACATAATTCAAATTCAAACAACCGGGGCTTGAAAAGGTGCACAAGAACGGTCTGGAAAAACCTTACTCGTGGTATTTAGTAATTTCTCAAGCCTTTTACAAGGAATGGGCTGAGATTTCAATGAAATGCATGGAAATAGTCAACCACAAACGCGTCGTTTACTGGGTTATCAACTTTAGAATAATGAAATATGTGCTTGAAAAACATGACGCCTGGCATGGTGCCATGGTATGGCCTCACCGTGCCCTGGTTAAAAGCTGAGAAGGTTTGATTTATGTTGTCATATACGCCCTTTATAAATCGAACCATCACCGAGGAACTTCAATGCTTTCGAGAGGGAAATCACCAAGATTGAAGGGGAATCCAAATTTCCGTCCTAGTTTGTTACTCAGTTTTTTTCCAACGATCAACATACCGCCTCAAATGCAACGTGTTCAAATTTGACATTTTTCCGAACTCATTTACCATATTTAGGGGATTATGTGCATTTTCTAGGCACTAATTATGCACATAATTCAAATTTAAAAAATCGGTGCATGAAAAGGTGCACAAGAACGGTCTGGAAAACCATGCTCGTGCTATTTAGTACATTCTCATGCCTTTTACAAGGAATGGGCAGATATTTTAAGGAAATGTGTGGCAATAGTCAACCATAAAAGCGTCATTTACTTGGTTAACAACTATACAAAAACGAAATATATGCTTGGAAAACATGACGCCTGGTGTGGTGCCATGGTATGGCCTCACCGTGCCCTGGTAAAAATGTGGCCATGCACGCCTTTCATAAATCAAACCGTCCCCAACGAAGTTTCATGGTTTCGAGGCGGAAATCACCAAGATTGAAGGGGGATCCAAATTTCCTTTGTCCTTTGTCCACGAGTTTTTTTGTATGATGAACATACAACCTGCAAATCACCATGTTCAAATTTGGCTTTTTTCGGGTTCATTTGCCATATTTAAGGGATTATGTGCATTTACTAGGCATTAATGCACATAATTCAAGTTCAAACAATCGGTGCATGAAAGGGTGCACAAGAACGGCCTTAAAAACCATGCTCATGCCATTTAGTAAATTCCCATGCCTTTTAGAAGGAATGGATAGATATTTCGATGAAATGTGTGGCAATAGTCAACCACAAATATTTGTTTGTTGGGTTTTTAACTATAGAAAAAATGAAATAAATGCTTGAAAAACATGACGCCTGGCATGTGCCATGGTATGACCTCACCATCCCCTGGTAAAAAATTGAGAAGGTTTGGCTTATGTCGTCATGCACGTCCTTCATAAATCGAACCATCACCGAGGAAGTTCATGCTTTCGAGAAGGAAATCCCCAAGATTGAATGGGAATCAAAATTTTCGTCCTAGTTTTTCATTCAGTTTTCTCCCAACGATCAACATACCGCCTCAAATGCAATGTGTTCAAATTTGACATTTTTCCGGGCTCATTTACCATTTTTATGGGATTATGTGCATTTTCTAGGCATTAATGCACATAATTCAACTTTTAAGAATTGGTGCATGAAAAGGTGCACAAGAAAGGTCTGAAAAACTGTAGGATCGAAAGTATGTCTCGAGAGGGGGTGATTAGATTACTTGACCAAATAAAAATCTTGCCTTTTCCCAATTTTAAGTCTTGGCAGATTTTAGCAACTTAGCACAAATCAAGTGATCAACGTACACATGAAATTCTAAGAGTATAGCAGCGGAATGTAAAATAATTGCATATGAAGGTAAAGGGAGGAGTTTGGAGGGAACAAACGCAATGTAGACACGGAGAATTTTTATCCGTGGTTCCGATAGGTGGTGCTATCGTACATCCACGTTGATGGAGACTTCAACCCACGAAGGGTAATTGTTGCGCGAGTCCACCGAGGGCTCCACCCATGAAGGGTCCACGAAGAAGCAACCTTGTCTATCCCACGATGGCCATCGCCCACAAAGGACTTGCCTCACTAGGGTAGATCTTCAGGAAGTAGGCGATCTCCTTGCCCGTACAAACTCCTTGGTTCAACTCCACAATCTTGACGGAGGCTCCCAAGTGACACCTAGCCAATCTAGGAGACACCACTCTCCAAAAGGGAATAGATGGTGTGTTGATGATGAACTCCTTGCTCTTGGAGCTTACTTCCTCCTCAGTGGCCACATAGTCATCATCCTCTGATTCTGAGGTTCTCTTCTTCCTAGATCTGGTGGCTGCCTTTGGCAAGTTGCTTGGAGTGTTGCTGCTGCCATCATCAGAAGTGCTGGAGGGATCCGAGCCCTCACTCATCTGCACATGTTCCTCTGACCTGTTCTGACTGTCACTTTGATCAGACATCTTGCAGGCAAACTGTCAGCAGACCCTGTGAATAGGTTGTAGATGAGGTAGATTAGATGAGCATCACAAAGTACAGAGGTTTTGCAAAAAAAATTGAGTCAAAAATCTTAGTTTTAGTTCTCTACAGAAGTGATCTCGGAGCTACCGAATTGACAAACTCGGTGATACTGAAGCGACACTTGGAACCTAAACTAGTGAACTCGGTTGGGCCGATTCACAGTTCGGTGGCACCGAGGTTGCTAGGGTTTCACAGAATCTTGAACTCGGTCACACTGATTTGCACGTTTTGGTCAGACCGAAAAGCGCATGTGCAATGGCCTAAGCCGAATCGGTGAGACCGATATCTACATTTTGGTCGGTCCGAGATGAGTTCTGCGGGGAGCTAACCCTAAAATTTTCGAATCAATCTAGACCTAAGGAAGTTTTAGCTGGATAGATTAATCTCATCCGTGGCAAGAAACATGGCATTGTCCTTGTGCTAGGAACCGGAGTGAAAAAGACAGCACAAGGGGTCGAACACTTACCCTAGAACGGCGAGTGTTCGCTACGATGACGACGGCGGAGCAGATTCCGTCGACGGCAGCAGAGTCCAACGACGGGAGGTCGTTGGCGGCAAGGAGACGATCCGGAGACCCGAGGAGGCAGAGCAGGACACACGCGGGCTGAGAGAATTTGAAGAAATTTCCAAAGTCTCACCCATGGGTTTTTATATCCCTACCCTGTCGGTGTGACCGAGTGGAACAACTCGGTGGCACCGAGATTGCAGAATCGCAAGCGGTAGCTGCAACTCGGTATGACCGAAGTGTTCAAATCGGTTGCACCGAGATGAAAACCTAGATCAACTTAGTGAACTCGGTTTGACCGAAATGGATTTCTCGGTTAGACCTTAATGCACAAAGAGGTTTTGGAAGTTTAAGTCTATGACAAATCGGGGACTCCGAGTGCTCCTCACACAGAGTGGTTCAAATCTGACTTGATCAAACTTTGTGATGTAGCATGAATAGAGTTTGAGACGAGAAAAGCATAAATTGCTAGAGGGAGTTCTTAGGAATTCTCGTCCACCCATTTGGCAAAGGAAAAACCAAACAAACAAAACAACAAATGGATGTCCTCGAATGAGTAAAATATGCATCCAACATGCTCGCACAATAAAATGACAAATGAAATATGTGACAAAGCATGCACAATCACTCTAGCATCTATCAAGCAATTTGGAGATGACTAGGTCATCTATATATGAGTATATTGACTTAGGAGTCAAATGAGAACATTTGATCACATGTCATACTCGTCGTTTAAGCTCAAGTGGGGTTGCCACTTTTACATAAAGCATTGTTGTGTTCACATCATTAGAGTTGCTTTAGCTCAATTGATTTGAGTAAAGCTCCCCCTAGATGTGATATCCCCCCTAAGAGGGATGAACTAACCTTGGGTTTTGTCGATGATGACTTCATGTAGGTGTTGAAGATGTAGATGCTCAATGTTGATGTAGATCATTCGGAGCAATCCTTTGGAGTGAGTTGCACTTTCAATACCTACACGGGTTAGTCCCACAAGGAACAAACAAGGATATCCATAGACATAGAGTGATGTTCACAAGAGATTATGTCCATGAATGCATTAGGTTACCTTATCCCTTGTCTTACCAACAAGAGGGTTTGTGACTCCTTGAACTAGTGCAAGATGTGAAAGTTGTTTGCACTTGTCCTCGCCAAAATGATGAGAGTGAAGTATGTTGGCGGAGTCACCCTCAAGAACTCTCTAGTTCTTCTTCTTAGGGATCCACACCATCTTGATGGGAATCCTTGGAGTTCTAGTCGTACTTGATGAAGTGGAACTTGATGTAGTCTTGGGAACCCACTTGACCAAGGCTTTAGGTGCTTCTTCCAATGCATCAATTTCCTCTTGAAGCTTGTCCTTGCCTTTTAGCTTGTGGTCTTGTGGTGGAAGATCATCTTGAGCTTGTGTTCCTTGGAAAGAAGTAGGATCATACTTCTCTTGTTGAGGAACGAACTTCGTCTTGGGGTATTGATCTTCTTCCCACTCAACTCCATTGGCATTGAACTTTCGTTCAAAACCAACACCTTGATTCTTCCGGTGTCTTCCTTGCTTGAGTATAATTTCCTCAAATTGCTTACTCCCAGCAAGGCTCTTGTAAACACCTTTCTCTATAATTCCCTTCAATAAGCTATTTTCTTGCTCAAGTGTAACTTGGCTAAGAGAGTCTTTAGTGGAATCAAGAGAATTACTAGAAACAACAACGTTGGATTTAGCATAATTGTTGTTACTACTAGAAGAGGAATTTTTCTTGTTCTTATTGCTAGACTTAACTTGTGGCATGTATGTAGGCAAGAGTAAACGCTTGGCAATGTAAGAAGAACTTTTCTTGCGAAGATAATCATTGATTGCTTTTAAGAACTCATGCTCTTGCTCAAGGTTGAGCTTTGCAAAGCGTAGCTTCTCATGAGTCTTTAAAAGTTCTCGATGATCTTCCAAGGTAGTTTAATGAGCTAACTTAAGAGTGTTTAGTTCTTTAGTTAGATGCTCAATCTTCTTCTTATCATCTTCATTCGTTTTATCTTGATTATAATGATTAATAGCAAGTTCATCATATTTCTCATAACTAGAGTTGTCAACAAGTAAATCATCATCTCCTAGCAAATCATCTTCATCACTATTAAAATCAATATACTCGGGGTGTGTTACCTTTGGACCTTTAGCCATGAAGCATCTTCCAATTCCTTCATCTTGAGTATATTCGGAGTCGGAGTGACACTACAAGAAAAATGCTCGATTATGACTAAAATTATTGACGGCAGTTTAATTGGTCATTGATCCATGACCAAAATTCACAAATTAGTTATCAAGAATCTAGAGGGGTCCAAACCCTATAATCTTGTGACAATTCATGGCCAAAAGGTCGTGATCCAATTGCATAGAATGGTCATTAAGATGTGAATGATGCATACCACCTTATTTCAAGTCCCACATGACCAAATTATATCATCATAGATATTAGACGAGGGTGATTGGATGACAACGTATCAATTTTGTCTACGTGTGTGCCTAGTTGTCTTTTTTTTAAGTTGTCTCGTCCAACAGCCACCTACCAGTTGACATCCATATAATGACATGTGGGACTCATTCCATAAAGGTGAATAAAGGAGGAAAAAGGAGAAAAAGGAGAAAAATAAATGTCAGCCACGAGACTTGAACCCGCGACCAGTCAAGTTAACGTACGGAGACAAACCACCACGCCAAGACACAGATAATAATGCAACAACGCCTGAAACATTTTTAATGTAGTGCCGAGTGGGCTTGGGCCTCGATGGGACGTGGGCATCTTTTTTTTCCTTTAAGATTTTCGGTGCACCGAGTGGGCCAACTACTGGGCCGCGGCTACTTTTTTGTCTGCTTTTTCGTTCGGTCAATCTTCTTTCACTTGCGTTTATGTATACTTCCAATTAATATAATTCAATATATTAAAAAACTAACTTCACATAAAACGTTTGAAAAATGTTAATCAAGCATTTAAAAATCTTACATGTGTATAAATAAAATGTTACCATATACACAAAAAATATACAATGTATGTGGAAAAAGTTGATCATGTATTTAAAAATGTTAATCAAGCAATCAGAAAAATGTTAAACACGTATCTAAAAATCATAAATCAAGCATATGAAAATGTTAAAAATGTGTAAATATATAATTGTTAGCCATGTATTAAAAATATTAATGTTGTATTTAAAAATATTAATCAAGCATTTAAAAATGTCTAAATTGTGTATATAAAAATGTTGATTATGTATTCAAAAAGTGCTAACCAAGCACTTGAAATTGTTAATTGTGTATATAAGAATTGTTTCTCGTGTATACGGAAAATGTATACGAAAAATATACAATGTGTGTGAGTAAAGTCGATCTTGTATTTAGAAAATATTAAAGAAAACATTTGAAAAAAATGTTAAACAAGTATTTAAGCGATATTAAATTGTATGAAAAATGTTCTTGACGTAGATGAAAAATGTAGAATGAAAACCAACAGAAAGAAAGAAAAATCTAGGATGAAAACTAGGTCACATATAATGACACAAGACAAATATTTTACTTTTTTCTGTTTTTTAGTTTCTCATGCCAATTTCAAAATGCGTTCAAATGACGGGTATGGTCGTTCATAGCTAGAGATGGAATCTTGCAAAACTCTTGGTGGATCTCTGATGAAATAGCTACTTGTGTCCCTATAAATGAATTTTGGAAAAATAAAGAACAAACCGTGAGGCAGCTGTAGTTAAAATTTGACCTAGTTCCGGTTGATTCGGCAAAAAATGTCAATTTGATGAGACGTGGACGAGAAGCATTTAACATGCGACCATTTGGTTGGTTGGACATAAAATATGGTCTAATATTTTTGACAAATCGTCTGGTGCCATTTTGCAACAAATATTTGGTAGTTTATTAAAAAATAGTTTTTCGCACTCGAAAAAAAAATTTCATTTTAGGCACCCAGAAAATGGAAAATGAATTTTTCGTCCAAAGAAAATGAAAACTTCCTTAGGCAACATTGTTTGCCATTATAATATGCACCCTTGTGCACAATATGAGATCATTTGAACAAACTATGCCATGAATGTGGTCATAAGATTGGTCATTTGAGTTGAAAGCCATGAATCTTCAGACATGATAGCTTATTTCTGAGAACACTTTTTTAAAATAATTGCCGTATTACAAGTTTATTATTTTTCCTGGTAAATTGGCCACATATAATGACACAATGCGAAGGTTTTCTAATTTTTTTAATTTCTTTGAATTTTTCAAGCCCGTTTCAAAATGCGGTCAAAACGGCGGGCATGACCGTTCATAGCTAGTTGTTGAGTCTTGGAAAACTTTCGGTGTTTCTCTGATGAAATAGATACTTTTGAACCTACAAATGATTTTTGGGAAAAATAAATAGCAAACTATGAGGCAGTTGCAGTTCAAATTTGACCCCCTTCCAGCTGAATCGGCAAAAAATTGTCTTTTTGACGAGAGGTGGATCAAACCTTTTGACACCCAAACATTTGGTCAATTGTGCATTAAATATGTCCTAGTATTTTGGAAAATTTGTTTGGTCCAATTTTTCAACAAATATATGGTAGGTCCTTCACAAAAAAACTCATTTTGGGCACTCGATAAATGGAAAATTGTTTTTTCGTCGAAAGAAAATGAAAACTTGCTTAGGCAACATTGTTTGCCATTCCAATATGCACCCTTGTGCACATTATGAGATCATTTGAATGAACTACGCCATGTATGTGGCCATAAGATTGATCATTTGGCTTGAAAACCATTGATCTCCATGCATGATAGCTCGTTTCTAAGAACACTTTTTTAAAATAATTATCGTATTACAAGTTTATTATTTTTCCTGGTAACTTGGCCACATATAATGGCACAATGCGAAGGTTTTCAAATATTTTGATTTTTTTTGAATTTTTCATGCCCGTTTCAAAATGCGGTCAAAACGGTGGGCATGACCGTTCATAGCTAGTGGTCGAGTCTTGGAAAACTTTTGGTGTTTCTCTGATGAAATAGATACTTTTGTACCTACAAATGTTTTTGGGAAAAATAAAGAGAAAACTATGAGGCAGCTGCAGTTTAAATTTGATCCCCTTCCAACTGCATTGACAGAAATTTGTATTTTTCACTAGAGGTGGGTCAAAACTTTTGAAACCCAACCATTTTGTTAATTGTGCATTAAATATGCCATAATATTTTAGAAATTTGGTTTGGTCGAATTATGCAACAACTATTAGCTAGGTCCTTCACAAAAAACCCGATTATTGGCACTCCGAAAATTGAAAAATGATTTTTTGTGCAAAGAGATAAAACCCCCATCCCAATATACACACATGTACACAATATTGGGTCATTTTCACAAAATATGATCCAATTTTCCATCAAAGATTTCATATGTTCTTAAAAAACATTTTTACACTCAGAAAATTAAATTAAATTGTCATTGCTGGAAAGGTGTGTGCCACGGATCGATGACATGGCACACATCCATCCATCCATCCATCCATCCATCCACATCCATCCATCCATCCATCACACACCATCCCTCCCTCTGCTCCTCCTTCTGCTGCTTCCTCCCAAACCCTAACTCCCACTCCCCCGATTCAGATTGAATCGATGGCGACGCCGCACTCCCTTCCAAAGCCGCCTCCCTTCCGCCGCCGCCACTCCGCTCTCGATCCAGATCCCCCTTGCAGCCGCACCTCTCCCTCACTGCCACACCTCTCCCCTCGCTGCCGCCTCCCTCTCAGCCACCCACCTATCCCCTTGCCACCGGTCTGCCACATCCGGCAACGTCGAGGCCAGTGGGCGCTGGATCCGGCACCGGCGTGGCCCCTCCATCAGCAACTCGAACAGGGGGCGGCGGCGCCATGGCTTTCCCCAACCCCACGGCGTGGGCCTGAGCCACCCGCTGGCCTCGGCTGGGTCCCGGACGAGCAGCCGCGTGGGATGATGTTGATGGCGCTGCATTCGCGGCCCCCGACCATCCCGCCTGCACTGTGGCCCGCGAAGGCGGCCATCCGCGAGGTCCTTCTGTGACTACACCCAACAGAGGAGGCAGAGCGGCGCCAGCACAGGGTCCAGATCGAGGCGGGGTCCTTCCTTCCTCCGTCTGCTTCTGCTCGGACGCCATGGGAGTGCTAGAGATGCCACAGCGCAGCTGCTCCCATGTCAAGGTAGCCACTATCTCGCCCATCTTCTCCCCATCCCTTCCATTCCCTTCGCTGACGTGTTTGGTTTCCAAGGGAGTAGCTCGTGCGCTGGGGCATGTGTTGAGTTGTGGCTCGTGCGCAGTTGTGGCGCATTTAGTTTCCACGGCTCGTGCGCTGGGGCTCGTGCGCTGGGGCACGCGGATGCATGTCGTGGCCTTGATCTGTAGGTTTTAACTGTTTCTGTTACCGATTCAGTTTCGCGAGATGTTCCTGAATCATGTCCGTGCTTTGTTGCATGTGTTGTTGGATGGATTCGTGTAGTACTTTTGGTTCTGTAGGATCTGTGAGTTCTCTATGAGAGTTGACAACATGAACTTCATCATGTACTTGTATGGTGAATTGGTTAGATTTGTTGTTAGCGTGATTACCGCAGTCTGATTGCTTCAAGTGTAATTCCATCTCATTAAACGCATACTTGTCTGTATGGTTGTTTCATATGTTAACCTCACAAATAGATAGGATATTACTTTGTTGACAGTTGTTCACTTGGATCTGTTGTTTCTAACACCTGCTTACCTTGATGTTTCTGTTTGCTAGCTTCAACCATGGGTCAGGAGAAGACTCACATCAACATCGGGGTCATTGGCCATGTCGACTCTGGCAAGTCGACCACCACTGGCCATCTGATCTACAAGCTTGGAGGTATTGACAAGCGTGTGATCGAGAGGTTCGAGAAGCAAGCCGCTGAGATGAACAACTAGTCTAGAATGGCTGGCGTCGGGTCGGCGGCGCGGCGGCTCTACCTCTTCGTCTACAACTGGGTCATCTTCTACGGATGGTGCGCCCCTTCCCATGCCCGCTCTCCTTTCCTTGGATGGATGGATGGATCTCTGGTTTCTTGCTTCGTTTGACCAGTTCGGATCTCTTTGGTTGGCAAGGCGCAGGTACTGTACTACGCGGTGACGTGGCTCTTTGAGAAGCTGACCATGAGGGCGTCTACGCTGCCGTCGAGCGCCCGTTGCAGCTCGCAGACCACCGCCGTCATGGAGGTCCGCTTCTCTTCTCTTCTCTTCTTCCCCCCCTCTCCCACCTCTTCGACTCTTAGCTTCAGAATTCTACTTGCTGAAAACATAAATTTTGGTCAAACTATGTAGTCACATTTAGATTCTTTTTAAAGTGGGGGTTGGACAAATTGATCAAGTAGGATTACTGCTGTGAACTGAGTTAAGGCAGACACAAAATGGAGTTGAAGCTAAACTCAGTCTGAATGTAGAACCGCAAACCAACAGAGCAACGCTAAAAGGACTTCTGAAAACACCGTGATGATGATTTGACTCCATTGTTATTTCTGTCCTTATTACAACTTTGTTCTGAATTTACTATGGTGTCCTGGTTCTTTCTGAGCCTTGTTCTGAGTTTGAGAGGTACTGACAATCTTGTGTTTGCCTGGCCCTGGCGCTGATGATGATGCTGCTACTGGTGGTGGTGGTGCAGATTCTTCATGGGCTTGTAGGGTTGGTGAGGTCTCCGGTCTCTGCCACTCTTCCACAAATAGGATCAATATTGTTTCTTACATGGGGCATCTTGTGGAACTTTTTCCTGAGGTACCAACCTTGATCACTTGCAAGTTGTATCTTTTCACATTGGATAGATGATGAAAATAAAAATTGCTTTGACAATGTTGATTCATCACTATGTACATCTATCTTGCAGACACAATCTCATATTCTTGTAACTTCTTTGGTCATAAGCTGTAATGTAACTCATCTTGTCTCTTGTGTAGGGTGCACGAATGCCACTTCTTCCACCAAATGACCCTCCCTCACGCCCAACTGTGGAACACTTTGACGCCATATTTGGAGCCGCCAATGCCTTCCTGCAGATAGCACCTCCTTGTCCCTCTCCATCCTCCATTCCCCTGCAGTTCCATTTTTTCTTGAAGTCATCCTACATACTTGCATAATTAGGCACATATGCTAAAGTGAAACTAGTGCTATATTGCATCAGATGGTTATTTCTGGATTTGGTACCAGTTTATTGTTGTCCTGGCTGTGCTTCATACCTTGCTTTGGTTTTCAGTAGCAAGTAGTGCCTTAGTACCTTTTCTATCATCTGGTGTCCATGGATCGAAATTTTGGCTATTATGTATTTAGTGTAGTATCGAGAATGGCTCAAACCTGAAGTTCTTAGGCTGTACATATGGCTATGGTCCATTCTTTTGTGCATTTTAATTCAGTGTTGGCGTTGATTTGATGCCCATGTTTAGAAACAAATTACAGTAGGCTAAATAGGTTAATCTTCTTGGTTTGTTCAAGTGCAGATGACCTGATGAGCTGATCTTCTTCCACAGTGGTAGCGGGAGGTGATGTCGAGCAAAGACATCAATCGCCAGATGGCGGGGAGAAGTCGGGACAGCCCTAATGCAAGAACATCACCATGTGGCAAATCCAGAGATTGACACAACATTGGTGCTTGGGTGATGGGACAAAGTATGTGTACTAGTGATGGTACATGATATTCGTGCTTCTCATTGATGTTATGTGTGATCAGCTAAAATTTGTGCTTCTCGTCCAATTTATGTGGATGTGCGCTTGTGCACTTTTGGGCCTTGAACCTTCTTTGTGTAGAGGATTCAATTGATGATGTATTGTATTTCATGTGATGTGTTGCTGAAATGAAATATATGAAATATTGTATTATGTTGTATTTGTTTTCTAATGGGCATATCCTTAAATGTGCATCCTTTTGACAAAATAATGCATCAGCCCAAATAAATCAAACCAATTCAATTAATAAAATAGGAATTGGGCTGGGCCCATCTCGGCTAGATTGGTGGATTGGGCTGTGAAATTTACGATGATTGGGCCAGGCCCATGTAGGCTAGATTGGTGGACTAGGCTATGAAATTTATGATGATTCCATTTGGTCACTAACAATGCCACGTCAGCTCTGCCACGTCAGATCCTCGTGGCTCGTGAAAATGGGTAGTGACCTTTCTGAAATTTTGGTCGTTGGTCTAGCTATGACAAAAATTCCAAAAAGGTCAAGTTTGTTCGTTCTTGACGGCCAACTGTTGACCTTCTGAATTTGGTCAAAAAAGGTCAATAATCGATAAATATGACGAATCAACGACCAAAACGGGGAGTCATAATTGACTTGTAGTGTGATAACTTCTTTCGGAGTGATGATCGGAGTCGGAGCCGGATACCCATTCACCAACATGAGCTTGATGTCTTCCTTTTGTGTAGCTCCTTGATGATTTGTCCTTCCTCTCCGAATCCTTGCTTCTCCGAGAGGGTCTTCTTTCATATCGATCATCTCTACTCCTTCTCTCTCTTGGTGGTGATTCTTCTCTTCTACTTCTTCTCTTGGGAGAATCTTCTCTTCTTTTTTAGGGAGTCGTACACTCATTGGAGTAGTGTCCGGGTCTTCCACAATTATAGCAATTTCGTTCACGACTAGAAGATCTTTTGTCATTATAGGACCTTGACTTGGAACTTCTTTCCTTGCTTCTACTCTTGTAGAACTTGTTGAAGTTCTTCACCATTAGGCTCAATTCTTCATTGAAGGTTTGTTTCTCACTTGATGATGTGGGAACATCACATGAGGCTTTGTAAGCACCGCTTGACTTGTTGTGAAGCTCTTCCTTATCCTTAAGTGACATCTCATGAGCAACAATTCTTCCAATGACTTCTGTTGGCTTGAGATCTTTGTATTTGGGCATCATTTGGATCAATGTGCACAGGGTATCATATTTTCCATCCAAGGCTCTTAGGATCTTATTGATGATGAATCTATCGATCATCTTTTCACTTCCTAAGCCGGCAATATCATTTGTGATGAGAGCAAGCCTAGAGTACATTTCAGCGACACCTTCACCATCCTTCATTTTGAACTTGTCAAGTTGACTTTGAAGCACATCCAATTTGGATTCCTTGACGGAGTCGGTACCTTCGTGCATATCGATCAAAGTGTCCCAAATTTCCTTTGCATTCTCGAGACGGCTGACTTTGTTGAATTCTTCGGGGCACAATCCGTTGAAGAGAACATCACAAGCTTGAGCGTTGCATTGCAGCATCTTCAACTCTTCCGTGGTAGCTTCATGGTTCGGTTCTCTCCCATCAAAGAATTCACCTTGCAAGCCAATACACACAATATCCCAAATGGCAGGGTTATGTCCAAGAATATGCATTTTCATCTTATGCTTCCAACTAGCAAAATTAGTACCATCAAAGTAACGACCTCTACGATGGTAATTTCCCTCGCTAGACACCATACTCTCCTAGGTTGTGAAACCAAGGCTATGATCACCAAAAGCTATGGAAATCAAAGCAAATGGAGACCAAAGCTCTGATACCAATTGTAGGTTCGAAAGTATGTCTAGAGGGGGGGGGGTGATTAGACTACTTGCCAAATAAAAATCTAGCCTTTTGCCAATTTTAAGTCTTGGTAGATTTTAGCAACTTAGCACAAATCAAGTAGTCAACCTACACATGCAATTCTAAGAGTATAGCAGCGGAATGTAAAACAATTGCATATGAAGGTAAAGGGAGGAGTTTGGGGGGAGCAAACGCAATGTAGACACAGATATTTTTTTATCCATGGTTCTGATAGGTGGTGCTATCGTACATCCACGTTGATGGAGACTTCAACCCACGAAGGGTAACGGTTGCGCGAGTCCACGGAGGGCTCCACCCATGAAGGGTCCACGAAGAAGCAACCTTGTCTATCCCACCATGGCCATTGCCCACGAAGGACTTGCCTCACTAGGGTAGATCTTCACGAAGTAGGCGATCTCCTTGCCCGTACAAACTCCTTGGTTCAACTCCACAATCTTGACGGAGGCTCCCAAGTGACACCTCGCCAATCTAGGAGACACCACTCTCCAAAAGGTAATAGATGGTGTGTTGATGATGAACTCCTTGCTCTTGTGCTTCAAATGATAGTCTCCCCAACACTCAACTCTCTCTCATAGGATTGGATTTGGTGGAAAGATGATTTGAGTGGAAAGAAACTTGGGGAAGGCTAGAGATCAAGATTTATGTGGTTGGAATGGAATATCTTGACCTCAACACAAGTGTAGGTGGTTCTCTCTCAGAAAATGTATGTTGTAAGTGTTGGCATGTTCTGATGGCTCTCTCCTCGAATGAAGAGTGGGTGGAGGGGTATATATAGCCTCCACACAAAATCTAACCGTTACACACAAATCACCAAACTCGGTGGGACCGAATTAGAAAACTCGGTTGGACCGAGTTGGTTCATAATGTGGCTGTTAGGCATTTCGGTGGGACCGACATGTCAACTCGGTGGGACCGATTTCATTAGGGTTAGGGCATAACGTAATCTCGGTTGGACCGATTACTCCAACTCGGTGGGACCGATTTTGGTTATAAGCAAACAGAGAGTTGGTCAGGCAAACTCGGTGGGACCGATTCGCTCGTCTCGGTGGGACCGAAGCGTTACGAAAAGGAAACAGAGAGTTTGCATTACAGACTCGGTGGGACCGATCGCTCATCTCGGTTAGAGCGAAGCGTTACAAAGGGAAACAGAGAGTTTGCAATCCCATCTCGGTGAGACCGAGATCCCTATCGGTGAGACCGAAGTGACTAGGGTTTGTGGCAGTGGCTATGTCAAGAGAACTCGGTGGCGCCGGATAGAAAGTTTCGGTGGGGCCGAGTTTGACTATTGGTTTGGGACATATGTGGATATGAGAAAGTAGTTGAGGGTTTTTGGAGCATATCACTAAGCATTTTGAGCAAGTAACTCATTAAGGAACACCTCACCCCCTTTTGATAGTATTGGCTTTTCCTATTGACTCAATGTGATCTTGGATCACTAAAAAATAAAATGTAGAGACTTGTGCTTTGAGCTTGAGCCAATCTTTTGTCCTTAGCATTTTGAGGGATCCACTTTCTAATCCATGCCATGCCAATCATTGAGCTTTCCTGAAATATTTATCTTGAAATAATATTAGCTCAATGAGCTATATGTTGTCAATCATTACCAAAACCACCCAGGGATAGTTGCACTTTCAAAAACCATGCTTGTGTTTTTTATGAAGGAAATATGCCCTAGAGGCAATAATAAAGTTATTATTTATTTCCTTATTGCATGATAAATGTTTATTATTCATGCTAGAATTGTATTAACCGGAAACATAATACTTGTGTGAATACATAGACATACAGAGTGTCACTAGTATGCCTCTACTTGACTAGCTCGTTGATCAAAGATGGTTATGTTTCCTAACCATAGACATGAGTTGTCATTTGATTAACGGGATCACATCATTAGCAGAATGATGTGATTGACTTGACCCATTCCGTTAGCTTAGCACTCGATCGATTAGTATGTTGCTATTGCTTTCTTCATGACTTATACATGTTCCTATGACTATGAGATTATGCAACTCCCGTTTATCGGAGAAACACTTTGTGTGCTACCAAACGTCACAACGTAACTGGGTGATTATAAAGGCGCTCTACAGGTGTCTCCGAAGGTACTTGTTGGGTTGGCGTATTTCGAGATTAGGATTTGTCACTCCGATTGTCGGAGAGGTATCTCTGGGCCCACTCGGTAATGCACATCACTATAAGCCTTGCAACCATTGTAACTAATGAGTTAGTTGCGGGATGATGTATTACGGAACGAGTAAAGAGACTTGCCGTTAACGAGATTGAACTAGGTATTGAGATACCAACGATCGAACCTCGGGCAAGTAACATACCGATGACAAAGGGAACAATGTATGTTGTTATGCGGTCTGACCGATAAAGATCTTCGTAGAATATGTGGGAGCCAATATGAGCATCCAGGTTCCGCTATTGGTTATTGACCGGAGACGTGTCTCGGTCATGTCTACATTGTTCTCGAACCCATTGGGTCCGCACGCTTAAAGTTTCGATGACGGTTATATTATGAGTTTATGAGTTTTGATGTACCGAAGGTAGTTCGGAGTCCCGGATGAGATCGGGGACATGACGAGGAGTCTCGAAATGGTCGAGACGTAAATATTGATATATTGGACGACTATATTCGGACATCAAAAAGGTTCCGAGTGATTCGGGTATTTTCCGGAGTACCGGGGAGTTACGGGAATACGGGAAAGAAGTATTGGGCCTTAATGGGCCATAGTGGGAAGGAGAGGCAGCAGCCAGGAGGTGACGCGCGCCCCTCCCAAGCCCAGTCCGAATTGGACAAAGGGTTTGGGGCGTGGCCCCCCTCTTCCTTCCTTCTCCTCTTCCCCCCTTTCCCCCCTTCTCCTAGTTGGACTAGGAAAGGAGGAAACCTACTCCAACTAGGAGTAGGAATCCTACTTCCTTGGCGCGCCCCTCCTAGGGCCGGCCTCCTCCTCCCTTGCTCCTTTATATACGGGGGCAGGGGGCACCCCATAGACACAACAATTGATTTGTTGATCTTTTAGCCGTGTGCGGTGCCCCCTCCACCACAGTCCACCTCGACACATCAGAAGCGGTGCTTAGGCGAAGCCTGCGTCAGAGAACATCAACATCGTCACCATGCCATCGTGCTGACGAAACTCTCCCTCAACACTCGGCTGGATCGGAGTTCGAGGGACGTCATCGGGCTGAACGTGTGCTGAACTCGGAGGTGCCGTACGTTCGGTACTTGATCGGTCGGATCGTGAAGACGCATTTACTACATCAATCGCGTTGTTCTAACGCTTCCGCTTTCGGTCTACGAGGGTACGTGGACACACTCTCCCCTCTCGTTGCCATGCATCACCATGATCTTGCGTGTCCGTAGGAAATTTTTGAAATTCCTACGTTCCCCAATAATTTAGTACATTCTCATGCCTTTTACAAAGAAGGGGCAGATATTTCAAGGAAATGTGTGGCAATAGTCAACCATAAACGTGTCGTTTACTGGGTGTCGGTTCAATATCCGGCGTATCTCGTAGTAGGGGTCCTAAGCTAGGCGTCTCGGAGTGATGGTAACATGGACACGGGGTTTTACCCAGCTTTGGGATCTCTTGATGAGATAATACCCTACATGCTGCTTTTGATTGTATTCATATGGGTGTAGTACAGAGTACACGTATCTACCACGAGATTGTAGTAATGAATATGAGATTGTCTATTGACTAGCCTGGCCTCAGTTTATATATGCACAGTAGGCCTAGGGTTTAGAGGAGTCCTTGTCTTGGGCGCCAAGTCTTGTGGAATCCTCCTTGTGTGCGGCATGGCCTGTCCGAACTGGCCCATAAGTGAACCGCCATGGGGGTCCTCGGCCCGATCCACCTGATTGGGGGACGACGTGGTGAGTACCCCCTAGTCCAAGACACCGTCAGTAGCCCCCTGAAACGGTCTTCAAGTTAGGGATGCTCCTCGATTCTTCCGAACTGTTCTTCATCTTCGGTCGTCGGTCTTGAAAACTGGTTCAACAAATATTCCCATCTTCGATCTTGAGGATTTCCGAAGTGGATCCGAAGAGTTTATACGTCGGGTATCCGAGGATCCCCTTTAAGTTATCGGCCTTCATCAATGCCTTTATTTTTACGCCCACCTTGGGTTTGAAGTGTTTCCCGTGCGACGGTGTCCTGTCGCATCCGAGCTCCAACGCTGGACCGTATTCGAGGTATCTTTTTCAGCCAAGCACCAACGCCAGACTGCTTCCGAGCTCCAACACCGGAATGTATCCGAGCTCCAACGCCGGACTATGTCCAAGCTCCAACGCCGAACTGTATCCGAGCTCCAATGCCGGAATGTATCCGAGCTCCAACACCAGACTATGTCCAAGTTCCAACGCCAGACTGTGTCCGAGCTCCAACGCCAGAATGTATCCGAGCTCCAACGTCGGACTATGCCCAAGCTCCAACGCCGGACTGTATCCGAGGTGTTATAAATCACCTTGGTTCAAAAAAGTTGAAGGAGTTTAGCCGAGCTTAATGCCGGAAATGCCCTCTATGGAGCCAGCCACTTGCGCCCGAGCTTTATGCCGGACTGTTTCCGAGGTGGTGCACCACCCTGACCGCGGGCCGATTTTTCTCATTATTTTTAATTGATGCAATTTATTCTCTGCCGAGATATATAGCCAGTAGCCCTCAAGGTGTGTATCAGTCTAAAACCCGAGATGCACCTGAAGGAAAACATGAAACCGCTAATCCTAGTAGCCCTTGAGTCTCAAGTCGATGCGCGAAATCGGCCTGAGGATCAACTCCTAGCTCGGCAGCATACGTAGGAACAGAAACGCAGTGTAATATATTAGAGATAATAGTGATCGGCGAACGGGCCCTTGAGAGAGGGTCTTGAGAAGTTACCGTAATATACTAGCTTGATGCCAGATAGGTCCATATGGTACCTGTGGTTGTCCGAAGACGCGTTTGCCTATAGTTCGGTCAAGTCGAACATTAAGCACTTTGAATTTTCTGCGTTGAACAGGGAATGCAGTAGCCCCCGAGACACTGGTCGGGTGGCAACACCAGATCAGGGGATCGATGTGCCCCTTTAATATTTGTAAATAATAAGCCCAAAGCTCAGTAGCCCCCGAGCCTTAATGCGAGCGCGGGTGGCCGAATTAAGGATAGATATCCATAGTAAAATCACAAATTATGTAATGACTCTATGTATCCAAGTACTTTTCATCATTAATGCTCGAATCCGCATTGTACAACACTTTGTTGACCGACCATCGGCTTCACCCTCTTCGGCGAGTAGCCGAGGAGTGTTTTCATACTTTGTAAAGCCGTTATAAGGGCAAAGATTTATGGAAAACAAGGCAATCCGGCCATACGGTTTTATAAACAAAGGTACACGAAGAGATATTACGTTGTAAGAAACATCTTCCCAAGAAAATAGTCCCACTATCGGTTCCTTTCTGTGGGTTGTCATTCTTATCATGATCATGAAACCTCACATCTGATCAATGTGGGAGGAAAATATTGAGGATTTAGTTCGGGGAAAGTTCCAAAACCCCATGGTATCAATG
The DNA here is from genome assembly GCA_021605145.1 of Aegilops bicornis. Lineage (NCBI taxonomy): Eukaryota > Viridiplantae > Streptophyta > Magnoliopsida > Poales > Poaceae > Aegilops > Aegilops bicornis. The sequence goes on from CM038675.1 coordinate 776,983,718, forward strand.
AACCAAAATTTTCACTTCCGTCATTGCCAACCAATGTGATCCTTTAAGATTGCTACACTACAAAAAAAATACACTTCCGTGATGATACATGTTTGTCACAGTAGGTCGCGTTTTTTGTCATGCATGTACATCCATGACAAATTTATGACAGAATCAAGATAGTCATACCTATGCTGTCGTAGAAGTGTTCGATGACATTACCAAAATTATCATCACGGAAGTGTCCCCTTCCATGACGATAAATCGCACGTCACAGAAGTGCTTTCGTCAAGGGTGACCGACACATGGCATCCACCATAACGGAACGCCGTTAAGCTATCAGGTCGGGTTTTGGATCCGATAACCCCTTAACAGCCCCAACCAATGGGGATTTTCCACGTGTAAAATCATCATTTGCTGGAGGAAACAGGTGTCTGCTCATCGTTGGGACAGATGTCATCCACTCATTGGACGGAAGACGCCTATGATACGTCGACACGTGGCACGGTCCAACAGAGGCCCATTCCTGTGAAAAGGCCGGCCCGTTTGACTTGGTCAAATGTGGCGGCCGCCCATGGAAAGCTTCGTTAACGGCCTGTTCGCATATAGCCATTTACAGCCCGCTAACCCAAGGCCCGTTACGCCCTATCCGAATTAGGCCCAGTGGCGTCATCTGAGCCACCCAATATGATTCCAGCCTGCCACTTCGCCGGCCCATGTATGGCCCATGACGTATTTCGGCCCATACGAGGCCCTATGTAACTCTTGGCCTATTAACGGCCCGTGGTGAAACTGGCCCGTAATGAACAGTGTATCACTTTACACCCATTAACGGCCCGTGGTGAAACTGGCCCGTAATGAACAGTGTATCACTTTATACCCATTAACGACCCGTTATTCCGTTGGGCCGTTTCCAGCCCATGTTATCTTTCGGCCTTCTCAGAGCCCATTTATTCTTGGGCTCATTTCCAGCATTCGTTTACTTACGGCCCATTACTGTCATTTTCTGCTTGTGGGCCAAATTTAGCCCGTGGTTACAGTCGGCCCTTTTGTGATCCGTTAATACGTTGGGCCGTTTTCATAGTGTCATGAAATACGACCTATTGATGGCCCGTTATGGTCGGCCCATGAACGGATGATTCCAACTCTAGCCCGTTTACGGCCATGATGCGGCCTGTTATTGGCCCATGTTATCATACTTCCCGTATAAGGCCCATTGATGATACGGCCCGTAGAAAGCCCATTGTTTCTACGGCCCTTAGAAGGCCCATTGTTTCTACGGCCCGTAGAAGGCCCACTGTTTCTACGGCCCGTAGGAGGCCCAGTGTCACTATAGTAAATACTAGCCCATAGTTATTGTAGCCTAGTTTTAAAAAATAGGTTATTGCAGCCACTAGCTAACCACGGAAAAAGAACTGCAATGACTACAAGCAAACAAATAAACAAGACAACAAGGAAATAAATAAGCAAGCAACTTATGCTAGGCTATCACAGCTATCACATATTACATCCACTGGGCATCAAAGTTCGCCACCCACTACTGGAAACTGGGAATTTGCCATCAGCCAGCTCTTTGCCATCTGCCAGCTGATGGCAAAGAACGTCTTTGCCATCTGCTTATAAAAAAAGATGGCAAAGAACTGGCAGATGGCAAAGAACAAGGTTGCCATCAGCCAATTCTTTGCCATCTGCTAGTGGATGGCAAATAATCTTTGCCATCTGCCAGCAGATGGCAAAGAGGTGGGTAGGGTCCAGTGCTGCAACGGCCTGTCAACCCACCTCTTTGCCATCTGCCACCAGATGGAAAAGAATCTTTTCCATCTGTTGGCATATGGCAAAGAAGTGGGTGGAGCCCAATGGATAACGGCGTTATAACGCCAAGAGCCCCACCTCTTTGCCATCCGCCACGGATGGCAAGGCCCATATCTTTGCCATCAGCCAGCGGCTGGCAGATGGCAAAGAGGTCGACCCCTCTCTCCCAGCCCGGCCCCTCCCCTCTCTCTCTCTTCTAGCCCGGCCCCACCCACCCACCGACCCCCGCGTGTGCCCTCGTTCGCCCCGTGCTCCTCCCATGGAGGCCACCCCGATCTCCGTCAAGCCCCCCTCGCCGCCCCGGCCCCCGCCCCCGCACCCTCACCTCATGGCGGCCGTGCCCCTCTCGGCCGTGGAACCCCGCCCGCTGCCGCCCGGTGGTGGCGGCGGCCCCGAGGGTTTCGAGGCGTCGGATGCCGACAGCATGAACCAGCTTCGCGCCGCCACCACGCCCAAGAGGTGAGCTCCCCGCCTGCGTGCCCGTTCGCTGTTCCCACATTGCGGCTTCGCCGGGGTTCCCCGCTTGATCTCGACCGAGGCGGGCGTTTGTTGTTTGAGCAGGCAGAAGGTGGAGGACGCCGCGGATGGGTGCAAGCATTGCGCCTCAAAAAGTCCAGATGCTTGAAGCTGTGAGTGACCACTCCCCCTGTCCCTCCCGATTACGCCGTGATTTCGCCGGGCCCTAGGATGTGCCCTGTTTACTTTGTGGTGCTTCGGGTTTCTTAGACAGTGACGGCCGATTTTGAAATGTTGGGTGCCATGCGGCTCGCTCAGATTCGCTTCCGTTTAGGTCTTTGGAGAGGGCATATCTGCGAGGGTGGGATGGTTTAATCAACCTTGTCTAATTTGATATCCTCGCCACACATCTGTCTAATTTTCAAAAATCCCTTTGATGCTGGGTTCTCTAATGAACTGGTAGCAGCTTTGCTTCTTGTAGTATGCAGTGAAAAAATCAGGAAATTATTCTCCTGATATATGTGCTTGCTGCAGAGGTTCCCAAATTCAGAATTAGTTTTTCATGATGGGGAGTGCATCGCTTGTTTTAGCATTTGTTTGTGCGCTATTTCACTATATTACTACGATTCCGCTTCCTAAGTTACCTCGATTCCTCCTTTGAAACATAGCTCATGGAGCAGCTTATATCTGTGTGGCCTGACTGAGCAGCTTATAATGTGTTCCCGTAGATAAAAAACGACTCGAGATCTTGCTATGGAAGTGCTTTAGAATCCCTTCTTTTGGAATTTTATTTGCTGAAATTTTAGTCGTCTTGCTTATTACTCCCTCCGTAAAGAAATATAAGAGCATTTAGATCACTAAAATAGTGATCTAAGCAGTCTTATATTTGTTTACCGAGGGAGTAATCTACAAAGGAAGTCTGCAAAGGATGCACAACTTAGTTGCATGTCGAAAGCACCTACTCCCTCCGTCCCATAATATAAGATTCTGGGTTTGTATTTTCTTAATAGCAGCCAACTGAAAGCTGTTTTAAAAGAAATATAGGGTTAATGTTCTGCCAGCCCAACCCAAGTTGTACAGACGTACCAATGTTCAGCTAGGAGCCGAATGAACACGTGTACAAGTTTAGATTTAGGCTACCAGTATTAATCAGGTTTTCAAGTTTGTTTCAAGAATAGTACTCCCTCTGTCCCAAAATATAAGAACGTTTTTAACACTACACTAGTATAAAAAACGTTCTTATATTATGAGACGGAGGAAGTATTTTTGTACTTGATTACTATGTATAAAACAGAGAATAAAAACTGCTTGCCAAGGCACACCTGATCTCATTTTTTCTGTAGTAGTCAGTGTTAGTTTCCGTGCAAAGTTTTGTAACATTTAGTTTCACACAAGTCATCCCTATCGTGTCTTGACTATTTTATTTCTTCCAAAAAGCTTACTCCTTTGATTTCGACAAAGATGTATTAGCAAAACCATATAACCAGCTGTTTTGGTGTCTCGACAAAGATGTGTGTTTATGCATGGTTTCGATTCGATAGCTTGCACATATCGAAGGCTTTCTAGGGTTATTATCCAAACCCTTTTGAGCTCAATGTCTGTGCCAAATTAAATATGTTCATCTCCTTGCCCTTGCCATTTCTAGCAGTGCTACCCTGGAAGATCATGCAAGGATCACGGGCACACTACATCCCTAATTTTGCTTTCATACTTGACAATTCCGAAGGATTGATGGTTTCGATAGATTATTTATTGCTGTAGCTTATTCATTTATTCATACATGCCTTTAAGTTACAAGAAATTCTAGTTTGTGCACTAGAGTGAAGCTGAATTCTATTGTTTATGTCCACTAGTAGTAAAACTTGAATGTATTCTACTAGTGAAGTTGATCGACTGGCAAGCTTGGTCCCATAGGGACAATTTGTTTTCTCTAAATTCAGAGACCTTTGCTTGTTTTTCCCTGAACAGTAGTAACAATTAAATCTGGACACTTGGGCTTTTTAAAATAATTTCTCCTATTGCTTTAGGATGCAATCATGTTTCTTTACACAATATGTTGTTTTAATGCACCCTATTTTCTTGTAAGCTAGAAAGTGCAATATCAATTTGTAATGGACCCAGTTTTTCTTCAGATCTCGACGCTCTACCCATTGGCCTTGGCATCGACCTTGGCAGGACTAATAACTCCTCGTCGATGTTAGCTCGGCGCCAAGACAGATGCAGCTGTCGTCATCAACATGTTGCAATCGACAGCAGATATCTCGGTGCACCCTTGTGAAATATAGGTATTCTGATGCAGTATAGGCCCAGATTTGTTTTAAATATTTCCGGGCTGCTGCTTAGCGAACTCCTGCATGCTAAACAAATTTGTGGTACAGGGTGATAGCCGAGTGCCTAGAAACCCGGGTGCTAAAAAGCCTATCTCCAAATACAAAGGAGGCAAATTTGGCTACACCGTCTAGAGACAACAAAGTAACAATGAACATGATAAAACTCCCAGCTGAGCTTTATTTAAATGACGTAAACATGTCAATCAGATTGCTTACTTCTCTTCTTTTTTATGCAAGATTCCTTACTCCTCCTGAGGACATATCTTTAGGTTAACCATGCCGAAGTCTCTGGAAGTCTGCTGCATTGTCAAAAAATAAATAAATTCAGAGAACAACTTCTGTCATAATATTATTTCTCAAGGCGATTGGGTGGTACCTAGAGTGTGCGATGCTCTCCCCAGGCACCTGAAAAGAGGTATTCCTCTGCCTGCTTTGTTGCCGCAACAAAATTGACATATATGATGAGCAGTGTTCCCAGCTTCCATTCATGATGTTAAATATTTGCTGCCATTTCACGTAGGAAGGTCTTGTCTTCGTGGATTCCACCGGATCCAAGGAGCTGAGGAAACTACACTGGTAGAAAAAAACAAAAATATTGCAAAGGAGAAGCGTCTCAAAATGAAAGGTGTGCCACACCATCTAGGCAGCGTAATAATCTTCTTCTTCTAACTTTCTTCTTTCCCATTTTACAGATTTGCTTAAGATCACGGAAGCTTGGGTTGATGGAGTGCTTGTATTTAATTTTTGTTTTGACCTTGTGAAACTTGCTACCTATGGATGAAACTGTGTAATATTGATGAAACTATGTATATGTACAGATGAAACTTTCTACTATTGGTAACATGTTTTGGATACATATGTGTTCATGACTATTGGTAATATGTGTTGAATATGCTATATTGGTCATATAAATATATTTGTGTTTGATTTCTGTGAAAATGAATTGATATAAGAAAAACAAAATTAAATGGGGCAATATAGTCACTTTGCCATCTATTTGGCAGATGGCAAAGAGCTTTGCCATCACCGGCAGACGGCAAAGCATTCAGCCTTTTGCCATCTATTTGGCAGATGGCAAAGACTGCAACCTTTGCCATCGATGGCAGATGGCAAAGTATGCTGTTAACCTCTAACGGAGCTAACCCGTTAAGAGGCTTTGCCATCTGCCAAATAGATGGCAAAGCCCTGACTCTTGCCATCAGCCGCCAGATGGCAAAGAAGCCTTTACCGGCAGGGTTTCAGACGAACTATTTGCCATCTGCTGGCAGATGGCAAAGCCTTTGCCATCCGCCGAACATGCCTTTGCCATCTGCCATGGCAGATGGCAAAGTGCCAGATTCTAGTAGTGACCAGTGCAAATAAACGCACCGACAAAAGAATATACAAAACTGAGGGCGCTTCAGAAGGCACTAGGCCTGGCCAGGAAGGGCCCCCCAAACAGCTGAAGAAGCTGAGTAGACCTCAGTTGTGTCAACGATAGATGCATCAACACTAGATTTAATTCTTGATGGTGCGCACGGCAGTCCTCTGACATCTTCATTGCATCTTTGACTTCAAGTCGGAGCTCAGCTGAAGCAAGCCTTTCCGCTTTAAGTTGAGACTAAAGAAGTCGAACTGATCGAGGCAGCGATCGCAGAGGTTGTCTCACACCCGCCGGTGAGTAGCTTCAACTCACTGTCTTCATCAAGACAGGACCTTGGGGTTATCTCGCTGTCCACAAGATGGTTTGGCTCACTATCTTCCCTAAAGTTACACTTTGGCGTGAAGAGATACAACTTTGAAAGAGAAACAAGGAGACACGTAACAGGTTTCACAATTATATAAGCAAAGAAATGGATTTGTTCTGCATAAGGAACATGTTTTTACAACTACAATCTGAAACCGGTAGTTGTTCCAAACATCCAATCAGATGTAAACAACAAAGCAAACAGCAGTGGAGGAAATGATGCCTATCCAAATCTATACTAGAACAAAGTTTGAAGGCTTGAGAAGGATGAACTTACATTACATGTTAACACGGGCTGGACAAAGCCCTTCTCCATGTTGATGGAAGGATAATTCAATAAATTCCCCAAAGAAAATTATTTATAAGCGTTTCCATTATTCCACATTTTGCAAAGAGTAAATATAGATCAAATAATATTGGAAGAAACAGAGGATAATGAAGCTCAAAAGTGCATCGATGATACATAATCAAATAGCAATTAATTAAGTACAGCGTTACAAGGCAAAAGGCGAGAGGTAATCGACGAGAGCAATGCAGAGCCCATTATTGTTTTGAGATCGTATGATCCTTTGAGCAAGGAGATTCATCTGAAATTAGTTTTCATAAAAGAGAGAAGGTAAGGCACAAGCAGAAATTTAGGAGTTCAAATTTTTAATTGATATCATAGACAAGACCGATCACTGGGCTCCCGGCAGTTCTAATAGGGTTTGGCCACCGGAGTAGGGGTAAAGTGTGGTACAGTTGGGCCTGCGTTTTCTGTGGCTGCTGATCTATCTGATTTAACAGGTATCACTACCTTTTCCAAATACATAGTTTGTACTCCTTGAGGATCTTCACTCACCCTCTTCCTTTTGGACATCTATTACGAAAGAACAACATTTGACTGGAAAAAGATAGTGTGACGACACATGGAATAGGAACAGAAAATGGATAGGTATGGCATATAATCATATATGATGCTTATACTAAGAAAATGGTGTAACAAAGTAGAAGTAATGCAAGAGGTCAGATGCAAAATATGTGCGACCAATACAACTTTGCAAAGATAGAGCAAGCACCATGATGGGTGAATAAGATAGGCCATCCTCCACCATGCCAAGTTTGTTAGCCAGTGGATCGTTCCGCAATATTTCTCTCATGCGCCCGTTCTCATATTCATTTTGATAATGTTCAATACCTGACATGCATGAAAACATAAAAACAAGTGAGATTTTCTTTGTAATGCAGAAGTGATTCTAATCCAATACTGCCTCCCTATAAACCCCTTTGTGATATCTCTGTAATTCTTCTAAAAGATGCCATGCATGCTGTAATTTGTTGTGTGCATTAATATAATGTGGCCTACTACTCAAAATATGAGAGCTCCAGAAGTGATGACACTTCGTAGATGATAGCTTCAACATATAGTAAAGAAGAACAAGTCGAATTCGACCGACAGATTCAAAATATACTAAGGGAGAACAACTCGACCTGACCAGTGGACCGCAAGAGAAGAGTATCATCTTAAAGAAGAGCAGAAGAGCAAGCAGATTGAAGATATTATAAGACTTTCAATACAATGTCGGTTGGCCACCCATGATGAACCAAAGCGCACAGAGAAATACTATTCTTTCCGGTCTCTCCATATGTGGCTCACATGCATTTCGAAACTAAAGTAGGAACATTTAGCTCACCAATTAAACATCTCTCGGTTTTACTAATATCAGCAATAATATCATATGTGAATTTGTACAACTAAGCTTGTTTAGCTCAATGGGTGGAGCAGTGCTATTACGACACGAACCACGTAGGCTTATTGTGGTCATCATAAAATGGGGAAAACATAAGCATGATGAGTACAGTGTTAACCGTGGCAGTGGGATGGCAGATCTGAAGCTGCAAACTGCGCAAAGGGTAGTTAGCAACCGATGTTTTCTTTCAAATAACAACTAAGATTTGGTATGGACAAGAAAGTATGGTCAACAAGTGACAAAGAAATGCAATTATGCTGTCTCTATATATGTCGCGACATGCATTTGGAAACTCAAGTGGGACCTTTAGCTAACCTATTAAATGTGTCGGTTAACTAATATCAGTATCATATCACAATCATATTTGAACAACTAAGGTTTGGAATTCTGAGTCTTTAGCTTGAAGGGTGGAGTAATGCCAGTACGACAGAAAGCACCTACGCAGATCATAGTAGAGTAGATAAAAGGGGAAAACCCTAAGCATCAAGAGAAAAATCAGGAAAGTGAAACTAGCTGGACCAGTGGGTGGCGCACATGCTTTTCGAAACGAATATAGGAACATTAGGTGACCAATTAAACGTTCTTCGCTTTTTAGTGATATGAGCATCATATCAGATTAAGATTTCAACACGTAAGCTTTGGGTTGAGGTCTTGACGAGCAGTGCTAGCACGACACGAAGCACCTACAATGATGGTAGTGAATATAAAGGGGGGAAAGCATAAGCTTTACGAGTATAGTGCCCGTGCCATGGCGGATCTGAAGGTGCAAACCGGACAAAGCTACTTCGCAACCAATGTTTGCTTTCAGCTAGCCACTACGATTTGGTACGGACAAGAAAAGTACAGTAAACAAATTACGATCTATTTTCCGAGTGAGATCAATAACTTAAGCACAAATGGAAGAGTACCACCTCACTTGCGACACCGTGTAGACCTATGCCGACACGTTGGGGGTGTTATGCGGTGCGATGGCTGTCGGGCGGGGAAGAAGACTTTAGACGGCAGACGGCCGGGTCGGGGGATATATCCTGTTGCCGTGGACGAGGCGGTCGTAGGAGCGGCAACGGCAAGGTGGACGATGGCGCCGATGAAGCGAGAGGAGCCGATGAAAGGATCCTGGTCCAGCACCGGGGATGAGAGACGTCCATCTCTTGCAGTGGACGACAGGGTAGGGGTAGCGGCTCCGGCAAGGTGGAGGATGGGGTGGCGGACGGAGGAGGCTGGCCGCAGTGCGGAGGTTGTTGTGGCGCCGACGGTGTATGAATTGGGAAATGGAGGGGAGGGGGGATCTCAAACTTTGGGACGCGCTTCTCTGAAATGGGGCCAAGTTACGAACTTATCCCCCGTTTAAAATTTCGGACATCGCGTCGGTTGGGGATAGGACGGTAATCTCGCATCTCCCAAATATTTGCCGGTAACTATTTCGGGAGAGGAGAGGGTGTTTTGCCGCCCACGGTTGGCGCCCACGGTGTATGAACGGGGCTGACAGGTAGGGCGGTTGTGTCACATCTGATGGAAGTTACACATCTGCCCCTATTTAAAATATTATCCTACATCGATTTCGGAGGAGGAGAGTTTGTTTTGCCGCCCACCGTGTATGAATGGGGAAATGGAGGAAGAGACACATGTCTTTCGGACGAGCTTGAATCAAATGTGTTTTTCCTACCACGTTTACGCCCACCGTGTCTGAATGGGCTCAGAGGCCGTCGTGTCACGTCTGATTGAAGTTACTAGTCTACCCCTATCGACAGCAGTGTAAATCGGGTCGATAAGGATGTACTCAGTGTCAGGGGTAGACAGTAATTTCCATATCGCAAACACTTGCTTTGGGCAGCCCACAAATTATAGTGGGTGTTTAGCCGCTCCGTTCAAAACTTGGGAGAATTAGCATTCACGTTTGCCCTGGGACCTGGCAAACTAAATTCAAATCCAATTTGCGTTCGATTATGAATATCCACAGATAATTATATGTTTTGTTATTTATTTCTTCAACACCACAACAAAGATTTATTCCACCTTTATATATGATTATGATTTAGAAATGCCGTGATCTTCGAATTTAGTAGGTTGGATACACTCTGATTCAAACAGTTATTTCATCCAATACAATATGCTCACACGAAAAAAAGTTCACCTTATGTCAATCATACAAGTACTGAGGATTACCTCGCCTAAATAATTCGGATCACTACAATACATGGACAACATGGAATTCCGGACAACATAGGGGGTCTTGCAACATAATCCATTCAGAGACATGACACAACATGCCAGTACAATAATCTAATGACAATTTCAACAGGTATCTAAAGAAGAACCGGGATTACCTTGGGCTTCAGATAGCAGAAATAGCAGGACCTCCTCCGTCTTCAAATGCAACATTCTTACTTCCTCCAATTCTTGGGTTGCTTGCATAATGCGTGCCGCTAATTCCGTAATTTCCAGCCTCAAGATAAAGATTACCTCATTCATGGCAGCCACACCATCTCTTTCTGCCTCTAGTAGAGCCTCAAGCACTATAATATCAGTGCTCAGACTGCTCTCCGATGGTGTTGCCTCTGAGCTGCTACCATCTGGTAACATGGATGGCGCACTACTTCCACAAATAGATTCTGGGGTTGTACATTGCGTCCTAGTGTGAACGGCATCCTGAAAGGTTTCCGCTGGACATAAGTAAGAGATAGTTATTGTATGATCCAGGCAGTAAGCTTACATGGTAAATGACAGACGAATTATTGCCAAGCATGGCAAACTATATTTGAATGGTTCGAAGCAGCATCAGCCGAAAATAAATTAAAATGGTAAGATGAAACTAGGGATGTAGGTGGCAAATAAACGACATCCGCCAGTCCCATCTAGTTAGTTTTTGCTACCTCCCTAGTTCATTTTCCTCAAAAAACAAAAACTCTTCTGAACTATCATACCACTAGTGGATTTTAATCGGGATTAAACGGGGCCCAGTTAACATCCCTAGTTGAAAGGGAGTGTACAACCGCTATATTTAAGTTGCCAAGGCATCTAAGCAGTTGAAATAATCTGAGAAAGCACTTAACAGTGTGGCCTCATATAAACTACGAAGACAGTCTTGTGATGAAGTTGAGAGGAAAAGTTAAGGAATCAAATGAAATAGGCATGCATGTCTTTACGATAGTATAGCAGGCACTGCTGACATATTGGCCAACTCAGGTATAGCGTAACAACAAACAAGCATTTGAATCAAGCAATACAGCAAAGCAGACAACTGAACTATTTGTAATTCGGTAGGATTACACGTTGAGAGCACAAGCCAAGAAAGCAGCCCACTCGCATTACATTTCACATGTACTAAAACCCATTGGCTTACCATATGTTGCTGTGAAGCCTAGCTGCTGTTGCAATGTTCTTTGAAAATATCGTCAGCATCCCGTGGTTGCAAATCTAGTTGTTGTAGTTTATTCTGCAAAATCTATTTAGGTAAAATTAATTTTAATCGCATGCACTGGTCCGAATTGATCATCAGTGGTTCATCTAAACTAATGAAAGAAGGGTGTGTGCATACACGACAATATATCTGCTTCCCCCAAAAGAACAAATATTTTGCTTGATGGGGTTGGCAGCTCCATAATTAATAGAAGCATCAAATTAGTCATGCAACTTGGGAAGATCAAGAACACACAAACAAGTAATGAATAGAGGCTCGGAGCAGTGATGTAATTGCTAGAATCAGAAAATGTAGGGTAAAACAAACAAAAAGTAGCGGAACCACATGCTAGTTTGCTGATGTGTAATTAAGCATAGAGAACATTAAGCAGTCTGATGGAACCAACAGGTGGCATCAAAACAAAACTAAAGCATATTAACTATATGTGCACTGGTATGTAATTTAGCACATGTAACATGTTCACTGCCAGAAGTATGGCCCTACAGGTGGAAGCAGAACGTCTCATGAAAAACTGAATGATGCCCTTAAGAAATTCAAAGGTGCGATGCTTATGCTAGGAAAGTGAACGTAGGCGCTGGCCGTTGGATGATAGTACCTGATTCTCGGCGGTGTATGGGTATCGTTGTCATACTTGATAGCTAAGGATCGTCGTTGGTGCTCGTGTTGCGGTTGAGTTTGGGCCAGCTGTCGCCGTCGCTGAAGCGCCTCCGGTGCTACGGTTGCGGCGCCTGTCGACATACAAGAAAGCTCATCTGTAGTAAGTGAACAGTTGCACGATAAAGAGAAAAACCGTAGGAGTACAAATCGAAATAACGTGATGAGGCTGTGGCGTCGGTAAAGCAGGGCCGGTGGAGTTGATTATGGCGTCCATGGAGCAGGTCCGGTGCAGTGGACGAAGGCTTCGGCGGGCGTGTTGTACAGTGATTTCGGTGAGGCGGATCTGTTCCCGAGGACGAGGGCCTGTATGAAGGGCCAGCGAAGGCGGACTAGGAGTCGATGAAGGGCCTACGCTGTGGTGGACGAGGGCGCCGGTTAAGAAGATCCGGTGCGGTGGACCATGATGGCGGTCAAGGAGATCTGGAGCGGTGGATAAGCCAGTCGCTAAAGCGGCTCCGGTGAAGTTGTGAGTTGGCAGTTGGGGGTTCCAAGGTGCGGAAGGTAGATCCGGCGGGGTGTGAGGTCCACCGCTGCGGCGGAGGACTAGATTCGGCGGCTTGCCGTGGTTGGGGGTCGAGGAGGGAAGGGAGGGCTCTGGGGAAGAATGTTGGGGCAAAGAGGGAAAACAATGGAGTTACCAAAGAAGCCCTTTTCCGTTCATGTGGCAGGGTAAAACAGGAATTTCAAGAGGCTAAACTTTCGGGCGCGTGATATTTCGATGTGAGCGGGAACTTTGAAAGCTTTTGGCGCCTAAAATTATAAGTATTCTGCTCTCGTACGGCCGACTATGATATCATGGCCGACAATTTGTTTGTTTTGCACGCAAAAAAAAGAGCAAGTTTTGAAAATCAATGTCTCCAACTCGAAACTTAGATTGTCCATTCAATTCAAATATGGATCATTGAGCTACTACAAGCAAATACCATCATACGGTCCAATTCAAATGAAATTCCAAATGTGTTTATCCTAAATATGATGACAAAAGCAAAAATGTGTATGTCTATGAATAAAGTGAATGATTATAAAGTTTGAACATGCCCGTATGTGTATATCTCTAGGTTTGATATATGAATTTGAAATCACGAAATTCGCTTAAAAAATGTACCTCCGTTTAAATGAATTACAAAAGCGAATGATGGAGTCAATTCCAAAATTCCAATCTTAGGTTTGTAATTCGCACATCAAGGTATATCACGCATGTTCAAAAGTATCGTTATCTCATAGTACAAACTGTGAAACAAATTGATCAACCATGAGTGCACAATATCTCAATTACACTAAAGTCCCTCAAATATAGACACGTCACTCTTTATCTGAAGTCACCCCCCCACCACACACACACACACACACACACACACACACATAGAGAAGTCGTTCTCTCCCCCAGACACAAACACACGAGCACATTAACACCCCTCTCTCTTGTAAAGTCCGGACTCCAACATAGGTCTCTATCACTTTGTCTCCCGGGCATGCGCACATCTCTTCCCTCACTCTCTAGGTCTCCCGCTATCTCTCTTACCAAAGCACACACACTATGTATAGTGTATATTTCCCATACACACAAAACTTCGCCCCCAAACGTCTATCTCCCTAGTTATGTGGTTCTCGTGCACTCACCTCACACACCACCCCCACTACAAACAAGCACACTTTGTCTCCTTGTGCACCACTCTCCTCTTTCTATCTCTCCCACATGCGGACCCGCCCCAGCTCCTTCCCTGTATACATATATGTCGTGACTCTTTGCATAGCTCCCTAATGTATAATCGTTCTCGATTTCGTACATTGTTCTCTACACCATCTATTCTAGATCTCTCATGAAGTCCCTATCACACACACGATGACTCGCTTCCCCTGCGTCTCCGTTCATAGGCCAATTTCGGACAACATCAACATTGTCTCCCTATCTATACGCCATTTATGGACACAAAAGACCCTCTCTCGCCTCTCTTCCTCTCTCTATGTCTCTCTCTCTCCCTCTCTCCCTCTCTCTCTCTCTCTCTCTCTCTCTCTCTCTCTCTCTCTCGGCGCTAGCTCTCTCTCTTTCTCTCGCTCTCACACCCCTCTCCCACACACACACTCGATGTCTCTTCCAAATAGTCTGCTCCCCCCGCCCGCACCCGTGCTATCTCGCTACTACACATGTCACACCATTCCCTTCCCTTATACTAGGTTTACATCATCAGTGGTCTCTCTACTCCACATACACTCTCTCCCTGTCACACACAAACGCATGCACAAACACACAGACACGCACAAACACCCATTTATCTGGATCCTCATCTCTCCCCATGTCCGCATGTGTATCTCACACACTCACTCTCTAATTATGTATATGTGTCTCCACGTTACACAACAGCCCATGTACATGTCTCTCTCTATCCTCCACACACATAGACACAAAGAATCTGTTATCATTGCCTCAGTCTCTAACATATCGCACACGCACACTGTCTCTCTCTCTATCTCTCTCGCAAACACGCTCAACAATGAATAACTTACCGTATACTCATCAACAGTCCTGGCAGTACGGCGAACACGAGACGTGAAAAAGAATAAATCTACACGTGCTTAGACCACCTAGTATGACTACTAGGACTAGAGCAAGCCAAAAAGCGCGCCGCCGTCACCCCCTCCTTGTCGGCGACGGGAAAATCTTTGTTTTACACAGTCGAGAAGTCATTGTGCTAAGGCCCCACATGCCGAGGCGTTGAATAGAATGTAGATGCTAGTTTACGGAAGCAAGTATTGATAATACGTTTGTATCTCCATACTTATATTTCTTCTTTTATAGAAAACCGAGTTGGTGATGATGGTACGTGTGCCATCTTGCAATATAGACCGTCTGATCTATATCTGACGGATGGAAATTAAACTAAAAGATACCCGCACCCCTCTCCACATTTGCAGACAAGGCCTTCCCTCGTTCATCCTTATCTCCAACAAACCTCATTGTTGAGCAATTAAGAAAGGAAGCCTCTGGAACAAACTGGCCAAGTGGCCGCTGCCGGCTTCGTCATTCCCCATGCCTCCGCTCAGTCCGACCACCAACCACCACCACACCCAACTCCTCTTCACCTTATCTCATATTTCTCGAGATATCATTAGTTTTTACACGTGGGATTACTCCCACAAGGGTCAATCACAACAAGTGTTTTTATAAAAAAAAATGCATCTTGATGTTCCATTAATGCACAGATCTTGCTAGTACTCCTACACAAGACTAAGTTGGTGATGCTGGTGTGTCTGCCATCCGTCGTTTCTGACCATTAGATCTACATCTAACGATTGTGATGTAAGTTGTTGCCTTTTCTCACCAACATCCCACTTGTCTACCAATTTGCAAAAAACCCATAATTAGTATCTTAAAACCAACCACATCCCTCCCTGACCTCACCAAAACAGCCCAAGGAATATATTATAATTGAAACATAATATACATATGTATATCAAAATTAGGGTGTTTTGTACCAAGTTTGTGAATAAGTATTATTGTAATTATGATTCGTTGCAACGGACATGAACATTGCTAGTATTTCCAACCATGTATTTTTTGCTAGTATTCCATAGTTTCGAGTTTTCCATCAAGATATTAGTCACTCATGGTTGATATTTACTTTCAATCATGTACACATATGCACTATGTAACTAGCCTTGCTTATTGGCTTCCAAAGCTTAACTTTCACTCCTACTTACAATATGTAGAGTATTTAACAAAAAACTAGCACTTTCAACTAGCTCTAGGAAGAATCTATTGTACAAAAAATAACAAAAAACATACCCAAAATTTCTTAATCCACGCCAAAAACTACTACGTACTACCTAGTACTCCTACCTATTAGGTTCGTTTAAACCCATTTATAACTGGGTCGGCCCACACGTCCGTGCTGACGAGGCAGCTTAAACCAACACATTTTGTTTGACCGTTGACATGAGGGATCCACATCCACTACAGGAAATAGCTAATTTGCCGTCAGCTTTTCGTCGGGCAGACGGCAAAGAAAGGGACCTTCTATCCTGTTATTCCCCCTCAAATCATTATTTTTCCTGAACATTACTTCAAACAGTACTGATGCGTGTTCGTCGGTGGCGCCGGTGATGAGCGAGTTGGCCGCCGCTCCGCCGGACGGGCCGGACGCCGCGCTGGCCTCCGCACGGGTTGGCAGGCTGGCCCGAGCGTGAGCGAGCAAGCCGCCATGCTGGCCTTTGCTCGAGCCAGATGGCTGGCCTGAGCGCGGCGCGCGCGAGCAAGCCGCCGCGCTGCCATGCCAATCTAGCTAGCAAACCTTGCAGACAAGCAGCTGGACGGAGCTATCTTGGCTAGCTAGCGGCCGCGAGCGCCGGACGGAGCTGGCATCCGGGCTGCCGCAACATGGGCTCCGCACCGCCGGCGGTTTTGACCTCGCCTTCTGCCGGCGGCGGTAGCTGCGTCCCATGGCCGAGGATGACTAGGTGGACGGGCCGGAGGTAGGAGGTCACTCGAGGATTTTGGTTGGTAAGAGCATGTACAATGGTTGATAAGGTAGTCTTATCTTAAGTCTGCCATGTATGCAAGTGGTAGTAGTTTCTTGGCATTTTAGTGGTTTCTTGCATTATTAGGAGTTTCTTGTAAGGAACAATGTACGTACTACTAGCGACAAAAGGCGATTCTAGGTTGCGTTGTACTCCAACGAGTACTACTAGTGATCGCGGGAGTGTATACCTCGTTTTCTGGGTTCGATCCCGGCCAAACGCACGGCGGCCTTTTTAAAAAAAATAGTACTAGTACTACACTTTGCTGCGAGCCAATATTTTGCACGGGTAGTTTGAGTTTTGACGTCAAACGGACGTGCGGCCCCACAATCTGGGTGCACGCCTAGCCACGTGAACGGGTTTTCCTTCCCAGCATCCCGTGGCTCGCGTGCTCGCCCTAGCCGCACCTCGCTTGCAGCTTCCTCATCAGCTAGTAGTAGCATATTTAAACTAGCGCCTCCCAATTAAGCCCGAGGAGCCGGAAAAGCCTGGCGGGGCATTGGGAACTGTGCAATATGGCTCTGTACTCTATGTAAAGTGTTGTACTACTAGTACTCTGTAGCTTGTGGCGTTGCACGCATGGACTTCACTCCATTATCGGCTCTACTATAAAAGAAATTCCTCTTGACGTGTTTTTTTTGGAACGGAGGCAAAAGCTTTGCTTCATCTCATTCATAAAGAAGGAACTACTAACAAAGTTCGACGAGATCCATTACACCTCCACAAATGGAAGCGAAAAGCCTAGTCTCGCTGTATCAAATAACTCAAATGTTCTGCCCCCGCAGACCGCAGTAACCGTCGCTGATAAATAGGCTGCTAGTGTGTGCGTGAGAGGAGCGGCTGAGTAGGCCAGCTACTCCTACGTGAGAGGAGCGGCTGAATATAGCACCGAGAGTACCCACTAGCAGTGCCGTCTCCAGAAATTTGGGGGCCCAGGACGAAATGCAAAGTAGGGTCCTAAATTTTGATGTACTCATATAATTGAAGTTCTAAGCTTATCATTTATAGAAAGATAAGAAACAAAAATGGTCATACCTTGAAATTTGAATGAGCAATTATCTCCAAAAATAGCTGCATCAATCCATGTGAAGTATAAACCTCCGACTACAAGTGTAAAGAAAATTATCGTTTATCAATATATAGGAATGGCTAATGGTAAAATTTATTAACTGTCAATGTATTCTCGAAAAAAACAATGTGGTCATTTTCTGCACAAAAATTCAGAAACGAAGAGCATACATGTAATAGTGTTGGCAGGAGTGTGTCTCTTGATTTTTCGGTTCAGAAGATGCAGACTCGTTTGCGTCTTCTTTACTGGAATTCAGAAATCGGTTATGTGAATTCTGAAGCAAACCTGCCTACAACAAACAGATCTGGAGCACTCATGTGGGGATCATGGCTTTGGGAACTAGTCAACTACGTCAACAAACAGATCTTGCGAGGATACAGGATAAAGATTGGGGGAGGGACGGAGGGCAACGAAGGCCAGGGCGACCAGGCGAGCGATCGGATCGGGGGAGCAGCAGACGGAACAAGCCCTAGCGATAATGATCGGCCGAGGTCGCGAGGCGTCTACGAGGGCTTTGCTCGATCTGCTTTTTTTTGCTCGATCTGCTTTGGCGTTCTCATTTCGCTGACCTCCTCGCTCGGCTAGACCTACCGACTTGGGGCCCCCTGAATTTTTGGGGCCCTGGGCGGTCGGCCAATTTGGCCTGCCCCATCGACGGGCCTGCCCACTAGGCCACTACGCAGGTGTACTTTCCCTGCATTGATAGTATAGCGATGGTTCTAAAGAACAGTAGTACCCTCCACTTCCAACTGTAGCTCCTTGGCCTTGAGATTCAAGAGTTCAAAACGGGTGCACTATACTAGACTAGACTAGACTAGAAGTACAGTACATCTCACTAATACTCGTAGTTGAGAAAAGTAGTACTGGTACTGCTATAGTACGAGTACGTACTCCTCCGTCACATAAGGTAAGACATTTTTTGACACTAGTTGGCGTGTAGCAAAAATGGCAAAAACATACCCAAAATTTCTTAATCCACGTCAAAAACTACTACCTAGTGCCAAAAATTACTTACTAGTGCTATTATTTATAGTATAATGCAATCCCATAACGTTCCATAATGCTAGTACTAGTAGTAAATAATAGCCTCACCCCTTCGCTGAGGAACGATCTACAGTTGGAAGGGACGAGGCCCTGCGGTTACTACGCTCTTATCTCCTCCTCGCCAGTTCCAGTTCGTCGCTGCTCCCATGGATTCGCCAGGCGGTTCTCCTCCTCGTCGGGGCTGGGAGACCTTGGACGACGATCCTCTGGGAGAAATCGCACGCCGCTCCGACGTCCTCACCGCCGCAAGACTCGGTGCTTCCTGCACCAACTTTTTCAAGACGCTGGTTAAACAGGTTCGGGAAAAGGCCATGCTTGTTGGTCTTCCATGCGTCCTCGAGGAGAAGGTTCTTCTATGGGACAATCCTTTGAACAGTCCACCGCTCCCTGGCCATGGTTGCACGTTGACTCCGATAGAGTTGCCGACGTTGAGAGCTAGTCAGATTTTGTCCGATGAGCAGGTCAGTAATGGAGTTTGATCATGTAGTACTTAGTTATTCCATTTCCATCCCGTAATTTCTCCGCTGCCCACCGTCTTATATATAGGTCTGGGTCGGTGCCAACGAAGATTGGCTTGCATACCTCCGGCCGGATACCACCATCATTTTGCACAACATCCACAGCAGTGCGGCCGTTTCGGTAGACCCCTTCTCCACCATTGGGATCAGCCTTCCGGACTCGCTGGGCTTGAATACGTATGATGATGCCTACATGAGATTGAAGAAGATAGCAATTGCGGACCCACCGACAAAGCGACGCTGCCACGACGACATTATCTCATCACGGTGTTCGACATAAGGATTGCCATCAATGCAAGATGCGAACGGCAGAGGTCGGGCGATGTTGGCGGCGGCAGATTTGTACCCTACACGCTCAAGACGCCGTGGCGCCATCTAGGCCGCATCTTCGCGGTGATAGGCCAAGGGACTTTTTTCATCTGGTTGCCATCCTACGGTACGGGAGATTACAAACGGAATGCACAAACCATCATTTGCATCCCTAACGGTACTCCATTATTTTGCAGGGACCAGTCATCCCCCGATCAAAATAAGATCACCGATCCTGGATGTGCATTTGCATCCGCGATTCGGTCTAACCTGGAACCTTGTAGCTGACTTTGGCATATTGGGATCAACTATCTTAGCAGTCGTTACCCATGGTACCACTGATGTGCAACATGGTCACACAATCTACCACGAAGGACTGTCACCATCTACCCAGGTATTCCATTTTTTAACCCTCTCGCCTTCTCTTTCATTGTTGTACTAGTAGTATACTTAGTACTACTAGTAGGAGTACTTTTTACCTTGGAGGACGCGTATAGCTAGTTGGGCCCTTGAAAACTTGAACCCACTAGCTGCCACCATTTTTGTTTTTCCATGTCTTACTATCTCATCCATGTAGCCAAGAGTGGCTATATATAATAAGCCGGTTATTTTACTTCCTCTATACCGGAGTAGTACTATTTGCTGCACAAGACATCTGACCGTCATATTTGAGCACAACATTATTATGCATGGACCTTGACTATGTACGTCACCATGTGTCCAGATCTGGGATGCCGCGTGTACCAGATGAACGGCGCCGAGTTCGACCCCCGTGATGCAACGTGGGTGCTGAGGAACACTCTTGGAGAGTACTCGCTTTTCATCGGGGACAGCTACCCCATTGTGAAGCGGATGCCACCTTCTATGCACGACACGGAAGGCCTGCCGTTCATGAAGCATGGTTGTGTCTTCATTGCGCACCGCCGGATGAACGACATGCTGGGACACGCTATCCTTGATTTATGCCGCTTCAGCTTGGATGAGTCTCCATCGTGTGGAACCATACTAGAAAGCTGCGACAATGATTCCCGTTGCCCACCGCTATGGATCGTTCCATCCATGAAGAACACCTGGGACTGGAACCTGGAGGACATGCATGTAGCCCATCTATAACGTGTAAGTGGAGTGCGGTAATTGTGAACGGTAGCACTGTGAATATATGTAGACTAGTCATGCACAAATTTATCACATGAATTGGAGATGAACTTGTGTGGCATACTGGCATTTGTCCTTTAGAATTTATTACTAGTAAATGTGTTATGTGTACGTGCAACTTGTGTGGTTGTTGCACGGGCTCCAACACGCTCTTTGAGAAAAATAGGTGGCACAGCTTTGGATATACGTGACGTGGCGGCATCATATATGTAGCATCATTCACTACAGTTGTAGTACACTCCTACTAGGACGACAACTCCTATAAAACCTTGCGCTTGGCTATTTGCCTCTTCGGGAGGTTCAACAGTTCGTACTCGTCTGAACCTTGCACTTGCCTCTTTGCCTCTTCGGAAGGTCCAACAATGATGATACTACAGTACAATATGCATCTGGCAATCTGACACCAATTGAACTGCTGCACGTCCACCGAGAGGGCTAGGGCGAGGGCGAGGGAGAGGAAGAGGGAGAGGGCGCTGTAGTCAAAACCCTCTACTCGTCCTGCGAACCATCGCTCGCGTGGGCGAGGGAGAGGCGTAGTAAGCAAGCTTCTCCTCGTTCGGCGAGTTGACGCGACACATCAAAGCAGTACTAGTACTAGTAGTAGTCCATACTGCGTCCTTTCCGATTAATATGGCTTAATTTGAAATGAGAAAAATACACTGGCGGTCAACGTATGTAACAACACGCTCTGTACGGTCACTATATATAGTTTTGCATCGATTACACGATCAATAGCTCATCGTAGAGCACCGTATTGCACCCTACTGACCGGCCACATAGTCGACGTGGCAATTTCTTGACTGGTTAAATTTTCACCTGGTTTCTGGGTCCCACCTGTCAGTTGGCGGAGCAAAGAAATCAGTTAAACAAAACTTTACGCAGGCGCCACACGAGTCCAACCCTTGCGCCCGAACTGCCCTGGCTATGTATGTGAGTGCATGCACGTGTCCTCCCTCGGCCTTCCAACAAAGAGTGTACATCGGCTATAAAACAAAGAGTGTAGTAGTACATGATGTACATCTACACTTCCAATGCATTTAGCCTATAATCTAAATCGATATTGATTGACTAATGCACCAACTTGTGCTGTAGGTATAGGCTACATGCCTATCCTTAATTACAGCATGCAACGGCCTTCATTTAATCTTCTTATCTCAATGGTCGCATGCACACATAAGTCTGCTACTTTTGGACGTTAATTATACCCTGGTCAATGTGTAAATTTCTAAATGTACAGTCTTTCAAGGACGTAGGGAGTAGGTTGAGCACTTGAGCGTGAGCGTGTGTGTTGCGTCGTGTGATGTGTACCGCATGGGGTGCGTGAGTGTTGCGTGCGTCCATGTGGAGTACGTGTGAGTGTTGCATGTTGCATGCATGCATGCATGCATGGGACTTACTCCCTCCCATTGACATGTTCATATTTCACACTTCCTCTAGTCCCTCCATATGGTGATACTCCCTCTGTTCCCAAAATCTCCAGTACGGAGTAAAAGCCTCCCTCTGTTCCCAAATACAGAGTATTTGTCTTTCTACATATTTCAACAAGTGACTAGGTACGGAGCAAAATGAGTGAAGTGAGCGTAGAGGCATAGGGATACTGTAAAAAGGTAATCCTCGCGATCCATCATTCCCCATCTTGGTCAGAGAGAACTATTCAACTAGTCTTCGCAGTGAAGTGACAATACACGCTGCAGCAGATGGGACACGTAATTAATAAGCTGAACCAGCGTGTTGCTGTTACTAAATCAGCCTTATCCAGTACTGCCATCATGTTTGCCAGTAGAGCACGCTTCCGCAAATACGCCTATGCACCTGTGTCCTCCATTAAATGACATATGGGCCCTCTTGTGGTAAACCCACATGTCATCGGTGTAACTATTTACATTCCGGAGGACGGTGCCTATATCCTGGTAGTAGTACTAGTAGAATTGAGATTTAATGCACTTTCTTCCCCGTCTTCCACTCTTCGTCCTCCTCTCTTCTTCTTCCTCCTCTCTTCCCCATCGTCGGCCGCACACCATTTACCCCCGCTCACTTCTCGCCCGCCCGCGCAATCTTCCTTGGTAGCTCGCGCGTACCATATCCCCCGCCACCGCTTTCGGCCACACGAGGAGAAGCTTATTCGCCGCCTCGCCGAGTCCACTTCCTCATTGGCTCGCAGCACCGAAAACCCCAATGGCGTAACTGACCGACACGCAGAGCCGCGATTGGAATTCCCTCCCGATGTTCTCTTAGAGCAGATTCGTAGTCTTATGGACCTACTCAAAGACCGTCCGTCTGGCCGCATGCTCGGTGTCTTTGTACCGTCTACTCATCTGCAACCGGCCGGCTCTTTTCAAGACACCCTGCTTGCTGATGCCTGATCCTCGCAGGTGGCCCAGACACCGACTTGACGATCCTACGGAGGTTGCCATGGTGCCCCTCCACATGCTTCCACTACCCGTCCACCTGTACTTCATGCACGGCCATTACTGGGCGGGCATGAAGGCCAACTGGATCATCCTCAACCACCACACCAGTAGTCCGTGGCGTCTCGTGGATATCTACACCCAGCGAGAGATCACCCTTCCATCATTGGATACCGCCGACATCGAGCCTCGCGGCCCGCCGGACACTCCTGCCTACTACGCACGAGACGCGTCAAGCTTTTGGCTCGACCTCTGTTTGCAGAAAGTTGTAACCTGCGAAGTGCCCCCACCATCAGAAGACTACATGGATTACAAGATCATTGCCTTGTTCAACATGGGATTAGTCTATCTGGAATCCGGTCGCCATACATGGTTATGGCTCATCATCAATCCTACTGAGGCAACATTTCTGTCTGATGCTATAGTGCATGATGGCATCGTTTACGCGGTCGACGCACAGATTGGCTGCATATACTGGTGGAATCTATCATCGTGTAATTTTTCCATCTCATCACATCTTTACCTTATGAATACGACTGCCTGTTCATTTGTTACAAATTTAGAATGCATAGCATGTCTATAACCACATCATTGCTATATGTTCCTCTCATTTCCTAGATTTTTATGACCACACATGTTATTGTTAGAGTTGATATGAGAACAATTGGCATCTAATGATTGTTAGAATACATATTATGAGCATAACATCATGATTGCTATATGTTACTCTCGTTTACTAGATTTTTATAACAATGCATGTTATTGCTTCGAGTTGATATGAGAATAGTAGTAGTAAGTGCTATGGTAGAATATGAGTAGGCGGTGTCATAGTTGTTTTCCTCTCATTGTTACATGATGTTTGAACCATGACATGTTGCTAGAATATGAAAGCCATTGGCTTATTTTTTTAACTTGGGGTATGATTATGACCACGGCATTGCAATTCTCTGTCTATGATATGTGTCACTGTTATAATAATCTTAATTCCACACATACTCTGAATATGATTGTTTATTTTTGTCCTTTTGGTCTCCAATTTGAATTGCTGCAGCAGACGCAAATGCGTTGGCCTTCATGATTCCAGGACCTGGAATCATACGAGCCGATGGGTGCTGGTTTATCGCTCGTTCAGCTGACGGCGGTCATTTGATGCTCATTCGCACATACCAAATTGAGCAAACCATTACATCAAACCACATGCAGTACAATGCGTGGGGCGTTCGTGACATTCATGGCTATGGCTGCTTCGTGTTCGAGAAAGATCCCAGCTCCGTTGGGCCAGGCGTATTCAACTGGAGGTGGGTTTACAGCCTCGGTAACCACTCCTTGTTCCTCGGGCTCAATTATCCGATCATCCAACCAATCATCGATCATATCACCGGCGATGATTACTGTGCTATGCAACTTCCATTCGCGAGGGGGGGCTGTGTTTACACATCATACCATGGGTTTCATGAATCACCATATCCAGAGATTCGCCGACACAGCTTGTTGCCGTGTAATCTTCGGTGTGAAAGGCATCAAGCTTCCATGCGATGGATGGCTTTTGCAAACCCGACATGCGGCAATGTGGTTCATGCGAACAGCAAATATGCACAATTTGATTCGTGCTGATATCTAGACTGAGCCATGTATTCTGCTGCTGTAGCACGACCCTCTTTTGTTGGATATTATGTACTGTTGTTAGTTTGAAGCACTCCTCTGGTTTGAAGGATAGATACCTTCCTGGGATCAAGTGCATCCTAACTCACCTGCGTAGGATGTACTGATAATGATGATGGAGATGCTGTGCAGAAGCCATATATATACATATATATCAGTTAGGCTTCAAGTGCGTACTTGTTAGTTAAACCTATGTATAAATTGTGACACTAAATACGACTAGTAAGTAGTACAGTAGCAGTACTAGTATACGTCGGTCAAATTATTCATCATATCCACACATTGAATTGACGTGACAACACGCTGCGCGTGAGGTGACACAAGAATCCGGGCGGCGTGTTCGGGTATTTCCGGACTTCAGATTTGGAGTACCACTTATCTGTCGAAATCTTTTTTTTCGAAATGGAGGCAAAAGATTTGCCTCGTCCATTAAATAAGAGGAGAATAGAGTTTAGAGTTTTTACAAGCGCCCTTGCAAAACGGCATGGCAATTACTCTCGTACAACTGTCGAAGAAGCGTGAGTTTTTACTCTGTCAAAATCTTTCATCATTCACTTAAAACAATCGATTGGTCATACATTGAGTACCATATAACTGGAATTACCGATGCAAGTCGAAGAAGGATTGGCCGGTGCTGCCGGCTGGCGTCAAGTTCGATCCCATGGATCAGGAGCTGATCGAGCACCTTGAGGCCAAAGTGAGTGCTGACAGCGCGAGATTTCAGTCTCTCATCGATTTGTTCATACCAACCATCGACAACGAGCACGGCATATGCTACACCCAACCTGAGAAACTTCCAGGTAAGACACCGATCGGCCGTCTACTTGCACAAACATATTCCTTTGTTTATAGCTCTATTTTTCTTTTTAGACACATACCTGATGAAACAATTACAATTTGACAGTTAATAAAAAGTGAAACAAGTGACTGCAACATGCCAAAGATGTTATGAAAATGCCAACTAGGTACACTAAAACCTGTATTCCACAATACTGCAGGTATCACACTGAGTGGCCTAAGGAAGCATTTCTTCCAGCGCAATTCCAGGGCGTTCAAAAGGGGCACGTGGACGCGTCGCAAGATACAGTCGGAGTGCGGCACGCACGCGATGTGGCACAAGACCGGCAATACCTTGCCTGTGATGGTCAACGGCTGGCAGACGGGCAGCAAAAAAGGTTCTGGTGCTGCACACCAACAAGAACTTTGACAAGCAGAGGACCAACAAGGTGATGCACCAGTACCACATCGGGGACCTGGAGCAAGAGAAGGAGCGGGAGCTGGTCCTCTGCAAGATTTTCTACCAGACGAACACTAGGGCCAGGAGTAGTTTGGTATTGGTAGTTGTACTACCTTGTCGTCCGCAAGTTGGTATTGTTGTTAACGATCTTTTGGTATGAACTTGCATTTGCTTCCAACCATCATGCCGAGGGTCGACGTGGATATAAAGCTGAATCATTTGTTTCGAAACGAATTCTCAGGCACCTGATTTTTATTTGATGGGTAGCATAAGCACCCGCCGTTCGAATTCCCAGTTCTGTAGTTTTTACGAAACAAGTGCATGCACTTATTATCACGATAAAAAAACAATATCCATGCAGCATCCCAGTTATCAGTCTATGCTTGCAAAATTCTCTCGTTTATTGAGCACGTATATTGTTTTTTCAGGTCGAGCAAGTTTCAACTGGGTTGTAGACTGACCAGGGTTGGATTTGTTTTTAACAGGCCCAGCCCATGACGACAACGGGGCACAAAGATCCAGCAGGTATCTATCGGCCTCGCCCGCCAAGTTAGTTATATTTTGTCTTACAACATCCGCAGGCAGTTTTGTTATTGAATCAAACACACAGCCCAGTTCTATTTTCCTCTTGAAACGCATGTACTACATCCGTTTTCTAATCTCTACCTATAGTTTTACTAGTTCATATACACGTATCATTATATTGAAAACACATAAAATTCCCTTTTCATATTTACATCCTTATTTTTGTTGTTTTGCCCACCCAGCGCTGATTTTTTACCACTGGTTTTTCCTTAAACCAACTCAATTGTCCCACGTCTTATTTGCTTACAAAAACAAAACGATTTTTTGGCAAATCAATAAGTTCTTAAAAAATATTTATCATTTCGGGATTACACCAGTTTGGACTCCACCGAAATATGCAAAATAAGGTTGAACTTTTTGACCGTGGTCCTGGGCAGAAAATGGGCAGTAATAAATTACTTAAGAATTAGCAAATGGGCTGCAAATTATAAAAAATAGCAAATGGGTTGCAAATTGTAAAAAGTAGCAAATGGGCTTTATGTTGTCTGCCACAGATTTGGAGGCTGACTTGTGGGCCTACTAAGTTCATGCGTACACAAGGTTTCTTAAAAAATAAACTTATTCAACACTCGACTCTACCAGCGTAATCGTTAGATGTCAATCTAACGGCAATCGTCTTCTTCAGTCTCGATCTTCCTGCCCAAATTACCGCCCAAACCAGCGCTGTCGGAACCGCCGCTTCCGCCTCCCGTGGCGGCGGTCTTTGCCGGGCAGGCCTCACGGCCCCATCATACTCGCATCCCTGGCCTGTCTATCCCTCTACTCACCCACACCTCCTGTTATTTTCTGGTGACGGCAGCTGAACCAGTCAACCCTCTTACTCTCCATCACAGGCAGCCATCGCCGTGTCTTCGCTGGCCCCTCGTTGCCCTTCAGAGGCCTCGCCGCCGTCGTCCACCGCCCTGGTGCTCTCGGCGCAGCGTGGTCAACGATGTCCATCCAACGGCCGTAGTGCTTCTTCAACCTCTGGTCTTCTTGCCCCAGCCGCCCAAAGAAGCGCCGGTCGTGCCGCATGCTCCTGCCTCCCGTGGCCGGCTGTGCTGCCGCGGAGGCCTCACCGTCCCCATACTACTCCCACCGCTGGCCAGGCCATCCCTCCACTCACCCACTCCTCCTGTTATTCTGCGGCGACGGCAGCCTCACACCACAGCCGAACCAGTGAACCCTCGTACTCCTCTCCGCGTGGGCATCCACTGCCGCGTCTTCCCTGGCTCCGCGTCGTCCCCTTCCTAGGCCTCGCCGTCGTCCACCGCCCTGGTGCTCTCGGTGCGCCGTGGTCAATGTGGTCAACGGCCGATTTCCATCGGAAGAGTACTGTACGTGGAGAGGCTGACAGCTGGGTCCACGGCAGCCGCAAGGAAGTGCCTCCTTATTACGCGCAAAATAATTATCCTCGATCATTGTGACCCACCGGACGGGCCACCGATTTCGCGAAAAAATGTTTGCCTCGATCATTGGGACCCACCGGACGGACCACCGTATTTCTCAAAAACGTTCCCCATTTGTCGGTGGGACCCACCGAAGTGCCTCCTTATTACGCACAGAAAAATGAATACTCCCACGCTTAGCGGGGACCCACCATGGTGGGAGGCTGACTTGTGGGCCTACTAAGTTGACGGAGATAGAGGGCTTTGTCAACTTAGTCGATATGAACGATTCTAGCTCCATTGACCGTACGATGTCCATCCAACGGCCGTCGTGCTTCTTCAATCTCGCTCTTCCTGCCCAGCCGCTCAAACAAGTGCCGTGGGACTGCCTGCTCCCTCCTCCCTCGGCCGGCTATCTTGCCAAGCAGCCTCACCGCCCCATCGTATTCCCATCGCTGGCCTAGCCATCCCTCTACTCACGCACAGGGCCACACCTGCTGTTCTAGCCATCCCTCTACTCACCCACATGTCAATCTAACGGCAGTCGTGCTTCTTTAGTCTCTGATCTTCTTGCCCCAGCCGCCCAAACCAAAGACCGGTCGTGGCGTGCTCCTGCCTCCGTGGTCGGTTGTGATGCCGCGGAGGCCTCACCTCCCCGTACTACTCCCACCGCTGGCCAGGCCATCCCTCTACTCACCCACACCCCCTGTTATTCTGAGGCGATGGCAGCCGAACCATTGAACCCTCGTACTCCTCTCCGCAAGGGCTACCACTGCCGCGTCTTCCCCGGCTCCGCGTCGTCCCCTTCCTAGGCCTCGCCGTCGTCCAGACCACCGCCCTGGTGCTCTCGGCGCAGCGTGGTCAACGTGGTCAACGACCGACTTCCATCGGAAGAGTACTGTACGTGGAGAGGCTGACAGCTGGGTCCAGGCGGCCGCAAGGAAGTGCCTCCTTACTACGTGCAAAATAATTATTCCTCCACCGACAAAGAGGGACCCACCGGACGGGCCACCTTATTTCGCGAAAAAAAACGTTTCCCCCCTGACTGCTGGGACCCACCGGACGGGCCAGCGTATTTCACGAAAAAAACATTCCCCGCGCTGTCATCTCGGGCCCACCGGAAGTGCCTTCTTATTACGCACAAAACAATGAATACTCCCCTGCTAGCTGGGACCCACCATGGTGGGAGGCTGACTTGTGGGCCTACTAAGTTGACTGGGATGGGGGCCTTTGTCAACTTTAGTCAATATGAACGATTCTAGCTCCAAAGGATCGTGACGATGGCCATCCAACGGCCGTAGTGCTTATTCAACCTCTGGTATTCTTTCTCCAGACGCCCAAAGCAGTGTCGGTCGTGTTGCGATGCTCCTGCCTCCGTGGTCGGTTGTCTTTGCCTGAAGGGCTCACCGCCTCTACTATTCCCACGCTGGCCAGTTCTGCGGGCGACGGCAACCTCACACCGCAGCCGAACCAAGAAACCTCGTACTCCTCTCCCGCTGGCTTCCATCGCTGCGTCTTCCCGGCTCCCGTCGTCCCCTTCCTAAGACTCGCCGTCGTCCACCGCCTGGTGCTCTCGACGCAGCGTGGTCAATATGGTCGTGAACGACTTCCATCGGACGTGGATCAGACGTGGAGAGGCCGATACCAGTCCACTGCCGC
This sequence comes from Aegilops bicornis, assembly GCA_021605145.1. NCBI lineage: Eukaryota > Viridiplantae > Streptophyta > Magnoliopsida > Poales > Poaceae > Aegilops > Aegilops bicornis. The sequence continues at coordinate 777,013,357 of CM038675.1, forward strand.
AGCAAGGAAGTGCCTCCTTATTATGCGGAAAATAATGATTCCTCCACCTGACAGCTGGGACCCATCGGACGGGCCACTGTATTTCGCGAAAAAAACGTTTCCCCCTGACTACTGGGACCCACCAGCTACATCTTCGCACGCAAGGAAGTGCGTCCGGGAAAAAACGATTCGCCCCCCTGACTTCTGGGACCCACCAGCTACATCTTCGCACGCAAGGAAGTGCGTCCGGGCAAAAAAAATGATTCGCCCCCCTGACTGCTGGGACCCACCAGCTACATCTTCGCACGCAAAGGAAGTGTGTCCGGGCAAAAAAAACGATTCGCCCCTCTGACTACTGGGACCCACCAGCTAAATTTTCGCACGCAAGGAACTGCCTGACAGTTCGGACCCACCTGGTCGAAGCGTACGTAGCGTTGTCATTCTGGTCGCGAACGTGTACGTACATACTGGTCGATGTAGAGGCGCGCACGTGTCGTAGATGTAGAGGCGCGCATGTAGCATGTACACGTACGTACAGCGGCGAGGGTGCAAGAAAGAAAATACGGCCACGTACGTACATACGGGCAGGGTCTCTAACGCCTATCGCGCATACGTACATGGCTGGGTCGGAACGGAGAAACAGCGTCGTCGTCGTGTTCATGGGGAGCCAACCGGCTGGGTCGGAACGGAATGCGTGGTCGTGTTCATCGGGAGGGCTTGGACGGAACAGGCGATGGAAACGAGGCTGGCGCATCGCGACAACGGAGGAAGCGGCCTTGTGTTCGACCGTCACGCTCAAACGGGGTCCTGTTGATCGGGAGGGGCTGGCGTACCACAAAACGGAGGAAATCGACCTCCTACGATCAAACGGGGGTCCTGTTGATCGGGAGGTGTGGCGCATCATAACGGGATTTAAACGGACCTCCTCACGGTCAAACGGGGGTCCTGTTGATCGAAGGGTGTGGCGTGCCGCAAAACCCATTTAAACGGACTTGTGTTGGAGCGCTACAGTCGAAACGGGGGGGGGGGGGGGGTGTGGCGTACCGCAAAACGGGCACTACAACAAAACAAAGATTAAGTAACACAATCATGTAACATATAGAAAGATGTGTTACAGATCAAAAACACAGTAACACATCGTGTGTGTTGCAGTGCAGACAGTAACACATATTTGATAAGGTTCGAAAATGTGTTACCGGCATATTACCATAGTAACATATAAGTTTGTGCCGCTCCAGGTGTGTTACAAAGTTGGGACAGTAACACCTAATTCTGTGTTGCCGCATAGTGTTACAAGCTATATAACATTAGATAAAAACAATTAGTGTAAACTATATTTTAATAAAAAAGAATAGTGCCACAATGCTTACAAACATAGGTTCAAATTTTCACTCAATTGATTTTCTCAACAATCTTTGTCCATAACATAAGGTTGAACATAGTTCTTGTACATTTTTCTGTATTACTTGAACCTTAATTGAGATACGATATGAATCAGTTGGAATTACTTCAAATATATATGCATAAATTCATTCATTTAATCTAACGATAATAGTGAATAATTTCAAAAAATGTTCTTGAAATTATAGAGCATATTATATATACATATTCCTCCCATAAATATTCAAGACATGTGAGGTAGATGCATATTATATGTACGTAATAATCTTGCAATGAAAAATTGAGAACATGTAGCCTGTAAACAAGTGAGACCTGCTAAACAACCCAACAGAACCCAGGAACATTTGACATGCATGAACAAAATAGAATGACCAACAATGGGGGATATTTGATATGCGTACGTGCACGAAATATTGTAAACATGAGTTAATACAAGAAAAAAATGCCCATTATTGATGCGTACAAGAATCGAACCTGATACCTCAAGCTTGGGCAAACAATTGATAACCAGCGTGCTACACGCGCTACTGTGCTTAATTTGAATAATTGCCGTATTATTAAAAAAAGGAACGGCTCCGTCAAGGCCCATCCGATTTTTTTAGCAACGCTGGATGCATTAGGTGCTCTCATATTATTAAATTGGGCTGCAATTCGGTGACTTAGGCCCGGTTCTGCTTCTGGAAATTTGCACCCAGTTTTCCTTCTTTTAATGCTGGGTTTTTTGTCATCAGTTTTTTGTTGGCTTTCTTCCGGTTTTCTGTTTCTTTTGCCTATTTCTTCTTGTTTATTTTTTATGCATTTCAAATTTCATTAAAAATCTTCAAATTCGTGAATTTTTTCTCTTGAAATATGTGGACATGTTTTCCTGAGGTTCGTGGACTTTGTTGAAAATTGAAAACAATTTTCAAAATCATGAATGCTTTTTTTTAAATTCTGGGAACTTCTTTTCCAAATTCAAGAATTTTTTTTATAGACACAATATTTTTTTTCAAATTCAGGAACTTCATTTTCAAGTCTGGGGACTGTGGACATTTATTTCTCGCGAAAACAATTCCAAGCCGGGATTTTTTCAAATTTGTGGACTTTTTCAGTACGCAATTTTTTGACTTGGGAATTTTTTTCAAGTTCACAAATGTTTTGGAATTGATGATTTTAAAATTTTATAAATTTTTCCAAATTCAGGAACTTTTTTCAAATTTGAGATATTTTTTTAGTTTGTGAACAATATTCAAATTCATGAACTATTTTTATAAGTGACGAACATTTCTTTCAAATTCGTGAACATTTTTCGAAGGCAGAAACGTTTTTCAACCCGCAAACAATTTTTCATAATCTAACGTAAACCGGTCGAAATAGCCACGCGAGTGAATGAGTTTGGGCGAGCGACCTTGCTTAGCTGGGTCGGCCGACAGTGCACGGCGCGTCAGCGTTGGTTGGTGTTTCTTCCGCCACAAGCTTTGTATACGCACTCTCCATTTTTAATATGCTATAACACAAAAAATTAAACACATCCAAATCAAACAATTCACAAATTCAAATTCGCTGGAGCATGTCATTGAGCGAATACTTTCATCGCTTTGTTTTGCATACGAATTCAAATTCAAATTTTCTCAAATTATATTTTGTCTCGCGATGGGACATTATATTTTGTCTCTCGCAATGAGACGTAAATATTTCTTGTTGTATGTGATGTTTCATTTGATATAAGATGTGAAAGTTGGGAGCTTATTGGCAAGAAGAACCCTTTATATAGGTAACCATGAAAGTAATGTTTATCCTCAGCTCGGGGGTAACCTACAGGTTACCTCTTGTATACCGAGCTAAGAGCAACTCTAATGGATCTAACATATTGGCCTGATCCAAAAAGACATACCAATATGCGGTTTATGGGCCAAAAAATGACTAGCAGATCCTGCATCTTGGCCCATCCCACATATTTTTTTCAGGAAACATAAAATTGCCCCCTTTGGAGTGGTATATGCACGGGATCCGAGGGCGCATTTCCCGGATCCTACAAACCCATTTTGGTAGAAGAATGGGGAGGCAGAAGACCGTGGGAGTGATCTTACTAGTGTTGGTTGGGTGCCTGATGCGGAGAGGAGGGAGGTCGGGTGGTGACTGCCAGGCGTCCTGGTCGCCTGCTTGGCTGCTCCTAGACTGGTCAACCAAAGGGAGTTCTGGTCATTGTTGTACTTGAGCGAAGGGAGGTCGGAGTTGAACCAAAGGGATAGCAGACCAAAGACGCTAGATCTCGCGAGGTAGAGAAGCATGCTCCATCTAGCCGTCGGGATAGCAGACCAAAGACGCCGGCGAGTCGTCTTCAACCTTAATTTTTTTATATTAATTAGTAGATCATAATCTCACGCTTATACTAAATCACAATTAAACTTATGGTTTGATCGATTGCATGCTAGGACACACAATTATAGTGTGCTCCAAACACCCGTTCTCGTGAGATCGACAAGAGCTGTGAGCCACTGTCCCCGTCGTTTGATGTGGGTTATGAATAGTGTTGAATCGATCTACTCTGAGCTATATGCCAAGATCCTCTAGAATGTCCCAGCTTTTGATGAGTAGTCTCTTAGTAGGTGACGGCCGGTAGTTTCATAACTATTTATGAGGGATACGGTACAATCAGATGATCCCGAGATTATGGGAAACCTATGTATCATAATTGATGAATCTCTCACATATCACATCCATCCGAGCTCCCCGCTTTGATGACTCTGTTTTGAAAAAAAAAAACAAGAATACAAATTCAATAAATGCAATCATTTTGCATCGAGTTATTTTATGTGAACTAGATGTGAGGAAAAATACTAAACTTGCAAATATGATAATTCTGGAAAAAAATCCTTCACAAAATGAGGTGTCGTGTATGAACATTCATGATTTTTCAAAGTGATGGCCATATTCATTAAATAGTTTATGATAAATGTATCCAAATTAGGCGCACAGGTGCATCTTGCCATTACAAACAATGTCGAAAACTAGAGTTTCTATTTTTTTTGAAAAAATCTTTTCTATTTTCTCAGTGTAAAAAAATGAGCATCTTTTGAATCCAAAAGTGGGTGCAAAATGGCACAACTCCAATTTTCACAGAAAGTAGACCATATTTGAAGGACAATTTCTAAGTATCATGGATTTTTAGATTTCTAGCTACTATAGTACGTTTAGTGCGTATAATTCAATCCGAATTCTAAGTGCATAAAAATGTTGTCAAAATTTTGGGTTAAAAATCATATTTATATCTTTTAGTCATAGGCCTTATTCAAAACCAGAAAAGAAAAAAGAAAAAGAGAAGGAAAGAAAGGAATTAAAAAAAGAAAAAAAGAAAAGGAAAAATATTATTATTTTTGTCAAGTGTAAAAACATTAGACTAAAAAATACGATGTGTTTTGATTGGTTAGAGTAGCCCTCCCACGGATCACACGTTGTAACTATTGGATTCACAGAGATCCAACGGCTGCGGCCCTGTGGGCGCCCTATCCTTTATCTTTTCTCTCTCTATCCTTATCCCTTCACACCCACGCCTACGCCCAGCCATCACAGCCGCCGCATGCCACGCCGCGAGTCACAGCCGCTGGCCCAGGCCCTCATGCCGCCGCCGCTCGCCCCTTTCTCTGTAGGTCGCGGACGCAACCCTAGGCTCCGGGGCCGTTCCCTCCTCCCCACCAGGCTCGAGGAGGCCCGAGGAGGCGGCCATGAGGAGCGCGCAGCCGCCAGAGCCATGGGCAGATCCAGCCGGGCGCCGTCGGCAGCCATCCCTCCCTCCGGTGGCCATGAAGAATTCAACAGGCTTGAGCAGAACGATCGCATGGACGGTGCGCACCTCCCGCGATAGGAGCCACCGGTCCTCGTCATCTGCTAGCATCCACGAGGTAGCGATCCATATGTAAGTAGCTTCCAGAATAATCCATCCATTTGGCTGCTTGCTTCTATGTGTACTAGTGGAAACGGGAGCAAGATGCGAGGCCGGCGTCCAGGATACATGCCCGCTGCTAATTGATTCTCGTGGTAATAATAGTAGTACATGTTTCTTCCCATGGTGGACATGTACATATCCGTACATACTCGTTTACTCTTAGACTGGCCTGTATACATAATACATACATACACAAATACCTGTGCATTCTTTTAATTAAGCTAAATAGGTCTACCGAGTGCCAAACTCAACAAAGGCTTGCCCCTTTGCCTAGTGTTGCACTCAGCAGACTGTGTCCGTCAGATTGGTAATAGAGACTGTGCATAGAAACATTGACATCTACTTTACTGACAGGCAATGTAGGTGTAATACATAGTGCTTTTCATGGTAAGGGTTATAGTATATGTATGATCATTTTAGTGTAGTATATCCTAATAATCACTATGAAACTATAGTTGAAGCTTGTCTATTCATTTCCACTTTAATTCTTATATTTCTCGTGTCTCAATCTCATCAGCTAGTTTGATATAATCGAATGGGTGATAGCATCACCTTGTACCAATTACCCATCCTAGTTACTTTTTTATTTAGGTGAATGTAAGATACCATCACCTTTTACCAAGTATCCATCCTGGTTACATTATGTGCAAAATAGGTTCTACATTTAATTTCAAATTTGTTGAATATCTGGTTTTACTGCGTGCTTATAGTCTGTAGCTTTTGAATGTACATCTATTTCTGTCTCAAGTTGTTTATCATTCTACTGTTACAGAATATTTGCGGAGAGCTCGGATAGTGTCGATGCCTCAAGGGTTTATGCATATTAATTCCATGTTGTTTAAAGCCACTTTAATCTTGGTTTCCAGGTATATGTTTATGCAGTCATATGGACGTGCTCATAGACAATTCGTATGGAATGCTTAAATTGTTTATAACTTTGCCATGGAATGTCTACTGTTAGAAAACATCTTACGGGTACTTCCGTAACGTACTAGAAAGCACATACACACACATGCCCAACGCAACAACAAGCACACATATACAACACAGATGCTTTGCTCCTGATTCTCAATAGTATGATGATGCTTTGCTCAGCCACTCTAATTTTTTTTTTGCACTGGGGGCCACTTTGCATGTGCTTGGTCACTGATTGATAGTTGTTTGTGCTGCTGTGTTCAACTAATGTCCAGATACAACAAGTTAGTCTTGATTTGTACAAGAGCTAAGTACAATTGTCTCAACTCTTTTTTTGTGGGTGCTTACCACACATCATCCACTTGGTGACTGTAGAAACTATTAATACAATAGCGCAGCAGTTTACTACTATGTGGGATTAAATGGGATTATTTGGGCTAGCAAACGCAACATGGTTGATTGTGGGCGGCCCACAAACACCCGCATAACACATGCGTTCTGGTGTGGGCATTCCTCTGTTAGTCCCACTTGTAGCCTGAGTGCGTATCCCTAAGGAAGTGAATGGTCATGGCACTCTTCCCGAACTACGGCCATTGTATCCATTGAAATATTGTTCATGCAAATTCTGTTATAATTGTCGTTGAATAATAATATTGATCATAATATAGGTTGCATCCAAAGTAGTTTTAAAGACTTGACATATCCAAACCAGAGGAATATGCCATATGCTACTATTCAGAGTATTGATCTAGAAACTAAGAATGTTCCATATGCTACTATTCGGAATATTGGTCTAGATACTTAGCTAGGTGCCGAATTTGCACTTATGTGCATAGATGAACCTATTCTGGATAATGAGGAGTTAGTAAGGTAAGTTTCTAATTGCAAGAGAATTGGTGATGCATTTGCTTCAGGAAACTTAACCCGACCTTCAGCTTTTGTAAGTTGCAGTCTTTTCTTCTATATTCCAAAATTATATTTGTGTACATTCAATCACATAACTACAACGTCCATTTATCTTTTGCAGACTCAGAAGAAGGATAGTTGAGTTGTAGCTGAATTCTTCGGTTGGATGAGGAAGAAAATATAATTAGAAGATTTTACTTAGCAATAATCGTAGTTTACAGTAATAGATTGAAAATGTAATATCATTCGGAAGATCTTTTCCTTTGGTCGAATTGATGCAAATTCTATGGCGTAATATTCTCCATAGATGTGTTCTCTATTGTAAAATTGATATGAATGATATGTTGTTCAACCAATAACATTGGTATTTATTCACTGTAATGCATATGTATCGTATACACTCTTGTATATTCATAATAGATACCTTGATATTTCCAATTTGTGTATGTGTCGTGCTTCAATTTCTCTATCATTTTAATGGTGCCAAGCATCATAATAAAATAATTAACTATTTGAGCAGTTGCAATGATTTTATTAAATATATGTATATTCCATAAAATGGCTATCTACTTTTGTGGTTAATAATTAAAAATACATTAACTTTATGGCCACACTAATGTAGTAGTGTTAATGATGGTGTTACTATAGTTACAAAATGTGTTACCAGTGTTGTATTATGATATTTGGATATTATGTTACAAGTTGTGTTACTATAGTCACAAAAACATGTTACCACAGTGTTCTACGTCTATAAAATATGTTACTATGGGTGTTACTATACTAACCAAAATGTGTTACCAGAGTGTTTGGTAACACATAATATGCATGTTACTATATGTGACAGTGGACACCACTTAGTAACACGGTCTAATGGAACACATTTCAAAATGTATTACAATGTGGCTTAGTAACACTGTTTTGGGCCTATGGTAACACACAACTGTGTTACAAAAGCTTTGTCCTGTTGTAGTGGGGACTCCACGGGATACTGTTCATCTCCACCGTCGACCTCCTCTAGCCTCCACGGGCTACCGTCGACCTCCTCCAGCCTCCACGGGCTCCTGTTCATCTAGCCTCTACCGCGCGCTACTCCACCGGCTACTGTTCAACCACCCCTCCACGGGCACCCCTCCACCGTCTACTGTTCATCCAGCCCTCCACACCACGGGCTCCTATTCAACCACCCCTCCACAACCACCCCTCCACCGTCTGCTGTTCATCCAGCCCTCCACTCCACGGGTTCCTGTTCATCCAGAGGCAACACCACCGCTCATGTTCATCCAACCCCCCGCAACGCCACTTTGTTCATCCCAGAGGCAGCATCGATCGGCTTGATTAGCAGCAGTAGCGGCGAATCGCTCCACCGGGTTCGATTAACAGCCCATCGATCGACGCCGGGTTCGCAGAACGCCAGTTCGCAGCAATCGCCGGGTTGATTAGAGCCCAACGCCTCGCTCGGCTTAAGTTAGAGCCAATGCCTCGCACACACGTGCGTACGTACGAGAGAAACGCGCATCGCTCTCCCACCGTAACCGGCAACTCCCCGAAATTTTCCTCCCCCTCGCTTCTACCATAGTTTTTTCCGTCATGGACGGCCCAAAGAATATCATGCAGCTGCGTCTCCGGCCCGTCCAGGAAGAAAAGCCAATTTTCTGTCATGATTTTTTGTCATAGAAGTACGAGCCCACCACATCTATGATAATACCGGGTTTTGTCACAATTATCGTCATAGAAGTGTCATATGTATGATAGAAAAAAATTCGTTCGGCCCAAAATGTCAGGGATGTGTCTTTTTTTTGTAGTGCTAGTTTTCGGCTTCACCCAGTCTGAGGTACTTACTCGGATGACCCAGTAGTATCAATCACAGAGGTGCTCCCTTTACCACCTAGCCGAACAGTCAGGAACGTAGGGGTAAGCACAGGAGCCAGGCAACCCAGCTTGGCCAAAATCTTAAGTCAAATTGATGCATATTTATGTCTTTATAACGAGTACAAATACTGGTGATATATGTTTATTTTATGTGTAATGATTGTATGTACCGAAGTGCTTATATCATATCTGTGTTCACCCGAACTTTAAACGCGTCTTAACCGACCATCGGCTTCTCCCTCTTCGGTCAAGGGCCGAAAAGTGTTATGTACTCCACCTGTCGAGAATATCGACGGTGTTTCCGATAACCAGGCAATCAGGCCATAAGGCTGTAACAGACAAAGCGCGCTCAGGGAACTTATACTATATTACTGACAAAGTGTAAGAAGCATCTTCGAAGAAAATAGTACCTCCACCGATACCTTTCTTCGATTGCTCATTGTTACAATGAGACTTGTGCAATAGATTTTTTGTATTCATGAGTTCCATTGTGTGCCGACCATGATTGAAAACAATAAGAGCGCTAGTTTCGGCTTCACCCAGTCTGAGGTCCGAGCTCGGATGACCCGATCGTGACAATCGCAGAGGTGCTCCCTTTACTCCCTAGCCGAACAATCGGGAACGTAGGGGTAAACACAGGAGCAAGACAACCCAGCTTGCGGAACACTTAAGTCAACATGGTGCATATTTTGGCGTAATACACGAACAAGGAACGAAGATATACAGGTATAATCATATTCAAGAGGAAAGGCTTCATAAGGGAAGCCCCCAAGTGAACGGGGTATTTGAATTTGTGTGTCACAAACAAAGTTTTGACAAGGACGTTTTTCACAAACAACTCTTTGCCAGAAAAGTATAATCTTTGGTCGAACCGAACAAAATTTAAAACTGAAAGTTTTTGAGCATGAAAGCGACTTAGCTGGTTAATGTGCTTGGTGTTGATGACGCGGTCCGAGCTTGATGCGGGACAAGCTCCCGGCCCCCGAGCCGGTCCTGAGGTGGTGGAGAGAAGAGCTCGGCACTCCGAAGTGGCGACGTAGCACGGCCAATGTGGCGAGGTGGAACCCCCAGTCCGACAGAGGCGACGGAGCAGGCCGGCAGTATGACGCCGAAGTCCTCGACGTGGGTTAATGAAGTGATGACGAAGCCCCAGTCCAGCCGAGGTGACATGGTACGTCGGTACGCCGAGGTGACATCGCTGCCGGACCCGGATCATTTATGTGTGCACGGAAAATAATGCAAGCCGGAGATAATAGTAATAATAAATTAAAAAATTCGTTGCATAATCAATAATTTATGCAAAGTGAGTAATAAAAGAAATATGGCCCGTGTGTCGAACAATCGATGAGGTAGAGCTCTTTCAACAATGCCGAAGTCCCCGGGGTACCCGGACATGTCGGTAAGGCAATTCGACCAACAAGATGATCACGCGAACCGATTTATGCCGCTTGGGACGACGACGTCGGCTTGCCGAAGTGACCGCGTGACACAGTTGAAGTCGAGTACCTACACATGTAAAATAGTGCAGCCCAAAAATAAATATCCTTCTACTTAATTGACATAAATGAAGTAACAAATTGAATATATATGGTCTGGGCAACAAGGGTCAGCCCGGCGGAGCGGCAATGCGGAAAAGTTGACACAGGGACACGCGTTGATCCGACGCAATGACTTGGTCGACGCAGGCGGGATGACGACATCGGCTTGCCGAGGTGTTGGCACGGCCCAACCTAAATAGATTGCCTGCACGCACAACGTAGTGCAACCAAGAAATAATAATAATGAAAAAAGGTGCATAACTAATTTATGCAAAGTAAAAAAAGTTTGGTAAATATGGCCTGAGCGTTGAGGCTAGCTCGATGGTATGACGGCGTTGTGGCGCGGCGATGTTGACACAGGGCGGCCAACCTCAGTGATGGCCAGACGCCGGCTAGACCGACGTCGTCCACAAGTGTCGGCAAAATACCCCTGCAAAAATAATCCATTGCAAAACAACAGAAAATATTTTGTGTGCAATAATTTTAGGAGCTAACCGAATAGTTAGGAAAAATAAAACCTGGCGTTGGCACTTGGCACGGTGATAATGTGGCGCAGTCGAGGTCGATTCAACACGGACCATCAGCGCGGGACAATGAAGGCATGACGAAGTCCCAACTCGTATAGCAGTACAGATTCAAAACACGGTGTTCATCAGACCGTGAACAGAAAATAGGTTGGACCATCACGTTGCCGAACTGCGACCTGCGTATACAAAAGACAGTACAAACAACAAGGAATATACTGGAACAAGCTATTTGCATAGTACAAATCGAGCAATAGGAACAATGTCACCTTTTTTTATTTTGGCGTGTGTGTAGTTGGTCTTCACAGAAAGAACTACTCCTTCCGTTCCCAAATAATTGTCTTTCTAGCCATCTCAAATGGACTACAACATACGGATGTACTCCTTCCGTTTTTATTTAGTTCGCATATTAGCTTTGGTCAAAGTCAAGCTTTACGAACTTTGACCAAGTTTATAATAAAAAATATTAAGATATACAATAACAAATCAACAACATTAGATTTATTGTTGAATGTACTTTCACATCGTATAGATTTATTATTTTAAATGTCTATATTGTTTTCTATAAACTTGGTCAAACTTTAAAGTTTGACTTCAGTCAACTCTAATATGAAAAGTAAATAAAAACAGATGAAGTATATAGACATGTTTTAGAGTGTAGATTCACTCATTTTGCTCCGTATGTAGTCACTTGTTGAAATCTCTAGAAAGACAATTATTTAAGAACGGAAGGAGTAGTAAAGTAGTAGTACGGCTTCAAGTGCTACTATAGTACTACTTTTCACACAGGGATCAAATCAATCTCCCGTGAAAAAGGTGCATCGGGACAGACCAAAGGTTAGATATGTAGCTGACCTTCATACTTAATAAAATAAGAAAGGAAAAGGGAAGGATTGATCTCCCTGTGGTTACCGCATAGGTGACTTCCTGTCGGCCTTGGTTTATCAGGCGTAGGCGTGCGTGATCTCCTCGGCCACAGCGCTAAACTCGGATCCGTACTGCCAGACACAGACACGGCCGCCGCTAATTTTTTGATCCGGATCTACCTGCACGCAAAGTAGTACGACACGGTGTTGTGGAATGGCGATGTCGACACAGGTCAGCCGGCCTAAGTCATGGCGAGAGGTAGGCCAGATTGACAACACGTACAAGCGTCGGTAGAATATCTTTGCAAAAATAATGCAGCACAGACCACCAAAAAATATTTTGGGTTATAAACGGATAGGTAGGAAAAATAAAACCTGTGATTATCCTGCGTGGTTGCAGTGAACCGAAGAGCCTATGTTCACGCATCATGTAGTAGTTGGAGATCGGTGGAGAGTCGACAGCTCTTGTACGACAGCCGAACTATTTAAGCCAGATGGACCTCAACGAGGAGTTTGCAGTATCAATTAATGAGGAAGAGCCAAAATCAAGTAGTGTTAGATTGGGCCTTCACGTGAACAAGCAAAGCAAGATGTAGTATTCAATGATTAAACCTCGGAGATCGTGCTGCACTTAGACTAACAATACCAATCAACAAATTGATCAACTTCCCTGATGCTCCATGTGGAGTAAATTCTCTTTTACGGGGACAATGCTAGTAGCAGGACATCGGCCAAGGGACTTGGCCTGGGACTCCGGCCGGTGGAGGAAAAAGTGACCACGGATCATCTCCGATTTGACCACCAGTTGTACTTGTATTCCGCTGATGCTCCGATAAGAATTAATGGCCTGACTAATAACAACCTTGATACTTAATAAAGAAAGAGAAAAAAAGGACAGGAGAGAATCTCCCTGAGGCGTGTTGCCCGACGGCAGTTGCTATCGGCTCCCGTGATCACTCAGGACCGCAGCCGTGAAGAGGCACACGTGAGTTGGATCCCCGCGCCGTGCTCGGATGGCCGGACACAGCTGGTGCCAGTGCGCCAATTCGACGAAACTGCTTGAGCTACAGAAGATGCGATAGAGATGGTTTGACGGATATTCGCCATACGACTAGATGCCATTGCCAGAACAACTTCTCTCGAACCGGAAGTACCAATTGACAAGGCATATTTAATTTGTGCAGAACAGATCTAGATTGAAAAGATAGAACCTGATTATGCTGCTACTGAGAAAATTCTTTCCATCTCGATCGACGAGCTCGAGATCGACGTAGATAAAATCAACCCATCAAACCGCGACGAATACCTGGCCGGCTCTCAATGAAAGCACCAATGTCGGTTCAATATTCGACGTATCTCGTAGTAGGGGTCCTAAGCTAGGCGTCTTGGAGCGATGGTAACATGGACACGGGATTTTACCCAGCTTCGGGCTCTCTTGATGAGATAATAGCCTACGTGCTGCTTTTGATTGTATTCATATGGGTGTAGTACAGAGTACACGTATCTACCACGAGATTGTAGTAATGAATATGAGATTGTCTATTGACTAGCCTGGCCTCGGTTTATATATGCACCGTAGGCCTAGGGTTTAGAGGAGTCCTTGTCTTGGGCGCCAAGTCTTGTGAGATCCTCCTTGTGTGCAGCATGGCCTGTCCGAACTGGCCCATAAGTGAACCGCCATGGGGGTCCTCGGCACGATCCACCTGATCGGGTGACGACATGGTGAGTACCCCCTAATCCAAAACACTGTCACTGCGTTAACAACTATACAAAAAATGAAACACATGATTCGAAAACATGACGCCTGGCGTGGTGCCATGGTATGGCATCACTATGCCCTGGTAAAAATTGGAGAATGTTTTCCTTATGTCGTGATGCACGCCTTTCATAAATCGAACCATCACCGAGGAAGTTTCATGGTTTCGAGGGGGAAATCACCAAGATTGAAGGGGGATCCAAAAATTGGAAATTTTTTTCCTTATGTCGTGATGCACGCCTTTCATAAATCGAACAATCACCGAGGAAGTTTCATTGTTTCGAGGGGGAAATCACCAAGATTGAAGGGGGATCCAAATTTCCTTGGTCCTTTGTCCACGAGCTTTTTTCTACGATGAACATGCACCCTTTAAATCACCGTGTTCAGATTTGGCACTTTTCTGGGTTCATTTACCATATTTAGGGGATTATGTGCATTTCCTAGGCATTAATGCACATAATTCAAGTTCAAACAATCGTTGCATGAAAGGATGCACAAGAACGGCCTGGAAAACCATGCTCGTGCCTTTTAGTAAATTCTCATGCCTTTTGCAAGGAATGGACAGATATTTCGATGAAATGTGTGGCAATAGTCAACCAGAAATTTTTTTATTGGGTTTTCAACTATAAAAAATGAAATAAATGCTTGAAAAACATGATGCATGGCATGGTGTGCCATGGTATGACCTCACCATGCCCTGGTAAAAATTTGAGAAGGTTTGGCTTTCTCGTCATGCACGCCCTTCATAAATCGAACCATCACCAAAGAAGTACCATGCTTTCGAGATTGAAGGGGAATTCAAATTTTCTTCGTTCTTTGCCCTGGAGTTTTTTTCTACGACGAACATACACCCTGCAAATCACCGTATTCAAATTTATCATTTTTTCAGGCTCATTTATCATATTTAGGGGATTATGTGTATTTTCTAGGCATTTAGCGCATATAAATCCAATCCAGCTTTGCAGGTGTGATGTGAGGGACGTGGATTGCCGTTTGATCGCGGCGCATCCTACGGTGCACACGCACGATCTGCGTGGCTGGAGTTCCGGCCAATCATCACGCAACACACAATAGACTCAGCGCACACTGTTTCCGGAAGCGACGAAGATGAACCGTGTGCGATAATGAACGAGCAAAATTGTAAGGGAGGCCAAATTTATGTTGTCGTTTGTTGTTGAGCTCTTGAATACCACCGCACTGTACGGCTGCCCGGCCCCTCCGTCCCAGAGCTCTCTCCAGGCGTCGTCCATGGCACCGCGGTGCACAGTAACTGGTAAGGAAGCGATGGCATCCCGCCGCGCCGCGTTCCTCGCCGCCCGCGACCGCACACATGGTAAGGAAGCGATGGCATCTCGCCGCACCGAGTTCATCGGCACCGCCGGCCAAATAGTTACATGGGTGGACTTTGAGGCTGCCATGGCCGAATGGGTGGTGGATCTAGAGGCGGCCAAAGCCGCAAAAAAGGAGCGGAAAAGGCAGAAAGCAGTCAAGAAAAGAGAGTCCCGCCGCAGCAAGAAAGAAGAGGTTGCACGCCGTTGTGAGGAGAGCTTGGCGGAGATCGAAGCACGGTGGGCTGCCGCCTACAAGGCCGGGAAGGAGAACGCCGGCGTCTGGCCAGCATGCCCCGATGGCAGCATGTGAGAAGTAATTTAAGTTTGTAGTATTAGAGAAAATTACCAGTAGTACTTTAAGGTTGTAGTATTAATGTACAATGTCGGTAAGAGCATCATTTGAGGAATTTGAGCGTTGATTAGCATGTGTGCCCAAGTGCATTTTTTTGCGTTAACCATTACAAGATCACAAAACGCATGATTTTTATGCCGTACCCGTCTGCGTTTTTTTGCGTTAATGATCCATAAGTCAGTTACCCGTGTGATGTTTCCTAATAAACCAGGCGTACCGAGACGGGATCTGCCAACTTTCTTTTTTCTTGCACACGAGTATTTTACGCGCTTCGTCTGTGTTGTGTATTTCCCCCGCCCAAGTTTCAAGTTTCGCAGAGAAATTTTCATTAGGCATGCGATTTCAGAATTTATTCCTCCAACCACATCCCCACCCTCAGTATCCCCCCCCCCCCCCGCGTGTATCCCCCTACCGGCATATCAAACCGCCACCGCCGCAACCACAGCTTCAACCACATCTACGTTCTGCTCGGATACAGTTAGGTAACCAACCAATCTCTATCACGGCCCCGGCCTGATTGCTTAAATGGCGCAAATGCCTCCAAATCCCCACCGCTAGGAGCTGATGGCGGTCCATGGCGCGATGGCCGTTGTGCGTGTTGGCCCGAAGGAACACCTCGCCTCCGCCGCCGCCGCCGACATGGTGAAGGCTCTGGCTCAGATGAAGTGCCCCAGCGAGTACCCCCCGGGACTTAACAGGTAAGATCTAACTAGCTAAATCTTACCAATACCACTTGCAACGGCTATGATTTGTACGGTTGATATATTAAGCATGTTCGTGCCTTGTTTATTTCAGCACTGCACACTGTGTGATGTTCAAATATTATCGTGTCCAGCTCAATTTCACCAATACCAGCAACAAACTTACAATTCATGACTCAGGATATCACTAGAGATGCTGCTCATTTGCTATTTTTAGTGGATGCTAACCTTGTTACTTAACATGCATGTCCTTGTACTTACACGGGGTCATAACGGCCGATGATATTGTTTGCCGTCGAGGTTAGCTGCATCTCATGTCTTACAGTATTTCACATCATTTGTGCAATTGCATTTTAACTTGTACCATTTACTAGTTGCCTGTAGGTACACATGTCAGTGGCACTGATCCACGCTTCGACCCGGAGGAACAGCTCGCTTGCGCAGTCGCTGACTTTGGGCGGGCTCTGGCCAAGATGAAGTGCCCCAGCAACTACCTCTCAGGACTTACCAAGTATGTACTCACCAGTTCAATCTTACCAATACCAGTTGCAATTAATGGCTATGTTCTGTACGGTCGATGTATTAAGCATGTTCTAGTAAACATGCCTAACACGTTTTAGCTACTTTCCCTACCTTTTTATAGACATCTGGGCCATTCTCTGCTCTAGCAGCACCTGTCTTGTGATGTTTAACTATGCCAATTGCATTTTTGCACATGACACTCATATTCGTATTTTTATGGAGTTGTATATGTTATACATCCCTAGCATTTCTACAACTATGGATTTTTCCATAGCGGTCGACATAGCAAGCCATGGATATTTTGTTAAATATATTAAACTTAATTAATCAATAAACATTTATGGAAGTGCCTTTTGTTTCCTCCCAGGTCATCTAGACAAACCCAAAATTTAAGTAAATAATTTGTAATTCACGAAAAACAAAATAATTCAGTTAATTACCCTACACATACAGTTCATCTTCTAATATAACTATATGCTAGAAATCTTTGGGATGGATTATAAACTCTAAAACTTTGGTTAACAACATATTACTAGTGGCGGTATGTATTCAAGTTTGTGTTGCCTTTTCCAAGTTCTCTATATGTCTTCCTCTAGATTTTTTTAAAGAAGGATCACCCCCGGCCTCTGCATCAGACTAATGCATGCGGCCATATTATTACAAGAAATGTCCAAAAGGCTTGTGTTGTAGTAGAAGCTAACTCGAAGCTTAAAAATGAAAAAGAAGATAAAAGTTTTCATGGATGGTGAAAATAGGTTGAGATGACAAAACACCTAGCCTATTATTGGACCGCCATCCAAACTGGTTGTAGATATCCCGCGCTACCATCTTCCGCCAGGTACACCTAGTATCGAAAAGCTCCCTGGCTTCCGCAGGAATGAGTAACGACCACATACGGATCCAAGTAGTCGCCTTGTAAATAACGTTCAAAAATTTTATACGAGTTTTTCTGTTAAAAACCCCATCATTTCTGCAATTTCATATAGACCAAAGTAATGCTTATACTCCTATCCGAATATGTTCCGCAGTGTTTGGCTCTACTCCATTTAGTCACGTCCCAAATAACGTGCTAATACTATTTGAAGGGCTGACATTAGAGGCTATATGAATCGAGCACCATAAAGTTTTGCTAGAGGACAATTGAGAAAGAGGTGCTTAATAGTTTCATCCTGATCACAAAAACATCATAGTTGACTCCATCTTTGCTTTACTAAGTTATCCTTTGTCAGAATCACCTTCTTGTGAACAAACCACATGAAGACTTTGATTTTTAAAGGCACTTTAATCTTCCAAATATGTAGCGATCTCGGGATTGGACCAGAGTCAATTAAATCTAAATACATAGATTTCACTGAGAAAATTCCGTTATCTGAGATAGTCTCGATTAATTGCATCCAGCTCATCAGAGAGTTGAATGTCCATCGACCTCCACACGAGATGCAACCACGCACCCCATCGGTCTCCTAGTAAAGATCTCGTGAACTGGATGTTTAGAGGGTCATATTGTAATACTGTAGCAACATAATATAAGCATCCTTACGTTGTACAATATTATAAAGAGACAGATATTGTGTGGCTAAAGGCGTCTCCCCTACCCATGTATCCTCCTAGAATCTAGTCGAATTACCATTTTCAATTATGAATTTAGTGCTATGGAAGAAGGCTGCTTTCGTCCTCATTAGCCCCTTCTAGAAAGGTGAATCATTGGGTCTGATGGTAACCTTGGCCAAGGTCTTAGATTGCAGGTACTTATTATGCAAAATCTATACCCATGTACCTTTGATCTCAACCGAAAGCCTATACAACCATTTACTGAGCAAACATCTATTCTTGACCTCTAGATTTTCAATCCCGAGCACACCCTGGTTCTTCGATCTACAAATAATATCCCACTTAGTTAGCCTATATTTTCTCTTTAGTTCATCGCTTGCGAACAATCGATAGAATTCTAACCTTTTCCGTACCCCTACGGGTACTTCAAAGAAGGACGGTGGGAACATTGACATACTTGTGAGCACTGAATTTATCATTACCAGCCGTCCACCATAAGACATAAGCTTATCCTTCCAGAAGGTTAGTTTTTAAAAATTGATCTTCAATACACTTCCGCTCCTTGTTGGATAACATGCGATGATGAATTGGTATGTCCAAATAACTAAACGGAAGGGCACTCACTTCACATCCGAACAATTGTCTATTAGTGTCTTGTTCATCTCTAGCTCTCCCGAAACAGAACAATTCACTTCTGTTAAATTTGATCTTTAGTCCCCGACAATTACTCAAACTAGCATAGCACAAGCTTCATATTTCTGGCCTTTGTCAGATTGTGTTCCATGAAAATAATAGTGGCATTTGCGTATTGTAGTATGGACACCCCACCATCCACAAGGTGGGGTACGAGTCCTCCCACTTGGCCATCCTCTTTAGCTCTACCTATAAGAATTGCCAACATATCTATCACTATGTTGTACAAGATAGGTGACATCGGGTCTCCCTGTCTGAGGCCCTTTTGCGTCTGGAAATAATGACATATGTCATCATTTACTTTTATCCCGACGCTGTCTTTTTATTCAAATGAATCGACTTGTTTTCTCCAGGAATCATCGAATCCCTTCATACGTAAGGCCTGCTGGAGGAATGGCCATTTAAACTTAGCGTGTGCCTTCTCAAAGTCCACTTTGAAGACCACCCCATCCAGTTTCTTGGAGTGGATTTCATGTTTCATGTAGAACGACAACACCCTCTAGTATGTATCTTCCTGGCATGAAAGCCGTCTGAGTTGGTTCACTAGTAGAAAAAGGGTCTTCTGTCCCGGTTGGTAAGGGCCTTTTGTCCCGGTTTTTGAACCGGGACTAAAGGGTCGTTACTAATGCCCTAGCCCTTCAGTCCCGGTTCTTACACGAACCGGGACAGATGGGCCTTCACGTGGCCGGTGCGCCGAGCCCAGGCAGGAGGGCCTTTGGTCCTGGTTGGTGGCACCAACCGGGACCAAAAGGCATCCACGTGTCAGCATTTCAGGGGCTGGGGTTTTTGTTTTTCTTTTGAAACGGGCGTGGGGGGGTGGGGGTTGGGGGTTTTGGGGGTTTAATTTAGGTGTTTCATATATTGTGTTAGCTAGCTAATTAATAGAGAGAAGTGTCCTCTCTTATGTCCGTGCTTGGTCGACACTACGTACTATACATAGAGAGGCCCTCAACACGCTAGCTAGTAAGAAAATGAAGGAAACCATTAAGTATGAAGTTAAGTCATGCATACCGAGAGAAGTGGTCGACCTCTCCTTCTCCGAGAGATTGGTCGAACAACAAGTTTTCGTATTATCTATCCGACGCTACTGGCTACATACATATACAATATTTAAGATCTCTTACAATCCCCTAGCATTTGAAATCAACTTCCACATGGTATTCTCCGGCTTTATTGATGACGTGGTCAAGAAAGAATCCCGCCAATTCCTCTTGAATTGCTTTCATGCGATCTTGTGGTAGGATTTCATTCCGCATCTGCCACGTCTAATTTGAAGGAGGTTAATACATATATATGAATGAAACTCAACAGAAATGATGGTGTAATAAAATGAAATTGTGAATATTATTGCTTACGCACTTCATATTGTCTTTTAGAGTAGCCCCGCTTATTTTTCAAAGTCGCGTTGTAGATGAACTCGCACACGTAGTATCCACAGTAATCATTCCCTTGTTCCTGCCACAAGCACTTTATGAGAAATAGAGGTCAATCAAACTGATAATGAAGCATTATAAATGGCATTGATGAAAGTATAGCTATAGAATCAACGGGAGATGCGCGCAACTAGCTAGCTAGTAGTACTTACTGGTATGTATATCGCAGCTCCTTGGCAGTCCCAGAGCTTCTGCGGTGAACTGTTTCCAAACCCTGCAAGACAAAGAAAATAATAATTATTACTTGAGATATCAGGAAATGAACAAAAAGTTGCCGATATGGTGCGATAATGATCGATTGAACTTACTTGTTGAGCATTTTAGTTATGTCCGCATAGGTTTCAGGATCTTTTCGTTTCGAGTCTAAGACGGTTACTAGTCCCCGCTCAATCTTAATCTCCAGAAGAACATAGTGGAAGCTGTGCACGCATGCATAACTCATCAATTACATTACTATAACCTCGCTCGAGTAATAAGGGAAACCGAATATGCACACGACAGTAACACTCACTCCAAGTTGTAAGGAAAGAGTATTAAATCTTTGTTTTGATTTTTGAGCAACGATTGTAGCAAGTTGGCCTCGGCCTCTTCGGCGTTCTTTTTAACCTGAAATTCATCTATGAGATTTGTGTTAATGAACCCAATATCATACATTTCTGCTTTTACGCACTCGACGATCTTCAATCTGCATAATATAGTGAGGATAATTATAAATACATGCAATGAAAGAGCTGAGCTATATATAGAGACTTAATGATGTAAGTAGTACTTACAGACAGTAGCAAGTGACCGTTAATTTATCGAGGGCCTTTTGATTGAAGAACTGGAGGAACTCCTCAAATGGAACATGCAACAGATCAGTTCCAACGAGGTCGTGCTCCTCCTTAATTCTCAGATACAAAGTATTTGTCCCCAGCACTCTCCGCAGGTTTTCATGTACCAATTATGGAATCTTCGCATCATCGTTGTTAGAGATTTTTCATCTTTGACGAGAGGCTTCCCGTACTCGTATATGTGTTCGTCCACCTCCAAGAAATCATAATGTACATCGTCGGGCAGGTAATCTCCAAGATTGCTATAACCGGGCACCATCCCCGGAGCATTAGCGACGATGTCGCTAGACACATTGAGCGGGGGGCACGATTGCTTTGCTTGTTCGCCGAGCTGGGCAATTTTTTTCCCAGCAGCTCGTTCTTTTAACCTTTGATAATTGACAATACTTCCCGACCGCTCTGCTTCGAGATATGCCTTTTCAGTAATGCGCTCATAGTTGGTTTTCGGCGGAGACTTTGGTGGTTTCCTCAGGGCATCAATAGTGCGCTTTGCTTTCACCGGATCTACCTTCTCCTCCGGAGGTGGATGTCTCTGCGCTTTCAGCCCTTCAAAGAAGTCCTTCACTTCGGTCTGCATGATCTTCTTGTTTTCCTCCACGGTCATCTCGTACGGTAACTTCTCTAGAGGCTTGAGAGGTGGACCATATCAGTATTGCCTCCGGCCTCTGGCTGTACTGCTAGACGCCGGAGCAGACGGAGCGGTTGCGGCTGTCTTCTTTCGTGCTTGCTTACGAGGCGGAGGAGAAGGACTACGACGCGCCGGAGCAGCCGGGGCGGCAGCGGGTCTCTTCCGCCCTTGCTGGCGAGGCGGAGAAGGAGGAGGCTGCTGGCTGCTCGGGCGCGCCGGCACAGGCGGAGAAGGAGGCGGAGTGCCGCCACACGCCGGAGAAGGAGGCTGAGTGCCCTGATCGTCACTCGCCGGAGGAGGAGGCGGTGGAGGAGGCGGAGTGCCCTGACTCACCGGAGGAGGAGGAGGAGGCGGAGGCGTCCAGTTTGGAAGGTTGATGAGCTCCTTCTGCCATAGGCATGGAGTCTTCGGAGCATAACCTAGCCGAGTCTCCCCTTCACCGGTAGGGTGGTCAAGCTGGAGGTCCTCAAATCCCTCCGTTATTTTGTCCACCGTCACCCTAGCATGTCCTTCTGGAATCGGATGACAGTGAAAAGTTGCACCGGGTTCAGGAGGTCGAACAGAGCCGACAGCCGCCTTGACTTTTAAGTTCTGCCATTGCGTCATAAGGTGGCAATTTTGAGACTCCGTGATAGCATCCACGGGTTAGCTAGCAGGAGCCGTCAAGACATGCTCCTGCTGAAGCAGCTCGGTGGAAGCCACGATGCTCGGGGGAAGCTTCGACAGTTCGTTTGCTGCGATTTGCTTCTCGTTCCTCTATCGCTTGTAACCTTGCGTGCAGCGCCTGCATTTGGGTCTGTTGCACTTTCTTCCTCCTCTCCTGGCATTTGTAACCGCCTACGTCCGGAAACCCAGCCTTCCACGGAACTGAGCCTGGCGTGCCTCGTGTCCATCCAGGGTGCTCAGGATTCCCGAGGGCCATTGTGAGCTCGTCGTTCTCTCTGTCTGGAACGAACGTCCCTTCTGTCTTTGCATCGATATAGTGCTGAAGCCTCTTGACTGGTATTTTCATTTGCTCATCCGTCCAAAGGCACTTCCCTGATACAGGGTCCAAGGTTCCGCCAGCCCCGAAGAACCAAGTCCGGCAACGGTCTGGCCAGTTCATTGTCTCTGGTTCGATCCCTTTATCAAGCAGATCATTCTCAGCCTTGGCCCACTTAGGCCGGGCGACGTAGCCACCTGACCCCGTGCAATGGTGAAGCTTCTTCGCAGCAGCATTTTGCTTGTTTTTCTCCGACATCTTCTTACTCTTTTTCGATGTCTTGTGGGCCACAAATGCGGGCCAGTGATCTCTGATCTTCTCATATTTGCCGATGAATTCTGGTGTCTCTTCTTTGTCGACAAACCTTTTTAGCTCATTCTTCCACCTCCTGAATAGGTCTGCCATTTTCTTAAGAGCATGAGACTTGATTAATTGCTTTTTAACTGGCTTCTCCGGATCCTCCTCTGGCGGTAGGGTGAAATTTGCCTTCAGCTCAGTCCAAAGATCATCTTTCTGCATATCATTGACATAAGACACCTCGGGGTCTTCGTTCTTAGGCTTATACCATTGGTGGATGCTGATCGGGATCTTGTCCCTAACAAGAACCCCGCACTGAGCAGCAAATTCTTCCTTTGTCCGGATGGGTTCAATCGGTTGGCCGTCGCGTGTGATTGCTGTGATCTCAAACCTTTCATCCGAGCGCAACTTTTTCTTCGGGCCTCGTCTCTTTACCGAAGTTGTGCTCGATCTGGAGGGCTAGAAAAAAGAAGAAAGACGAGAGTTAATTAATATGTGTACATATACCAAAACAATGAATGCATCAATTAGCTAGTCAGCACAGGCTTAACTAATATATATACCTGGCCGGACTCGGTTCGGTCACCGAAGCCGTCATCATGGTCTCCTTCTTGCACCGTCATTGGGTCACCGAAGCCATCATACTCATGTCTTTCCTCCTCCATTATTCGATCACCGTAGCCTTCTTCTTCACCCTGTTCTTCCAGACCATCATTGTCGTTAAGATACGACAAGATATCACCTCCGGCTAAGATTATGTCCCCCAACACCTCTTCTGCTTCCTCATCTCGTATGTGCTCCATTGTTTCTGCAAATATTACAACATGGCAATTATTACACAAACATGACAGCACGTGGATATATTAGTGGCAAACGTAGACCGAGCTTATTCTGGGTTTGGGGTGGCCTCGGCAATGCTTCAAGGGTAGGGGCGCGGCGGGAGGGGTAGGAGACCGACATCGTATTTTCTAGGGTTTGGGTGTCCTCGAGAGTTTTGGTCGAGCGAGAGGGCCGGGGGTGCTCCCGTGGTATAAGTTATCACGGTCGAAGTTATCCGAGAGGGGGTTATATCGACAACGACGACATACATACATGGGAAAATAATGTTATCGGGGAGGGGTAGGTCGAACCCCCCCCCCCCCTCATGTTGAAGTTATCGGGACACGGGGTATACCGACAACGACATATCCGATAAAAAATAAGAAGACAAAGAAGAAATAAAAAGAGGAGAAGAAGAAAGGAATAGAGGAGAAGATTGAGGAAAAAAAAAGAAAAAGAAGAGGAGAAGAAGAAAGGAATAGCGCACAAGACGAGAAAATAGAATATTCTATTTTCTCTTCTTCTCCTCTATTCCTTTCTTCTTCTCCTCTCTTCTTCTTCTTCTTCTTCTTATTTATTTCTCCTCTTCTTCTCCTTTCTTCCTCTTCTTATTTTCGTTTTTCCTCTCATTCTTTTTCTTCTTCTTCCTTCTTAATATCACTTAGCAACTTTTGCAACGATAGGGGGGTGGGGGTGCTCCCATGGTCTAAAATCGGTCTATGCACGATAGAAAATTCTGACAAAATACATGAAGTAGTATTGCTTGTTTTTTTAAGAAAATGTTCAAATAGAAAATTTAGAAAAAAAGTAAAGGTTTTGCCTAATGCATTGTTCATATGAATATACAAACATTTGCATATTCTACAATAATTAATATCACCAAAAAAATCTATGAACATAAAAAAATCCTAACTTTTCTAAAAATCTATCTTTTGCATACATGAACATATATATACACAGAGAACATATACATACATATATACATTTTTTAAAAAGGGATTTTTGTATTCGTGCCCCTAGTTGGGTCACGCTAGACTGATTTGCCCCTATTTTTTCAAGAATTGCGATTTTGCCTAGCTCACTTCACTCGTCTTGTGTTTTTGCCCTTCCGGGGCGGTTCCGACCAGTGAGCAGTCGCCACGTGGTGAAACATGATGGGTCGAAACCGCGCCGGAAGGGAAAAAACACAAGGCGAGTGAAGTGAGCTGGGCGAAACCGCAATTGTTGAAAAAATAGGGGCAAATCAGTCGAGCGTGACCCAACTAGGGGCAGGAATACAACTGTTCCTTTATAAAGATGCAAAAAACAAAAAATCTAAAAAAGGACATATAAACAGATATACCCACATACATATACTCACACATATACATATAATCAGGAAAAAAACATCATATATATGTGGAAAAAAAGGGAGGAAGGGGGCGGTGCCGGCCGGCCTGACCAAAGGAGAGGTGCGGCGTGGTCGGGGTAGGGGCAGAGGCACGGCGCGCGTCGGGGTAGAGGCGACGGCGGCGTGGTCGGGGCAGGGGCAGAGGCGACGGCGGCATGGTCGGGGCAGGGCGAGCTCAGGCGCGCGGCCGGCATGGTCGGGGCAGAGGCGAGCTCAGGCGCGCAGCCGGCGTGGTCAGGGCGGAGGCGAAGCCAGCGCGCGACGGGCGTGGTCGAGGTAGAGGCGAGCTCAGCGCCGGCCGGCGTGGTCGGGCAGCTGGGCGACGACGACGTGGTCGGGGCGGGAGCGGCGCGGTCGGCGAGCGCCGGGCGTGCTTTCGGTGGGCGGGCGGCTGCGGCGTCGATGAGGCAAAGAGAGGCGGCGACGGCGTCGACGTGACGAGCTTCGGCAACTGGCGATGTCGTCGGTGCGGCGCAACTGCAGAGATGAATCTGAAAAACGCCAAGTCTTTTCTTATATACTGAGAGCATTGGTCCCGGTTCGTGGCATCAACCGGGACCAATGCCCCCCTTTCGTCCCGGTTGGTGCCACCAACCGGGACCGAAGGTCTCTTTTCAGCAGCCCCAAGGGCGGAATGAGATTTGGTCCCAGCAGGCACCAACCGACTAAAGGGGGGCATTGGTACCGGTTGGTGCCACCAACCGGGACTAAAGCCCACCTTTAGTACCGGTTGGTGCCACCAACCGGGACCAAAGGCCTTATGCTGCCCGCGGCCAAAAGTTTAGTCCCACCTCGCTAGTTGAGAGGGGCTCGGAGTGGTTTATAAGCCCCACTGCGGCTGCCCTCTCGAGCTCCTCTCAAATGCAGGCTTATGGGCCTAATGTCACACTATGCTATCTATGGGCCTATTTGGCCTTCTATGGGCCTGAATCTTGGCCCAGGTTGGGTTTCTAGTCGTATTCATGCCGTGGTGGCCCAATAGGTCGCAGTTTTTTTTATTTTTTTCCAGTTTTTTTGTTTTGTTTTTTGCATTATTTATTTTCTTTTCCTTTTTTGCTTTATTTTTTAATTCTTTTTGCTTTAGGTCAAAAAATTATAAACTTTCTGTTAGTGCCATTAGTTTTCAAATTTGAATAGTTAAAATTTGAATTCTTTGAAATTTGTTCAAATCACAAGTTTGTGATTAACTTTACTATAAAAATAGTTTTATTTTCATTTTTTTCTTTTGTTTTTTGCATTATTTATTTTCTTTTTTTTTGCTTTATTTTTTAATTCTTTTTGCTTTAGGTCAAAAAAATTATAAACTTTGTGTTAGTGCCATTAGTTTTCAAATTTGAATAGTTAAAATTTGAATTCTTTGAAATTTGTGCAAATCACAAGTTTGTGATTAACTTTACTATAAAAATAGTTTTATTTTCATTTTTTGTGTTGTTTTTTGCATTATTTATTTTCTGTTGTTTTTTGCTTTATTTTTTAATTCTTTTTGATTTTAGGTCAGCAAAATTATAAACTTTCTGTTAGTGCCATTAGTTTTAGAAATTTTATAAACTTTCTGTTATTGCCATTGGTTTTCAAATTTGAATTCTTTGAAATTTGTGTGAATCACAAGTTTGTGATTAACTTTACTATAAAAATATTATTTTTTTCCTGTTTTTTTGTTTTGTTTTTTGCTTTATTTTTTAATTCTTTTTGCTTTTAGGTCAGCAAAATTATAAATTTTCTGTTAGTGCCATTAGTTTTAGAAAAATTATAAACTTTCTGTTAGTGCCATTAGTTGTCATTCCGTACTGTGGCTCTACTTGTACCCCGCCTCCTGACAGATTGACCCATTTGCACTTAAACAAAGGGACCCTAAAATCATGTCCGAAGTCAAGTTCCCATATGTCCATGTTGGGGAACGTAGTAATTTCAAAAAAATTCCTACGCACATACAGGATCATGGTGATGCATAGCAACAAGAGGGGAGAGTGTTGTCCATGTACCCTCGTAGACCGAAAGCGGAAGCGTTAGCACAACGCGGTTGATGTAGTCGTACGGCTTCACAATCCGACCGATCAAGTACCGAACGCACGGCACGTTCGAGTTCAGCACACTTCCAGCCCGATGACGTCCCTCGAACTCCGATCCAGCCGAGTGTTGAGGGAGAGTTTCGTCAGCACGACGGCGTGGTGAAGATGTTGATGTTTTACTGACGCAGGGCTTCGCCTAAGCACCGCTACAGTATTATCGAGGTGGACTATGGTGGAGGGGGGCACCACACACGGCTAACAGATCAATGTTGTGTCTTTGGGGTGCCCCCTGCCCCCGTATATAAAGGAGCAAGGGGGTGCGGCCGGCCAAGGGAGAGGCGCGCCGGGAGGAGTCCTACTCCCAACGGGAGTAGGACTCCCCCCCTTTAGGACATGGGAGGGGGAAGGAGTGGAGGAGGAGAAGGAAGGGGGGGCGCCGCCCCACTCTCTTTGTCCTATTCGGACTGGGGGAGGGGCGCGTGGCCCAGCCCTAGCCGTCTCTCCTCTCTTCCAGTTAGGCCCACTAAGGCCCATTAAGTTCCCGGGGGGTTCCGGTAACCTCCTAGTACTCCGGTAAAATCCCGATTTCACCCGGAACACTTCCGATATCCAACCATAGGCTTCCAATATATCAATCTTCATGTCTCGACCATTTCGAGACTCCTTGTCATGTCCGTGATCACATCCGGGACTCCGAACAACCTTCAATACATCAAAACATATAAACTCATAATATAGCATCGTAACGTTAACGTTAAGCGTGCGGACCCTACGGGTTCGAGAACTATGTAGACATGACCGAGACACGTCTCCGGTCAATAACCAATAGTGGAACCTGGAAGCTCAGATTGGCTCCCACATATTCTACGAAGATCTTTATCGGTCAGACCTCATAACAACATATGTTGTTCCTTTTGTCATCGGTATGTTACTTGCCTGAGATTCGATCATCGGTATCTCAATGCCTAGTTCAATCTCGTTACCGGCAAGTCTCTTTACTCGTTCCGTAATACATCATCCCGCAACTAACTCATTAGTTGTAATGCTTGCAAGGCTTAAGTGATGTGCATTACCGAGAGGGCCCAGAGATACCTCTCCGACAATCGGAGTGACAAATCCTAATCTCGAAATACGCCAACCCAACAAGTACCTTCGTAGACACCTGTCGAGCACCTTTATAATCACCCAGTTATGTTGTGATGTTTGGTAGCACACAAAGTGTTCCTCCGATAAACGGGAGTTGCATAATCTCATAGTCATAGGAACATGTATAAGTCATGAAGAAACAATAGAAACATACTAAATGATCATGTGCTACGCTAATGGAATGGGTCATGTCAATCACATCATTCTCCTAATGATGTGATCCCGTTAATCAAATGACAACTCATGTCTATGGCTAGGAAACTCAACCATCTTTGATTAACGAGCTAGTAAAGTAGAGGCATACTAGTGACACTATGTTTGTCTATGTATTCACACATTTATCAAGTTTCCGGTTAATACAATTCTAGCATGAATAATAAACATTTATCATGATATAAGGAAATAAATAATAACTTTATTATTGCCTCTAGGGCATATTTCCTTCAGTCTCCCACTTGCACTAGAGTCAATAATCTAGTTCACATTGCCATGTGATTTAACACCAATAGTTCACATCACCATGTGATTAACACCCATAGTTCACATCGTCATGTGACCAACACCCAAAGGGTTTACTAGAGTCAATAATCTACTTCACATTGCTATGTGATTAACACCCAAAGAGTACTAAGGTGTGATCTGTTGGGGAACGTAGTAATTTCAAAAAATTTCCTACTCACACGCAATATCATGGTGATGCATATCAACGAGAGGGGAGAGTGTGTCCACGTACCCTCGTAGACCGAAAGCGGAAGCGTTATGACAACGCGGTTGATGTAGTCGTACGTCTTCACGATCCGACCGATCCAAGTACCGAACGTACGGCACCTCCGTGTTCTGCACACGTTCAGCTCGATGACGATCCTCGGACTCCGATCCAGCAGGGTGTCGGGGATGAGTTCCGTCAGCACGACGGCGTGGTGACGATGATGATGTTCTACCGACGCAGGGCTTCGCCTAAACTCCGCGACGATATGACCGAGGTGGAATATGGTGGAGGGGGGCACCGCACACGGCTAAGGAACGATCACGATGATCAACTTGTGTGTCATGGGGTGCCCCCCTGCCCCCATATATAAAGGAGCAAGGGGGGAGGAGGCCGGCCCTAGGAGGGGGCGCGCCAAGTGTGGAGTCCTACTAGGACTCCCTAGTCCTAGTAGGATTCCACCTCCCTTGTTGGAGTAGGAGAAGGGGAAAGAGGGGGAGAGGAATAAGGAAAAGGGGGCTGCGGCCCTGGTCCAATTCGGACCAGAGGGGGGGCGGAGGCCTCCTTCCATTTGGCCTCTCTCCTCTATTCCCGTATGGCCCAATAAGGCCCATATACTCCCGGCGAATTCCCGTAACTCTCCGTTACTCCGAAAATACCCGAATCACTCGGAACCTTTTCGAACTCCGAATATAGTCGTCCAATATATCGATCTTTACGTCTCGACCATTTCGAGACTCTCGTCATGTCCCCGATCTCATCCGGGACTCCGAACTCCTTCGGTACATCAAAACTCATAAACTCATAATATAACTGTCATCAAAACCTTAAGCATGCGGACCCTACAGGTTCGAGAACTATGTAGACATGACCTAGAACTGTTTCCGGTCAATAACCAATATTGGAACCTGGATGTTCATATTGGCTCCTACATATTCTACGAAGATCTTTATCGGTCAAACCGCATAACAACATACGTTGTTCCCTTTGTCATCGGTATGTTACTTGCCCGAGATTCGATCGTCGGTATCCAATACCTAGTTCAATCTCGCTACCGCAAGTCTCTTTACTCGTTCCGTAATACATCATCCCACAACTAACTCATTAGTTGCAATGCTTGCAAGGCTTTAAGTGATGTGTATTACCGAGAGGGCCCAGAGATACCTCTCCGACAATCGGAGTGACAAAACCTAATCTCGAAATACGCCAACCCAACATGTACCTTCGGAGACACCTGTAGAGCACCTTTATAATCACCCAGTTACGTTGTGACGTTTGGTAGCACACAAAGTGTTCCTCTGGTAAATGGGAGTTGCATAATCTCATAGTCACAGGAACATGTATAAGTCATGAAGAAAGCGGTAGCAACATACTAAGCGATCGGGTGCTAAGCTAATGGAATGGGTCATGTCAATCAGATCATTCACCTAATGATGTGATCCCGTTAATCAAATAACAACTCTTTGTCCATGGTTAGGAAACATAACCATCTTTGATTAACGAGCTAGTCAAGTAGAGGCATACTAGTGACACTCTGTTTGTCTATGTATTCACACATGTATCATGTTTCCGTTAATACAATTCTAGCATGAATAATAAACATTTATCATGAAATAAGGAAATAAATAATAACTTTATTATTGCCTCTAGGGCATATTTCCTTCAGTCTCCCACTTGCACTAGAGTCAATAATCTAGTTCACATCGCCATGTGATTTAACAACAATAGTTCACATCACCATGTGATTAACACCCATAGTTCACATTGATATGTGATCAACACCCAAAGGGTTTACTAGAGTCAGTAATCTAGTTCACATCGCTATGTGATTAACACCCAAAGAGTACTAAGGTGTGATCATGTTTTGCTTGTGAGATAATTTTAGTCAACGGGTCTGTCACATTCAGATCCGTAAGTATTTTGCGAATTTCTATGTCAACAATGCTCTGCAAGGAGCTATTCTAGCTAATTGCTCCCACTTTTCAATATGTATCTGGATCGAGACTTAGAGTCATCCAGATCGGTGTCAAAACTTGCATCGACGTAACTCTTTACGATGAACCTTTTTTTCACCTCCATAATCGAGAAACATATCCTTATTCCACTAAGGATAATATTGACCGCTGTCCAGTGATCTTACTCCTAGATCACTATTGTACTCTCTTGTCAAACTCAGTATAGGGTATACAATAGATCTGGTACACAGCATGGCATACTTTATAGAACCTATGGCTGAGGGATAGGGAATGACTTCCATTCGTTTTCTATCTTCTGCCGTGGTCGGGCTTTGAGTCTTACTCAATTTCACACTTTGTAACACAGGCAAGAACTCTTTCTTTGACTGCTCCATTTCGAACTTACTTCAAAATCTTATCAAGGTATGTACTTATTGAAAAAACTTATCAAGCGTCTTGATCTATCTCTATAGATCTTGATGCTCAATATGTAAGCAGCTTCACCGAGGTCTTTCTTTGAAAAAACTCCTTTCAAACACTGCTTTGTGCTTTGCAGAATAATTCTACATTATTTCCGATCAACAATATGTCATACATATACTTATCAGAAATGTTGTAGTGTTCCCACTCACTTTCTTGTAAATACAGGCTTCACCGCAAGTCTGTATAAAACTATATGCTTTGATCAACTTATCAAAGCGTACATTCCAACTCCGAGATGCTTGCACCAGTCCATAGATGGATCATTTGGGGCTTGCACATTTTGTTAACACCTTTAGGATTGACAAAAACTGTCTGGTTGCATCATATACAACTCTTCTTTAATAAATCCATTAAGGAATGCAGTTTTGTTTATCCATTTGCCATATTTCATAAAATGCGGCAATTGCTAACATGATTCGGATAGACTTTAAGCATCGATACGAGTGAGAAAATCTCATTGTAGTCAACACCTTGAACTTTGTCAAAAACCTTTTTCTTCAAGTCTAGTTTTGTAGATAATAACAATACTATCAGCGTCCGAAGATCCATTTAATCTCAATGGCTTGCCGATCATCGGGCAAGTCAACCAAAGTCCATACTTTGTTCTTATACATGGATCCTATCTCAGATTTCATGGCCTCAAGCCATTTTGCGGAATCTGGGCTCATCATCGCTTCCTCATAATTCGTAGGTTCATCATGGTCTAGTAACATGACTTCCAGAACATGATTACCGTACCACTCAGTGCGGATCTTACTCTGGAAGACCTACGAGGTTTGGTAGCAACTTGATCTGAAGTTTTATGATCATCATCATTAACTTCCTCACTAATTGGTGTAGGAATCACTGGAACTGATTTCTGTGATAAACTACTTTCCAATAAGGGAGAAGGTACAATTACCTCATCAAGTTCTACTTTCCTCCCACTCACTTCTTTCGAGAGAAACTCCTTCTCTAGAAAGGATCCATTCTTGGCAACGAATGTCGTGCCTTTCAGATCTATGATAGAAGGTGTACCCAACATTTTGGGTATCCTATGAAGACGCACTTTTCCGATTTGGGTTCAAGCTTATCATGTTGAAACTTTTTCACATAAGCATCGCAACCCAAACTTTAAGATACGACAGCTTTGGTTTCTTGCTAAACCATAGTTCATACGGTGTCGTCTCAACGGATTTATATGGTGCCCTTTTTAACGTGAATGCAGCTGTCTCTAATGCATAACCCCAAAACGATAGTGGTAAATCGGTAAGAGACATCATTGATCGCACCATATCAAATAAAGTGCGGTTACGACGTTCGGACACACCATAACGTTGTGGTGTTCTAGGTGGCGTGAGCTGTGAAACTATTCCACATTGTTTCAATTGAAGACCAAACTCGTAACTCAAATATTCATCTCCACGATCAGATCGCAGAAACTTTATTTTCTTGTTATGATGATTTTCCACTTCACTCTGAAATTCTTTGAACCTTTCAACTATTTCAGACTTATGTTTCATCAAGTAGATATACCCATATCTACTCAAATCATCTTGTGAAGGTCAGAAAAATAACGATACTTGCCACGAGCATCAACACTCATTGGATCGCATACATCGGTATATATGTGTTATTTCCAACAAGTCAGTAGCTTGTTCCATTGTTCCGGAGAACGGAGTTTTAGTCATCTTGCCTAAAAGGCACGGTTCGCAAGCATCAAATGATTCATAACCAAGTGATTCCAAAAATCCATCTTTATGGAGTTTCTTCATGCTCTTTACACCGATATGACCCAAACGGCGGTGCCACAAGTAAGTTGCACTATCATTATTAACTTTTCATCTTTTGGCATCAATATTATGAATATGTGTATCACTACGATCGAGATCCAACAAACTATGTTCATTGGGTGTATGACCATCGAAGGTCTTATTCATGTAAACAGAATAACAATTTATTCTCTAACTTTTTAAATGAATAACCGTATCGCAATAAACATGATCAAATCATATTCATGCTCAACGCAAACGCCAAATAACATTTATTTAGGTTTAACACTAATCTCGAAAGTATAGGGAGTGTGCGATGATGATCATATTAATCTTGGAACTACTTCCAACACTCATCGTCACTTCCCCTTCAACTAGTCTCTGTTTATTCTGTAACTCCTGTTTCGAGTTACTAATCTTAGCAACCGAACAAGTATCAAATACTCAGGGGCTACTATAAACACTAGTAAGGCACACATCAAACACATGTATATCAAATATACCCTTGTTCACTTTGCCATCCTTCTTACTCACCAAATATTCAGGGCTTTTCCGCTTCCAGTGACCATTTCCTTTGCAGTGTAAGCACTTTCAAAGGTCGCTTTGGTCCAGCTTTGGTCTTCTTCACGGGAGTGACAACTTGCTTGTCATTCCGCTTGAAGTTTCCTTTCTTTCCCTTTGCCCGTTTCTTGAAACTAGTGGTCTTGTCAATCATCAACACTTGATGCTCTTTCTTGATTTCTACCTTCGTTGATTTCAACATCACGAAGAGCTCGAGAATGTTTTTCGTCATCCCTTGCATACTATAGTTCATCACGAAGTTCTACTAACTTAGTGATGGTGACTAGAGAATTACATCAATCACTATCTTATCCGGAAGATTAACTCCCACTTGATTCAAGCGATTGAAGTACTCAGACAATCTGAGCACATGCTCACTAGTTGAGTGATTCTCCTCCATCTTTTAGCTATAGAACTTGTTCGAGACTTCATATCTCTCAACTCGGGTATTTGCTTGAAATATTAACTTCAATTCCAGGAATATCTTATATGGTCCATGACGTTCAAAACATCTTTGAAGTCCCGATTCTAAGCCGTTAAGCACGGTGCACTAAACTATCAAGTAGTCATCATATTGAGCTAGCCAAACGTTCATAACGCCTCAGATTCCGCTTCCTGCAATAGGTCTGTCACCTAGCGGTGCATTAAGGACATAATTCTTACGTGCAGCAATGAGGATAAACCTCGGATCACGGATCCAATCCGCATCATTGCTACTAACATCTTTCAACACAATTTTCTCTAGGAACATATCAAAATAAACATTTGAAAGCAACAACGCGAGCTATTGATCTACAACATAATTTGCAAAAATACTACCAGAACTAAGTTCATGATAAATTTAAGTTCAATTAATCATATTAATTAAGAACTCCCACTTAGACAGACATCTCTCTAGTCATCTAAATGATCACGTGATCCAAATCAACTAAACCATAACCGATCATCACGTGAGATGGAGTAGTTATCAATGGTGAACATCACTATGTTGATCATATCTACTATATGATTCACGCTCGACCTTTCGGTCTCCGTGTTCCGAGGCCATATCTGCATATGCTAGGCTCGTCAAGGTTAACCTGAGTATTCTGCGTGTGCAAAACTGGCTTGCACCCGTTGTAGATGGACGTAGAGCTTATCACACCCGATCATCACGTGGTGTCTGGGCACGACGAACTTTGGCAACGGTGCATACTCAGGGAGAACACTTCTTGATAATTTTTAGTGAGAGATCATCTTAAAATGCTACCGTCAATCAAAGCAAGATAAGATGCATAAAGGATAAACATCACATGCAATCAATATAAGTGATATGATATGGCCATCATCATCTTGTGCTTGTGATCTCCATCTTCAGAGCACCGTCATGATCACCATCGTCACCGGCGTGACACCTTGATCTCCATCGTAGCATCGTTGTCGTCTCACCAACTATTGCTTCTACGACTATCGCTACCGCTTAGTGATAAAGAAAAGCAATTACAGGGCGTTTGCATTTCATACAATAAAGCGACAACCATATGGCTCTCGCCAGCCGTCGATAACTCGGTTACAAAACATGATCATCTCATACAATAAAATATAGCATCACGTCTTGACCATATCACATCACAACATGCCCTGCAAAAACAAGTTAGACGTCCTCTACTTTGTTGTTGCAAGTTTTACGTGGTTGCTACGGGCTGA
Organism: Aegilops bicornis; assembly: GCA_021605145.1. Lineage (NCBI taxonomy): Eukaryota > Viridiplantae > Streptophyta > Magnoliopsida > Poales > Poaceae > Aegilops > Aegilops bicornis. Next base: position 777,048,865 of record CM038675.1, read on the forward strand.
GCAAGAACCGTTCTTACCTATGCATCAAAACCACAATGATAGTTCGTCAAGTTAGTGCTGTTTTAACCTTCGCAAGGACCGGGCGTAGCCACACTCGGTTCAACTAAAGTTGGAGAAACAGACACCCGCCAGCCACCTGTTGCAAAGCACGTCGGTAGAACCAGTCTCGCGTAAGCATACTGGCGTAATGTCGGTCCGGCCGCTTCATCCAACAATACCGCCCGAACCAAAGTATGACATGCTTTGGTAAGCGGTATGACTTGTATCGCCCACAACTCACTTGTGTTCTACTCGTGCATATAACATCAACGCATAAAACCAGGCTCTGATACCACTGTTGGGGAACGTAGTAATTTCAAAAATATTTCCTATGCACACGCAAGATCATGGTGATGCATAGCAACGAGAGGGGAGAGTGTGTCCACGTACCCTCGTAGACCGAAAGCGGAAGCGTTATGACAATGCGGTTGATGTAGTTGTACGTCTTCACGATCCGACCGATCCAAGTACCGAACGTACGGCACCTCCGTGTGCTGCACATGTTCAGCTCGATGACGATCCCTGGACTCCGATCCAGCATGGTGTCGGGGATGAGTTCCGTCAGCACGACGGCGTGGTGACGATGATGATATGACCGAGGTGGAATATGGTGGAGGGGGCACCGCACACGGCTAAGGAACAATCACGATGATCAACTTGTGTGTCATGGGGTGCCCCCCTGCCCCCATATATAAAGGAGCAAGGGGGGAGGAGGCCGGCCCTAGGAGGGGGCGCGCCAAGTGTGGAGTCCTGCTAGGACTCCCTAGTCCTAGTAGGATTCCACCTCCCTTGTTGGAGTAGGAGAAGGGGAAAGAGGGGAGAGGAATAAGGAAAAGGGGCTGCGGCCCTTGTCCACCGGACCAGAGGGGGCGCAGGCCTCCTTCCTTTGGCCTCTCTCCTCTATTCCCGTATGGCCCAATAAGGCCCATATACTCCCGGCGAATTCCCGTAACTCTCCGTTACTCAAAAATACCGAATCACTCGGAACCTTTCCGAACTCCGAATATAGTTGTCCAATATATCGATCTTTACGTCTCGACCATTTCGAGACTCCTCGTCATGTCCCCGATCTCATCCGGGACTCCGAACTCCTTCGGTACATCAAAACTCATAAACTCATAATATAACTGTCATCGAAACCTTAAACATGCGGACCCTACGGGTTCGAGAACTATGTAGACATGACCTAGAACTGTTTCCGGTCAATAACCAATATTGGAACCTGGATGTTCATATTGGCTCCTACATATTCTACGAAGATCTTTATCGGTCAAACCGCATAACAACATACGTTGTGCCCTTTGTCATCGGTATGTTACTTGCCCGAGATTCGATCGTCGGTATCCAATACCTAGTTCAATCTCGTTACCGGCAAGTCTCTTTACTCGTTCCGTAATACATCATCCCACAACTAACTCATTAGTTGCAATGCTTGCAAGGCTTTAAGTGATGTGTATTACCGAGAGGGCCCAGAGATACCTCTCCGACAATCAGAGTGACAAAACCTAATCTCGAAATACGCCAACCCAACATGTACCTTTGGAGACACCTGTAGAGCACCTTTATAATCATCCAGTTACGTTGTGACGTTTGGTAGCACACAAAGTGTTCCTCTGGTAAACGGGAGTTGCATAATCTCATAGTCACAGGAACATGTATAAGTCATGAAGAAAGCAGTAGCAACATACTAAACGATCGGGTGCTAAGCTAATGGAATGGGTCATGTCAATCAAATCATTCACCTAATGATGTGATCCCGTTAATCAAATAACAACTCTTTGTCCATGGTTAGGAAACATAACCATCTTTGATTAACGAGCTAGTCAAGTAGAGGCATACTAGTGACACTCTGTTTGTCTATGTATTCACACATGTATCATGTTTCCGGTTAATACAATTCTAGCATGAATAATAAACATTTATCATGAAATAAGGAAATAAATAATAACTTTATTATTGCCTCTAGGGCATATTTCCTTCATGATCATGTTTTGCTTGTGAGAGAAGTTTAGTCAACGGGTCTACCACATTCAGAGACGTATGTATTTTGCAAATATTCTATGTCTGCAATACTCTACACGGAGCTACTCTAGCTAATTGCTCCCACTTTCAATATGTATCCAGATTGAGACTTAGAGTCATCTGGATCACTGTCAAAACTTGCATCGACGCACTTTACTTACCTAACCTTTTTTCACCTCCATAATCGAGAAACATATCCTTATTCCACTAAGGATAATTTTGACCGATGTCCAGTGATCTACTCCTAGATCACTATTGTACTCCCTTGCAAAACACAGTGTAGGGTATACAATAGATCTGGTACACATCATGGCATACTTTATAGAACCTATGGCTGAGGCATAGGGAATGACTTTCATTCTCTTTCTATCTTACGTCAGGTCGGGCTTTGAGTCTTACTCAATTTCACACCTTGTAACACAGGCAAGAACTCTTTCTTTGACTGTTCCATTTTGAACTACTTCAAAATCTTGTCAAGGTATGTACTCATTGAAAAAACTTATCAAGCGTCTTGATTTGTCTCTATAAATCTTGATGCTCAATATGTAAGCAGCTTCACGAGGTCTTTCATTGAAAAACTCTTATTCAAGTATCCCTTTATGCTATCCAGAAATTCTATATCATTTCCAATCAGCAATATGTCATCCACATATAATATCAGAAATGCTACAGAGCTCCCACTCATTTTCTTGTAAATACAGGCTTCTCCAAAAGTCTGTACAAAACCAAATGCTTTGATCACACTATCAAAGCGTTTATTCCAACTCCGAGGTGCTTCACCAGTCCATAAATGGATCGCTGGAGCTTGCACACTTTGCTAGCTCCCTTTGGATCGATAAAACCTTCCGGTTGCATCATATACAACTCTTCTTCCGGAAATCCATTCAGGAATGCAGTTTTGACATCCATTTGCCAAATTTCATAATCATAAAATCCGGCAATTGCTAACATGATTCAGACAGACTTAAACATCGCTACGGGTGAGAAGGTCTCGTCGTAGTCAATCCCTTGAACTTGTCGAAAACCTTCCGCGACAAGTCGAGCTTTGTAGACAGTAACATTACCGTCAGCGTCAGTCTTCTTCTTGAAGATCCATTTATTCTCAATTGCTTGCCGATCATCGGGCAAGTCAACCAAAGTCCACACTTTGTTCTCATACATGGATCCCATCTCAGATTTCATGGCCTCAAGCCATTTTGCGGAATCTGGGCTCATCATCGCTTCCTCATAGTTCGTAGGTTCGTCATGGTCAAGTAACATGACCTCCAGAACAGGATTACTGTACCACTCTGGTGAGGATCTCACTCTGGTTTACCTACGAGGTTCGGTAGTAACTTGATCTGAAGTTACATGATCATCATCATTAGCTTCCTCACTAATTGGTGTTGGAGTCATGGGAACATATTTATGTGATGAACTACTTTCCAATAAGGGAGCAGCTAAAGTTACCTCATCAATTTCTACTTTCCTACTCACTTATTTCGAGAGAAACTCCTTCTCTAGAATGGATCCATTCTTAGCAACGAATATCTTGCCTTCGGATCTATGATAGAAGGTGTACCCAACTATCTCCTTTGGGTATCCTATGAAGACACATTTCTCCGACTCGGGTTTGAGCTTATCAGGATGAATTTTTTTCTTATAAGCATCGTGAAAGTGCAACTATCCCTAGGTGGTTTTGGTAATTCATAACAACATATAGCTCATTGAGCTAATGCTATTCCAAGACAAATATTTCAGGAAAGTTCAGTGAATGGCATGGCATGGATGATGAAAGTGGATCCCTCAAAAGATCAAGGACAAAGGATTGGCTCAAGCTCAAAATCTCAAGACTCTACATTTTAGATTTTAGTGATCCAAGATCACATTGAGTCTATAGGAAAAGCCAATACTATCAAGGAGGGATGAGGTGTTGCTTAATGAGCCTCTTGCTTCATGTGCTTAGTGATATGCTCCAAAACCCTCCACTACTTTCTCACTTCCACATATGACCTAAACCTAAAGTCAAACTCGGCCCTACCGATTCTTTCTATCCGGCGCCACCGAGTTCAAATGTCATAGCCACTGCCACAAACCCTAGGCAAATCGGTCTCACCGATAGGGATCTCGGTCTCACCGAGATGGGATTGTAGTCTCTCTGTTTCCTTCAGAACGTTTCGGTCTAACCGAAGTGAGCAATCGGTCCCACCGAGATTACAATGTAAACTCTCTGTTTCGCTTTCGTAACTTTTCGGTCTCACTGAAAGAGCGAATCAGTCCCACCGAGTTTACCTGACCAACTCTATGGTTAGCTAATTACCAAATTCGGTCTCACCGAGTTTGTGTATGTCGGTCTCACCGAGATTATGTTATGCCCTAACCCTAACCATATCGGTCCTACCGAGTTGCATATCGGTCCCACCGAAAATCCTAACGGTCACTAGGTTTACTAAATCGGTCCGACCGAGTTTGTTGATTCGGTCCCACCGAGTTTGGTAAATTGTGTGTAACGGTTAGATTTTGTGTGGAGGCTATATATACCCCCTCCACCTCCTCTTCATTCGTGGAGAGAACCATCAGAACAAACCTACACTTCCAACTTACCAGTTCTAATAGAGAACCACCTACTCACGTGTTGAGGCCAAGATATTCCATTCCAACCATATGAATCTTGATCTCTAGCCTTCCAAATTTTCTTTCCACTCAAATCTTCTTTCCACCAAATCCAAATCCTGTGAGAGAGAGTTGAGTGTTGGGGAGACTATCATTTGAAGCACAAGAGCAAGGAGTTCATCATCAACACACCATTTGTTACTTCACGAGAGTGGTGTCTCCTAGATTGGCTAGGTGTCACTTGGGAGCCTCCGACAAGATTGTGGAGTTGAACCAAGGAGTTTGTAAGGGCAAGGAGATCGCCTACTTCGTGAAGATCTACCGCTAGTGAGGCAAGTCCTTCGTGGGCGGCGGCCATGGTGGGATAGACAAGGTTGCTTCTTCGTGGACCCTTCGTGGGTGGAGCCCTCCGTGGACTTGGCATAACTGCTACCCTTCGTGGTTTGAAGTCTCCATCAACATGGATGTACGATAGCACCACCTATCGGAACCACGACAAAAACATCCGTGTCTCAAATTGCGTTTGAATCCTCCAAACCCTTCCCTTTACATTCTTGCAAATTGCATGCTTTATTTTCCGCTGCCTATATAATCTTTGCATGCTTGCTTGAATTGCGTGAAGATTGCTTGACTTGCTCAAAGATAACTAAAATCTGCCAAAGTCTAAAATTGGGAAAAGGTTAAGTTTTTAATTGGTCAAGTAGTCTAATCACCCCCCCCCCTCTAGACATACTTCAAGGTCCTACACATCGCAACCCCAACTTTAAGAAACGACAACTTTGGTTTCTTGCCAAACCACAGTTCATACGGTGTCGTCTCAACGGATTTAGATGGTGCCCAATTTAATGTGAATGCAGCTATCTCTAATGCATAACCCCAAAACGATAGTGGTAAATCGGTAAGAGACATCATAGATCGCACCATATCAAATAAAGTGCGGTTACGATGTCCGGACACACCATTACGATGTGGTGTTCCAGGTGGCATGAGTTTGTGAAACTATTCCATATTGTTTTAATTGAAGACCAGACTCGTAACTCAAATATTCGTCTCCGCGATCAGATCATAAAAACCTTATTTTCTTGTCACGATGATTTTCCACTTCACTCTGAAATTCTTTGAACTTTTCAAATGTTGCAGACTTATGTTTCATCAAGTAGATATACCCATATCTGCTCAAATCTTTTGTGAAGGTCAGAAAATAATGATACCCACCGCGAGCCTCAAGACTCATCAGACCGCATACATCAGTATGTATTATTTCCAATAAGTCAGTTGCTTGCTCCATTGTTCCGGAGAACGGAGTCTTAGTCATCTTGCCCATGAGGCTGGTTTGCAACATCAAGTGATTCACAATCAAGTGATTCCAAAATCCCATCAGCATGGAGTTTCTTCATGCGCTTTACACCAATATGACCTAAACGGCAATGCCACGAATAAGTTGCACTATCATTATTAACTTTGCATCTTTTTGGCTTCAATATTATGAATATGTGTATAACTACGATGGAGATCCAACAAACCATTTCCGTTGGTGTGTATGACCATAGAAGGTATTATTCACGTAAATAGAACAACAATTGTTCTCTAACTTAAATGAATAACCGTATTGCAATAAACATGATCAAATCATATTCATGCTCAACGCAAACATCAAATAACACTTATTTAGGTTCAACACTAATCCCGAAAGTATAGGGAGTCTGCGATGATGATCATATCAGTCTTGGAACCACTTCCAACACACATCGTCACTTCACCCTTTAACTAGTCTCTGTTTATTCTGCAACTCCCGTTTCGAGTTACTAATCATAGCAACTGAACTAGTATCAAATACTTAGGGATTGCTATAAACACTAGTAAAGTACACATCAATAACATGTATATCAAATATACCTTTGTTCATTTTGCCATCCTTCTTATCCGCCAAATACTTGGGGCAGTTCTGCTTCCAGTGACCAGTTCCTTTGCAGTAGAAGCACTCAGTCTTAGGCTTAGGTCCAGACTTGGGCTTCTTCACTTGAGCAGCAACTCGCTTGCTGTTCTTCTTGAAGTTCCCCTTCTTCCCTTTGCCCTTTTCTTGAAACTAGTGGTCTTGTCAACCATCAACACTTGATGTTTTTCTTGATTTCTACCTTCACGATTTCAGCATCACGAAGAGCTTGGGAATTGTTTCCGTTATCCCTTGCATATTATAGTTCATCATGAAGTTCTAGTAACTTGGTGATAGTGACTAGAGAACTCATCAATCACTATCTTATCTCGGAAGATTAACTCCCACTTGATTCAAGTGATTGTAGTACTCGGACATTCTGAGCACATGCTCACTAGCTGAGCAATTCTCCTCCATCTTGTAGGCAAAATATTGTCAGAGGTCAAATACCTCTCAACACGGGCATGAGTATGAAATACCAATTTCAACTCTTGGAACATCTTATATGTTCCGTGGAGTTTCAAAACATTTTTCAAGTCCGGTTCTAAGCCGTAAAGCATGGTGCACTAAACTATCAAGTAGTCATCATACCGAGCTTTTGTCAAACGCTCGTAACGTCTGCATCTGCTCCTGCAATAGGTCTGTCACCTAGCGGTGCATCAAGGACATAGTTCTTCTGTGCAGCAATGAGGATAATCCTCAGATCACGGATCCAATCCGCATCATTGCTACTAACATCTTTCAACATAGTTTTTCTCTAGGAACATATCAAAATAAACATAGGGAAGCAATAACGCGAGCTATTGATCTACAACATAGATATGCTAATACTACCAGGACTAAGTTCATGATAAATTAAAGTTCAATTAATCATATTACTTAAGAACTCCCACTTAGATAGACATCCCTCTAATCCTCTAAGTGATCACGAGATCCATATCAACTAAACCATGTCCGATCATCACGTGAGATGGAGTAGTTTCAATGGTGAACATCACTATGTTGATCATATCTACTATATGATTCACGCTCGACCTTTCGGTCTCCGTGTTCCGAGGCCATATCTGTTATATGCTAGGCTCGTCAAGCTTAACCTGAGTATTCCGCGTGGGCAACTGTTTTGCACCCGTTTTATTTGAACGTAGAGTCTATCACACCCAATCATCAAGTGGTGTCTCAGCACGAAGAACTTTCACAACGGTGCATACTCAGGGAGAACACTTATACCTTGATAATTTAGTGAGCGATCATCTTATAATGCTACCATCAATCAAAACAAGATAAGATGCATAAAAGATAAACATCACATGCAATCAATATAAGTGATATGATATGGCCATCATCATCTTGTGCTTGTGATCTCCATCTCCGAAGCACCGTCATGATCACCATCGTCACCGGTAGCGACACCTTGATCTCCATCGTAGCATCGTTGTCGCCTCGCCAATCTTATGCTTCTACGACTATCTCTACCGCTTAGTGATAAAGTAAAGCATTACAGAACAATTGCATTGCATACAATAAAGCGACAACCATATGGCTCGCCGATTGCCGATAACTCGGTTACAAAACATGATCATCTCATACAATAAAATATAGCATCATGCCTTGACCATATCACATCACAACATGCCCTGCAAAAACAAGTTAGACGTCCTCTACTTTGTTGTTGCAAGTTTTACGTGGCTGCTACGGGCTTAGCAAGAGCCGTTCTTACCTACGCATCAAAACCACAACGATAGTTTGTCAAGTTGGTGTTGTTTTAACCTTTGCAAGGACAGGGCGTAGCCACACTCAGTTCAACTAAAGTTGGGGAAACTGACACCCGCCAGCCACCTATGTGCAAAGCACGTCAGTAGAACCAGTCTCGCGTAAGCGTACGCGTAATGTCGGTCCAGGCAGCTTCATCCAACAATACCGCCGAACCAAAGTATGACATGCTGGTAAGCAGTATGACTTATATCGCCCACAACTCACTTGTGTTCTACTCGTGCATATGACATCTACACATAAGCCTGGCTCGGATGACACTGTTGGGGAACGTAGTAATTTCAAAAAAATTCCTACGCACACACAAGAACATGGTGATGCATAGCAATGAGAGGGGAGAGTGTTGTCCACGTACCCTCATAGACCGAAAGCGGAACCGTTAGCACAACGCGGTTGATGTAGTCGTACGTCTTCATGATCCGACCGATCAAGTACCGAACGCACGGCACCTCCGAGTTCAGCACACGTCCAGCCCGATGACGTCCCTCGAACTCCGTTCCAGCCGAGTGTTGAGGGAGAGTTTCGTCAGCACGACGGCGTGGTGACGATGTTGATGTTCTACCGACGCAGGGCTTCGCCTAAGCACCGCTACAGTATTATCAAGGTGGGCTATGGTGGAGGGGGCACCGCACACAGCTAACAGATCAATGTTGTGTCTCTGGGGTGTCCCCCTGCCCCCCTATATAAAGGAGCAATGGGGTGTACGGCCGGCCAAGGGAGAGGCGCGCCGGGAGGACTCCTACTCCCACCGGGAGTAGGACTCCCCCTCCCCTCCTTTAGGACTTGGGAGGGGGAAGGAGTGGAGGAGAAGAAGGAAGGGGGGCGCCGCCCCCCTCTCCTTGTCCTATTCGGACTGGGGGGGAGGGGCGCGTGGCCCAGCCCTAGCCGCCTCTCCTCTCTTCCACCTAGGCCCACTAAGGCCCATTAAGTTCCTGGGGGGTTCCGTAACCTCCTGCATCTAAGAAAATCCTGATTTCACCCGGGACACTTCCGATATCCAAACATAGGCTTCCAATATATCAATCTTCATGTCCCGGCCATTTTGAGACTCCTCATCATGTCCGTGATCACATCCGGGACTCCGAAAAACCTTCGGTACATCAAAACATATAAACTCATAATATAACTGTCATCGTAACGTTAAGCGTGCGGACCCTACGGGTTCGAGAACTATGTAGACATGACTGAGACACGTCTCCGGTCAATAACCAATAGCGGAACCTGGATGCTCATATTGACTCCCACGTATCTACGAAGATCTTTATCGGTCAGACCGCATAACAACATAGTTGTTCCTTCTGTCATCGGTACGTTACTTGCCTGAGATTCGATCGTCGGTATCTCAATACCTAGTTCAATCTCGTTACCGGCAAGTCTCTTTACTCGTTCCGTAATACATCATCCCGCAACTAACTCATTAGTTGAAATGCTTGCAAGGCTTAAGTGATGTGCATTACCAAGAGGGCCCAAAGATACCTCTCCGACAATCGGAGTGACAAATCCTAATCTCGAAATACGCCAACCCAACAAGTACCTTCGGAGACACCTGTAGAGCACCTTTATAATCTCCCGATTCACGTTGTGGACGTTTGGTAGCACACAAAGTGTTCCTCCGTAAACGGAGTTGCATAATCTCATAGTCATAGGAACATGTATAAGTCATGAAGAAAGCAATAGCAACATACTAAACGATCGTGTGCTAAGCTAACGGAATGGGTCATGTCAATCACATCAATCTCCCAATGATGTGATCCCGTTAATCAAATGACAACTCATGTCTATGGCTACGAAACTCAACCATATTTGATTAACGAGCTAGTGAAGTAGAGGCATACTGGTGACACTATGTTTGTCTATGTATTCACACATGTATCAAGTTTCTGGTTAATAAAATTCTAGCATGAATAATAAACATTTATCATGAAATAAGGAAATAAATAATAACTTTATTATTGCCTCTAGGGCATATTTCCTACAGTCCACCATGTAACCATAATATGTGTCCTTTCCCCTCTCGGTTGCTGCATCAAAGCGGACACCGCTGTTTTGGTTGGTGCTCTTTTGATCTTGTTCAATCGTGTAAAATGTATTCCCGTTTATCTCGTATCCTTTGTAAATCAATACATACCAAAGATGGTCCTCGGACAACAAGTACAACTCATCACAAACAGTGTTGTCACCTCCGAGACGTGTTTCCAACCAACTACTGAAAGTCCCGATGTGTTCACATGTAATCCAGTCACGACCGCCTCCGGGTGATTGGAGCGCAGACTGTTTCTTGTGTTCATTGACATATGGGGTCACCAAGGTAGAGTTCTCAGAGAACTGTAGTGTGCTTGAGACCAAGAATATCTGTCCTCGCATATTATTGAGTCCCTCCAAGCGTGTTTTTCCGTCAGTCTCCCCTCATACCGCGATTTAGGGAGACCTATCTTCTTAAGGCCAGGAATGAAGTCAACACAAAACCCAATGACATCCTCTATTTGATGGCCCATGGAGATGCTTCCTTCTGGCCTAGCGCGGCTACGGACAAATTTCTTTACGACTCCCATGAACCTCTCAAAGGGAACATATTGTGTAGAAATACGGGCCCCAGAATGACAATCTCGTCGACTAGATGAACTAGGACGTGCGTCATGATATGGAAGAAGTATGGTGGGAACACCAGCTCAAAACTGACAAGACATTGCGCCACATCACTCCTTAGCCTTGGTACGATTTCTGGATCGATCACCTTCTGAGATATTGCATTGAGGAATGCACATAGCTTCACAATGGCTAATCGGACGCTTTTCCGATAGAAGCCTCTCAATGCAACCGGAAGCAGCGATTGCGTCATAATCACGTGGCAGTCATGAGACTTTAGGTTACGGGACTTTTCTCCGGCATATTTATTATTCCCTTTATATTCGACGAGAAGCAAGTCGGGACCTTCATATCGAAAGGTGCATTCAAAGAAGATTTCTTTCTCTTTTCAGAAGAGCGTAGCTGGCAGGACCTTCATACTGCTTTGGAGGCATGCCGTATTTTTCGTGCAAATGTTGCAGGTCCTCCCGTGCCTCAGGTGTATCTTTTGTCTTCCCATACACGCCCAAGAATCCTAGCAGGTTCACGCAAAGGTTCTTCGTCACGTGCATCACGTCGATTGAAGAGCGGACCTCTAGGTCTTTCCAGTAGGGTAGGTCCCAAAATATAGATTTCTTCTTCCACATGGGTGCGTGTCCCTCAGCGTCATTCAGAACAACTAGTTGATAACCCACAAGTATAGGGGATCGCAACAGCTTTCGAGGGTAGAGTATTCAACCCAAATTTATTGATTCGACACAAGGGGAGCCAAAGAAAATTCTTGAGTATTAGCAGTTGAGTTGTCAATTCAACCACACCTGGATAACTTAGTATCCGCAGCAAAGTGTTTAGTAGCAAAAGTGGTATGATAATAAAGGTAACGGTAGCAAAAGTAAAGATAAATGTTTTTGGGTTTTTGTAGTAGTTGTAACAGTAGCAACGGAAAAGTAAATAAGCGAAGAACAATGTGTGAAAGTTCGTAGGCAATGGATCAGTGATGGATAATTATGCCGGATGCGATTCCTCATGCAATAGTTATAACATAGGGTGATATAGAACTAGCTCCAATTCATCGATGCAATGTAGGCATGTATTCCGTAAATAGTCATACGTGCTTATGGAAAAGAACTTGCATGACATCTTTTGTCCTATCCTCCAGTGGCAGCGGGGTCCTTACGGAAATTAAGGGATATTAAGGCCTCCTTTTAATACAGAACCGGAACAAAGCATTATCACATAGTGAATACATGAACTCCTCAAACTACGGTCATCACCGAGAAGTATCCCGATTATTGTCACTTCGGGGTTGTCGGATCATAACACATAATAGGTGACTATAGACTTGCAAGATAGGATCAAGAACACACATATATTCATGAAAACATAATAGGTTCAGATCTGAAATCATGGCACTCGGGCCCTAGTGACAAGCATTAAGCATAGCAAAGTCATAGCAACATCAATCTCAGAACATAGTGGATACTAGGGATCAAACCCTATCAAACCTAACTTGATTACATGGTAAATCTCATCCAACCCATCACCGTCCAGCAAGCCTACGATGGAATTACTCATGCACGGCGGTGAGCATCATGAAATTGGTGATGGAGGATGGTTGATGATGACGACGGCGCATTTAATCCCCTCTCCGGAGCCCCGAACGGACTCGGATCAGCCCTCCCGAGAGAGATTAGGGCTTGGCGGCGGCTCCGTGTCGTGAAACGCGATGAAACTTTCTCTCTGATTTTTTCTCCCGAGACGGAATATATGGAGTTGGAGTTGAGGTCGGAGGAGGTCCACGGGGCCCATGAGATAGGGGGCGCGCCCCCCTGTCTCGTGGATAGGCCCTGGGCCCGTGGTGTATTTCTTTCGCCCAGTAATTCTTATAAATCCCAAAAAGTGCCTCCGTGGATTTCTACGACATTCCGAGAACTTTTCTTTTCTACACATAAAACAACATCATGGTAGTTCTGCTGAAAACAGTGTTAGTCCGGGTTAGTTTCATTCAAATCATGCAAGTTAGAGTCCAAAACAAGGGCAAAAGTGTTTGGAAAAGTAGATACGTTGGAGACGTATCAACTCCCCCAAGCTTAAACCTTTGCTTGTCCTCAAGCAATTCAGTTGATAAACTGAAAGTGATAAAGAAAAACTTTTAGAAACTCTGTGTGCTCTTGTTGTTGTAAACATGAAAATCCAACATTCAAGTTTCAGCAAATATTATGAACTAACCGTACACTCAATAACACATAGGTCTCAAAATTACTTATATAAATAACATGATTAGCTAGCGAGTCATAATACTAAAACTCGGATGACAACACTTTCTCAAAATAATCATAACATGATATAACAAAATGGTATCTCGCTATCCCTTTCTGAGACCGCAAAACATAAATGCAGAGCACCTTTAAAGATCAAGGACTGACTAAACATTGTAATTCATGGTAAAAGAGATCTAGTCAAGTCATACCCAATATAAACCAATAATAATGAATGCAAACCACAGTGTGCTCTCAAATGGGTGCTTTTTAATAAGAAGGGTGATGACTCAACATAAAAGTAAATAGATAGGCCCTTCGCAGAGGGAAGCAGGGATTTGTAGAGGTGACAGAGCTTGATTTTAAAATAGAGATTGAATAACATTTTGAGCGGCATACTTTCGCTGTCAACGCAACAACTATGAGATGGATGTATCTTCCATACTACATGCATTATAGGCAGTTCCCAAACATAATGGTAAAGATTTATACTCCCCCAACCACTAACAAGCATCAATCCATGGCTTGCTCGAAACAACGAGTGCCTCCAACATACAACAGCCATGGGATCATGGGACTGGGCATCCCGGTTACCGGCCCTTTCTCGTGAATGAGGAGCGGAGTCCACTCCTCTCGAGAATAACCCAGCTAGCATGGAAGATATAGGCAGCCCTAGTTGAAACATGAGCTGCTCGAGCATACAAAACAAAATTTCATTTGAAGGTTTGGAGTTTGGCACATACAAATTTACTTGGAACGGCAGGTAGATACCGCATATAGGAAGGTATAGTGGACTCATATGGAACAACTTTGGGGTTTAAGGAGTTTGGATGCACAAGCAGTATTCCCGCTTAGTACAGGTGAAGGCTAGCAAAAGATTGGGAAGCGAATTAATCGAGAGAGCGACAACAGTCGTAAACATGCATTAAAATTAATTCACACCGAGAACAAGCATGAGTAGGATATAATATACCATGAACATAAATATCATGAAGGCTATGTTGATTTGATTCAACTACATGTGTGAACATGTGCCAAGTCAAGTCACTCAATTCATTCAAAGGAGGATACCATCCCATCATACCACATCATAATCATTCTAATAACATGTTGGCACGCAAGGTAAACCATTATAACTCATAGCTAATCAAGCATGGCACAAGTAACAATAATCTCTAAATGTCATTGCAAATATGTTTACTTCATAATAGCTGACTCAGAAACGATGAACTCATCATATTTACAAAAACAAGAGAGGTCGAGTTCATAGCAGCTTTTCTCATCCCAATAAGTCCATCATATATCGTCATTATTGCCTTTCACTCGCACGACCGAACGATGTGTATAATAAGAAGAGTGCACGTGCATTGGACTAAGCTGGAATCTGCAAGCATTCAACTCAAGAGAGAAGACAAGTAATATGGGCTCTAAATTAAATAAACAATCATGCATATAAGAGCCACTAAGCATTTTCAATATGGTCTTCTCGACCCCCAAAAGAAAGAAAAGAAAAGAAAACTATTTACACGGAAAGCTCCCAACAAGTAAGAAGAAGAACTAGAAATCTTTTGGATTTTCATTTTAATTTCTACTACAAGCATGGAAATTAAACTAACTAATTTTTGGTTTTTCTTAAGGTTTATCAAACACACAAGAAGAAAACTAGAAAAAGAAATTTAAACTAACATGGATAATACAATGAAAGAGTATGAGCACCGACGACTAGTGTGTGAACATGGATGTAAATTCGGTGAGAAATACGTACTCCCCCAAGCTTAGGCTTTTGGCCTAAGTTGGTCTAGTACCAAGGACCGCCTGGCTGATATCCGTAAGTGAAACTGGGTTGTCTTGAGATGCAGAGGCAACAACCTCCTGAGCAGCAGCGTACTGGCGAACTGCCTCCATTCCCCTCTCATATTCAGTTGCTTCTTCCCTGGTGACAACATATCTTCCTTTTGCCTGATAATCAAAAAGGTAGGGAGCAGGAAGCGTAACAGGGATGACGTTGCGTCTGTCATAGATTAGTCGATAATGGAGGAATTGTTCATTCCTCTCAAGAAAATGATAATGGAACATAGCTTCTTTATCCAAATAAACAGGAGGTAAAATTATATCCCCCTCTCTTGGGGCTATATTAAGAAAGTTAGCCACACGGGTTGCATAAATTCCTCCAAATAAATCTCCCTTTCTACTATTATTCTGCAACCTACGAGCAACTATTGCCCCCAAGTTATAACCTTTATAACCTGACACAGCACTCTTGAGGACACAAAGATCAGGAGCACACATGTGACATACCTCGTCCTTACCGTTAATGCATCTACCAATAAAGAGAGCAAAGTAATGTATAGCAGGAAAATGAATGCTCCCTATGGTAGCTTGTGCTACATCCCTAGATTCTCCTATAGTAATACTAGCAAGAAAATCTCTAAATTCAGATTTGGGAGGATCATTAATATTACCCCACTCAAGGAGTTTGCAAGCAGTTGTGAAATCCTCTAAATCCATGGTATAAGATGTATCGTAAATATCAAACATGACACTAGGAGAATTACGCAAGACAGTTGTATCTAAACCTCCGCACAAAAGAATCACCAACCGATAGTATCATAGGACACTTATCTTGTAAGAAGTCCTCCAGCTTGGCATTACGGACATATGCGTCAAATTCCTCCTTGAAGCCTGCTTCGACCATAAAATCATCAGATGGCCACTCACAAGCCCGTACATTTGCGTTCCTCGGTAGTTCAACATCTTGCTCACGTATAGCAATCATTGGCCCTTTCTTTGCCGAGGAACCTCCTTGGTACATTCTTCTAAGCATATTTCTTTTTCTGAAATTTTTTGATATTTTAGTAACTTCAAAATAAAAGTGAATCTTATATTTACTAATTGGAGGCACCTTTCATGACCTCTCATTAATCCACATCATCAAAATTAATTAAACCGTCAGATTGTAAAATTTACGGTCAGGATAAAAGAAAATTTTACGTAACACAGATGATGCCGTCCTATTGGAAAACGCATCTGACACGTCAAGACCAACAGGAGTAAAAAATACTACGGGAAGCCTCACGTACAAAATAGCCTCATGTACACGTCCAAGTCCAACGTTGAAAGAAAAGGAAAGCCTCACGTACAAAAAAAATGAAAAGCCTCACGTCAAAAAACAAGAGTCCTATCTGACAAATGCAAGTCCAACGATTGTGAAAAAACTAACAAGGAAACCTCACGTACAAAATAAAAGGAATGCCTCACGTAAAAAACAAGGAAAGGCTTCCCCGTTATCACATACCGTTAAAAATACCATGACCTGTCATTAATCCACCTCATCAAATTTAATTAATACCCCTATAAAATTGCAAAATTATTTTTTAATCTGTTAGATTGTAACATTTAAGATCAGAATAGAAGGAAAGTTTGTGTAGGGCAGATTATCACATCCAGTAGAAAAATGCATCTAATAATATATAAAAAAACTGACCTGAAACGTCCAAGTCCAAGGATAGAAACAAAAAAAATTGTCTCATGTAAAAGTGAAAAAACAAGGAAATCCCCCTATATAAAAAAGGAAAGTCTTCGCCTATTACCATAAATGAAGAAAGAAAGCCCCCGTAAAAAGATCTTACATTAAAAGGTAAAAGAAAATCCACGAATCAGACTGATTGCCCGTGAAATAAAAATAAGCCTCCATCAATCAAATATTCTTCCGATTAAAATCTGTATGGACTTCTCTATATGGTCGCTACCTCCTTCTGTCCTTCAAACCTGCTCTCCTACTATGGCCAGCGCACGGTGTGTTGAACTGGTCGAGATTGCCCACTAGATGACACAGGCTATGCACGGTAAGGAAAGACTTGTATCGACTCAACACTGAAAACAAATTGATATAATCTAGGTGATGAAGAACGTAGAAAGTCATACTATAAGTAAGTTAGATGTTATATTTATTATTTTATTATCAAGAATAGTTATTTTTTGAGGAATCCGACCGTCAAATTATGTTTTTGATTTCCTGGGCTAGACAAGTTGGGCCACTTAATTTATGAATTAGTTTTCGTTGATGGAATTTAAATGCATGCCGATAAAGCACATGGGCAGAGGGTCAGTGTCCCCGGTAATGAGAAATTCATCACATCATGCTTCCGTTATGTACTTTGAAGTACTACTATTTTCTGGGTGTCCTACATAAATGCAAATGTAAGAGACAACATTACAAATATTAATTTTGTCCATTATATTGGAAAACAAAGGATATCTATGTAATTGAAGAAAATTCAGATCTATTTACGCACCTCCATAAGTCTTCTTTCAAATTTAAATCCAGTTAGAATTTGTACTGCTTTGCTTACTACTCCTAATAAACGATCTAAACAACGGAGCGTGCAGTTATCCATGCCAATCATCCTTGATAATTAATTGTCAGGATCAGATCTAGATGAGCAACATAAATAACATTGGATGGAGCGGCTTGTCGAAGCTACTCCTGTACTCTGTCGGGCATTGGCTGCATCCAATGTCAACAGGTAGTGGTGTCGTGCAAGTTTAGTCAGCACGCTAAATCAACTTCGGCGTTGATTACTATTATTATGCACGCCCATAATATTATTTCCTGTACAGATATACTACTTTGCCTAACATGCATGCTTCCCATTGATGAATTACATGTGGACTCACATGATTCTTCGCTGGTGCAGATTTGTAAGGCATATTATTTGTGTATATAGTACGCTTATGCATGCATTTATTTCGGCCTTATAGGTAAAATACATAGCTATTAAATGTCTTTTAATACCCATAAATTTCTACAAGAACAAAACAATCTGGATGTTTTAGCACCACAAAGATATGATATAGACAAAGAATTATGTTTGTGATATACATATGCGTTTAGGGATAAAAAGTACTAAAACTTTCAGGCACATTAATCACAAAAACACTTTAAGATTATTATTTTGGTATAAAGAAGAACTTGGAATCTGAATAATCTATCACACAATTCCCAGCCAATTATAAATGACCTTCTTTAAGAATATGTTTGTTAGATGAGAACATAAAATATGGTGGAACTGATTCTCTACTCTCCTATGTTCTCGAGGGAGGACTTCTGTTTAAATCGTCATATAAAAT
Organism: Aegilops bicornis; assembly: GCA_021605145.1. Classification (NCBI taxonomy): domain Eukaryota; kingdom Viridiplantae; phylum Streptophyta; class Magnoliopsida; order Poales; family Poaceae; genus Aegilops; species Aegilops bicornis. The sequence goes on from CM038675.1 coordinate 777,067,174, forward strand.
CTAATCCACAAAAGGTTTTAAGATCAAATTCTAGCCTGCTTCCGTGGCAAAAGGAAGATGTATGCTTTTTAGGTAGGGAAATAAGGGACGATGTATGCTACAATAGCCAATAGGGCACCTAACCTTATAATCATGAACAAATGATCAATGCAAAAATGTTTACATTTGTAATCGCTTTTTACAATCCCCTTTCCGGTTTATGGGCTCATCCTACAAATCACATTAACCAAGGAGGGCGTACTTAAGTGCTAGACAACATATTAATAATACATGCATGACCCTCTCACTCTTTTATGCATTGGTTGATTCTACAGTGTGAATCATAATTTAATGTAGGCATAGCAATATTTGCATATTCCAGAACAACGAACTTTATATAGGATTTTTTTTGTAAATCTTTTAGATATACCCTCTAAAAGAAAAAAAGGGGGTAGTATAAAAATTATAAGTGCTAGCCCGTGCAGATGCACGGGTTGATGACTAGTAAAACTAAACAAGATTGATAGCAACTACTCCTACAAGTGCCTAGAGCCTATATCGTGCATTGGAATTGCTTGGGACCTCAAAAATTTAACATGCAAGCTCAAGGACATGGTCACCTATGCAGCAAAAATTTGCAATGAATAAAGCACTAGAACAAAAACTAATTGGACCAATGGAGGAGTCACATACAAAGCAACAATCTCCCAAAGCAGTTTTGTGAATGGAGCTTTGAGCAAGGAGATCGAAAATCGCAGCAAAATGAGCTAGAACTCGTGCTTGAGCTGGATGGGGATTTTTTTGGGTGGAAGATGAAGTGTGTGGGTGCAGGAATAAGTGGAGGGGGCCACCAGGGGCCCACGAGACAGGGGGAACGCCCTACAGGGGGGCGCCCTCCTCTCTCGTGGCCTGGTGCTTGGCCCTCCTGAAGTGTTTTCAGTGCCTAAAATCCTCAAATATTCCAGAAAAAATCATACTAGATTTGCAGGGCATTTGGAGCACTTTTATTTTCAGACTATTTTTTAATGCACGGATAATTCGGAAAACAGACGGATAATACTATTTTTGCTTTATTTATTCTAAATAACTGAAAGTAAAAGGAGGGTACAGAAGGTTGTGCCTTCTAGTTTCATCCATCTCGTGATCATCAAAATGAACCCACTAACAAGGTTGATCAGGTCTTGTTAACGAACTCATTCCGAATGACACGGAACCGGAGAAATTTCGAATAACACTAATTTACCTCAACGGGGATGTGAAAATCCCCAACAATAAGAATATCATACTTTTTCTTGACAGTAGGGAGAGGAAATTTAAAGCCTACAAAAATGATAGTTGGAACTTTTTCAATAGAATTGATGCTATGGACTTGAGATCGTTTCCTCGGAAAATGTACCGTATGCTCATTACCATTAACATGAAAAGTGACATTGCCTTTGTTGCAATCAATAACAGCCCCTGCAGTACTAAGAAAAGGTCTGCCAAGGATAATAGACATACTATCGTCCTCGGGAATATCAAGAATAACAAAGTCCGTTAAGATAGTGACATTTGCAACAACAACAGGCACATCCTCACAAATACCGACAGGTATAGCAGTTGATTTATCAGCCATTTGCAAAGATATTTCAGTAGGTGTCAACTTATTCAATTAAAGTCTACGATATAAAGAGAGAGGCATAACACTAACACCGGCTCCAAGATCACATAAAGCCGTTCTAACATAATTTCTTTTAATAGAGCAAGGTATAGTTGGTACACCCGGATCTCCAAGTTTCTTTGGTATTCCACCCTTAAAAGTGTAATTAGCAAGCATGGTGGAAATTTCAGCTTCCGGTATCTTTCTTTTATTTGTGATGATATCCTTCATATACTTAGCATAAGGATTTACTTTAGGCATATCAGTTAAGCGCATACGTAAGAAAATAGGTCTAATCATTTCAGCAAAGCGCTCAAAATCCTCATCATCCTTTGACTTGGATGGTTTAGGGGGAAAGGGCATGGGTTTCTGAACCCATGGTTCTCTTTCTTTACCGTGCTTCCTAGCAACAAAATCTATCTTATCATAACGTTGATTCTTTGATTGTGGGTTATCAAGATCAACAGCAGGTTCAATATCTACATCATTGTCTTTGCTAGGTTGAGCATCAACATGAACATTATCATTAACATTATCACTAGGTTCATGTTCATCACCTGATTGTGTTTCAGCATCAGAAATAGAAATATCATTGGGATTCTCAGGTGTGTCTATGACAGGTCACTAGAAGCATGCAAAGTTCTATCGTTTTTCTTCTTCTTCTTTTTAGAAGAACTAGGTGCCTCTAATTTATTTCTCAGAGAATCTTGCTCGATTCTCTTAGGGTGGCCTTCAGGATACAAAGGTTCCTAAGTCATTCTACCAGTTCTAGTAGCCACTCTAACAGCAAAGTCATTTTTATTATTTAATTCATCAAGCAAATCATTTTGAGCTTTAAGTACTTGCTCAGCTTGAGTAGCAACCATAGAAGCATATTTGCTAACGTGGTGAAGTTCATCTTTAACTCTAGCCAGATTATCACCAACGCGTCCTATCTCGAAAACATTATTCTTTAACTCTCTACCAACATAAGCATTAAAACTTTATTGCCTAGCCATAAAGTCATCAAATTCATCTAAGCATGGGCTATGAAATTTAGTAGAGGGTATTTCAACTTGATCATATCTATAGAGAGAATTTACCTTTACTACCTGTGTCGGGTTATCAAAGGCAATGTAGTTCTTCAGGCGGTATATTAAGACCATGTATTTCTTCAATAGGTGGTAAATTCTTAACATCTTCAGCTTTAATACCTTTTTCTTTCATTGATTTCTTTGCCTCTTGCATATCTTCAGATCGAGAAATAAAACACCTCTCTTCTTTGGAGTGGGTTTAGGAATAGGCTCGGGAGTTGGCTCAATTGGTTCAGGAATTACTTGAGAACTGGCTCGAAGAGTCCAATTATTTTCATTAGTCAACATATTATTCAATAATATTTCAGCTTTGTCATCGTTTCTTTCCTGGAAAACACAACCAGCACAACTATCCAAGTAGTCCTTGGAAGCATCGGTTAGTCCATTATAAAAGATATCAAGTATTTCATTTTTCTTAAGAGGATGATCAGGCAAAGCATTAAGTAATCGGAGAAGCCTCCCCCAAGCTTGTGGGAGACTCTCTTCTTTGATTTGCACAAAATTATATATTTCCATAAGGTAGCTTGTTTCTTATGAGCAGGGAAATATTTAGCGTGGAAGTAATAAATCATATCCTCGGGACTACGCACACAACCAGGAGCAAGAGAATTATACCAAGTCTTAGCATCACCCTTTAATGAAAAGCGGAAATATCTTAAGGATATATAAATAGCGAGACTTCTCATTATTAGTAAATAGGGTGGCTATATCATTCAACTTGGTAAGATGTGCCACAACAGTTTCAGATTCAAGGCCATAAAAAGGATCAGATTCAACTAAAGTAATAATATAAGAATCAACAGAGAATTCATGATCCTTATCAGTAACACAGATAGGTGAAGTAGCAAACGCGGGATCGGGTTTCATTCTAGCATTAAGAGACTGCTGCTTCCATTTAGCTAATAATTTCTTAAGATCATTTCTATCATTGCAAGCAAGGATTTCAAGAGCAGCTTTTTCATTCATAACATAACCCTTAGGAACAATAGGTAAAACATAATCATTGGGGGACCTTCATCATCACTATCATCAATAATAGGTTCTTCAATATTTTCATTCCCCTAACTCTAGCAAGTTGTTCATCAAGAAATTCACCTAATGGCAAAAGTAGTATCACGCATGTAAGTAGTTTCATCATGCATAGCAGAAGTGGCATCATCAATAACATGCGACATATCAGAGTTCATAGCAGTAGCAGGTTTAGGTGTCGCAAGCCTACTAATAACGGAAGGAGAATCTAGTGCAGAGCTAGATGGCAGTTCCTTACCTCCCCTCGTAGTTGAGGGCAAAATAGTAGTTCGATCATCTTTCAAGTTCTTCATAGTGATCAACAGATATAAATCCCAGGTGACTCAGAGAATAGAGCTATGTTCCCCGGCAACGGCGCTAGAAATTAGTCTTGATAACCCACAAGTATAGGGGATCGCAACAGCTTTCGAGGGTAGAGTATTCAACCCAAATTTATTGATTCGACACCAGGGAGCCAAAGAATATTCTTGAGTATTAGCAGTTGAGTTGTCAATTCAACCACACCTGGATAACTTAGTATCTGCAGCAAAGTGTTTAGTAGAAAAAGTGGTATGATAATAAAGGTAACGGTAGCAAAAGTAAAGATAAATGTTTTTGGGTTTTTGTAGTAGTTGTAACAGTAGAAACAGAAAAGTAAATAAGCGAAGAACAATATGTGAACAGCTCGTAGGCAATGGATCGGTGATGGATAATTATGCCGGATGCGATTCCTCATGTAATAGTTATAACATAGGGTGATATAGAACTAGCTCCAATTCATCGATGCAATGTAGGCATGTATTCCGTAAATAGTCATACGTGCTTATGGAAAAGAACTTGCATGACATCTTTTGTCCTACCCTCCCATGGCAGCGGGGTCCTTACGGAAACTAAGGGATATTAAGGCCTCCTTTTAATAGAGAACCGGAACAAAGAATTAGCACATAGTGAATACATGAACTCCTCAAACTACGGTCATCACCGAGAAGTATCCCGATTATTGTCACTTCGGGGTTGTCGGATCGTAACACATAATAGGTGACTATAGACTTGCAAGATAGGATCAAGAACACACATATATTCATGAAAACATAATAGGTTCATATCTGAAATCATGGCACTCGGGCCCTAGTGACAAGCATTAAGCATAGCAAAGTCATAGCAACATCAATCTCAGAACATAGTGGATACTAGGGATCAAACCCTAACAAAACTAACTTGATTACATGGTAAATCTCATCCAACCCATCACCGTCCAGCAAGCCTACGATGGAATTACTCACGCACGGTGGTGAGCATCATGAAATTGGTGATGGAGGATGGTTGATGATGACGACGGCGACGAATCCTCCTCTCTGGAGCCCCGAACGAACTCCAGATCAGCTCTCCCGAGAGATATTAGGGCTTGGCAGCGGCTCCGTGTCGTGAAATGCGATGAAACTTTCTCTCTGATTTTTTTCTCCCCGAGACGGAATATATGGAGTTGGAGTTGAGGTCGGAGGAGGTCCACGGGGCCCATGAGATAGGGGGCGCGCCCCCCTGTCTCGTGGATAGGCCCTGGGCCCGTGGTGTATTTCTTTCGCCCAGTAATTCTTATAAATCCCAAAAAGTGCCTCCGTGGATTTCCAGGACATTTCGTGAAATTTTCTTTTCTACACATAAAACAACATCATGGTAGTTCTGCTGAAAACAGCGTCAGTCCGGGTTAGTTTCATTCAAATCATGCAAGTTAGAGTCCAAAACAAGGGCAAAAGTTTTTGGAAAAGTAGATATGTTGGAGACGTATCACTAGTCCGTCGGGACCCTTTCCAGAGATTACGTGTAAATCATTGACCATAGCAAGTACGTGATCACCGGTACGCATGGCGGGCTTCTTCCGGTGATCTACCTCGCCTTTGAAATGCTTGCCTTTCTTTCGACATTCATGGTTGGTCGGAAGAAATCGACGGCGGCCTGTGTACACATTCTTCCTGCATTTGTCCAGGTATATACTTTCAGTGTCATCTAAACAGTGCGTGCATGTGTGGTATCCCTTGTTTGTCTGTCCTGAAAGGTTACTGAGAGCGGGCCAATTGTTGATGGTCACAAACAGAAACGCCTTTAGGTCAAATTCCTCCTGTTTGTGCTCATCCCATGTACGTACACCGTTTCCATTCCACAGCTGTAAAAGTTCTTCAACTAATGGCCTTAGGTACACATCAATGTCGTTGTCGGGTTGCTTAGGGCCTTGGATGAGAACGGCATCATAATGAACTTCCGCTTCATGCACATCCAAGGAGGAAGGTTATACATACATAGAGTCACGGGCCAGGTGTTGTGATTGTTGCTCTGCTCCCCGAAAGGATTAATGCCATCCGCGCTTAAAGAAAACCATACGTTCCTTGGGTCACTTGCAAACTCATCCGATTTTCTCTCGATTTTTCTCCACCGTGACCCGTCGGTGGGTGCTCTCAACTTCACGTCTTTCTTACGTTCCTCACCGTGCCATCGCATCAACTTGGCATGCTCTCCGTTTACGAATAGACGCTTTCAACCGTGGTATTATAGGAGCATACCACATCACCTTCGCAGAACCCTCTTCCTGCAGGGCTCGTCGTCAACATCACCAGGTCATCTCGTCGATCTTATACCGTAATGCACCGCATACCGGCATGCGTTCAGATCCTTGTACGCACCGCGTAGAGGATGCGATAATTAGGGCATGCATGTATCTTCTGCACCTCCAATCCTAGAGGGCATATGACCTTCTTTTATGCGTACGTACTGTCGGGCAAGTCGTTATCCTTTGGAAGCTTCTTCTTCAATATTTTTAGTAGCTTCTCAAATCCTTTGTCAGGCACAACATTCTCTGCCTTCCACTGCAGCAACTCCAGTACGGTACCGAGCTTTGTGTTGCCATCTTCGCAATTGGGGTACAACCCTTTTTTGTGATCCTCTAACATGCGATCGAACTTTAGCTTCTCCTTTTGACTTTCGCATTGCGTCCTTGCATCAACAATGACCCGGCGGAGATCATCATCATCGGGCACATCGCCTAGTTCCTCTTGATCTTGATAGCTTCCCCGTTGCAGCATCATTGGGCACATCATCTGGTTCCTCTTGATCTTCGAGCTTCCCCGTTGCAAAGCATCACCGTATTCGGGGGGCACATAGTTTTCATCGTCCTCTTCTTCTTCGCTGCCTTCCATCATAACCCCTATTTCTCCGTGCCTCGTCCAAACATTATAGTGTGGCATGAAACCATTGTAAAGCAGGTGGGTGTGAAGGATTTTCCGGTCAGAGTAAGACTTCGTATTCCCACATTTAGGGCACGAACAATGCATAAAACCATTCTGCTTGTTTGCCTCAGCCACTTCGAGAAAATCATGCACGCCCTTAATGTACTCGGAGGTGTGTCTGTCACCGTACATCCATTGCCGGTTCATCTGCATGCATTATATATAATTAAGTGTGTCAAAAACCATTACAGAACATCATGAATAGATAATTAAGTGACCAAATTAATAGAAGTTTATCATCACACTAAAACCAAAGTACATACATAGTTCTCATCTAACAAAATATAGCTCTCCAGAGCATCTAAATTAATTAAACCATACATTGAAACTATGTAAAACATTTCAATGTGAAAACAAATGCGATCATAATCGCAACCAAGGTAACAATTGATCCAACGGCATAATGATACCAAGCCTCGGTATGAATGGCATATATTCTAATCTTTCTAATATTCAAGCGCATTGCATCCATCTTGATCTTGTGATCATCGACGACATCCGCAACATGCAACTCCAATATCATCTTCTCCTCCTCAATTTTTTTTATTTTTTCCTTCAAGAAATTGTTTTCTTCTTCAACTAAATTTAACCTCTCGACAATAGGTCGGTTGGAATTTCTGGTTCACATACCTCCTAGATAAATAAAATCTATGTCACGTTGGTCGGCATAATTTTCATAAACAATAAATGAACCAATAGTTATAAAGATAATATATACCACATCTGAATCATAGACAGGGCCCGAGGGCCGTGAGGCGGATACCAAAACCATCGCACTATATAATAACAAGCAATAAAATAGTAAGAAAATTAGACAAGTATCTATCTAAAGCAAGAAATTTTTTTCTTTCAGAAAGAAGATAAGAACAAGAGGCTCACCACGGTGGTGTCGGTGACGAGATCGGCAGGCGATCGGCAGCAGTGAAAGGCAGGGGACGGGCGTGACGGGCCGCTAATATAAACCTAGACAAATCTCGGGGAAAATAGAGTTCGGAGGTCGTGCTTCAAGAGGAGAAATCTTAACTAGTGTGGCTCGGGCATTTCATCCCACACCTCATGTGCATAGGAGGTGAGTTAGAGCACCACAAAGCCCTCCCCTCCCCGGCCAGAGAAAAAAAGAGCAGTGGAGTGCTCTGCTCGTGGGCGAGGGGTATATATAGGCACCTCAATTTTCCCGATTTGTGGCATGAACTGGGACTAAAGGGCAGCCTGTTGTCCCGATTCAAGCCACCAACCGGGACCAATGGTGGTGGGCCAGGAGCCAGGCCCATTGGTCCCGGTTCGTCCCAACAACCGGGACCAATGGCTCATGTGGCCTGGCCGGCCCCCTGGGCTCACGAACCGGGAACAATGCACCCATGGGTCCCGGTTCTGGACTGAATCGGGACTAATGAGCTGACCCGGCCTGAACCAAAGCCCTCTTTTCTACTAGTGGTTGCACCACACTATGTGCAATCTGCGTAAGTCGGTTAGTGCTCACATTAAGCAGACATATCGGTATGAACTGCTCAATACGCATTACGTCCCCCTTCTTTGGCAACAACGTTATTGTTCCAAATTTTAGGTCGAATAGCTGCAGTTGGCCATTAAATAAGTAATTGAACATTTGCAAGAGGTTGCCCTTAACGATATGCCAGTATTTCTTATAAACTCCACTAGGAAACCACTCGGTCCTGAAAATATGATAATGTTTTGCAATTATATTATAGTGCAAAGTCTATTATAAGCATGTGACCATTGTGCATGGTCTAACTTCAACCGTAATCCATGAAAATGTCTAAGTTGAACCTTAAACTATCTAAAAATGTTTAAAATGGTCCTATATTTTGAAGGAAATATGTCGTAGAGGCAATAATAAAGTTATTATTTATTTCCTTATTTCATGATAAATGTTTATTATTCATGCTAGAATTTTATTAACCAGAAACTTGATACATGTGTGAATACATAGACAAACATAGTGTCACTAGTATGCCTCTACTTGACTAGCTCGTTAATCAAAGATGGTTATGTTTCATAACCATAGACATGGGTAGTCATTTGATTAACGGGATCACATCATTAGGAGAATGATGTGATTGACATGAACCATTCCGTTAGCTTAGCACCCGATCGTTTAGTATGTTGTTATTGCTTTCTTCATGACTTATACATGTTCCTATGACTATGAGATTATGCAACTCCCGTTTACCGGAGGAACACTTTGTGTGCTACCAAACGTCACAACGTTCTGGGTGATTATAAAGGTGCTCTACAGGTGTCTCCGAAGGTACATGTTGGGTTGGCGTATTTCGAGATTAGGATTTGTCACTCCGATTGTCGGAGAGGTGTCTCTGGGCCCTCTCGGTAATGCACATCACTTAAGCCTTGCAAGCATTGCAACTAATGAGTTAGCTACGGGATGATGTATTACGAAACGAGTAAAGAGACTTGCCGGTAACGATATTGAACTAGGTATTGAGATACCGACGATCGAATCTCGGGCAAGTAACATACCGATGACAAAGGGAACAACATATGTTGTTATGCGGTCTGACCGATAAAGATCTTCGTTGAATATATGGGAGCCAATATGAGCATCCAGGTTCCGCTATTGGTTATTGACCGGAGACGTGTCTCGGTCATGTCTACATAGTTCTCGAACCCGTAGGGTCCGCACGCTTAACGTTACGATGACAGTTATATTATGAGTTTATATGTTTTGATGTACTGATGGTTGTTCGCAATCCCGGATGTGATCACGGACATGATGAGGAGTCTTGAAATGGTCGAGACATGAAGATTGATATATTGGAAGCCTATGTTTGGATATCGTAAGTGTTCCGGGTGAAATCGGGATTTTACCGGAGTACCGGGAGGTTACCGGAACCCCCCGGCAACTTGATGGGCCTTAGTGGGCTTTGGTGAAAGAGAGGAGAGGAGGCCAGGGCAGGGCCGCGCGCCCCTCCCCCCCCCCTAGTCCGAATAGGACAAGGAGAGGGGGGCGGCGCCCCTGAGGGAGTCCTGGATTAGGGGGTATCCGGACAGCTGGACTGTGTACAACGTCCGGACTATTGAAGCACGAAGATACAAGACTCAAGACTTCGGCCCGTGTCCGGATGGGACTTTCCTTGGCGTGGAAGGCAAGCTTGGCGATCCGGATATTATATTTCCTTCCTTGTAACCGACTCCGTGTAAAACCTAGCCCTCTCCGGTGTCTATATAAACCGGAGAGGTTGGTCCTTGGTAGGCCGATCACAATTACAATCATACCATCATAGGCTAGCTCTTAGGGTTTAGCCTCTACGATCTCGTGGTAGATCTACTCTTATACTACCCATATCATCAATATTAATCAAGCAGGAATTAGGGTTTTACCTCCATCATGAGGGCCCGAACCTGGGTAAACATCTGTGTCCCTTGCTTCCTGTTACCATCAGCCTTGACGCATAGATCGGGACCCCCTACCCGAGATCCGCCGGTTTTGACACCGACATTGGTGCTTTCATTGAGAGTTCCTTCGTGTCGTCGCCGCCAGCTCGATGGCTCCTTCGATCATCATCAACATCGCTGTCTGGCGAGACTTCCCCGGACAGATCTTCGTGTTCGGGCGGTTTCGCATCAAGGGCCAACTCGCTTGGCCATCTGGAGCAGATCGACAGCTACGCCCCTGGCCACCAGGTCAGGTTCGGAAACCTGAACTACACGTGGACATCCGCGGAGACTTGATCTTCGATGGATTTGGGCCTATGCCAGGAGCACCGGACAGCCACGACGAGCATGGCCTAGACCTGCCGTCGGATGAAGTTCGGGGTATCGCCCCCGCATTATCTCCGGACCTAGATCCGGAGCAGGTCGCGCTGCCTAAGGACGGAGGGATGGACCCCGCCCCCCAGGTCGCACACTCATCCGCGGTGGAGCCGAACATGGGCCTTACCTCTGCGGTGGCCTGTGACTCCGAACCCCCGGATTCATATCCGGACGTTGGTTCCAGTCCGCACACTCCCGAGCCCGTCGGGCCAGGATGGGCTCCGGTAATGGAGTTCACCGCTATGGATATCTTCCAGCACTCGCCCTTTGGCGACATGCTGGACTCATTAAAGTCTCTCTCTTTGTCAGGAGGCTCTTCGCCGAACTATGTCCGGCTTGAGTGGGAGGCAGGCGACGAAGGAATTTGTTGCCCACCCACCACCCACTTCATTGCCACGGTCGATGACTTAACCGAGTCTTGAACCCGACTCACGAAGACATCGATGGTATGGATGACGATGCAGGAGAAGAACATGAACCACCGCTCAGTGGGGGGTGGACAGCCACCACTTCTTATGATATATATATGGTGGACACTACGAAGGAGACAAATGGCGATGAGGCAACGGAGGATAAAACCTCAGGGGAAAAACCAAAGAATGGGCGTCATCGGCGCCACTCCAAGCCCCGCCACACTAATACCGGCCCAGGAGATGAAAACAATCCGAATGCGTCGAAGAAGAATACAACCCTGAACAGCCCGCCTTCGAGCAGGCCGAACAGGAGGATGAGTAGGTCAGCCCAGAAGAACAGGTGACGGACGGATACCGGGAGGAGGACAGCTACATGCCCCCCTCCGAAGACGAGATTAGCCTCGGCGACGACGAGTTTGGCGTGCCTGAGGATCCTCAGAGAGTGGGGCGCTTCTGCCGTCGGCTTATAGCCCGCTGCGAGGAGCCTGAAAAAGAAGCAGCAGCAACTCCAAGCTGATCAAGACCTGCTCACAGACAGATGGACTGAAGTCCTGGCAGCCGAGGAATACAGACTCGAGCACCACATGGCTGACCGGCCACCTCGTGGCCAGGATAAAACGGCATACCAGTCCGCATACCAGCCAACACCCCCACGCCAACATATTACGGCCCGGGGCAACAAATCAAGACAGCCAAGATCGATCTATGGATCGTGGGGGCGCGCCTCGGTACGTGACGAGGACCGTCACGCCGGACACACCTTCAACAAGTTCGGCCGGGACGAATATAGCCACCCAGAGCAATTTGACCTGCGTAGCCACATAGCCCGCATGCAGGCGCCGCACCCCTCTCGCTTCACTGATGAAGTAATGGATCATGAATTTCCAGAAGGGTTCAAACCCGTCAACATTGAATCATACGATGGCACAACAGACCCCGCAGTATGGATCGAAGATTTTCTTCTCCACATTCACATGGCTCGCGGGGACGATCTGCACGCCATCAAGTACCTTCCCCTTAAGCTCAAAGGACCAGCCCGGCACTGGCTAAACAACCTGCCAGCAAACTCCATTGGCAGCTGGGAAAACCTGGAAGACGCATTCCTCGACAACTTCCAGGGCACATATGTGCAACCACCTGACGCCGACGACTTGAGCCACATTACTCAACAGCCCGGAGAGTCAGCCAGGAAATTCTGGACTCAGTTCCTAACTAAGAAGAACCAAATAGTTGACTGTCCGGACGCTGAAGCCTTGGCGGCTTTCAAACATAATATCCGAGATGAGTGGCTCGCTCGACACCTCGGCCAGGAAAAACCCAAGTCCATGGCAGCTCTCACAACACTAATGACCCGCTTTTGCTGGCGAGGACGATTGGTTGGCCGCGCGGCGGCACTACGCCACAGTCCGGCAATTCGGACGGCCGCAACAATAACGGCAAGCCACGGCGTTACATGAGACATAAGCGATGGAACAACGGCGACAAAGATCAAGACACGATACCAACGCCGGATTCAGTGGATCCAAGCCCGGTCAGCGGAAGAAGCCGTTCAAAAGAAATAATCAGGGACCGTCCAATCTGGACCGCATACTGGAGCGTCCGTGCCAAATTCATGGCACCTCGGACAAGCCAGCCAAACACACAAATAGAGATTGCTGGGTATTCAAACAGGCCGGCAAGATAAACGCCGAAGACAAGGACAAGGGGCTGCACAGCGACGATGACGATGAGCCCCGACGTCCGAACACGGGGACGAAGAAATTCCCCGGTGAAAACGGTCAACATGATCTACGCCACGCACATCCCCAAGCGGGAGCAGGCGGGCACTAAGGGGCGTCTGGCGATGGAGCGATCGCCCCAAATTCAACCCTTGGTCAGCTTGCCCGATCACCTTTGATCGTAGGGATCACCCTACTAGCATCCGTCACGGCGGCTCGGCCGCATTGGTCCTAGACGCAATCATTGACGGATTCCACCTCACGCGCGTCCATATGGACGGTGGCAGCAGCCTGAACCTGCTTTACCAGGACACAGTGCGCAAAATGGGCATTGACCCTTCAAGGATCAAGCCCACTAAAACCACCTTTAAAGGTGTAATTCCTGGAGTAGAGGCCCGGTGTCCGTGCTCTATCACATTGGAAGTGGTCTTGGATCCCGGATAACTTCCGGCGAAGAGTTAATCTTCGATATCGTCCCCTTCCGCAGTGGTTACCATGCACTGCTCGGACGAACCGCATTCGTCGGATTCAATGCGATACCACACTACACATATCTCAAGCTCAAGATGCCAGGACCACGCGGGGTCATAACGGTGAACGGAAATATGGACCGCTCCCTACGAACAGAAGAACATACTGCAGCCCTTGCAGCGGAAGTACAATGCAGCCTTCTCCGATAAACCAATCCGGCGACAACAACTTCGAGCACAGTCAAGCGAGTCCGGAGCACCCTGCAACAGGATCATCAGGCATGCCAAGAGCGCGACTAGCAGTCCGGCCTCCGCTTAAGCCCCATCAAAGCAGCATTCGTGCCACGTGCACACAATTACGCACTTAAAATACCATGGGCATAGGCGGAGGCGCATCAACGACTCAGTCAATAGTGCGGGTAACCGCCAAATACTTTCATACTCTTCCCCTCTTACCTTTCAGGACATCACGTTGGCGCAACATCCTCAAAAGAGCCGAATTGCCAGACTTATAGGGAAGAGACATCCAGGGAGGCAATAGACGTTGTGCACAGAAGAAAATACCCAGGTGGAATCTATTTACGATCATTATACCTGCTTTATCTACCTGAACACAGCCTGCCCTGGATGGGACATGTCAAATAGTCCCATTCTATATTTGCTGAACGCATCCATTGTAAATGTACGCTTAAACGTATTTTTTGTCAATGAGAGATTATATATAGCGTCTGCTTATTATTCTCATTTGAGCATTTTTCTCTTATAAATGTTTATTTGATATTGCATCCGTACACCTTGGTGCGGCCGGTTTGCCAGGGGCTTCTTATGGCGCCCGGCTATATGGCAACTAAAGTCCGAACACTTTCAACAGTGCGGCACCCTGAACTTATAGCACTATATGCATCAGCTCCGAATCATGTCTTGGGTCTATAGTTGGGATAGCCCGGCTCCCTTGTTTTGTTGCCTTACGTTCCGTCATATCGGCTAAGGTAGCGCAGGGAGAACTACAGCGATTGTGTCCCGGTTCTTCCGGACGAGCACCTCAGTAGAGAAAGCCGAAAACTGACCGGCATGATGTGGCGAGAGCTGGTCGCTATTCAAGAGGTTTTAAAATCCTTAAGATTTTCCGCTTTAGGCGATAAATCGGCTTCGTCCGATCTAGGCGTGTATAGCGCCCCGATTCGGTCTTCCGGATTCTAGGGGCTTCGCCGAAATTTAAAATTGTAGACTTCTATGGCTAAGTGAAAGTTATAAAGTTGCATAGTCCGATTGCCTTGTTCGCTGCACCGGACACCTCCTTAAGGGACCAAACATTTGGGTAAAGAGTGTCTGGGTTTTCCAAGAACACCCCAGTGCTAGTCACGCGGGGGCGGAAGCCGACGACTGGCCTACTTTCAGGATTTTATAAACAGCCGCACAAAAGGTAATATTTTAAATAACAAAAGCGCTACATAGCGCAAGTAACTTCGTCTTTAATTACAAACATGACAGAGGTGAATTCATTCAAATATGGCGTCCTTGGTACACTCATTGGCGACGAGACGAGCACCCTTCATCACGCCATCGTAGTACAATTCGGGATGGCGATGCGCCTTGCCCTCCGGTGGCCCGTCCTTGACCAGCTTCTCCGCATCCAGCTTGCCCCAATGCACCTTGACGCGGGCAAAAGCTCGGCGGGCACCTTCGATACAAACAGATCGCTTGATCACTTCAAGCCGCGGGCAGCCATCCACCATCCGCTTGATCAGGCCAAAGTAGCTACTGGGCAGTAGTTCACCAGGCCACATCCTGACTATGAAGTCCTTCATAGCCAGTTTGGCCGCCCTGTGGAGTTTGACCAACTGCTTCAGTTGGTCGCTCAGAGGCATCGGATGTTCGGCCCCAGCATACTGGGACCAGAACAGCTTCTCCGTTGAGCTCCCCTCCTGGGCATGGTAGAACTCTGCAGCGTCTGAGGTGCTGCGTGGCAGATCTGCAAATGCCCCTGGAGAGCTCCGTATTCGAGTAAGTAAAAGAAACGCCTCCTCCACATGTTTGCTTTGCATAAAGAATTTCTTACCCACTGCTATCTTTTTGGCCTCCTGGATCTCCTGCTGTGCTTTCTCGGCTTCGGCCTTGGCATCCTTCAAACTCACAAGGGCCTTCGCAAGCTCGGCCTCCTTCATCTTCGGATTATGCTCCACGGACTCGCACTTTTTGCCGAGGTCCTGGAGCTCTCTTGCTCTCGCCCACTCTAGCACTTTGCTTTTCGCGCTCCTTGCATTCCAAGGCCGTTTTGTCTTCGGCCTCGGACAGCGCTTTCTTCAGGGACGCCACTTCGGTGGTGGCCCCTGTTACATGGTCGTGACACTTAGGTGTTAGACTCATCAATTCTGCCTATCCCTAAACGCATAAGAGCGGGAATTACTTACCCTTGTTCTCTTCGAGCTGCCTCTTCGTGAGGACGAGCTCTCCCTGCGCCTGCTCCAGGTCCCACTTCAGTTCGGCAACCTCGGCAAGACGGGCAAAGAAGAAGCAGCAAGCAGCACAGCCTGCTTATTCACAACAATACTTATTATTAGACTCCTGCGAATTATAGTTGACCCTCCATTTGGCTTTTCTTTCAGAACACCAACCAGAGTATTAGGGGCTACTACCTATCGGGTGGTAACTTCATACATTTTTTACTTGCCTCAAAGCCCGTCAGAAGGCTTGTGTAGGCTTCGGTTAGTCCGCTTTTGGCGCACAGAACCTTCTGAATCACCGCACTCATAAGAGTACGGTGCTCTTCTTCCAGGGAAGCGCCTCGGAGCGCTTCCACCAGGCTATCCAGCGCCGTGGATGCGCCAGAAGTCCTCGGCACGGGCGGCTCGCCCTCCCTAACAAGGGGCTGCCCGCCCAATTCTGGAACCGTTGGGGGTTCCGGAGCAGTGTTCGGTCGAGAGTTTGCCCTTTCGGCTCTCATCGACGCGATCCGCGGGGATCTTGAACCCCGCATGCCCGACATCTGGAATCCCGCCGTGGGGCGTCTCCAGAGTCACCTCCCCCTGCTCTGAGAGCCTTCGGGACAACACCTCTGCGTCATCCGCGTGTGGAGGGGTAGTGGCCGTCGGGAGCGAATTTATCGCCGAATCGCTCAGGGACCCGGAGGAGGATTCCTCGGGGTGAGCCCTGGCCGGACTGCATATATGTTCGGCACTATAAGTATGAAAACTATGAGGTGAAACCATGATAGGATGTGGACACCACGATCGCACCGGGTTTCCCGGGCAGCCACCCTCCTCATGGCGGCCGTGGCGGAATAGTCCGGAAGGGTTACCTTCCCCTTCTTGGGCGCCCAGCCTCCCGGGCGGCTTTTCTTCTTCTTCTCCCCCCAGTGCGGGAGGTGGAATTTCTCCTTGATTCCCCCCGCCTCCGCAGGAGGAATGTGTCTCGTCGTCATCGGACAACAGAGGAATAACGGCCTTGCGCCGAGGGCCTTTTCCGGCCCCCTGGCCCGCTTCGCCAGGCCCCTCATCCTTCCCGGATGGGGCGTCTTCTTCTTCTTCCTCCTCCCCTTCGTGGGAGGAGTCTGCCTCGTCGTCTTCGGACAAGACTTCAGACGCAACCTTACGCCGGAGACCCTTCCTGGTCCCCGGGGCCTTCTTTTCAGCCTTCTTCTCCGGCACCTTGTACGGTGCCGGGACTAGCATCTCCGTCAGGAGAGCATCCGCTGGATCTTCTGGCAACGGAGCTGGACAATCAATCTGCTCCGCTGTCTTCACATAATCCTGAGGCAAATATATATAAATACTTAAAACTACCCCCATGAATGTATTGGGAAAAAACTAAACCCGGTGGTGGTCCCAAAACTCACCGGATTTGGGGGCCGCGCTGCATGAAGTCCGCGGTCCTCGGATGTGGGAGGAGGTACTTCGGAGGCCTTGAACAACACTTTCCATGCCCCTTTGTGCGTCATGCCGTAGAGCTTCCGGAGCGTCTGGTGTTCGACTGGGACGAACTCCCACAGATTTACCGCCCGCCTTTGGCAGGGCAGGATCCGCGAACGAGCATGACTCGGATCACATTGACAAGCTTGATGTTCTTGTCCTTCATGCTTTTGATGCATGTCTGAGTCCGGCCAGTTCCTGTGGAATCGCCCAGTGACAGGCCCTTCTTTTCCTGTGAGGTGAGCCGCATAGGGATTCGGATCGAACTGGGGCCGCCGCCCAGTTGGCGCCGCGTGGCTGGTGATGTAGAACCATCCCGATTGCCATCCTTTTACGGTCTCCGCAAAGGAGCCGTCCAGCCAGGTGACGTTAGGCATCTTGCCCACCATGGCCCCTCCGCACTCCGCTTGTTGGCCGCGTACGATCTTCGGCCTCACGCAGAAGATTTGTAGCCACAGGCCGAAGTGAGGCCGGATGCGGAGGAAGGCCTCGCAAACGATGATGAACTCCGCGATGTTGAGGACGAAATCGGGGCTAGATCGTGGAAATCTAGCCCGTAGTAGAACATGAGCCCGCGGACGAAGGGGTGAAGTGAAAACCCTAGTCCACGGACGAAGTGGGCGACGAACAAGACCCTCTCGTGGGGTCCCGGGGTCGGAATGACCTGCCCAGCGTCCGGTAGCCGGTGCGCTATGTCTGTGGCCAAGTATCCGGCCGCCCGAAGATTTTCTATGTGCTCCTCCCTGACGGTGGAAGCCACCCACTTGCCTCCTACTCCGGACATGTTTAGCTGTGCGGAGGAGACTTGGGCTTGGGCGCTGGAGCTCAAGGGGGCAAGAGTGGGCAGAGAAGGAAGAAGGCATAGGTAAAAATGAGGAAATCTTATCCCTTTATTGAGACAACAAAAGCGGTGCGCCTCCCCACTTGCCCGTTGAGAATCGCTTGCTTCCCAAGCGCTATGATTAATGATGTGGTGGGACTACCCGTACCCGTATTGATGAGAATCCCGTGATAAGGAGGCACGATCTCTGCTTTGACAAGACGTGTCAAGGAAACCGCCTCGCAATACGCACTGAGGCTGGATGTGGGAAGTCGGTTCGAATAATGACCCGACCGTAATGACACGTCGCGTTGCTTGAAAAGTTGTCAGCAGATTGCATTTGCAAAACATCATTCTCTCTACGGTGGCATACGAAGAACATCTTGTGGATCCGGACACGGTTTGAGTGTTCGATAATTACCTTGGAGTATTCGGAGGAGGAACCCGCCCTGCAATGCCGAAGACAAGATCGCGCCAGACTCATCGTCATTGAAGCCTGGTTCAGGGGCTACCGAGGAGTCCCGGATTAGGGGTATCCGGACAATGGACTGTGTACAACGTCCGGACTATTGAAGCGTGAAGATACAAGACTCAAGACTTCGCCCGTGTCCGGATGGGACTTTCCTTGGCGTGGAAGGCAAGCTTGGCAATCCGGATATTATATTTCCTTCCTTGTAACCGACTCCGTGTAAACCCTAGCCCTCTCCGGTGTCTATATAAACCGGAGAGGTTGGTCCTTAGTAGGCCGATCACAATTACAATCATACCATCATAGTCTAGCTCTTAGGGTTTAGCCTCTACGATCTCGAGATAGATCTACTCTTGTACTACCCATATCATCAATATTAATCAAGGTGAAGTAGGGTTTTACCTCCATCGAGAGGGCCCGAACCTGGGTAAACATCTATGTCCCTTGCTTCCTGTTACCATCAGCCTTGACGCGCAGATCGGGACCCCCTACCCGAGATCCGCCGGTTTTGACACCGACAGCCCCCGCTTTCCTTTCTCCCCTCCACCTCTTCCCCCTCTCTCTCCTAGTCCAACATGGAAAAGGGGGGAGTCCTACTCTAGGACTCCTCCGGCGCGCCTCTCCCCTTGGCCAGCCGCACCCCCCCCCCTTGCTCCTTTATATACGGGGGCAAGGGGGCACCCCATAGACACAACAATTGATCTGTTTGATCTTTTAGCCGTGTGCGGTGCCCCCCTCCACCATAGTCCACCTTGATAATACTGTAGCGGTGCTTAGGCGAAGCCCTGCATCGGTTGAACATCAACATCGTCACCACATCGTCGTGCTGACGAAACTCTCCCTCAACACTCGGCTGGATCGGAGTTCGAGGGACGTCATCGGGCTGAACGTGTGCTGAACTCGGAGGTGCCGTACGTTCGGTACTTGATCGGTCAGATCGTGAAGACGTACGACTACATCAACCGCGTTGTGCTAACGCTTCCGCTTTCGGTCTACGAGGGTACGTGGACAACACTCTCCCCTCTTGTTGCTATGCATCACCATGATCTTGCGTGTGCGTAGGAAAATTTTGAAATTACTACGTTCCCCAACAGTGGCATCCGAGCCTGGTTTTATGCGTAGATGTCATATGCACGAGTAGAACACAAGTGAGTTGTGGGCAATATAAGTCATACTGCTTACCAGCATGTCATACTTTGGTTCGGTGGTATTGTTGGATGAAACGGCCCGGACTGACATTACGCGTACGCTTACGCGAGACCGGTTCTCCCGACGTGCTTTGCACAAAGGTGGCTAGCGGGTGTCGGTTTCTCCAACTTTAGTTGAACCGAGTGTGGCTACGCCCGGTCCTTGCGAAGGTTAAAATAGCACCAACTTGACAAACTATCGTTGTGGTTTTGATGCGTAAGTAAGAACGGTTCTTGCTAAGCCCGTAGTAGCCACGTAAAACTTGCAACAACAAAGTAGAGGACGTCTAACTTGTTTTTGCAGGGCATGTTGTGATGTGATATGGTCAAGACGTGATGCTATATTTTATTGTATGAGAAGATCATGTTTTGTAACCTAGTTATCGGCAATTGGCAGGAGCCATATGGTTGTCGCTTTATTGTATGCAATGCAATCGCCTGTAATGCTTTACTTTATCAATAAGCGGTAGCGATAGTCGAGAAGCATAAGATTGGCGAGACGACAACGATGCTACGATGGAGATCAAGGTGTCGCGTCGGTGACGATGGTGATCATGGAGGTGCTTCGGAGATGGAGATCACAAGCACAAGATGATGATGGCCATATCATATCACTTATGTTGATTGCATGTGATGTTTATCTTTTATGCATCTTATCTTGCTTTGATTGACGGTAGCCTTATAATATGATCTCTCACTAAATTTCAAGATAATAAGTGTTCTCCCTGAGTATGCACCGTTGCCAAAGTTCGTCGTGCCCAGACACCACGAGATGATTGGGTGTGATAAGCTCTACGTCCATCTACAATGGGTGCAAGCCAGTTTTGCACACGCAGAATACTCAGGTTAAACTTGACGAGCCTAGCATATGCAGATATGGCCTCGGAACACTGAGACAGAAAGGTCGAGCGTGAATCGTACAGTAGATATGATCAACATAGTGATGTTCACCATTGAAAGCTACTCCACTTCACATGATGATCGATTATGTTTTAGTTGATTTGGATCACGTGATCACTTAGAGGATTAGAGGGATGTCTTTCTAAGTGGGAGTTCTTAAGTAATATGATTAATTGAACTTAAACTTATCATGAACTTAGTACCTGATAGTATCTTGCTTGTCTATGTTTGATTGTAGATAGATGGCCCGTGTTGTTGTTCCGTTGAATTTTAATGTGTTCCTTGAAAAAGCAAAGTTGAAAGATGATGGTAGCAATTACAAGGACTGGGTCCGTAACTTGAGGATTATCCTCATTGCTGCACAGAAGAATTACGCCCTGGAAGCACCGCTGGTGCCGTGCCTGCCGCAAGAGCAACACCAGATGTTATGAACGTCCCGCGAGAGCAAAGCTTATGACTACTCAATAGTTCATTGTGCCATGCTTTACGGCTTAGAACCGGGACTTCAACGACGTTTTGAACGCGTCATGGAGCATATGAGATGTTCCAGGAGTTGAAGTTAATATTTCAAGCAGATGCGGATTGAGAGATATGAAGTCTCCAATAAGTTCTATAGCTACAAGATAGAGGAGAATAGTTACAAGGTGAGCATATACTCAAGATGTCCGGGTATAATAATCACTTGATTCAAGCTGGGAGTTAATCTTCCGGATGATAGCATCATTGATGTAATTCTCCAATCATCGCCACCAAGCTACAAGAGCTTCGTGATGAACTATAACATGCAAGGGATGGATAAGACGATTCGAGCTCTTCGCAATGCTAAAGGCTGCAGAGGTAGAAATCAAGAAGGAGCATCAAGTGTTGATGGTCAACAAGACCACTAGTTTCAAGAAAAGGGCAAAGGGAAGAAGAAGGAACTTCTAGAAGAACGAGCAAGCAAGTTGCTTTGCTCGGGAGAGGAAACCCAAATCTGGACCTAAGCCTGAGACTGAGTGCTTCTACTGCAAGCAGACCGGTCACTGGAAGCGGAACTGCCCCAAGTATTTGGCGGATAAGAAGGATGGCAAGGTGAACAAAGGTATATGTGATATACATGTTATTGATGTGTACCTTACTAGAGCTCGCAGTAGCACTGGTATTTGATACCGGGTTACATTGCTAATATTTGCAACTCGAAACAGTGGACTACGGATTGCTTAACACTGGCCAAGGACGAGGTGACGATGCGCGTGGGAAATGGTTCCAAAGTCGATGTGACGGCGGTCGGCACGCTACCTCTACATCTACCTTCGGGATTAGTTTTAGACCTAAATAATTGTTATTTCGTGCCAGCTTTGAGCATGAACATTATATCTGGATCTTGTTTGATGCGATACGGTTATTCATTTAAATCAGAGAATAATGGTTGTTCTATTTATATGAGTAATATCTTTTATGGTCATGCACCCTTGAAGAGTGGTCTATTTTTGATGAATCTCGATAGTAGTGATACACATATTCATAATGTTAAAACCAAAAGATGCAGAGTTGATAATGATAGTGCAACTTATTTGTGGCATTGCCGTTTAGGTCATATCGATGTAAAGCGCATGAAGAAACTCCATACTGATGGACTTTTGGAACCACTTGATTATGAATCACTTGGTACTTGCGAACCGTGCCTCATGAGCAAGATGACTAAAACACCGTTCTCCGGTACTATGGAGAGAGCAACAGATTTATTGGAAATCATACATACAGATGTATGTGGTCCAATGAATGTTGAGGCTTGTGGCGGATATCGTTATTTTCTCACCTTCACAGATGATTTAAGCAGATATGGGTATATCTACTTGATGAAGCATAAGTCTGAAACATTTGAAAACTTCAAAGAATTTTAGAGTGAAGTTGAAAATCATCATAACAAGAAAATAAAGTTTCTACAATCTGATCGTGGAGGAGAATATTTGAGTTACGAGTTTGGTCTAAATTTGAAACAATGCAGAATAGTTTCGCAACTCACGCCACCCGGAACACCACAGCGTAATGGTGTGTCCGAACATCGTAATCGTACTTTACTGGATATGGTGCGATCTATGATGTCTCTTACTTATTTACCGCTATCATTTTGGGGTTATGCTTTAGAGACAGCCGCATTCACATTAAATAGGGCACCATCGAAATCCGTTGAGACGGCGCCTTATGAACTGTGGTTTGGCAAGAAACCAAAGTTGTCGTTTCTTAAAGTTTGGGGCTGCGATGCTTATGTGAAAAAGCTTCAACCTGATAAGCTCGAACCCAAATCGGAGAAATGTGTCTTCATAGGATACCCAAAGGAGACTGTTGGGTATCAAGGAAATATGCCCTAGAGGCAATAATAAAGTTATTATTTATTTCCTCATATCATGATAAATGTTTATTATTCATGCCAGAATTGTATTAACCGGAAACATAATACATGTGTGAATACATAGACAAACATATAGTCACTAGTATGCCTCTACTTGACTAGCTCATTAATCAAAGATGGTTATGTTTCCTAACCATAGACATGTGTTGTTATTTGATTAATGGGATCACATCATTAGGAGAATGATGTGATTGACATGACCCATTCCGTTAGCCTAGCACTTGATCGCTTAGTATATTGCTATTGCTTTCTTCATGACTTATACATGTTCCTGTAACTATGAGATTATGCAACTCCGCTTACGGAGGAACACTTTGGTGCTACCAAACGTCACAACGTAATCGGGTGATTATAAAGGAGTACTACAGGTGTCTCCAAAGGTACATGTTGGGTTGGCGATTTTCGAGATTAGGTTTTGTCACTCCGATTGCTCGGAGAGGTATCTCTAGGCCTTCTCGGTAATACACATCACATAAGCCTTGCAAGCATTGCATCTAATAAGTTAGTTGTGAGATGATGTATTACGGAACGAGTAAAGAGACTTGCCGTAACGAGATTGAACTAGGTATTGGATACCGGCGGTCGAATCTCGGGCAAGTAACATACCGATGACAAAAGGAACAACGTATGTCGTTATGCGGTTTGACCGATAAAGATCTTCAGAGAATATGTAGGAACCAATATGGGCATCCAGGTTCCGCTATTGGTTATTGACCGAGAATAGTTCTAGGTCATGTCTACATAGTTCTCGAACCCGTAGGGTCCGCACGCTTAACGTTACGATGACAGTTTATTATGAGTTTATAAGTTTTGATGTACCAAAGTCTGTTCGGAGTCCCGGATGTGATCACGGACATGACGAGGAGTCTCGAAATGGTCGAGACATAAAGATTGATATATTGGAAGCCTATATTTGGATATCGGAATGGTCCCGGATGAAATCGAGATTTTATCGGAACACCGGGGGGTTACCGGAACCCTCCCGGGGGATATTGGGCCTTAGTGGGCCATGAGGGAGAATAGGAGGGCCGGCCAGGGCAGGCCGCGCGCCCCCTCCCCCCCTAGTCCGAATAGGACAAGGAGAGGGGGGGGGCGGCGCCCCCCTTCCTCTTTCCCCTCCCTCCTTTCCTGCTCCAACAAGGCAAGAGGGGGGAGTCCTACTCCCGGTGGGAGTAGGACTCCTCCAGGCGCACCCTATGAGGGCCGGCCGCACCTCCCCCTCCCTCCTTTATATACGGGGGCAAGGGGGCACCCCATGACACACAAGTTGATCTACGGATCGTTCCTTAGCCGTGTGCGGTGCCCCCCTCCACCATATTCCACCTCGGTCATATCGTCATGAGCTTAGGCGAAGCCCTCGCTACCGGTGGAGCATCATCATCGTCCACCACGCCGTCAGGTCGACGGAACTCATCCCCGACGCTTTTCTAGATCGGAGCCCGGGGATCGTCATCGAGCTGAACGTGTGCTGAACTCGGAGGTGCCGTACGTTCGGTACTTGGATCGGTCGGATCGTGAAGACGTACGACTACATCAACCGCGTTGTCATAATGCTTCCGCTTACGGTCTACGAGGTTACGTGGACAATACTCTCCCCTCTCGTTGCTATGCCATCACCATGATCTTGCGTGTACGTAGGAAACTTTTAGAAATTACTACGTTCCCCATCAGTGGCATCCGAGCCTGGTTTTATGCGTTGATGTCATATGCACGAGTAGAACACAAGTGAGTTGTGGGCGATATAAGTCATACTGCTTACCAGCATGTCATACTTTGGTTCAGCGGTATTGTGAGATGAAGCGGCCCGGACCGACATTACGCCAGACGCTTACGCGAGACTGGTTTCACCGCTTGAGCACTCGTTGCTTAAAGGTGACCGGCGGGTGTCTGTCTCTCTCACTTTAGTTGAACCGAGTGTGGCTACGCCCGTCCTTGCGAAGGTTAAAACAGCACCAACTTGACAAACTATCGTTGTGGTTTTGATGCGTAGGTAAGAACGGTTCTTGCTCAGCCCGTAGCAGCCACGTAAAACTTGCAAACAACAAAGTAGAAGACATCTAACTTGTTTTTGCAGGGCATGCTGTGATGTGATATGGTCAAGACGTGATGATATATTTTATTGTATGAGATGATCATGTTTTGTAACCGAGTTATCGGCAACTGGCAGGAGCCATATGGTTGTCGCTTTATTGTATGAAATGCAACGCTTATGTAATTGCTTTACTTTATCACTAAGCGGTAGCGATAGTCGAGAAGCAATAGTTGGCGAGACGACAACGATGCTACGATGGAGATCAAGGTGTCGGCGCGGTGACGATGGTGATCACGACGGTGCTTCGGAGATGGAGATCACAAGCACAAGATGATGATGGCCATATCATATCACTTATATTGATTGCATGTGATGTTTATCCTTTATGCATCTTATCTTGCTTTGATTGACGGTAGCATTTTAAGATGATCTCTCACTAAAAATTATCAAGACGTGTTCTCCCCGAGTATGCACCGCTGCCAAAGTTCGTCGTGCCTGCATACACGCGTGATGATCCGGTGTGATAAGCTCCACGTCCATCTACAACGGGTGCAAGCCAGTTTTGCACACGCAGAATACTCAGTTAAACTTGACGAGCCTAGCATATGCAGATATGGCCTCGAACACGGAGACCGAAAGGTCGGCGTGAATCATATAGTAGATATGATCAACATAGTGATGTTCACCATTGAAAACTACTCCATCTCACGTGATGATCGGTTATGGTTTAGTTGATTTGGATCACGTAATCACTTAGATGACTAGAGAGATGTCAATCTAAGTGGGAGTTCTTAAGTAATATGATTAATTGAACTTAAATTTATCATGAACTTAGTACCTGATAGTATTTTGCTTGTCTATGTTTACTGTAGATAGATGGCTCGTGCTGTTGTTCCGTTGAATTTTAATGCGTTCCTTGAGAAAGCGAGGATTATCCTCATTGCTGCACAGAAGAATTACGTCCTGGAAGCAACGCTGGGTGCCAGGCCTGCTGCAGGAGCAACGCCAGAAGTTGTGAACGTCTGGCAGAGCAAAGCTGATGACTACTCTATAGTTCAAAGGTGCCATGCTTTACGGCTTAGAACCGGGTCTTCAACGACGTTTTGAACGTCATGGAGCATATGAGATGTTCCAAGAGTTGAAGTTAATATTTCAAGCAAATGCCCGGATTGAGAGATATGAAGTCTCCAATAAGTTCTATAGCTGCAAGATGGAGGAGAATAGTTCACAAGGTGAACATATACTCAAAATGTCCGGGTATAATAATCACTTGATACAACCGGGAGTTAATCTTCCGGATGATAGTGTCATTGATGTAATTCTCCAATCATCGCCACCAAGCTACAAGAGCTTCGTGATGAACTATAATATGCAAGGGATGACCAAGACAATTCCGAGCTCTTCGCAATGCTAAAAGCTGCGGAGGAGAAATCAAGAAAGAGCATCAAGTGTTGATGGTCAACAAGACCACTAGTTTCAAGAAAAAGGGCAAAGGGAAGAATAAGGGAACTTCAAAAGAACAGCAAGAAAGTTGCTGCTCAAGAGAAGAAACCCAAGTCTGGACCTAAGCCTGAAATCGAGTGTTTCTACTGCAAGCAACCAGCCAATCGGAAGCGGAACTGCCCCAAGTATTTGGTGGATAAGAAGGATGGCAAGGTGAACAAAGGTATATGTGATATACATGTTATTGATGTGTACCTTACTAGAGCTCGTAGTAGCACCTCGGGTATTTCATACTGGTTACATTGCTAATATTTGCAACTCAAAACAGGGACTACGGAATAAGCGAGCACCGCAAAGGACGAGGTGACGTCTTGGCGTGGGAAGCGGGTTCCAAAGTCGATGTGATCGCGGTCGGCACGCTACCTCTACATCTACCTTCGGGATTAGTTTTAGACCTAAATAATTGTTATTTGGTGCCGCGTTGAGCATGAACATTATATCCGGATCTTGTTTGATGCGAGACGGTTATTCATTTAAATCAGAGAATAATGGTTGTTCTATTTATATGAGTAATATCTTTTATGGTCATGCACCCTTGAAGAGTGGTCTATTTTTATTAAATCTCGATAGTAGTAATACACATATTCATAATGTCGAAGCCAAAAGATGCAGAGTTAATAATGATAGTGCAACTTATTTGTGGCACCGCCGCTTAGGTCATATCGGTGTAAAACGCATGAAGAAACTCCATACCGATGGACTTTTGGAATCACTTGATTATGAATCACTTGGTACTTGCGAACCGTGCCTCATAGGCAAGATGACTAAAACACCGCTTCTCC
Source organism: Aegilops bicornis (assembly GCA_021605145.1). NCBI lineage: Eukaryota > Viridiplantae > Streptophyta > Magnoliopsida > Poales > Poaceae > Aegilops > Aegilops bicornis. The sequence goes on from CM038675.1 coordinate 777,094,534, forward strand.
GGATCTATGGAGAGAGCAACAGATTTGTTGGAAATCATACATCTGAGATGTATGTGGTCCGATGAATGTTGAAGCTCGTATGATATCGTTATTTTCTCACCTTCACAAATGATTTAAGCAGATATGGGTATATCTTCTTAATGAAGCATAAATCTGAAACATTTGAATAGTTCAAAGAATTTCAGAGTGAAGTTGAAAATCATCGTAACAAGAAAGTAAAATTTCTACGATCTGATCGTGGAGGAGAATATTTGAGTTACGAGTTTGGTCTACATTTGAAAAATTACGGAATAGTTTATAACTAACGCCACCGAACACCACAGCGTAATGGTGTGTCCGAACGTCAGAATCGTATTTTACTAGATATGGTGCGATCTATGATGTCTCTTACCGATTTACCGCAATCATTTTGGGGTTATGCTTTAGAGACGGCTGCATTCACGTTAAATAGGGCACCATCAAAATCCGTTAAGACGACTCCTTATGAACTATGGTTTGGCAAGAAACCAAAGTTGTCGTTTCTGAAAGTTTGGGGCTGCGATGCTTATGTGAAAAAACTTCAACCCGATAAGCTTGAACCCACATCGGAAAAATGTGTCTTCATAGGATACCCATAGGAGACAGTTGGGTACACCTTCTATCTCAGATCCGAAGGCAAGACATTCGTTGCTAAGAATGGATCCTTTCTAGAGAAGGAGTTTCTCTCGAAAGAAGTGAGTGGGAGAAAAGTAGAACTTGATAAGGTAACAGTACCAGCTCCCTTATTGGAAAATGGTTCATCACAGAAATCGGTTCTGTGACACCTACACCAATTAGTGAGGAAGTTAATGATGATGATCATGAAACTTGGATCAAGTTTCTACCGAACTCACGAGGTCAACTAGAGTAAGATCCGCACCAGAGTGGTACGGTAATCCTATTCTGGAAGTCATGTTACTTGACCATGGTGAACCTACAAACTATGAAGAAGCGATGGTGAGCCCGGATTCTGCAAAATGGCTGGAAGCCATGAAATCTGAGATGGGATCCATGTATGAGAACAAAGTATGGACTTTGGTTGACTTGCCCGATGATCGGCAAGCCATTGAGAATAAATGGATCTTTAAGAAGAAGACCGACGCTGATGGTAATGTAACTGTCTATAAAGCTCGACTTGTTGCAAAAGGTTTTCGACAAGTTCAAGGGGTTGACTACGATGAGACTTTCTCACCAGAAGCGATGCTTAAGTCTGTCCGAATCATGTTAGCAATTGCTGCATTTTATGATTATGAAATTTGGCAAATGGATGTAAAACTGCATTCTTGAATGGATTTCTAGAAGAAGAGTTGTATATGATGCAACGAGAAGGTTTTGTTGATCCAAAAGGTGCTAACAAAGTGTGCAAGCTCTAGCGATCAATTCATGGTGCAGTGCAAGCCTCTCGGAGTTGGAATAAACGCTTTGATAGTGTGATCAAAGCATATGGTTTCTCTGAGACTTTTGGAGAAGCCTGTATTTACAAAAAGGTGAGTGGGAGCTGTGTAGCATTTCTGATATTATATGTGGACGACATATTATTAATTGGAAATGATATAGAATTTCTGGATAGCATAAAAGGATACTTGAATAAAAGTTTTTCAATGAAAGACCTCGGTGAAGCTGCTTACATATTGGGCATCAAGATCTATAGAGATAGATCAAGACGCTTAATTGGACTTTCACAAAGCACATACCTTGATAAAGTTTTGAAAAAGTTCAAAATGAATCAGGCAAAGAAAGGATTTTTACCTGTATTACAAGGTGTGAAATTGAGTCAGACTCAATGCCCGACCACAAGGAAGAGCAGAGAAAATGAAAGATGTTCCCTATGCTTCAGCCATAGGCTCTATCATGTATGCAATGCTGTGTACCAGACTGACGTATGCTTAGCAATAAGCTTGGCAGGAAGGTACCAAAGTAATCCAGAGTGGATCACCGGACAGCGGTCAAGAACATCCTGAAATACGAAAATGACTAAGGATATGTTTCTCAGATATGGAGGTGACAAAGAGCTAGTCGTAAATGGTTACGTCGATGCAAGCTTTGACACCGATCAGACGATTCTAAATCGCAAAACCGGATACGTGTTTTTATTAAACGGTGGAGCTGTCGGTTGGTGCATTTCTAAACAAAGCGTTGTGGCGGGATCTACATGTGAAGCGGAGTACATAGCTGCTTCGGAAGCAGAAAATGAAGGAGTCTGGATGAAAGAGTTCATTTCCGATCTAGGTGTCATACCTAGTGCATAGGGACCAATGAAGATCTTCTGTGACAATACTGGTGCAATTGCCTTGGCAAAGGAATCCAGATTTCACAAGAGGACCAAGCATATCAAGTGATGCTTCAATTCCATTCGGGACCAAGTCCAAGTGGGAGACATAGAGATTTACAAGATACATACGGATCTGAATATTGCAGACCCGTTGACTAAGCCTCTTCCTCGAGCAAAACATGATCAGCACCAAGACTCCATGGGTGTTAGAATCATTCTTGTGTAATACTAGATTATTGACTCTAGTGCAAGTGGGAGGCCTCTGAAGGAAATATGCCCTAGAGGCAATAATAAAGTTATTATTTATTTCCTCATATCATGATAAATGTTTATTATTCATGCTGGAATTGTATTAACCGGAAACATAATACATGTGTGAATACATAGACAAACATATAGTCACTAGTATGCCTCTACTTGACTAGCTCATTAATCAAAGATGGTTATGTTTCCTAACCATAGACATGTGTTGTTATTTGATTAATGGGATCACATTATTAGGAGAATGATGTGATTGACATGACCCATTCCGTTAGCCTAGCACTTGATCGTTAGTATATTGCTATTGTTTTCTTCATGACTTATACATGTTCCTGTAACTATGAGATTATGCAACTCCCGTTTACGGAGGAACACTTTGGTGCTACCAAACGTCACAACGAATCGGGTGATTATAAAGGAGTACTACAGGTGTCTCCAAAGGTACATGTTGGGTTGGCGATTTCGAGATTAGGTTTTGTCACTCCAATTGCTCGGAGAGGTATCTCTAGGCCTTCTCGGTAATACACATCACATAAGCCTTGCAAGCATTGCAACTAATAAGTTAGTTGTGAGATGATGTATTACGGAACGAGTAAAGAGACTTGCAGTAACGAGATTGAACTAGGTATTGGATACCGACGGTGAATCTCGGGCAAGTAACATATCGATGACAAAGGGAACAACGTGTCGTTATGCGGTTTGACCGATAAAGATCTTCGTAGAATATGTAGGAACCAATATGGGCATCCAGGTTCCGCTATTGGTTATTGACCGAGAATAGTTCTAGGTCATGTCTACATAGTTCTCGAACCCGTAGGGTCCGCACGCTTAACGCTACGGCGATGCTTTATTATGAGTTTATAAGTTTTGATGTACCGAAGTCTGTTCGGAGTCCCGGATGTGAACACGGACATGACGAGGAGTCTCGAAATGGTCGAGACATAAAGATTGATATATTGGAAGCCTATATTTGGATATCGGAATGGTCCCGGATGAAATCGGGATTTTACCGGAACACCGGGGGGTTACCGGAACCCTCCCGGGGGATATTGGGCCTTAGTGGGCCATGAGGGAGAAGAGGAGGGCCGGCCAGGGCAGGCCGCGCGCCCCCTCCCCCTAGTCCGAATAGGACAAGGAGAGGGGGGGCGGCGCCCCCCTTCCTCTTTCCCCTCCCCCCTTTTCCTTCTCCAACAAGGCAAGAGGGGGGGAGTCCGACTCCCGGTGGGAGTAGGACTCCTCCAGGCGCACCCTATGAGGGCCGGCCACACCTCCCCCTCCCTCCTTTATATACGGGGGCAAGGGGGCACCCCATGACACACAAGTTGATCTACGGATCGTTCCTTAGCCGTGTGCGGTGCCCCCCTCCACCATATTCCATCTCGGTCATATCGTCGCGGAGCTTAGGCGAAGCCCTGCACCGGTGGAGCATCATCATCGTCACCACGCCGTCGTGCTGACGGAACTCATCCCCGACGCTTTGCTGGATCTGAGCCCGGGGATCGTCATCGAGCTGAACGTGTGCTGAACTCGGAGGTGCCGTACGTTCGGTACTTGGATCGGTCGGATCGTGAAGAGGTACGAATACATCAACCGCGTTGTCATAACGCTTCCGCTTACGGTCTCACGAGTGCGTGGACAATACTCTCCCTCTCGTTGCTATGCCATCACCATGATCTTGCGTGTACGTAGGAAATTTTTGAAATTACTACGTTCCCCAACAAAGGCATCCGAGCCTGGTTTTATGCGTTGATGTCATATGCACGAGTAGAACACAAGTGAGTTGTGGGCGATATAAGTCATCTTGCTTACCGGCATGTCATACTTTGGTTCAGCGGTATTGTGAGATGAAGCGGCCCGGACCGACATTACGCGTACGCTTACGCGAGACTGGTTTCACCGCTTTGAGCACTCGTTGCTTAAAGGTGACCGGCGGGTGTCTGTCTCTCTCACTTTAGTTGAACCGAGTGTGGCTACGCCCGGTCCTTGCGAAGGTTAAAACAGCACCAACTTGACAAACTATCGTTGTGGTTTTGATGCGTAGGTAAGAACGGTTCTTGCTCAGCCCGTAGCAGCCACGTAAAACTTGCAAACAACAAAGTAGAAGACGTCTAACTTGTTTTTGCAGGGCATCTTGTGATGTGATATGGTCAAGGCGTGATGCTATATTTTATTGTATGAGATGATCATGTTTTGTAACCGAGTTATCGTGGCTGGCAGGAGCCATATGGTTGTCGCTTTATTGTATGAAATGCAAGCGCCATGTAATTGCTTTACTTTATCACTAAGCGGTAGCGATAGTCGAGAAGCAATAGTTGGCGAGACGACAACGATGCTACGATGGAGATCAAGGTGTCGCGCCGGTGACGATGGTGATCACGACGGTGCTTCGGAGATGGAGATCACAAGCACAAGATGATGATGGCCATATCATATCACTTATATTGATTCCGCAAAATGGCTTGAAGCCATGAAATCTGAGATGGGATCCATGTATAAGAACAAAGTGTGGACTTTGGTTGACTTGCCCGATGATCGGCAAGCAATTGAGAATAAATGGATCTTCAAGAAGAAGACTGACGCTGGCGGTAATATTACTGTCTACAAAGCTCAACTTGTGGTGAAAGGTTTTCGACAAGTTCAAGGGGTTGACTACGATGAGACCTTCTCACCCGCGGCGATGCTTAAGTCTGTCCGAATCATGTTAGCGATTGCCGCATTTTATGAATCATGTTAGTTGTATATGATGCAACCGGAAGGTTTTGTCGATCCAAAGGGATCTAACAAAGTGTGCAAGCTCCAGCGATCCATTTATGGACTGGTGCAAGCCTCTCGGAGTTGGAATAAACGCTTTGATAGTGTGATCAAAGCATTTGGTTTTGTCTGAGACTTTTGGAGAAGCCCGTATTTACAAGAAAGTGAGTGGGAGCTCTGTAACATTTACGATATTATATGTGGATGACATATTACTGATTGGAAATGATATAGAATTTCTAGATAGCATAAAGGGATCTTTGGAATAAGAGTTTTTGATGAAAGACCTCGGTGAAGCTGCTTACATATTGGGCATTAAGATCTATAGAGATAGATCAAGACGCTTAATTGGACTTTCACATAGCACATACCTTGACAAAGTTTTGAAGAAGTTCAAAATGGATCAAGCAAAGAAAGGGTTCTTGCACTGTTACAAGGTGTGAAGTTGAGTAAGACTCAATGCCCGACCAACTGCAGAAGATAGAGAGAAAATGAAAGATGTTCCCTATGCTTCAGCCATAGGCTCTATCATGTATGCAATGTTGTGTACCGGACCTGATGTGTACCTTGCTATAAGTCCGGCAGGAGGTACCAAAGTAATCCAGGAGTGAATCATCGACAGCGGTCAAGAACATCCTGAAATACACGAAAAGGACTAAGGATATGTTTCTTGTTCATGGAGGTGACAAAGAGCTCATCGTAAATGGTTACGTTGATGCAAGCTTTGACACCGATCCGGACGATTCTAAATCGCAAACCGGATACGTGTTTACATTGAGCGATGGAGTCGGTTGGTGCGATTCTAAACAAAGCGTCATGGCGGGATCTACGTGTGAAGCGGAGTACATAGCTGCTTCGGAAGCGGCAAATGAAGGAGTCTGGATGAAGGAGTTCATATCCGATCTAGGTGTCATACCTAGTGCATCGGGTCCAATGAAAATCTTTTGTGACAATACTGGTGCAATTGCCTTGGCGAAGGAATCCAGATTTCACAAGAGAACCAAGCACATCAAGAGACGCTTCAATTCCATTCGGGATCTAGTCCAGGTGGGAGACATAGAAATTTGCAAGATACATACGGATCTGAATGTTGCAGACCCGTTGACTAAGCCTCTTCCACGAGCAAAACATGATCAGCACCAAGGCTCCATGGGTGTTAGAATCATTAGTGTGTAATCTAGATTATTGACTCTAGTGCAAGTGGGAGACTGAAGGAAATATGCCCTAGAGGCAATAATAAAGTTATTATTTATTTCCTTATATCATGATAAATGTTTATTATTCATGCTAGAATTGTATTAACCGGAAACATAATACATGTGTGAATACATAGACAAACAGTGTCACTAGTATGCCTCTACTTGACTAGCTCGTTAATCAAAGATGGTTATGTTTCCTAACCATAGACATGGGTTGTCATTTGATTAACGGGATCACATCATTAGGAGAATGATGTGATTGACATGACCCATTCCGTTAGCTTAGCACCCGATCGTTTAGTATGTTGCTATTGCTTTCTTCATGACTTATACATGTTCCTATGACTATGAGATTATGCAACTCCGTTTACCGGAGGAACACTTTGTGTGCTACCAAACGTCACAACGTAACTGTGTGATTATAAAGGTGCTCTACAGGTGTCTCCGAAGGTACATGTTGGGTTGGCGTATTTCAAGATTAGGATTTGTCACTCCGATTGTCGGAGAAGTATCTGTGGGCCCTCTCGGTAATGCACATCACTTAAGCCTTGCAGGCATTGCAAGTAATGAGTTAGTTGCGGGATGATGTATTACGGAACGAGTAAAGAGACTTGCCGGTAACGAGACTGAACTAGGTATTGAGATACCGACGATCGAATCTCGGGCAAGTAACATACCGATGACAAAGGGAACAACGTATGTTGTTATGCGGTCTGACCGATAAAGATCTTCGTAGAATATATGGGAGCCAATATGAGCATCCACGTTCCGCTTATTGGTTATTGACCGGAGACGTGTCTCGGTCATGTCTACATAGTTCTCGAACCCGTAGGGTCCGCACGCTAACGTTATGATGGCGGTTATATTATGAGTTTATATGTTTTGATGTATCGAAGGTTGTTGAGTCCGGATGTGATCACGGACATGACGAGGAGTCTCGAAATGGTCGAGACATGAAGATTGATATATTGGAAGCCTATGTTTGGATATCGGAAGCGTTCCGGGTGAAATCGGGATTTTACCGGAGTACCGGGAGGTTACCGGAACACCCGGCAACTTGGGCTTTGGTGGAAGAGAGGAGAGGAGGCCAGGGCAGGGCCGCACGCCCCTCCCCCCTAGTCCTAATAGGACAAGGAGAGGGGGGCGACGCCCCCCCCCCCCTTTCCTTTCTCCCCTCCACCTCTTCCCCCTCTCTCTCTCTGTAGCGACCAGACCTCAAACAGTCTGACCTCTGTGCATCAATGTCATCCCTGGATCAGTAAAGCTGACATGCACAGTACTCGAAGGATTTATAACAGAGTAGCAATCACACACTTATTACATCGAATGTCTCAAAAGAGATCTTATTACAATAAATATGGCTTAAGGCCATCTAATAATGATAACAGCGGAAGGCTTGGAAGAATAAGCGAGCCCATCAACTCCAACGGCATCACTGAGTATAGAATCACGACCTAAGGCACCTTAGTCGTCGTCTGAAAAGTCTGCAACATGAACGTTGCAGCCCGAAAACGGGTCAGCACATGGAATATGCTGGTAATGTAACACATAGAGAGTATATGAAAGAGTATTGATATACTACATGCATATATGGCTGGTGGAAAGCTCTATGGTTACAGTTTTGCGTAAAGCCAATTTTTCCCTACTGCAAAGGAATAAATTTTATTTAACTATCATGGTAGTTGTTAAACATTGAGAATGGTTGACAGCATTCTAATCCCAATTAATCATCATCATTAAAACCCAACAATATTAATTAAAGTAACATGATGAGATTCACACGATAATCCAAGTACTAGATACTCAAGATGTCCATAACCGGGGACACGGCTAACCATGATTAGTTTGTACACTCTGCAGAGGTTTGCGCACTTTTCCCCACAAGACTCGATCTCCTCAGTTCGGATTCTTGCACTGCATGGTGTTTGAGAAACGGATGACCGAGACATAGTCTTTCAGAAGCGCTAGCACCTTACGAATGGGTAGACAGTTAAACCTACATCCCACTACATCTGCTAGTCTACCACTGTAAGAGTTCGCATGACTTAATCAACAATGCTAGAGGCCATAGTAGCTTGTGGCTGCACACGGAAGTTTCTAGCATGAATAATCTCATGATCCCTTTGAGCCTGGGTGGCGGTCCATAAAGAAAAACAGGCAATCCTGGAATACCCAGGTACCTCAATCCACCCAGATGTGTGTTTAAGTTGCCACCTTAAATAAACCATTAATTAAAATCTCACATATGTCATGGATACACTCACCCAATCCACGTCTACTAGCATAGCATGGCATAATAAGCAAACGTAGAAGTAACTCCCAAAGGTTTGAAGATAAAACAGGTAATAGGTACTATCTCATCTACTTCCCAAAACCCACAATTTAATTAGATCCTAATCATGCAATGTTTGAGAATTGATCTAATGCATAAAAACTGGGTATGAAAAGAGATATGATCAAAGTGTTACTTGCCTTGCTGATGATCCGTGAAACCTAGCGATTCAAAGTAGCAAACGGCACACTCGGGTACTCTATCACAAACAAACAAGCATACAATAAGTACTCATCTAATGCACAGGTAAAACTCGAATAAAAGATCTATCCAAAAAGTTCAACTTAAGAACTCCGATTTGCAAAAAAAATCAAATCGAACGAAGCAACGAAAGTCAAATGGCAAAAGAAACAAGCTTCGTTTACTAATCTGGACCTAAGTCAAATTTTACAGAGGCAAAAACTTGTTTGAGTTGATTAATTGGAAAGAGGGTTTCGAGACGGAACTCTAGGCGCTTGAATCGCCTGATTCTGATAAACGAGCGAAAAGTTATACTAGATCGAAAATCGGATCCGAAATCGCGATCAGAAATAATCGCGAAAAATCCGAGAAGAATAAAAACGGACGAACAGGCTAACGAATGAACGTTCGTTAACTGAAACTAAAAGACGAAATATGTTCGTTAAAATGAAAGAACGAGCGAACACTCGCTAAATAAACTAAACCGGAAAATTACAGATCTAGGTTTTTTTTTAAACCAAACGAAAAACCGTCGGAAAACCGAACGGTTTTCTCGAGGAAAACCGGCCCGGCGCAGGCGACAACTTACTCTAAGGGCGGCGGGGTCCGCGGGGCAGGCAAGCGGCGGTCGTAACGGCAATGGCGGAGGCGGCAATGGCGGCGGCGGCGGGTGGCGGCGGCTAGGGTTTGGGGCGCTGGGTGGTGGTGGGCTGGGCGCTATATAAAGGGCGGCCAAAGTGAGTCTGACGAACACGGCCCATAGTCGGTTCCGTTTTTTTTAAATAGTTTTGCGCAGATAAACAAACAAAAGAAATACTAAATTGACTCCAAAAATCCCGAAATAAATTTTCCCCGGCTTCTAAATCAAGCCGGACAAGATGAACATTTATTTGGGGCCTAAATGCAATTTTGAAAAATGCTTATTTTTCCTAAATTCAAATAAAATAGCAATAAACTCCAAATAAAAATCTTATTTGATTTTTTTTATTAAACCTTCAATATTCCTTTATTTTGGGAAAGTCATTTTATTCCCTCTCTCATATTTTTATAATAGAAATAATTGAAGATGAAAGAAATAAAATCAAATGATCCTATTTTCAAAATTTGAGAAATCTCAAATACGAAAATAACGAAATCTCCAACTCTCTCCGTGGGTCCTTGAGTTGCAGGAAATTTCTAGGTTCAAGCCAAAATGCAATAAAATATGATATGCAAATGATGATCTATGTATAACATTCCAAATTGTAAATTTGGGATGTTACAAACCAACCCCCTTAAGATGAATCTCGCCCTCGAGATTCGGGTTGGCTAAAAATAGGTGAGGGTGGTCCTTCAGCAGATCTTCCTCTCGCTCCCAGGTGGCTTCATCCTTGGTGTGGTGGCTCCACTGGACTTTGCAAAACTTAATAACCTTCTTTGCGGGTGACTCGGCTGGCATACTCGAGAATTTTGACTGGTTTCTCCTCATAGGTCAAATCCTTATCCAACTGAATCGCTTCCAGCGGCACAGTATCCCTCAGCGGTATATCAGCCATCTCTGCGTGGCACTTCTTCAACTGGGAAACGTGGAACACGTCATGAACTCCTGACAATCCTTCGGGAAATTCCAACTTGTAAGCAACTTCTCCCATGCGCTCCAAAACTTTGTATGGTCCCACAAAACGTGGCGCTAATTTTCCTTTAACTCCAAAGCGCTTAACTCCTCGAAGTGGAGATACTCGAAGATAAACTCTATCTCGACTTCAAAACTGTCTCCTTGCGTTTAGAATCCGCATAGCTCTTACGCCTAGACTGGGCTACCTTGAGCCTATCGCGAATCAACTTCACCTTACATTTAGGACTCCTTAATCAAATCTGGTCCAAACAACTGGCGGCCTCCAACCTCATCCCATGACAATGGTGTTCTGCACCTCCTTCCGTACAAGGCTTCGAAAGGGTCCATCTTTAGACTAGATTGATAACTATTGTTGTAAGAGAACTCCGCATATGGCAAGTTGTCATCCCAACTTGATCCATAATCTAGTGCACAAGCTCTCAGCATATCCTCCAAAATCTGATTGACTCTCTCGATGCATCCATCTGTCTGCGGATGAAAAGTTGTACTGAACTCTAGCCTGGTACCCAAAGTTTTGTGCAACTGATTCCAGAACTTTGAGGTAAACTGGGTTCCTCTATCTGACACGATGCTCCTCGGAACTCCATGCAGACATACGATCCTGGTCATGTATATCTTAGCCAACTTGGCACTGATGTAAGTGGTTTTCACTGGGATGAAATGAGCTACCTTCGTCAAGCGATCAACTACAATCCAAATCGAGTCATAGCCTGAACGAGTCCTGGGCAATCCCGTGATAAAATCCATGCCTAATTTATCCCACTTCCATTCGGGTATCGGCGATGGGCATAACAGATCCTGGCTTCTGATGCTCTGCCTTCACTCTCTGACATACATCACAAACGGCTACATACTCCGCAATATCCTTCTTCATTCCGGTCCACCAGAAAGTGTCCTTCAAATCCAAATACATCATGGTATTTCCTGGGTGAATCGAGTACGGCGAGTCATGGGCCTCCTGCAAAATTAACTTCCTGATCTCCGGATCATTAGGCACGTAAACACGGTCCTGAAACCATAAGGTATCGTGTTCATCCTCACGAAATCCCTTAGCTTTTCCCTTGCTCATTTTCTCCTTTATTGAGGCAACCTCCTTGTCAGTCGTCTGAGGTTCTCTAATCTTATCCATCAAAGTAGACTGAATCTCCAATGCTGCTACATAGCCTTTCGGAACTATCTCTAAACATAGCTCTCGAAGATCCTCAGCTAACTCCTTTGGTAAATCTCCGGTCATGAGTGTGTTAACATGGCTCTTGCGGCTCAACGCATCGGCTACTACATTTGCCTTTCCGGGGTGATAATGCAATCTCATGTCATAATCCTTAATGAGCTCCAACCATCTCCTTTGCCTGAGATTCAACTCCTTCTACATGAAGATGTACTTCAAACTCTTGTGATCCGTGTACATCTCACTATGGTTTCCAATGAGAAAATGTCTCCAAGTCTTCAATGCGTGTACTACGGCTGCTAACTCCAAATCATGTGTAGCATAATTCAACTCATGGGGCTTAAGCTGTCGTGAGGCATACGAAACAACTCTTCCCTCCTTCATAAGTACTGCTCCAAGTCCTCGACGTGAAGCGTCGCAATACACCTCATAATCCTTATACCGATCTAGCGTAATCAAGACCGTGATGTAACCAAATGTTTCTTTAACTCCTGGAAACTGGCCTCACATTCTTCAGTCCAATTGAACTTGGTATCCTTCCTTAATAACTCCGTCATAGGCTTCGCAATCTTCGAGAAATTCTCAATGAATCTCCGGTAGTATCCTGCCAGTCCAAGGAAGCTCCGGACCTCTCCAACTGTCGTTGGTGCTTACCAATTTGTCACAGTGACAACCTTGGTGGGATCTACTGCTATACCCTCTCCGGATATAACGTGTCCGAGGAACCCAACTTCCTTCAACCAAAACTCACATTTGCTAAACTTGGCATATAATTGATGTTCTCTGAGCTTCTCAAGTACTAAACGCAAATGCTCCTTATGCTCTTCTTCATTCTTCGAATAAACCAAAATATCATCAATGAACACCATGACGAACTTATCCAAAAACTACATAAACACCTTGTTCATCATGTTCATGAAATAGGCAGGTGCGTTAGTCAGACCAAATGACATAACAGTATACTCATACAGTCCATACCTGGTGGTAAAAGCCGTCTTGGGTATATCCTGCTCTCGAATCTTCAACTGATGGTATCCTGATCGCAAATCGATCTTGGAAAATACCTTATCTCCTTGCAATTGGTCAAACAAATCATTGATCATCGGCAACGGGTACTTATTCTTAATGGTGACTTCATTCAGTCCTCGATAATCAACAACCATTCTCAATGATCCATCCTTCTTTTCCACTAGAAGTACTGGCGATCCCCAAGGCGAAGAACTTGGGCGAATAAAACCTTTATCAAGTAACTCCTTAATCTGCTTCTTAATTTCTTCCAAATCTTGTGCGGGCATCCGGTACGGTCTCTTAGATATCGGCCATGTGCCTGGCAAAAGCTCAATCAGAAACTCAATGTCTCTATCCGCTGGCATGCCTGGCAACTCCTCTGGAAATACGTCCGGGTAATCCTTCACCACTGGTACTTCCTCCTGCACAACTCCTGATAAGGAATTTATTTGTGTCCTCTTCGGCTCATGCCGTGACACATACTTGATTCTTCTTCCTTCTGGGGTGGTAAGCAAAATCTACTTACTGGCGCAATCGATGTTTCATCCATACATCGATAGCCGATCCATACCTAGAATCACGTCCAAACCTTGCGATTCCAGAATGATTAAATCCGTGGGGAAAACATGCCTACCTATACTCAAAGGCACTTGAAAACATCCTCGACTAGCCATATACTCCGCTCCTGGTGAGCTTACTAACATAGGTGTTCTAAGAACCTTGGTGGGCAGTTTATACTTATCCACAAATCCCCGTGATATGTATGAATGCGATGCACCAGTATCAAAAAGAATGATTGCAGTAAATGTCTTAACCAAAAACTTACCTATTACTGCATCTGGCTGGGCTTCAACCTCCTCCACATTAACGTGGTTCACCTGTCCCCTGTTGAAAGGGTTCGGCTTCTTCCCAGAGCTTCCATTGCCATTTCCATTCTGGGCTTCAGGACATTCATTGGCATAATGTCCAGTCTTCTGACACTTAAAGCAAGTGACTTGGCTCAGGTCCCTCTTGGATGGGGTTGACGGGTTGGTGCGGTTTTGTCCGTTGCTTCCTCCATTCTTGTTACCATTCTTGGAGCCATTATGATTGTGCGAGCTACCTCCTCCATGGGTATGCTGAAATTGTCCTTCCGGTTTCGGGGTAAAGCATAGCTTCTCCTGTGCTCCATAATTGTACTTCCCTTGGCCATACTTCCTCTTGCGGTTTTCAATCTGTTGCTGCTTCCCTTCAATCATAAGAGCATGATCTACCAACTCCTGGTAGTTGTTGAAAGTTGCTACCATCAGCTGCATGCTCAACTCATCATTTAGTCCTTCCAGGAACTTCTCCTGCTTAGCTGAATCTGTAGCAACGTCATCTGGGGCATAACGTGCTAACTTACTAAAGTCCTCCACATATTGGCCTACAGTGCGTCCTCCTTGGCGTAAGTTGCGAAACTCACGCTTCTTCATGGCCATAGCTCCTGTTGAAACGTGGGCAGTACGGAAAGCTTCCTGAAACTGATCCAACGTGACTGTGTCAATAGGGTGTGTGGCGGTGTAATTCTCCCACCATGATGTTGCGGGTCCATCAAGCTGATGTGCGGAAAAATGCACTCTCTCCACATCCGTGCATCCTGCAGTGGCCAGCTCCCTTCCAACCTTGCGGAGCCAATCATCTGTAACAATCGGCTCGGTGCTACTGGAAAACACCGGCGGATTTAGCCTCAAGAACCGAGTCAAATGGTCAACAGGTGGTGGTGGTGGTGGGTTGTTGTTGTTGTTGCCTTGGTTCTGTACTAGTGCTTGCATCAAAGCATTCTGCTGCTGAATCAACTGAGTGATCTCCGGTGGGAAAAAAATCTGGTGTCGCGTCTCGGAGGCATCTGCGGGTGTTAGAGAAGATGAGGATATAGAATAGAATGAGGTCTAGTGAGAAAACACTACCCATATGCACATGAGACAAATGCAAACAATATCACTCCAATCAATTCAAACAAAGGTATACAACGGTCTATCTATCGTTACAAAAGTGCTCGGACTATACTAGATATAATGGGGAAAATACTACTACTGTTATGGCGGTCAACTAGAAAAACTGCTCCGATGAAGACTCCATGATATCTGCTCCAGCTTCATCAACATAGTCATCATCATTTGTCGTCGAGTGCGAGTCGGTGTAAATGCGATGATGATATAATTATTCGGGCAAGTGGAATCGTCTTCTTCTCTTCCTGGTGCGGGGTCTCCCATGAAAACTCCTAGCTTCCTGGTTAAGTCGTCATTCTTCTCCACTAGCACTTCAATTTCTTCCATGTAATCTTCACGTGTAGCCTTGAGTTCTTCCTCTAGCTCCGTGATCTTGGTCAAGGCCTTCTGCAGATCCATCATGCCTGCGCACATCTGGTTCTCCTAGCGTCGGATGTGCTGGTTTAACTCCTAGATAAAAGCTACGATTGATCTATCCTTCCTGGTGCTGATCATCTCCCATTGCTCATCTCGGCGCCCACAAATCTGGTAGATAGTATCCTTGAGATCATTGCGATAAACTTCTCCAATACGTCCCATGGTGATGTGGGCTGCCATACTCTTTCCTAGATTCCAGGTTGGTGCAGCAAAGGAAAACTCTATGGGCTCCGTGACTGGCGCGAACGTCCTTCCTGGAACTTGAACTTGAATCATCCAGCGCTCCACTTCGGGTAAAGTGGCGTTGTAGGTCCCGGTGAAGCTTGGTACTCCGATGTTCAGGTATCTAGTGACTTCCTTCAAGTGACTTCCAAAGGGTGTATCATCATCCGGTTGCATGAACTTGTTCCTTGCATCCACCATCCTAAAAGAGTAGAAAAGATGAGGAGTCAGAAATGAGAAGAAAGAGTAGTGATCTAGGGCTTTAGCTTAGTGGTCGTGTCTCTACGGTCGTGTGCTCGATACCATCTTGTAGCGACCGGACCTCAAAGCAGTCGACCTCCGTGCATCAGTGTCATCCTGGATCGATGTCTTGACACGCATACGATTACTCGAAGGATTTATAACAGAGTAGCAATCACACACTTATTACATCGAATGTCTCAAAAGAGATCTTATTACAATAAATATTGCTTAAGGTCATCTAATAACGATAACAGCGGAAGGCTTGGAAGAATAAGCGAGTCCATCAACTCCAACGGCATCACAGAGTATAGAATCACGACCTAAGGCACCTTACTCGTCGTCTAAAAAGTCTGCAACATGAACTTTGCAGCCCAAAAACGAGTCAGCACATGGAATATGCTGGCAATGTAACACATAGAGAGTATATGAAAGAGTATTGCTATACTACATGCATATATGGCTGGTGGAAAGCTCTATGGTTACAGTTTTGCATAAAGCCAATTTTTCCCTACTGCAAAGGAATAAATTTTATTTAACTATCATGGTGGTTGTTAAACATTGAGAATGGTTGACAGCATTCTCAATCCCAATTAATCATCATCATTAAAACCTAACAATATTAATTGAAGTAACATGATGAGATTCACACGATAATCCAAGTACTAGATACTCAAGATGTCCATAACCGGGGACACGGCTAACCATGATTAGTTTGTACACTCTGCAGAGGTTTGCGCACTTTTCCCCACAAGACTCGATCTCCTCCGTTGGGATTCTCGCACTGCATGGTGTTTGAGAAACGGATGACCGAGACATAGTCTTTCAGAAGCGCTAGCACCTTACGAACGGGTAGACAGTTACACCTACATCCCACTACATCTGCTAGTCTACCACTGTAAGAGTTCGCACGACTTAATCAACTATGCTAGAGCCCATAGTAGCTTGTGGCTGCACACGGAAGTTTCTAGCATGAATAATCTCATGATCCCTTTGAGCCTGGGTGGCGGTCCATAAAGAAAAACAGGCAATCCTGGAATACCCAGGTACCTCAATCCATCCAGATGTGTGTTTAAGTTTCCACCTTAAATAAATCATTAATTAAAATCTCACATCTGTCATGGATACACTCACCCAATCCACGTCTACTAGCATAGCATGGCATAATAAGCAAACGTAGAAGTAACTCCCAAAGGTTTGAAGATAAAACAGGTAATAGGTACTACCTCATCTACTTCCCAAAACCCACAATTTAATTAGATCCTAATCATGCAATGTTTGAGGATTGATCTAATGCATAAAAACTGGGTATGAAAAGAGATATGATCAAAGTGTTACTTGCCTTGCTGATGATCCGTGAAACCTAGCGATTCAAAGTAGCAAGTGGCGCACTCTGGGTACTCTATCGCAAACAAACAAGCATACAATAAGTACTCATCTAATGCACAGTTAAAACTCGAATAAAAGATCTAACCAAAAAATTCAACTTAAGAACTCCGGTTTGCAAAAAAATCAAATCTAACGAAGCAACGAAAGTCAAATGGCAAAAGAAACAAGCTTCGTTTACTAATCTGGACCTAAGTCAAATTTTACAGAGGCAAAAACTTGTTTGAGTTAATTAATCGGAAAGAGGGTTTCGAGACGAAACTCTAGGCGCTTGAATCGCCTGATTCCGATAAACGAGCGAAGAGTTATAGTAGATCGAAAATCGGATCCGAAATCGCGATCAGAAATAATCGCGGAAAATCCGAGAAAAAGAAAAACAGACGAACAGGCTAACAAACGAACGTTCGTTAACTGAAACTAAATGATGAAATCTGTTCGTTAAAACGAAAGAATGAGCGAACGCTCGCTAAATAAACTAAACCGGAAAAAACAGATCTAGGTTTTAAAAAAAACCGAACGAAAAACCGTCGGAAAACCGAACGGTTTTCTCGAGGAAAACCGCCGGCGGCGAGGCGGCGGCTTACTCCGGCGAGGGCGGCGTGGTCCGGGCGGCGGCGACGGCGGTCGACAACGGCGGCGGCGCGGCAAGTGGCGGCGGCAGCGACGGGCGGCGGTGGCGGCATCTAGGGTTTGGGGGCGCGGGTGGGCTGGTGGGCTCGGTGGGGGGCGCTATATAAAGGGTCGGCCAGGCGGAGTACTGGCCGAACACGGCCCATAGTCGGTTCCTTTTTTTTAAATAGTTTCGCGCAGAAAAACAAACAAAAGAAATACTAAACGGACTCCAAAAATCCCGAAATAAATTTTCCCCAGCTTCTAAAATCAATCCGGGCAAGATGAACATTTATTTGGGGCCTAAGTGCAATTTTGAAAAACGGGCACTTTTCCTAAATTCAAATAAAATAGCGATAAACTCCAAATAAAAATCTTATTTGATTTTTTTATTGAACCTTCAATATTTATTTATTTTGGGAAAGTCATTTTATTCCCTCTCTCATATTTTTATAATAGAAATAATTGAAGATAAAATAAATAAACTCAAATGATCCTATTTTCAAAATTTGAGAAAACTCAAATATGAAAATAACGAAATCTCCAACTCTCTCCGTGGGTCCTTGAGTTGCAGGAAATTTCTAGGTTCAAGACAAAATGCAATAAAATATGATATGCAAATGATGATCTATGTATATCATTCCAAATTGTAAATTTGGGATGTTACACTCTCCTAGTCCAACATGGAAAAGGGGGGGAGTCCTACTCCCGGTAGGAGTAGGACTCCTCCGGCGCGCCTCTCCCCTTGGCCGGCCGCACCCCCCTTGCTCCTTTATATCTGAGGGCAAGGGCACCCCATAGACACAACAATTGATCTGTTTGATCTTTTAGCCGTGTGCGGTGCCCCCTCCACCATAGTCCACCTCGATAATATCAGAAGCGGTGCTTAGGCGAAGCCTGCGTCGGTAGAACATCAACATCGTCACCACACCGTCGTCTTGTGAAACTCTCCCTCAACACTCGGTTGGATCGGAGTTCGAGGGACGCCATCGGGCTGAACGTGTGCTGAACTCGGAGGTGCCGTGACGTTCGGTACTTGATCGGTCGGATCGTGAAGACGTCGACTACATCAATTAAGCAGTTAACGCTTCCGCTTTCGGTCTACGAGGGTACATGGACAACACTCTCCCCTCTTGTTGCTATGCATCACCATGATCTTGCGTGTGCGTAGGAATTTTTTTGAAATTACTACGTTCCCCAACATATTTAATTTGAAAAATGATTTCGTATGTATGTCTTTAAGATGAAAAACTTCATGAATCGAGGGAATGCTACGAAATGATAAGCTGCAAAAATCATTAAAAATACACTATTTATGTCATGTGAGAAATGAGGAGAGACAGTCATTTACTTGGCTTTTCGTCTAGCTATCTTGGTTGCTATTTATACTTATCATGTTTGACTGTTATAGCATTCACTCTTGAATTGTTTCATATGTTTAGAAAATCTTAGAATATGGGCGATGAGACCGTGAGGAAATTGAGGCCTTTGGGACTTGGATCGAGAGTGTATTTTGATGTTCCTGCGAGTTGCATTCGTCTCCATGCTTTTCAGCTTCTGCTGCTCTATCCGGTGCTCAGTGACATAATAGTGAGGATGAAACTTGGGTCTCTTCCTCGTGCTACTTTCACTGGTAGTGTCGATGCGTCCATGTCCCGTTTGCCTCTTGTTTTTAGCCGGTTTATGATAAATGTAGGGTGCAATATTGGACACTCCTCAACGTTTTCTGGCGACTTTGGAAGAGAACCCTAGCATCCTCCAAAACCACCGCAACCTTTCCCAATGGCGCCCAGATCCCCTCCTCAACCCTAGCAGTAGAGTACCACCACTTTGATAGTTGAGGCGGGCGAACGGTGGTAATCATGTCAATTGGCAGGCTGCTGGTAGCGGTGGCGGATGGCTTTAGGGAGGGGATGTGTCAGTAGGCGATGGAAAGGCAATGGTGAAGGTGTTGTGTCGCGGAGAGGAGGAGTTTGCATTGGGTGACAGAGCAATTTGGTAGTGTTTCTGGTTTTGAAAGTTGTGTATGTCATACTCTTGGTACAACTAGATAAAGGGGGTTTCGGCACTTCTTGTTATGTGAATTGTGAAACGAACAAACTCAGATCTTTAGTACTTAACAGATGGAGCTCAGTTATTCATTTGACACTTTCAACGGATGGAGTTTTAGTTATTCATTTTTAGATACTCATTTAGCATTCTGTCTGTTGTTAGAAAAAAATATTACAAAGAAACAAGTGGTTTGGCACTCTCATCTTAATATGTTGGCTTTCAGGTTATGGGACAAGTGCTTGTGATTATATGCTCAGCTAGACCAACAAATCCATTTCACCTTAAATCTTGTCTTATTATTACCTATTGATGTAATCAGTTTGTGGACACACATAACTCATACTTTGCCATCTCAAGTAGGAATATTCCCGTTTCCGTCATTATCAAAACAGAAAGCTTTGGAAGCACATAAAACCTGAAAAATAAAGTTGTGATCGATCTAGTAGATGTTCATTCTGTCAATTCTGTCTGCTCCATTTTGTTGTTAGATAGCTACATTATGCCTTTTCGGAGTGAATATTTGTGTTCCTCACTTCTTGTTGTCAAAGATTGATTCTTCATTGGTTTCGTGTTTTGCAGTTTGTTATTGTAGAATTAGGAGGTTTCTTGCATGCACATAATCTTGTGCCTATCTAATTTTGAGGGTTTAAGGACGGGCGCTGCATGCAATGTGCGCCTCTATGGTCTAGTTATATATATGAGGTGGAGACTGGCACATGTTTGGCATTAACTTCAGGGGGTCCCATGAATATTACGTGCATATATTTTTGTAGGTGTTAGTGCTCGAAGTTGGTCCACAAAAACCATAATGATATTGGTTTTTATAACAAAAAAAGTCAAATTATTTCCAGAATACTCCCTCCGTTCCTAAATAATTGTCTTTCTAGAGATTTTAACAAGTGACTACATACAGAGCAAAATGAATGAATCTACACTCTAAAACATGTCTACATACATCTGTATGTTGTAGTTCATTTGAGATGGCTAGAAAGACAATTATTTGGGAACGGAGGGAGTATGTTCTTATCTATGAGTTGGTTGCTATCCTAGTGCAGCATCCGAAACATTAGGAAAACCTGAAGGCGGGCATCAACTCATTGCTAGCTTATTGTTTCTATGCAAATTTTCTTAGTAATTTTTTTTTGCGAGAGTTAAAATGTGTAACAATTAGCTGGGTGTACCTAGCTCAGATGCAACGGCTGCGAGACATAACAAATTAGTATTATTTTTGAGATGGACATAACAAACATTCGAGAATGTGGATCAGTGGTTACGATGGGAACCTTCCGTGAGGAGCTTTGCCGCTGAATTGGCGTTGCTGAAAACGGTCGGCATGTGCGTACACCTGTCGGCCGAGCAAATGACAGTTTGAATTCCATGGCGCATGCTAGTAGTACGCACGCAATCAAGCAAGAGGTCTGAATTGTATATATTTAGCCTCTAGTCATTGAGACCGTTCCAAGAGTTTGACAAAGCTCAGCCACTGGAACGTACGGACACGCTTACTGTGGCATGCATGCACGTACGTCAAACATATTCGGTGTTTCCACTGGACACACGCTATATACGGTAGCAAAGCGCATGGAAAATATAAAATGCGGCCGGGTCTATCTATCTACTATTCATGGCCATCGCCGTCGATGAGACTAGCTAACTCCATGAGCTATGCCAGCCGAGGAACATGTGTGTACTTGTCTTGCCAGCTTTTGTGTGTCGCGTGCAAGTGGAGCTAGCAGCTAAGTGTGGTAGAGGTTAAAGTCAATGCATGGTATTCAATTTGAATATCAAGTATACCATAGTAGTGGTACTGTTTGCAGTCATCTTCGTGTTAATCAAAGACGGTGCCGACTTCTTAACTGACAATTGAACTAACCCTTGATTATCATCACATGGCTAATTCCAATGCGACAGCGGCCGCTCATACTTTTTGGCCGCCGTGTCACCTTTCGTCAAGTCTACCCACAGTCTTCTCTCTGGCGCGGCGATCTATTGCTAATTTATATATTGTATATACCTTCTTTGTCATTTGCGTTTTGTTCCTCGTGGAGGCTTCTACTCTTTCTGTGTCAAAATACTTTGCGTAATAGTTTTCTCTTGAGTCGTATTTTGTGAAGTTTGATCAAGTTATATATATAAAATAATAATACGAATGTGCACAACATCAAACCAATATATTTAGATCCTTGATGAAATTTATTTCCAAACTGCATTTATTTTCGTATTTCAGATTCTGATGTTATTTCAATAAAAATTGTTCGAGCAGGACAGAGTTCAGGACAGAGTTCGACTTAAGACAAAACTAATATTCAAAGTATTTTTGAAATGGGTAGTACTTATATAGTCCATTTTTTATGAAAATCCGCCGTGTTTGCGTGAAATGGGTAGAAATAAGAACAAACTCGCTTAAGTGGAACTAACTCTGCAAACAAATGTAAGACGTTTTACGTCACTGTTTTTGAAGAAATTATGCTTGACCATGTAAAAAGTGCCACATGCTCAGTCTCAAAGGAGGCTAAATTTCGTGTTTTGACTCTTTTCGCATAGAAATTCAGGATCTGACTTCTGTTGGAAAGAATTTCGGGATTTGACCCTTTTTCCTACCGCCACGAGGCTTGGCGGTAGGATCACTTAGCCTACCGCCAGAACCTGTGGCGGTAGGATACTTATCCACGTCAGCAGCGATAACGGTCTCCGTCCCAGTTCGTCCCACCCTACCGCTGTAACTGTGGCGGTAGCCTGTCCGATCCTACCGCGGGAACTCGGCGGTAGGGTCTAGGGCACTTATAAGTCATGGGCCGCCCACCCCTCCCCTTCTCCCCCAACCAGCCGCCCCAAGAACAGAGGAGTTCTTCCTCGCCCCTCTCTCATCTACTCCACTCCTCCCTCTGATCTTCGTCGTTTCTTCACCGTTTTTGCGGATCCAGATGGCCCGGAAGAAAGCAAGGTAAGCTTCTTCGATCCCTTCAATTAGTTTTAGACAAATAGCTTCCGATTCGTCGCATTATTTGATTCAAATCACTCCCCTTTTTGAACTAGAATTAATTATTTTGAACCCTAGGATTGATTTAGGTTGATTCTAGATGTTATATTTTGTTAGATATGAACTCTAGTCACTAGTTGGTATGGTTATATGAAGATGAACCCTAGTTCATATTATTTTGGAGGATTTTTTTTATATGATGCATGTGTGGAGGAATTTGTTTTGATATGATGATGCATGTTGATATGCTATGATTCAAGTAGTGGATGTAGTTCGAGAACAAATGTTGAACTCTCAAAATGAACCTAGGTTTAGATTTTTTTTCAAGGTGATGAACCTTTTGTGTGATGAATCTATATGTTTAGGTACGAAAGCTTGGAGCAAGCACCGCCTGCTCCTCCCACTCCTCTGCAGCAGATTCCGTCAGAGATGCCGCTCCCGTACATGTACGAGAACTTCCCCGAGCTGTTGCAGCCAGTGGGATCTGTCTCAGACGAGGTCCTAGAGGCGACGAGGGCAAAGCGGTGGCACGAGAGGGCAGAGCGGATCCTCGACGATGTCGTGGGTTGGTCGCAGAGCGTGAAGGAGTGGAAGAAAGTGAAGGCAGAGATGGAGGCAGATCCAAGTATCTGCCGTGTCCGCCGGGAAGCGTGCATTGAAGTTGCAGAATTACTCCAACTATCTCTGAGCAATTTGGGCGGAGAATCTACTTCGAGAGCAATGCGGAGGAGAGAGCGAATGCCGCCCCAAGTGCATCTGCGTTCGATATCATCAATCGGGAAGGGCGGAGGCCAAAACTCCAATGGCGAGGCAAGGTGGGAGTGCTTGAACGGTCGGATGCCGACCAGCGTTTCGCCTCCGCCTGAACCAGTGGATCCGCTGCCGTATCTGTCTCCACGGCCAGTCCTAACATACGAGGAGCTCTGAAGATGATGATGTCTGCCCGCTCTTTGAAATTATCCGCAAATCGTCTTATTAGTTTGTCTTGTGTCTTTCAGTTATGTTCTCGATGAATAATGAAACTATGTACCTCTTGTAATGCCATCTGTTTATTATCAATTCAGTTTGAACATTAAGTTAACTGCATGCCATTTGTTTTTGTCAATATGAATATACTTTCATGGTAAAAGAAATGAGTATATACTTTCATGATAAAAGACATGTCTGTATACTTCAAGTGCTATTATTGTGTATGTAATGCTATTTGTTTAAGATCTGTTTTTTAGCCTCTATATCATTGATGTGAAAAGAAACAAGCAATTAAACTTGAATGTGTAAAACACAGGACCCTATCATTGAGGGACCTTGGCGGTAAGGTCACACAACCTACCGCCATGGACTTCGATATTTCGTTACAGAAACTTTCGTAGGCAAAACAACCTACCGTCATGGGTTCTGACGATAGGTTTAGACAAGCTACCGCCAGGGTCCCTGGCGGTAGGTTACTTATCCACGTCATTTCGGCAAACGGTTGTCGTTCCTCCGTCGCCCCCTACCGCCATGGACCACGGCGGTGGCCTATCTAACCCTACCGCCATAACCCCTGGCGGTAGCGAAAGGGTCAAATCCCGAAATTCTTTCCAACAGGGGTCAGATCCTGAATTTTTATGCAAAAAGGGTCAAAACACGAAATTTTGCCCTCAAAGGAAGGATGTAAAGTGGAATCCACTATTGAAAGGACGAAGCTAGCTAGTTTGTCCTGCACGTATAGTACCTATCGTAACTTTGGAATTCCATAAATCCATATTAGCTTTTCGACTAGGTGCACGTGCACGTGCACATAGGTTGTGTGTTGGATGTGAATTCCTAATGTTTAGTACTTATATACAAAGTATTTTGAAATGGGTAGTACTTATATAAGTCCGGTTTATTATGAAAATCCGTCGTGTTAGGTCACTGCTTTTGAAGAAATTATGAAACTGCTTTTGAAGAAATTATACTACGCTTTAGAAGAAATTATGCTAAACCATGTAAAGTGCCACATGCTCAGTCTCAAAGGAAGGATGTAGAGTGGAATCCACTATTGAAAGGATGAAGCTAGTTTGTCCTGCACGTATAGTACCTATCGTAACTTTGGAATTGGAAAAAGTCTATAATAAACCTTGAACTTATAGACCAAAGCTAAATCAAAACCCGAACTTCAAATCCCTGAAATCAGCACACCGAACTATCTAATCCCGGTCCATATTAAACCTTGGGCATTTTTTTGAAGGGATTGTCGACGTGGCAGCTGGTCGAACCAGGATCGCTGGCGACTGGGCCGGCCCACCAAACGTGAAACATGTTTTTCTTTTGACTTAAAAATACCAAAAAGAAAAATACTGGTGGGGAATCGATCCTGAGATCTCGCATTCCTAAACTCAACCTGTAGCCACTCCACCTACTAACTGGTAGTGATAAATGAAAGGAGCGAAAATATTTAACAAAAGTAATCAGTATCGAGATTCGAAAACATTTAAGAATTTATTAAAACATTTTCTTGAAAATAATCAACGATTTTGAAATCCGGATATTCTTAAAAGCAAAAAAACAGTCCGTTTAAAATTCTGAATATGTTTTGCAAAAGTGTAAACAAATTTTGGAATTACAATTTTTATAAAACACAAACATTTTCAAACGTGAACATTTTGAAATCCCTGAATATATTCTATACATGAACCATTTTTAAACGTGATTTTTTTCAAATCAGTAACAATTTTTAAACCTGAACAAAATTTTGAATTGAGAACAATTTTCGAAAACATGAACATTTTTAAACATGATCATATTTTGAAAAAATAGAAACAAATTTTGAATCCTGAATAATATTTTAGAATGTGAGCATTTTCTAAAAAACATCATAATAGGGAAAGAATCGTACTTTAATTTGTTCTCAGGTTTCAAAATTGTTTGTGTTTTCAACAATTTGTTCTTTTTTTGCCAAAAAGGGTTCACACTTTAAAGAATGTTCGGGGCTTTAAAAAATGGTACTCCCTCCGTTCGGAAATGCTTGTCATCAAAATGAACAGAAGGGGATGTATCTAGACATATATTAGCTCTAGATACATCTATTTGTATTCATTTTGATGACAAGTATTTTCGAACGGAGGGAGTACATGTTTAAAAAAGTCATGTTTTTCTAAAACTGCTCGTAATCCAAAAAATCTTCATTTTTTTTTTTGAAAAAAATGAATTCTGAAAATTGGTTTTTTCTTTCAAGAATATTCGGATTTCGAAGTTGTTGAAAATTTTCAAGAAAATGTTTCAAACAATTGTAGAATATGTTTTCAAATCTCCACGCTGCATTGGTTTAAATATTTTCGCGCTTTGTTATGTCAGCAACAGCAATCAGTTAGAGTGGCTAGCAGGAGCACTGTACTAGCATTAGGTCGGAAGTTTGATTCCCAAGGCTCTTCTTTTTGAACGTTTTTATGTGGCGCGGTTCGAAGAAAATGTTGCAAAAAAAAAAAAACACGCTTCGCCCTACCTGACGGGCCGGCCCAGTCTGGCCGCAGCCAACCATCCCGGGTTCGATCTGCAACGTGGAAGATCCCTGGTTGGGAAGACACTTAAGATTTAACATAGACCGGGATTATATTATTTGGTGTGCTAATTTCAGGGATTTGAAGTTTAGGGTTCAATTTAGCTTTGGTCTACAAGTTTAAGGTTTGTTTTGAATTTTTTCCTTTGAAATTCCATACACCCATATTAACTTTTCGACTAGGTGCACGTGTACGTGCGACTCGTGTGACTTTTTACCCTGCTGAACCGAATGGTAAAACCCTAAAAAGGCAGCTGGCAGCTGCACCCCGAGGTCGTGGTGCCCCGCCGGACGGCATCTCGCTCGTGTCGCATGCCTCCAAACTCCAAAACTTCTACGGCGCCGCAGTGCATGGAACACACATTCGACTAGTTAATCCAATCACGTGGTAGATGTGGATACTCGTACGTGTCGATAGAACACAATTTGCTAACAGCATCTCCAACAGACGTAAAAAAAAAAAAACTACTCCGCACATTAAAATTTAATAGTTTTTTTAGCCGGACAACTTTAGCAGAAGTTGTAAAATAACACACGCGCAAAAAAGATTAGGCACGCGCTAAAAAACGCTATCAGAAGCTGCAATTTTGAGGCGCCGGATTGCATGCTTCACGATTTGCACTGCGTGTTTTTTTAGGTGCATCTTTTTAGGCATCTGCTAAACTAATGTTGGGTCCAGCGCGCTAAAAATACTACAGTGGCGCCCTAAAACTATTTTAGCGCGCGAAACTTTTATGCGTCTGTTGAAGATGCTCTAACATGCAGTTTCATAACTTACGCAATAAGAGATAAAAATTTAGCAAAGTTTGGCACGGTAGTACATATAACATCTTGCGTTTATCAGCTGCATATAAGTAGCCCTCCTTCATCTAGAATTTATCACTTGATTAGTTTGCTCTGAATAGTATGTACGTACTCACGTACGTACGCCGTCTCGTGTACGGCAAGTAGTTACCAGCAGCCGTGTTTTTCAACGGCATGCTGCCACGGTTGCCGCGTATAGCAACCATCCAATCCAAAGGTCCCCAGGAATTATTGCCTCTGCTGGTTGTTATTTTTCCAAACCTGCCAAAAACGCCAAAGCCCAGCTGAACTCTGAACAGAATGGGCAAAGTCAACCAGACTTACACCCGGAGTTGTTTTCTTTTTTTGCACCCCATGCGTTGATCATGTCAGATATCGACGACACGTCAAGTATTTCTCTGCCTAGGAGCGAATCAACTTGTGGTTGAGTTGGTTAGGTGGACAGTGGTATTCCCAACCCATCAGGATTCAAATCCTGGTGCTCGCATTATTCCTGGATTTATTTCAGGATTCCTGGCGATGCACTTTCAGTGGGAGGAGACGTTCCCGTCGACGACGAGGCGCCTACGGTGACTTCGTAAATCTCAAGATGATATGCCGGCTCAGTCTCTCGGAGGTGCTCATAGGGATAGGGTATGCGTGTGTGCGTTCATGGGGGTGAGTGTATGCACGTGTATATGAGCGCTTGTGTCTGTATTGATGCTCAAAAAAAAATTCTCTACCTAGGATTCGGTTCTATGGTATGGAATGTGAAACGAACACCTGATCACTATAGGTTCTTGTTTTGAGTCGTTATTTTTCTACGATATGTTATTGGAAGTTCACTCGAAAGATACCGGCCGCCCATATTAATTTGCTTATGTGAATGGACACCACGATGTCATTGTAACTATGAGCGTCTCTAGTTTGGTCGTCTAGGATGAAGTCAAATTAGCCATATGCCGTGAGTGATGATTTTGCTCTCTGGCCTCAATCTTTTATGTGGACGAGTGTCTCTTTTGTGGTTTTTCGCCCTCTTCTTCTTATTTAATACTCCCTCCTTCTCAAAATATAAGGCGCGGTTTGACTTGTCTGGTCTTCATTGCATAACTTTGACTATGATTTTTATGTATTGTATGTTTATAAAATTAGTATACATACATATGAAATAAAATTGTTTTGCAAGACAAATAGGCCGATGTCATTTATACATGTTGAATTCATATACTTTGATATATATATTAATGGTCAAAGTCATGCATCAAAGACCGTAAAAAGTCAATCACGCCTTATATTTTGGAAAGAAGGGAGTACTTCATCTGTTCCTAAATATAAAACCTTCTTATATATAGGAATGAAGGAAGTACTAGAGTGAGGTATTAATTTGGACCATGGTTTATAAAACATAGCCCCCTCTCACTCACAAAACACTATCGACTTTACATGGTAAGCTCTGAGTGAAGCCAGACTTTGCCTCGAAAATTGGATCGAGGGACGAACATGTGGCAACATGATTACTCTCGATGGTAGCAGGGCGAGCCCAAAGAAGCTGTTGAGGACAAGCCAAAACATTCAGAGACCTTCGCAGAGGCCTCTTTGGCGCACCGAACTAAATCCTTGGCGAACCAGTCGATGCACCAAATCGCATACTAACCTAAACAGTTTTTTTGTTTACCGGAAAAGAATCGCATACTACGCGCTAGAGCAACTAGTCGGTCGGCTCATAAAACTCAAAACACTGAGACGACACACGAGAAACGTGTGATCTAACCCATTTAACCCGCTTCCAGGTTAAAGCTCGGGAAGGGAGGGAGAAGAGAAGGCGGCAAGTTAATTGACAAGTAACTTGAGTGGATCCTTCACGTAACTTCTTTTCTCCTTGGTGCGATGTCAAAGAGGCGATGCCAAGCCTTGCTCGCAGCCACATCTTTTTCTGCGAGTTCGTCACCGGAATCCGCAGGAAATCTCCGCGGGCGGTGAACAGTCGGCGTCGGAGGAGCCATTTTTCCTCGTGTCCACAGTGTTCCTTGCTCATTCTCGACGCCGACTTCTCTCCGACCCGAATCCACCACAGCGGTCAAATCACGTCGCATCGCGCCATCGCAACCGCGACCCGTTCCTTGTCCGAACGCATCTGCGGCCCAGGCAGACTACCACGGGACGGCCCAGTGACGACAGAAGAAGAGCTGGGCCGCGTGGACGAAGCCCTGCTAACGAACCGGGCCGAAGCTCCCCGGGCCTGGCCCGTTGCCGCGAGCTTCTTCGAGTTTCTCTCACTACGGCTACCTCTCTCTTGCCCCCTCCTACTCGTGTCCCATTTCAAACGGCCACCTCGCCTCCGTCCCCGTCCCGTCCCGATCCGGCGGCGGCGCGGCGAAACCCTAGGCCCCCGGCGGAGCCCCGATGTGCGGGTGCGCGGAGGCGCTCGTGAGGGCGGTGGTCGCCTTCTTCGACGCCGTCCTCGTCGACTGCTTCCTCTCCTGGTTCCGCCGCCGCCCCGGCCCCGACAGCCCCGCCTCCGCCCACCGGGTAAGGAAACCCTACCCCTCCCTCTCCCTTCCCCTCGCGTCCGGCTCCTCGATTCGTTCGTGCTCCGAGCCCAGGCGGTGATGATTTTTTTGGTGCGGTCGCGTCTGTGCAGGATCCGCTCGTGCCCAAGGGCCGGGGAGGGGAGGCGCTCCCGGCCTCGGACGAGGAGAAAGGTACGTATCCTCGATTTCCTCCCTCAGATTTGCGATTTTGGCCTCATGGATTCGTCATTGGTGTGCTGTGGTTAACCCCTGCGTCGTTCGTTTCGATGTCTGTGTGGTGTTGTTTCAGGTTTTGCAGAGAGCACAGGGTCGAATGAGCAGTTGGCAGGTGGTGATGACACCGATGAGGAGCTTAGGCGAGAGGTATGCCTACTGGAGCACAGCTAAATGAATCTCTGTTACTTTTTCAGTCACACGTGGGGAATGGATGTGCGCTTCTTGTTACTGTCAGGTTGTAGTTCTAGGTTGAGAGCATCAGCTTTGCAAATTGCGCCTGTGCTTCCACAATGCGCGCGATGTGTGTGGATGGTTTATAGATGGAGGGATCAGGTTCACACAGTGCCTGGTGATAGCTAGTTGAACTCCTGTCCCTGTTTTGGGTCACAGATGTGGGGAATGGTTGTGCGCTTGCTTGCTGTGACTGTCAGATTGTCGTTCCAGGCTGCTGTTGTGATTGCATATGTGTTACTCCCTCCGTTCACTTTTATAAGTCGTTTCAGACAAGTGAAATTGAGCTGTTTTGCACAATGTCTGAAACATCTACAAAGCCTTATAAAAGTGAACAGAGGGAGTACTGTATTTCCCTGACGCGCACAATGTATGTGGATAGTTTAGATGGAGAGATTAAGTTTACACAGTACCTAATAACTGAATGAATACATGTCCCTCTTTTGAGTCACACATGTGGGGAATGTTTGTGTAAGACCATTTTGACTGTCCCATTGTAGTTCGACGGATCTAGCTTCATTTTTTTACTGTAATAATTGTTACCTTTAGGTACCCATCTGCTACAAGGTATCACTTTAGATTGAATTTGATCGTGCCTGTATTTCTGTATTGAGCATTATGGTAGTTTATAGGAAGGGGTTTAGGTTTGCCCAGTATCACACTGTACCTACTAGCTGGGGCATACAATTTTCCATGACAAGGGCTTTAGTTAGTGTATTTTGTCAAATGCACACTGCAAATAACTAGTTTATATGTTATGAACAAATAAAAGGATGGTCCTGGAATTTCATAGACTGGGTGTTGTATATGGTAAATCATTCTTTTTATATGTTCTGGTTATAAAAATAGAAACTTCCTGTATGTTATGACCAAATAAAAGGATGGTTCTGGAATTTCATAGACTGGGTGTTGTATATGGTACTGTATTTCCCTGACGCGCACAATGTATGTGGATAGTTTAGATGGAGAGATTAAGTTTACACAGTACCTGATAACTGAATGATCTTATGTCCCTTCTTCGAGTCACACATGTGGGGAATGTTTGTGCAACCATTTTGATGGTCCCAGTGTAGTTCGACGGATCTAGGTTCATTGTTTTATTGTAATTTGTGTTACCTTTAGGTTTCCATCTGATACAAGGTAGCAGTTTATGTTGAATTTGATTGTGCTGTATTTCTGTGTTCAGCATTATGGTAGTTTATATGAAGAGGTTT
This sequence comes from Aegilops bicornis, assembly GCA_021605145.1. NCBI lineage: Eukaryota > Viridiplantae > Streptophyta > Magnoliopsida > Poales > Poaceae > Aegilops > Aegilops bicornis. The sequence continues at coordinate 777,125,709 of CM038675.1, forward strand.
AGGTATACCCAGTATTTGTACTGTACCTACTAGCTGTGGCATACAATTTTCCATGGCAAGTGCTTTAGTTAGTGTATTTTGTCAAATGCACACTGCAAATAACTACTTTATATGTTACGACCAAATAAAAGGATGGTTCTGGAATTTCGTGGACTGGGTGTTGTATATGGTAAATCATTCTTTTTATATGTTCTGGTTATAAAAATAGAAACTTCCTGTGTTCTTTTTTGACTGCATGAAAGCAAATGTGTGGCTGGCATAGCCAATATACCCACAGCGTATGTACATTTGCATTTTTGTAAAGTATATCTGTAAAATTACATTTTAATTGCCCTGTAGCTGTATAAGTAAATCCAATGTTTTCAAGAGTTCACGAGCTTGATTCATTGCACCTGCTGATAATAATTCTATTTTAAGCATTGGAACATATGGGCTTAGTCCAGAATTTTTCATCGTTCCTAGTCCTATCTTATTGGGAAAGCTCACTGGTGCTGGTATTATTGACCAAAATGTACAGTCTGTTATGATCTCTTATATTTTTATCTTCTGCATTTGTTTACCTTTTAAGTTCTGGCAGTACCTGACTTTGTTTTCAGAGCTTGGGAGTATGTAAAATATTCCAAGAACTGAGGCGTTTTTATATTCTATCCTAATTTGAAATTTTCATGTGGCTCTTAAATCCACCCAGGCAGCTCACCTCCAGTTGTATGGCACAATATCGCAAACCCCGGCTGAACTTCGGAATGTGTCATATGAAAGTAATTCTGAATCCGCTAATGAGGTGGGGACAGTATCTATGGAATAATTTTTTTATTAGTTTCATATCTCTGATACCTTCTTTTTGGATATGCAGTCTGATGACATGTCCATCAATGCACTTGCAATGGGAGGAACATCAGTATCTGGACTTAATTCATCTGAATGGTAATAACTGACCCACTTTTCCTATGTGTTTGGACTTTCTTTAACATGGTTTGATGATATTATATAATCGATGTCTATGCCAACCTTTCAGCTTCAAATGCGAGGAGGATTTGATGACTGAACTTGAAGTTTCACAAGATAAATCACTTGATTCTGTTCCTCGATCAGTTCTCCGTGATAAGTCCCCATTCTGGAGCATGCAAAATAGGTTCTCTGACTGCAATGGTTCACCCTTCCCGACACCTTTGGTTCTCAGAGATGATATGCAGACCCCTGGAACAATGTATGCTTCACACACAGGGTCTACTATGTCTAGGAAGCGTGTGCGCACCCGCAAACAATTTGTCTATCCTGTCTTGAGACCCATTGAGAACAAGCTTCAGCAAGTGGAACTGTCAGAAGATTCTTCACCAATGCTGCCCTCCACTTCTCCAAAACGTACAAATTTGGGAGCAGATCATATCAAGAAACTGCAGCAGACCTCTTCAAGTTCAGTTGCTAAGGTGGGATTCTCAAAATCTCTGCCATTCAGTTTTCCCAGTGAGAATGCTTCATACCAAGAAAAAGGATCACCACCTTCAGAGGAGTCGAAGTGCCAAACCAGAAGCCCAAATCTATTGGATGGTGGAGCTCTATCAAAATCAAATTCAGATGAAAAGCGTGCTGCAATGAGTCTGACCCACTGGCTAAAACCTTCATCAACAGACCATGAGAATCAAGGCGTTGTCACTTCATCTGCTTCTGACCAACTGCATGATGAGAACACGCTTTTCACGGAGAGCCCCGTCTTCACGGCAGCTTCTGGGATGGACGCAGATGTCGAGAACCCTACTCCAAGGTTCCCCAAGGCATGGGATGGCAATGGCATTCCAAACACAACCACCAAGTACAAGGAGGTATGTGCTGATGGTTCATGGTTTGTCTAGTAACGCATACCCAAACTTAATGGTTAACATGAGCTAACCATTCTAAGATGTCGCTGGTGCTAGGATCAAAAGGTCAGCTGGCATGCGACACCGTTCGAGGAGAGGTTGCTGAGGGTTTTGTCGGATGAGCAGCCTAGCACTCCGAGGTTTGTTCCTTTCTATACATGAACGCAATTTTGGCCTTTGTTTTTGCCTTTTTTTCAGCTCTTCCGCCATGCATCAAGCTACTTGCCACCAACCCTTGCGCATTTCACTGATCCGGTGCTAACATCATGGTTCTAACACAGGAAGCTTATCAGAGGAGACTTGTTTCTTGTAGAGGAGGAGACTTGATGGTGGAGGAAGCTGAATATAATCGGCATGGATTCCCAATCCAAATTTTGATATATGTCAGTCCTCAACATTTGAAGCTGCGCGCCTGAATGCTATATCTTTTTTGGTCACTCCACCATATACCTGCCACCGAACTTTCGCCTTCACCGTGATGCAAATGTTAGAGGTTATACTGCTGCTGTGAATATCAACCTCCGGTAGAGGTTTATAAGATGTAAGAAATGTTACTTAGCCGTCCTGTCTGTCTGTAATACCCTTTCTGCTGCATACACAATACTGTACTGTTGTAGCCTGTGACTGCTCACACTGAGCAGTCAGATGACGTTACACCTTACAGCAAGCACACTGAGATGTCTCGGTGTCCCTTTTTGCCTTGTTCTGAACAGTTATGGAATTATCATGAGTTCATGTCTCATTTTAGTTGTTACTTACCAAATTCTGTTCTGGAATTATTATGAATTCATGAATCATCATGTTCATCGGTTTTACAATGCTCGGCTGTGTTCCATGGTTACAAATAGTACAAAACTGGCATGCTGTCATACAAATGTCATGTTCATAGGAACATCAGTTTTGAGTGTGACTCTGGCATCTGAACCGTTTACAACTATACATTTTTCACATGTTTCAAATTACTCCTGACTGAAAGGCAGGACGTACGCATACAAAAATATTACACACAGGCATTTTAAAAATTGTTACACACACTGCGGGTAGAAGTATAGTCCTAAACAACTCATTGCCAAGCACCTTTTCTGTTGTAGGTCCTGGCTCTGTATCTGTACACGAAATCACTCTGTCGAAGCGTGCACTTCTTGCCCTACTTGGAGCCATCTCTCTGCGACGGCCTCTTCTCCTCCGCTCGAACCGTCTTCATAGTTCAACAGGACACCAAACAAAATCTTGCCCTGGAAACATATGAACAGCAAAAAAAATTACATGGCGAAAAAGGCAAGTGCCGGCTCGTTCAACAGGCAGGCAGCTCACCTTTTCTCGCCGGTAGGAGGCCAGCGTTGCCAGCGGTTCCTTCGACTTGATCACCTGCCCCGCGTTCTGATGTAGGTTGATCATCTGGCAGCGGTTGCATCCTCCCATGGACTGCACACGAACAGTCCGACAAATGAAAGGAGTGATTCAGCAACGTTTGGTGAGCAGGCGTAATATGTCAAAATAGCTAGCCTCAGGATTTTGTTAAATGAATGAACATTGGTCACTCTGAAGTTATAACAAGGAAGTTCAATTGTGTCCACAAAAAAGCCCTTCCGTCGATGGATGCTGAAAGGACTAGAACACTTACAGTAAAATAGGCATCTCCAATGTGAAGCCTCTTCCAGTTGTCCTCTCTGTATGGCGTCGACCCAGAGATAACGATGTTGGGGCGAAATCTCATTGCATCAACAAGAAACTGCTGCTTACCATTTCCATTCCCTGCATAATGTTGTGGTCAGGTTATCCCAAGATAATGATTTTCAAATTAGACTAAACATTATGTGAGGCAGTCAAAATTGCAAGTGCTATCTCAGTCATTGCGATGAATAATCAGAGAGCCATTTTTGGTCATTTTGCAATATGTAGGGAACGAGGAAAGAAAATTGCATACTTGCACTAAGCCGGCTGTTGAGGTCAGAAACGCTCTCTTCAGATATTAGTAGCAATTGTCCTTCATTGACAAAACTAAGTTTGCTTCGAGTATCCCTGCATAGACGACCATTCTCGCCAGTAGATGTGCAGAAACTGTTCTTGGAGCTTGAACATCTCATGAAGTTACAATGGCGTCCAATAGCCTCGCTGAACCATGTGTTTACCTTGTCATCATAACTTTCTACCTCATACCTAAAGAAAATTACCATAGTTAATGATCACTATAAATCTGAAGCTGCCTAGAAAACTGGAGAGGGTCACCAGGTAAAAAGAATCAACCTCAAATAAATCCAACGCTAAATAGTACTTCCTCCGTTTCTTTTTACTCCGCGTATAAGTTTTGGTCAAAGTCAAACTACACAAAGTTTGACCAAATTTATATTAAAAAATATGAACATCTACAATACTAAAACTATATAATATGAAAATACATTTCATGGTGCATCTGAAAATATTGATTTCATATTGTAAATGTTGATATTTTTTAATTTAAAGTTAGTCAAACTTTACCAAGCTTGACTTTGACCAAACCTTATATGCAGACCAAAAAGAAACGGAGGGAGTAAACGGAAAGAAACTGGATCAAACAATGAGTATGATAGTAGAATAGCTGGGCATGTATCTGACTATACCTTTGGCCATACACATCTACTTCTGCAGTTAAATGGATCAGATTCTCCAGAAGAGAAATCTGTAATTTATCTTTCCGTTTGGGTGACTCTAGGATGAGCTTCCCAAGTTCCAGGTTTATCAATGTGCGGATAGAGCCCAACTCTGGTACCTGAAGAATTTGCAATTCAACTAAGACTGAAAGAAATCCTGACACACGGATTCGGCAAGTTTGAACAAAAGATCAAAAAAGTTCAAACGCTATTCCATTCAAGTTTGTTCCGTTCATGTCTAGGGTGTGTAATCTGTCTTCACCTTGTGTAACCATGCTATTTATTTTAATGGGAGGTTTAAAAAAACTCAGTAACTAAATGGACAAGTAGTGGGTAGTTACAAATCGTGCCCTAAGTTTGCTTTACACTTTTGCTAGAGCATTGAGGCGTTATCCGTAAGGTTGAACACACACAGAAAGCAATTCAGTTACCTTTTTTTGTGTCAAAATTTCACCACCTGATCCTTGGAGAAGCCATTCTCTGTCATATTTTAAACCTAAGTAAAGAAGACAGCATAGTTCATAAAGTGTCAGCAGATGGCATCAGAATCACTGTAACCAAAGCCACACATGAAAGAATAGACCATGCTATAGAATGCACACGTACCACCAGCGGCCAGCGGCCAACTCTGCACAGTAAATCCTTGGCAAGATTTCACAGGATAAACAATTATGGACTTTAAGCGAACATCTGGAACAACTTGTTGGCTCTGATTATCTGCAATTAAAGTATATGAACTACACTGATAAAAGCATACCAACAGATAAACAATCCGTCACTAGTTTCATATGATAAAAAAAATACCTAGTAAGTTAAGAGTGTTCATATTCAACGTGTGCCCATTATTGAGGGTGATTGGTTTAGACATAAAAGAAGACTGCAGGAACTTCAGAATTTCCTAGAAAAAGAAAAGGTCGTGAGATTACTGATTACTTCTTAGAGAAGATCTATGTAACGGAAATTTGATAAATGCCACTGCAAACTTATTAAAATCACACCTCCGCATCTTGATAAGTGGAAATATACCCAAATGATATTCTGACAGCACCAGTTGGTTTTCCGTTTATTACGTCGTTATCATCCCAACAAACATGCCCAGCCTGGCAAGTAAGCACACATTCACGTTATTTAGATGTGAAACGTTTATAATGATATGCTTATTTCTGTGTTAACTAAGTAAGTCTATATGGTGTACCTCAAAGTTGGAAACTAGATCCAAGTGCGACAGGCCAAGATACTTAGCACAAGCCCCAGGGTTACAGAAGCAGCCCGTCTGCAAGACATCAGAGGGAAAATCAGCCAAGGAAACAACGTTAGTAGAAGGCCACAACATAAGTAAAATGGAAGCTCAGTCTATAGTTATACACTTACACGCAGATGAATTCCTGATAAGGAAGCAAGCTTCTCCACCTCACGGTATCCAAACCAGGTTCCATCTTCTCTTTTCAAATTGAATGTGATCGTAGGGCTCATCTTCAGATCTGCCACCTACAGCATGTCATATAAAAATTGAACAGAGCTAACATATTACAGGTAAGAAGACTAGAATATCATGTTCATACTGTCTAGCTCTGATATTGATGACGGCCATTCTCTACCAATGGAAGAAACGCAAAAACAGCAACATGAACTCTGAAAGAAGGCATCAAAATAACCTTGCTTTTGATACCTTTGAAGCTTGTTGTCCATAGATTACACAAACATTTTTCTTATTTCTGTGCTTCATGTCCAACATTTTCTTTCTCACATAAGTAGCAAGAGATGATGTGTGCCTACAAGAGAAGAAGAGGGTGTTTACAGAGAACATCCAGGACAGAATATTAAGACGAAACTATCTTGAATAGATACCGTGCAATTGCGGAGGTAGTTAGCATCTCAATTATCTTAAAACCATGCCGAAGAGAAGCTATGCTCAAGAACGAGATTGTTCCATCCTCAAGAACTTGTTCAATGCTCTTTCTTTTCTGAACAAAGTCGATGTCAGCAATTGAAGCAGCTACCGTTCCTACAGATGTTACACAAATTCAAAAATTAAATTAGTAACAAGACATAAGATAAATAGAACATCTAAATTAAGTAGGGCAACACAAAACCTCCACTGAAGTATGTCTTGTTCAGCAAACTGGCAGCCTCTGTCAAAATGGAAAATATGAAAGATGTCATAGAGTTGACACTATTGGAGGATTGCCAGCAACTAAATAAAAATTACTGTATTAAGTTAATTATGTTAGGATATTTAATGTAGTTTATAGCATGTGAAAATACAACATAGCTATTATGACAAGTTAAAGTGATAATGCTTGTTGCATACCGTTTTTTACAATTAGAGCACCAAGACCAGTTGGATAGCCAAATATCTGCAAGTTTACCAAAATATAGCATTGGTCACATCTCTAGAACCAAGATTTCAAGACAATAGTAGGTGCATATAGATTTACCTTGTAGAACGAACAGACAACAAAATCAGCAGGATAGACATCTAAATTTGGTGGTTCAGTTGCACATCCTTTGGCAGCATCTATCAGAACCATCCATTCACCCCTGCATTTTGTGTAATTAGTAAGTATGGTCAAGGTACCTGAAGTTCCACTAAAAGAGGGTGATAACCCTTCTAGAGAAACTGATTGTCTTGTCCAAAGCATGGCTGTCACATTTATCAACCATCTTACTGCTGCTGCGGAAGCCCCACGAGATTTCCTTCCTTGATAAGCTTCACCAAGTTAAGGTTGAATTTCTGTCCGGAGAAATTGCACTCAGAAGGGAATGCAAACAGATTCCAATTGTTTTCTACACCACAGGGAGAAAAAATAAATTAAGATTTAAAAATGATAATAACTACACCAGCACTGATGTTCAGTTAACTGAGTGCAACTTTAAATTTGGCTTCCGTTTTTGCTATTTGTAACTCATTTGTAGATTTTCCTTTTTTTTTCTTGTTCCACATAATCACTTTCAGAGTTTGAAGCAAACTTCTGCAGTTAGATATTCGAGTTATTTGTGTACATTACATGGTACAACAATTGGGCTTGAAATGCCAATTAAATAAATAAAACTTGTGTATTAGAAAGCATTCCCGGAATGCGGACAAATAAGTTGCATCTAGCTTGTGGAAGTTTCATAGTTGTCTTAAAAAACAAATCTAAAGAAGATAAAGCAAGTCAATCAAATTCTATACAAAATATAAGCTCCAGCCCATTGATCAACTATTATAACTGAACATAAGATCTTGATAGTATGTGAAGAACGATAGATGCCATTCTGACAAAACTTTACCTGAAGCCGCTGAAAGGCTTCCATTCTGACAATTCTGCGAAAGGACATCTCCACCTCTTCTTTGGTTTGAGTGTCTCGAGATCTTAAACAAATCGGAACTAGGACTTCCATGGTTCTTTTCAAGTCCCTTATCCTCTTCAATATCAACCGCCAATGCAGTTGCTCCTTTGCTCAGAGCATATCTATAAATACATTAAGGACACACAAATTCTACAAGATCCCCTGCATCAACGTGAACTTCTCAACTTTGGGGATGGAGTGCGAACCATTTTTCTTCCTAAATTTCAAATTTGAAAAACTATTGAGCATACTGAATTTAAAAGGAACCCATCGTCCTATTGCAGCTTCTATTTCAGCAGAGGTAATATGCTTCAATCAACTAGGCAGACATGTAAAGTTGTGATCTGGTACTGAGAATTTTAACGGAAGGATACTCTCTTATCCCAAGTACACTATTATGATTCTCCATTGTGTACATGTAACAGCTTTCTCTGCTCCATGGAAAACATTCACCAACAAGTTTCAGAGCCGCTGTTGCCCCGGAGGTGAATATGCATTTGTAGTCTCTTGGAGATGCATTGAAGTATTTTAGGACCTGTGTAAGATAAAGTTTGCATCATAACCAAGAAAAAAGCTGACTGCAAATTTACTCAAATGCATGGAATAGAGCAAGATGTTGGCAAATCGCGGTATCTTTCAACTTTCAATCACAATGACAGGTGCAAACTTCATCAATACTCTCCTAATTTAGCTATAAGTGGTTTGAGCATTTCTAAACTTACTGAAAGTTGAGCTCAACAAGGCAGTAACTACAATTAGAGCATAAATGGAAAATGTACACCAAATAACCTCATCAGCAAGTGTCGAGCATTGGCTTTTCTTTACACAGAAACTGACACTACGGAGTTTTATTTTAGAAATGGTTATTGCTACTGATTATGTAAACAGAACTGAAAAGATACAAGCTAGAAAGGTACCTGATGGCGCGCAGCAGTAACTTGGTCGGTCGCGGCCATGCTCGAGTCACTCTGGCTATCTAACAAACATGTCAAGGACCACACCCACAAGAACTCGCAACACATACATCGATAACAGGAAATAAAACAATGTCTCTCGACAACGCGAGCTAAGGATACGAGGGTTGCCATAGACATTGGAGGTGAGGTCCTTGACGACATCAGCCATCTGCGGTTCCGAATACAGCGCCGCGCCAGCATGGTCCAGGTACACCGTCCCTGCTCCCCACAACCAAGCAAAGCAGAAAATTAAATGCTATGATATGAACTTCCACCACACAACACCAGCACATTGCTTTAACTGCAAAATTGGCATCACTATGGGCTCAAGAATCATACTGTACTTTCTACAGGGGACAGTAATCCCCAAAAGAAAAATCCAGTTTTCCCCTCTGAAACTCTCTTGTATGAATATAAATTGAGAGAAGCGTGAATGGGTTCGCACCTTGGAGGCGCTGGAAGTCGGCGGCCCGCATCTCGTCGACGTTCCTCGGCGCGTCCGGGTAGCCGTAGTCGCCACCGAACTGCTCCAAGAACTCCTCCCTGCTCCGGTCCATGCCTCCCTCCGTCCCGCCCTCGCTCCCCCGAATCCTCTCGGCTCAGACCGACAGGGCCGGCCGGATTAGCTGGAGCGAGCCGGAGGGGGATCCTGATTGATCCGGTGGCGAGAGTGGAGCTAGTGGCGGCAGGCGTGGCGCGCACTGGGCCAATTAGATTATTCTCCCCTCGTGCCCGGAGTGGAGAAAGGGAGCCAGACGGCGGTGGTTGGGGCGCTCGGCGGGGGATTAAAAATTGCTTGCGTGTGGCGTCGGCGGACGGCGAGAGGCGTAGGGCGGGCGGTGGCTTGGGCTACGTGCGTAATAGCTCACGCACGGATTGACCCCTCCTATGGCTCCTAGTGCTTCCCCATTGGCTGCCCTCCCACGGTCAATGGCGGGACACGAAGCTTCTGCAGACGCATCAATGGCGTCACATTCTCTCTTTTTTCTCTCCAAGAACGCTAAGCAGTGATGCGGTAGGCGTCCGGGCCAGCTCACTTGAGCGCATGGTGAGTGCGATGGCCTGGCCCGCACGGTGGTGGGCTGGAGCGTGCAGGCTGGGCCTGAACAAGCCATCATTTGTCTGTCTCGTGGAACATTCCTAAATGTTGTCTCTGGCCTAATTTATAGCCTTCGGAACCGGTTATTCAGATCTGACGAGTTTATGTTAATGTGTCATGTAAATTTTATTGGTTGGCTGTCTGTGAAGTTAGGACTTTTCATTCACACTGTGGCGATGACACTGTGATTTGACGGCATGCGCTTTCAGGGGATCGTCCTGGCCCAAGTACGTCCATTGCTCATGGCTTTCAGAAATCACTATCGGTAATCAAGTTCGCGCGGGTGAGCGAGTGGTGGCATCGTTGCTCCAGTCTGATTGCAGTCTTTTTACTGATGTCTAGGCAGTATTTTGTCTTGCTAATATTGATGCCACGGGAAGATGTTTCTGAGAGATTTCATTGTAACTATGCAAATGTCCAGACTGTTTTTTAGTTGTGATCTGTGCCAGATTTTTGTACATGACATGGTTTAGTGCAAGGTAAGTAGAGCATGGTGATCAAGAATGGATAAATGTCTTCTCAAGTAGTGAAGTTCTCATATCCCACACTCGATGAATAAAAGTAAGCTTTTCCTCCTTGTTGTATCAAGATCAGAGGCATTAGTATGAGAAGGGCGTTTCGGTGCCCAGGCTCATCTGCCCCTGGTTAGAAAAAAATTCATAAAAAATTTAAAAAATTCTAAGTTTATTTTTTGTGCGGTAGACAATTTGATGCGTGAGGCCCGCTTCAAATTTTAAGTCATTTGAACATCTGAGCAGCTCTCAGCAAAGAAGATAAATCGGGCCAAAACAGTGCATGAATAGTAAACATTTTTACAGACCCTCAATTTGTCTTTTTTACTGAGAGCTCGTTAGGTGTCCAAATAATTTGAAAATTAGAGCGTACCTCACGCATCAAATTTTCTACAGCACAAAAAATAGATTTTTTTGAATTTTTCTAGTATTTGTTTTGATTTTTTTTCGTCAGGGCGGGTGCAAATGAGCTCGGGTGCGGTACTCAATATGTCGACATTGTGCTTTACTTGAATTTTTCAATAAGGGGAATATATTAATATCGCGAAGATACCAATTACACCCAGCCTCTGCACCAACAAGATGTACAAAGACATCAAGGATGCACACAACCAAGAAAAAATAAAAGAGAGAGAAAAAGAAAACAAAGACCCCATCACAATGATTGAAACTCGCAACAGCAGCACTCTAACCACCACCGAAGACAACACCCAGGCCATAAAAGAGATTCTCCAAAAGCAACGCCTCCAAGAAGGAAACAATGTACAGACATTGTCGTCGTTCGATCGAAGATCTTGGGTTTTCACCTGGAGAGAGCCCGAGTTCACAAAAATAATGCCTACAACAAGGCCATTGCCAGGCACAACCAATGAAGGCCAGACCTTGGGCTTTCACCCTGAAAATCAAGGCTCGGCACTCGAGGAGCCCCACCAAAAATGTAGTCCACCCGTTTTGCCACCCCATCTTGCCAAGGCTCCAGCTGCAAGTCACCAAACACCTGACACATAGGAAGAACCTGTGCCGCCAGTCTGCATCGCAACCAAAACACCTCTCCGCCATTTCAAACCTCTGATCACAGCCCCATGACTTTCTCCACCTCTATGAATACCATAGAAATCTATATTTAGACATGTTGCATGGCATCAACAAGAACGCGAAGCTTTGTGCCACACCCTCATGAAGGCTCACTAGCCGAAGATAAGGGCGCGCACGACTGAATCGAATTCGATCTAGATATCCAGTGGCGCCATGCGCCAATCAGTGAAAATCTCCAAAGGGAAGGCCGGAACTCGTCGGCGTCCAGATCGAGGAGGCCGACATGAAGGAGATCAACGACTTGGCGCTTGAAGATCAGCAAGTCCAAACCACCTTTAGATGCAAGACTAGCAAGCCCCCACGCCGTCGGTCAACTCCCTGCCGAACTGGCCGTCGAGAAGAAGGCAGCCCCACGCATCTGCATTAGCCCAGATCGGTCGGGAGGCCCAGATCAGATCGGAGCACCATGTTCGCCAGCGGCACACCAGCACCTCCACGACGCCACTCTGCCGGAAGACCTCAGGTCGTGGCCATAACGGTCGCGCCGCCCTGCACCCCCAGCCAGCGCCCCACCTTTGCCCATGGAGCACTGCTGCGCGACGGCCGGAGGAGCCAAGAAAAGGGAGGGGGTGCTAGGGCAGGGGTGCCTCCGGAGCCGCTCGGGTGAGGAGCGACCGGGGAGGGAGATTGTATCTCAGGGGCGCGCTTTACTTGAATAAATCGCCAGTTCACTTAAGTTCAGTTTATTGGATTAGGCATAGCACTTGAAAGCATTTCAAGTAAAGTTTACAGTGAATTGTGTATTCCGTGTAAACTATGGGGCTCATTTTTGTTTAAGATGTATGCTTTTGGGTGGATGAACTGTTGGGAAACGTTGCATGGAAAACAAAAAAATTATACGCACACGCAATGATCTATCCATGGAGATGCATAGCAACGAGGGGGAGAGTGTGTCTACGTACCCTCGTAGACCATAAGCGGAAGCGTTTCTCAACGCGGTTGATGTAGTCGAACTTCTTGGCTTCAATCGATCAAGCATCTGAATGCACGACGCCAGCGTTACGCATCGCTCAGCTTCGGTGGCGCCCCTCGCCTTCTTGATCCAGCATGATGTTGAGGTAGTAGATGAGTTCCGTCAGCATGACGGTGTGGTGACAGTGATGGTGAAGTGATCTACACAGGGTTTGCCTAAGCACTACGAAAATATGACCGGGGGTGTAAACTGTGGAGGGGGGCGCCGCACACGGCTAGGCAATTGTATGTTCTATGCTAGGTGCCCCCCTCCCACATATATATAGGTGGGAGGAAGGGAGGAGCAGCCAAAAGAGGTGCCCAAGTAGGAGGAATCCTACTTGGGGTCCCTCCCAAGCTTTGCCCCCCTTTCCTTATTTGGAGTGCGGGGAAAGGCAGGGGAGGGTGGCGTCCCCCCCCCCCTTTCCTTTCTCCCATGAGAGGGAAAGGCAGGAGGGGCTAGCCCTCCCCCTTTTCCTTCCCTAGGGCTGGCCAAACATGGGAGGGGGCGCACCAGCCCCCTTGTGGGCTGGTCTGTCCCCGCCTTTGGCCCATATCTTGCCGGGAGGTGCCTGGAACCCCTTCCGGTGACATGATTCCTTCCCGGTACGTCTCGAAACACTTCCAGTGTCCAAATACCATCGTCCTATATATCAATATTTACCTCTTGACCATTTCAAGACTCCTAGTCATGTCCGTGATCTCATTTGGGACTCCGAACAACATTCGGTCACCAAATCACATAACTCGTATAATACTTTATCGTCATCGAACTTTAAGCGTGCGGACCCTACAGGTTCGAGAACTATGTAGACATGACCGAGACACCTCTCCGATCAGTAACCAATAGCGGAACCTGGTATTGCCTCCTACATATTCTATGAAGATCTTTATCGGTCGAACCGTAATGACAACATACGTAATTCCCTTTGTCCATCGGTATGTTACTTGCCTGAGATTCGATCGTCGGTATCTTCATACCTAGTTCAATCTCGTTACCGGAAAGTCTCTTTACTCGTTCCGTAATACATCACCTCGTGACTAACTCCTTAGTCGTTTGCTTGCAAGCTTCTGATGTTATTACCGAGAGGGTCCAGAGACACCTCTCCGATACTCGGAGTGACAAATCCTAATCTCGATCCATGCCAACTCAACAAACACCTTCGGAGATACCTGTAGAGCATCTTTATAATCACCCAGTTACGTTGTGACGTTTGATAGCACACAAGGCATTCCTCTGGTATCTGGGAGTTGCATAATCTCATAGTCGAAGGAATATGTATTTGACATGAAGAAAGCAATAGCAATAAAACTGAACGATCATTATGCTAAGCTAACGGATAGATCTTGTCTATCACATCATTCTCCTAATAATGTGATCCCGTTATCAAATGACAACTCATGTCAGTGGTTAGGAAACCTTAACCATCTTTGATCAATGAGCTAGTCTAGTAAAGGCTCACTAGGGACACGGTACTTGTTTATGTATTCACATATGTATTAAGGTTTCCGATCAATACAATTCTAGCATGAATAATAAACCTTTATCATGAATAAGGAAATATAAAATAACAACTTTATTATTGCCTCTAGGGCATATTTCCTTCAGTCACCCACTTGCACTAGAGTCAATAATCTAGTTCACATCGCCATGTGATTGACACCCATAGTTCACATCGCCATGTGACAAACACCCAAAGAGTTTACTAGAGTCAATAATCTAGTTCACATCACCATGTGATTAACACCCAAAGAGTACTAAGGTGTGATCATGTTTTACTTGTGAGAGAAGGTTAGTCAACGAGTCTGTCACATTCAGATCCGTATGTATTTTGCAAATTTCTATGTCTACAATGCTCTGCATGGAGCTACTCTAGCTAATTGCTCCCACTTTCAATATGAATCCATATTGAGACTTAGAGTCATCTGGATCGGTGTCAAAGCTGGCATCGACGTAACCCTTTACGATGAACTCTTTATTACCACCGAGAAAAATTTCCTTAGTCCTCTTTAAGGTACCTAAGGATAATTTTGACCGCTATCCAGTGATCTAATCCTGGATCACCATTGTACCCCCTTGCCAAATTCATGGCAAGGAACACAACAGGTCTGGTACACAACATAGCATACTTGATAGAACCTATGTCTGAGGCATAGGGAATGACTTTCATTTTCTCTCTATCTTCTGTAGTGGTCGGGCTTTGAGTCTGACTCAACTTAAGACCTTGTAAAATAGGCAAGAACTCTTTCTTTGACTGATCCATTTTGAACTTCTTCAAAACTTTGTCAAGGTATGTGCTTTGTGAAAGTCCTATTAAGCATCTTGATCTATCTCTATAGATCTTGATGCCCAATATTTAAGCAGCTTCACCGAGATCTTTCATTAAAAAACTCGTATTCAAGTATCCTTTTATGCTATCCAGAAATTCTATATCATTTCTAATCAACAATATGTCACCTACATATAATTTTAGAAATGCTACAGAGCTCCCACTCACTTTCTTGTAAATACAGGCTTCACCACAAGTCTGTATAAAACCATATGCTTTGATCACCTCATCAAAGCGTATATTCCAACTCTGAGATCCTTGCACCAGTCCATAGATGGATCACTGGAGTTTGCACACTTTGTTAGCACCTTTAAGATTGACAAAACCTTCTGGTTGCATCATATACAACTCTTCTTTAAGAAATCCATTAAGGAATGCAGTTTTGACGTCCATTTGCCAGATTTCATAATCATAAAATGCGGCAATTGCTAACATGATTCAGACAGACTTTAGCATCGCTACGGGTGAGAAAGTCTCATCATAGTCAACCCCTTGAACTTGTCGAAAACCTTTCGCAACAAGTCGAGCTTTTGTAGATAGTAACATTACCATCAGCGTCTGTCTTCCTCTTGAAGATCCATTTATTCTCTATGGCTTGCCGATCATCGGGCAAGTCCACCAAAGTCCACACTTTGTTCTCATACATGGATCCTATCTCGGATTTCATGGCCTCAAGCCATCTGTCGGAATCTGGGCTCATCATAGCTTCTTCATAGTTCGTAGGTTCGCCTTGGTCTAATAACATGACTTCTAGAACAGGATTACCGTACCACTCTGGTGCGGATCATGCTCAGGTTGACCTACGAGGTTCAGTAGCAACTTGATATAAAGTTTCATGATCATTATCATTTGCTTCCTCTCTAGTTGGTGTAGGCATCACAGGAACGGATTCCTCTGATGTGCTACTTTCCAATTTGAGAGAAGGTAAGATTACCTCATCAAGTTCTACTTTCCTCCCACTCACTTCTTTCAAGAGAAACTCCTTCTCTAGAAAGGTTCCATTCTTGGTAACAAAGATCTTGACTTCGGATCTGTGGTAGAAGGTGTACCCAATTGTTTTTTAGGGTATCCTATGAAGACGCACTTCTCCGATTTGGGTTCGAGCTTATCAGGCTGAAGCCTTTTGACATAAGTGTCGCAACCCCAAACTTTAAGAAACGACAGCTTAGGTTTCTTGCCAAACCACAGTTCATACGGTGTCATCTCAACGGATTTAGACGGTGCCCTATTTAATGTGAATGCGGCTGTCTCTAATGCATAAACCCAAGACAATAGTGGTAGTAAGAGACATCATAGATCGCATCATATCTAATAAAGTGCGATTACGACGTTCGGACACACCATTACGCTGTGGTGTTCCAGGTGGCGTGAGTTGTGAAACAATTCCACATTTTTTAAATGAAGGCCAAACTCGTAACTCAAATATTCGCCTCCGTGATCAGATCATAGAAACTTTATTTCTTGTTACAATGATTCTCCACTTCACTCTGAAATTCTTTGAACTTGTCAAATGTTTCAGACTTTTTTGTTTCATTAAGTAGATATACCCATACCTACTCAAATCATCTGTGAAGGTCAGAAAATAACGATACCTGCCGCGTGCCTCAATACTCATCAGACCACATACATCGGTATGTATTATTTCCAATAAGTCATTATCTTGCTCCATTGTTCCGGGGAACGGAGTTTAGTCATCTTGCCCATGAGCCATGGTTCGCAAGTATCAAATGATTCATAATCCAGTGATTCCAAAAGTCCATCTGTATGGGTATGTTGCCCTATCATTATCAACTTTGCATCTTTTGGCATCAATATTATGAATATGTGTATCACCACGATCGAGATTCAATAAACCATTCACCTTGGGTGTATGACCACAGAAGGTTTTATTCATGTAAACAAAACAACAATTATTCTCTCACTTAAATGAATAACCGTATTGCAATAAATATGATCTAATCATATTCATGCTCAACGCAAACACCAAATATCATTTATTTTAGGTTCAACACTAATCCCGATGGTAGAGGGAGTGTGCGATGGTGATCGTATCAACCTTGGAATCACTTCCAACACACATCGTCACTTCGCTCTTAACTAGTCTCTGTTCATTCTGCAACTCCTGTTTCGAGTTACTAATCTCAGCAACTGAACCAGTATCAAATACCCAGGGGTTGCTACGAGAACTAGTAAAGTACACATCAATAACATGTATATTAAATATACCTTTGTTCACTTTGCCATCCTTCTTATCCGCCAAGTATTTGGGTCAGTTCCGCTTCCAGTGACCATTTCCTTTGCAGTAGAGGCACTCAGTTTCAGGCTTGGGTCCAGCTTTGGGCTTCTTCATGGGAGCGGCAACTTGCTTGCCATTCTTCTTGAAGTTCCCTTTCTTTCCCTTGCCCTTTTTCTTGAAACTATTGGTCTTGTTAATCATCAACACTTGATGCTCTTTCTTGATTTCTACCTTCACCGATTTCAGCATCGCGAAGAGCTCGGGAATCATTTTCTTCATCCCTTGCATATTATAGTTCATAAAAAAGTTCTAGTAGCTTGGTGATAGTGACTAGATAATTTGTCAATCACTATCTTATCTGGAAGATTAACTCCCACTTGATTCAAGTGATTGTAGTACCTAGACATTCTGAGCACATGCTCACTGGTTGAGCTATTCTCCTCCATCTTGTAGGCAAAGTACTTGTCAGAGGTCTCATACCTCCTGCACGGGCATGAGTCTGCAATACTAATTTCAGCTCTTGGAACATCTCATATGGTCCATGGCATTCAAAACGTTTTGAAGTCCCGGTTTTAAGCCGTAAATCATGGCGCACTAAACTATTAAGTAGTCATCATATCGAGCTTGCCAAATGTTCATAGCATCTGTATCTGCTCCTGCAATAGGTCTGTCACCTAGCGGTGCATCAAGGACATAGTTCTTATGTGCAGCAATGAGGATAATCCTCAGATCACAGACCCAGTCCGCATTATTGCTACTATCATATTTTAACTTAGTTTTCTCTAGGAACATATCAAAAATATAGGGTAGCTATATCGTGAGCTATTGATCTACAACATAGATATGCAAAAACTATTAAGACTAAGTTCATGATAAATTAAGTTCAATTAATCAAGTTACTAAAGAACTCCCACTTAAATAGACATCCCTCAAGTCATCTAAGTGATACGTGATCCAAATCAACTAACCCATGTCTGATCATCACGTGAGATGGGGTAGTCATCAATGGTGAACATCTCTATGTTGATCATATCTACTATATGGTTCACGTTCGACCTTTCGGTCTCCAGTGTTCCGAGGCCATGTTTGTACATGCTAGGCTCGTCAAGTTTAACCCAAGTATTCCACATGTGCAAAACTATCTTGCACCCGTATGTGAAAGTAGAGTCTATCACACCCGATCATCACGTGGTGTCTCAACACGACGAACTATAGCAACGGTGCATACTCAGGGAGAACACTTTTACCTTGAAATTTAGTGAAGGGATCATCTTATAATGCTACCGCCGTACTAAGCAAAATAAGATGCATAAAAGCTAAACATCACATGCAATCAAAATATGTGACATGATATGGCCATCATCATCTCGTGTTTTTGATCTCCATCTCCAAAGCATCGTCATGATCTCCATCATCACCGGCTTGACACTTTGATCCCCATCGTTGCGTCATCGTCGTCTCGCCAACTATTTCTTCTACAACTATCACTAGCGCATAGTGATAAAGTAAAGAAATTACATGGCGTATGCATTTCATACAATAAAGAGACAACCATAAGGCTCCTGCCGGTTGCCAGATATCTTACAAAATATGATCAGCTCATACAATAACGTATATCACATCATGTCTTGACCATATCACATCTGAACATACCCTCCAAAAAAAGTTAGACGTCCTCTACTTTGTTGTTGCAAGTTTTACGTGGCTGCTTTGGGTTTCTAGCAAAATCCGTTCTTACGTACGGCAAAAACCACAATGGTGTTTCATCAAGTTTGTTGTTTTAACCTTCTTCAAGGACCAGCCGCAGTCAAATTCGATTCAACTAAAGTAGGAGAAACAGACACCCGCCAACCACCTTTATGCAAAACTAGTTGCATGTCAGTCGGTGGAACCGGTCTCATGTGCGTGGACATGTAAGGTTGGTCCGGGCCGCTTCATCCCACAATACCGCCGAATCAAAATAAGACGTTGGTGGTAAGCAGTATGACTATCACCCCCCACAACTCTTTTTGTTCTACTCGTGCATATTATCTACGCATAGACCTGGCTCATGATGCCAGTGTTGGGCAAGGTTGCATGGAAAACAAAAAAAATTCTGCGCACACGCAATGATCTATCCATGGAGATGCATAGCAACGAGGGGGGAGTGTGTCTACGTACCCTCGTAGACCGTAAGCGGAAGCATTTCTCAACGCGGTCGATGTAGTCGAACTTCTTTGCGCTTCAACCGATCAAGTATAGAAAGCACGACACCTCCGCGTTCTGCACACGTTTAGCTCGGTGACGTCCCTCGCCTTCTTGATCCAGCAAGACGTCGAGGTAGTAGATGAGTTCCGTCAGCACGACATCGTGGTGACGGTGATGGTGAAGTGATCTCCGCAGGGCTTCACCTAAGCAGTACGAAAATATGACCGGGGGTGTAAACTGTGGAGGGGGGCACTGCACACGGATAGGCAATTGTCTGTTCTATGCTAGGCACTGATGCCTGCTAGAACTACATCGGTATTTCCCCAAAGAGGAAGGGATGATGCAGCACAACGATGGTAGGTATTTCCCTCAGTGATGAGACCAAGGTTATCGAACCAGTAGGAGAACCAAGCAACTCTACGTAAATAGCACCTGCATACAAATAACAAATACTCGCAACCCGACGTGTAAAAGGGGTTGTCAATCCCTTTCGGGTAGCGGCACCAGAAATTGGCAAACGGACGTGAGAGAGTTGTAAATATTGATAGATCAAACGCCAAATAAAATAAATTGCAGCAACGTATTTTTGTATTTTTGGTTTAATAGATCTGAAAATAAAAGGCAAATAAAATAGATCGCAAAGGCAGATAATAAGAGAAAGAGACCCGGGGGCCGTATGTTTCACTAGTGGCTTCTCTCGAGAAAAATAGCAAACGGTGGGTGAACAAATTACTGTTGGGCAATTGATAGAACTTTAAATAATCATGATGATATCCATGCAATGATTATTATATAGGCATCCCCAAGCTTAGGCTCTTCTTACTCCTTATTCCTTCATCCATCGTAAGATAACCCAAAACTTGAAAACTTCAATCACACAAAACTCAACAAAACCTTCGTGAGATCCGTTAGTATAAGAAAGAAAATCACTACTACAAGTACTGTAGAAAACCAATTCATATTTTATTTTGCATTATATCTACTGTATTCCATCTTTTATATGGCAAAAACTCATTAAAGAAAACCATAGAATCATCAAAACAAGCACACAACGCAAAGAAAACAAAATCTGTCAAAAATAGAACAATCTGTAGCAATCTGAATATTTCGAATTCTTCTGAAACTCCAAAAATCTTGAGAAATTAGTAAAAACTGAGAAATTTGTATATTAATCTTCTGCAAAAAGAATAAGGGTAAAATCACGTTCCTGTGATTTATGAAAATTATTTTCGTGAGTGCATAAGTTTCTGTTTTTCAGCAAGATAAAACAACTATCACTCAAGAAGATCCTAAAGGCTTTGCTTGGCACAAACACTAACTAAAGCACAAAAAACACAATCATAACAGTAGCATAATTGCGCAAACACTCAAGAACATAAAGCAAAAAGCAAAAATAAATTTTATTCATTGGGTTGCCTCCCAACAAGCGTTATCGTTTTACGCCTTTAGCAGGCATAAAGCAAGGATCTAAGTTTTGTCATCTTTGTTTCGAGATCCATAAGATGACCTCATGATTGATTCATATGGTGGCCTAATTATTGTTCTATGGAAGTGTTCCATTCCCTTCCTTAGTGGAAATTGAAATTTAGTATTGCCTTCTTTCATATCAATGACGGCACCAATAGTGCGTAAAAACGTTCTACCAAGAATAATTGGGCAAGGCGGATTGCAATCAATATCAAGAACAATAAAATCTATGGGCACATAATTCCTATTTGGAAGAATAAGAACATCATTAATTCTTTCCATAGGCTTTTTAATAGTACAATCCGCCAAATGCAAATTTAAAGAACATTCTTCAATATCGGTAAGACCAAGCACATCACATAAAGATTTCGGGATTGTAGAAACACTAGCACCCAAGTCACATAAAGCAAAACACTCATAATTTTTAATCTTGACTTTGATAGTAGGTTCCCATTCATCATGTAATTTTCTAGGAATTGAAACTTCTAATTCCAACTTTTCTTCTAAAGCTTTCATCATAGCATCAACAATATGTTTAGTAAAAGCTTTATTTCGTTCATAAGCATGGGGTGAATTTATCATGGATTGCAACAAAGAAATACAATCAATAAAGGAGCAACTATCATAACTAAATTCTTTGTAATCCACAAGAGTGGGCACATCACTAGTTAAAGTCTTGACCTCTTCAAACCCACTTTTATCAATTTTCTCAACAAGATTTTCACCCTCCGAATTATCGGGACGCCTTCTAGCTAAAGTTGACTCTTCTCCAGTCCCTTTTTCATCAATATTAATTTTACTAAACAAGGAATCAATATAGTAAACACCAATCATTTAAATATTTTCATCACTTTTATGAAAGCAATCACTAGAAAACGCTTTTTCTAAAAATTCTCTTCTAGCTCTAAGCATAGAGGTTCTTTTCTTACTTTCATCCATAGAAACATAAAGAGATTTAATTGATTCCTCTACTTTAGGCAAAAAAATTCATCTTGAGATTTTCAACATCATGAGAGATTCTATCAACACTTCTAGACAAATCATCAATCTTGTTCAACTTTTCTTCTATGGTAGTGTTGAAAACTTTTTGCGTGTTGATAAATTATTTAATATTATTCTCAAGATCAGAGGTGTTCTTATTATTATTATAAGAATGATTTCCATAGGAATTACCATAATTATTAGAGGAATTACTAGGAAAAGGCCTAGGATTAAAATTACCTCTGTAAGCATTGTTATTGAAATTGTTTCGGGAGATAAAATTCACATCAATGGCATCACTATTTTGCTCAATAAAAGTAGACAAAGGCATATCATTGAAATCAATAGGAGCACTTTTACTAGCAATCAATTTCATAAGAGCATCAACTTTTTCACTCAAAGAAGAAATTTCTTCAACTGAATTAACTTTTTTTACTAGTAGGAGCTCTTTCGGTGTGCCATTGTGAATAATTTGCCTTGATATTATCAAGCAATTTGGTGGCTTCACTCATAGTAATTTCCATAAAAGTCCTCCCCCCTGTGGTGGAATCTAAAAGATTACGAGAAACAAAATTCAACCCCGCATAAATTTTTTGTATGATCATCCAAAGATTTAACCCATGAGTTGGGCAATTCCTTAGCATCATTTTCATCCTTTCCTAAGATTGTGCAACATGCTCATGTTCAAGTTGCTTGAAATTCATGATCTGGGTTCTAAAGGAAATAATTTTTGCGGGCGGAACATACTTAGTGATGAAAGCATCTTTGCACTATTGCGAGTCAAAGAAGAAAACCAAACTTTTTAAGAAACACGCAAAGAAAACGGAAATAATTTCATCTTCACAACATCATTATCCACATCTTTTTTCTTTTGCATATCGCATAATTCCAAAAATATGTTAAGATGGGACGCGACATCCTCATTAGGAGTACCGGAAAATTGATCTTTCATAACAAGATTCAACAAAGCAGTATTAATATCACAAGACTCCGCACTAGTGGCGGGAGGAGCAAGAGGAGTGCCAATAAAATCATTGTTGTTAGTATTTGAGAAATCACAGAACTTGGTGTTCTCTTGAGTCATGGTGACTACGCAACAAGATTGCACTCAAAAACAGATTCGCAAGAAAAACAACGAACAAAAAAGAGGGCGAATAAAACAACAAAATTTTGTGAACTGGGGGAGAGGAAAGCGAGAGACAAATGGCAAACAATGTAAATTGTGAGGAGATGAGATTTGTGATTAGGAACCTGGTAGATGTTGAAGATCCTCCACGGGCAACGGCGCCAGAAATTCCTTTTGATGCCTGCTAGAACTACGTCAGTATTTCCCCAAAGAGGAAGGGATGATGTAGCACAGCGACGGTAGGTATTTCCCTCAGTGATGAGGCCAAGGTTATCGAACTAGTAGGAGAACCAAGCAACTCTACGTAAACATCACCTGCACACAAATAACAAATACTCGCAACCTGGCGTGTAAAAGGGGTTGTCAATCCCTTTCGGATAGCGGCGCCAGAAATTGGCAAACGGACGTGAGAGAGTTGTAAATATTGATAGATCGAATGCCAAATAAAATAAATTGCAGCAAGGTATTTTTGTATTTTTGGTTTAATAGATCTGAAAATAAAAGGCAAATAAAATAGATCGCAAAGGCAAATAATAAGAGAAAGAGACCCGGGGGTTGTGGGTTTCACTAGTGGCTTCTCTCGAGAAAAATAGCAAACAGTGGGTGAACAAATTACTGTTGGGCAATTGATAGAACTTCAAATAATCATGATGATATCTAGGCAATGATCATTATATAGGCATCACGTCCAAGATCAATGAGACCGACTCACTGCATCTACTACTATTACTCCACACATCGACCGCTATCCAGCATGCATCTAATGTATTAAGTTCATGGAAAAACGGAGTAATGCAATAAGAACGATGACATGATGTAGACAAGATATATTTATGTAGAAATAGAGCCCATCGTTTTATCCTTAGTAGCAACGATACATACGTGTCGGTTCCCCTTCTGTCACTAGGATCAAGCACCGTAAGATCGAACCCACTACAAAGCACCTCTTCCCATTGCAAGATAAATAGATAAAGTTAGCCAAAAAAACCCAAATATCGGAGAAGAAATACAAGGCTATCAGCAATAATGCTAATAAGAGATCAAAGAAACTCAAATAACTTTCATGGATAAAAAGATATATCTGATCATAAACTCAAAGTTCATCGGATCCCAACAAACACACCGCAAAAAGAGTTACATCATATGGATCTCCAAGAGATAATTGTATTGAGAATCAAACAGAGAGAGTAAGCCATCTAGCTACTAACTACGGACCCGTAGGTCTACAAAGAACTAATCACGCATCATCGGAGAGGCACCAATGGACATGATGCACCCCTCCGTGATGGTGTCTAGATTGGATCTGGCGGTTCTAAATTCTGCGGCCGCTGGAATTGATTTTAGTCGACTCCCCTAGGGTTTGTGGAATATTGGGGTATTTATAGAGCAAAGAGTCGGTTCAGGGGGCGCCCGAGGTGGGCACAACCCACCAGGGCGTGCCTGGGCCTCCTGGCGCCCCCTGGTGGGTTGTGCTCCCCTCGAAGTACCCCCAGGCGCTTCTCCACCCCATTGGATGACTTTTGGTCCAAAAAAATCCACAAAAAGTTTCGCTGCGTTTGGACTCCGTTTGGTATTGATTTGCTGCGATGCAAAAAACATGCAGAAAACAGCAACCGACACTTGGCACTATGTCAATAGGTTAGTACCAAAAATGATATAAAATGACTATAAAATGATTGTAAAACATCCAAGAATGATAATATAACAGCATGGAACAATAAAAAATTATAGATATGTTGGAGACGTATCAGGCGCCCCCTCCCACATATATATAGGTGGGAGGGAGGGAGGAGCAGCCAAAAGAGGCGCCAAAGTAGGAGGAATCCAACTTGGGGTCCCTCCCAAGCCGCCCCCCTCCTTTCCTTATTTGGAGTGCAGGGAAAGAGAGGGGAGGGTGGCACCCCCTTTCCTTTCTCCCATGTGAGGAAAAGGCAGGAGGGGCTAGCCCTCCCCCTTTTCCTTTCCTAGGGCTGGCCAAACAAGGGAGGGGGCGCAACAGCCCCCTTGTGGGCTGGTTTGTCCCCTCCTTTGGCCCATAAGGCCCTTATCTTGCCGGGGGGGTGGGGGGTGCCCGGAACCCCTTCCGGTGACCCGATTCCTTCCCGGTACGTCTGGAAACACTTCCGGTGTCCAAATACCATCGTCCTATATATCAATCTTTACCTCTCGACCATTTCGAGACTCCTCGTCATGTCAGTGATCTCATCCGGGACTCCGAACAACATTCGGTCCACTACAAAAAAAGACACATCCATAACATTTTGGGCCGAACGAAAATCTTTTCTGTCATACTTATGACACTTCTATGACAACAATTGTGACAAAGCACGGTATCAACATAGATGTGGTGGGGTCCTACTTCTATGACAAAAAATCATGACAGAAAATGGGATTTTCGTCCTGGGCGGGCCGGAGACGCAGCTGCATGGCATTCTTTGGGTCGTCCATGATGGAAAAAACCGTGGTAGAAGTGAGGGTGCGGAAAATATCAGGGAGTCCCCAGTTACAATGGGTGGTCGGGGGCCGAGCGATGCGCATTTCTCTCAGACGACGTCTGCTGGCGTGTGTAGGCGTTAGGCTCTAATCGAACCCGAAGCGAGGCGTTTGGCTCTAATCGAACCCGGCGATTGCACCGCAGGCTACGCATTACCGATCCCGGCGATCGATCGATGGTCGTTAATCGAACCCGATCGGCGATTCCTTCGCCATCTGCGCTAAGCTGAAGCCGATCGATGCCGCCTCTGGATGAGCGATGAGCGTTCTTTGGGGGGGTTGGATGAACAGTTCCCGGTGGAGGTGGATGAATAGGACCCCGTGGCGTTGCCTCTGGATGAACAGTGAGCATTGCTGGGGGGTTTGAATGAACAGTTCCTGGTGGGGGTGGATGAACAGGACCCCGATCGTTCGAGCCGGTTGGGGCTGGATGAACAGGACCCCGTGGAGGGCAGGATGAACAGGACCACCCCGTGGAGGGCAGGATGAACAGTAGATGGTGGAGGGCAGGATGAACAGTAGCTCGTAGAGGGGTGGTTGAACAGGAGCCCGTGGAGAGGGCTGGTTGAACAGTAGCCAGTGGAGTAGCGCGCGGTGGAGGCTGGATGAACAGGAGCCCGTGGATGAACAGTCCTAGGTGGAGGCTAGAGGAGGTCGACGGTTGATGAACAGTAGCCCGTGGAGGCTGGAGGGGTCGACGGTGGAGATGAACAATATCCCATGGAGTCCCTTTTGTGGTACGCCACACCCCTCCCGATGAACAGGACCCCTGTTTCGACCGTAGCGCTCCAACACAAGTCCGTTTCCTCTGTTTTGCGGTACGCCACACCCCTCCCGATCAGCAGGACCCCCTTTCGACCATAGGAGGTCAGTTTCCTCCGTTTTGAGGTACGCCAGACCCCTCCCGATGAACAGGATCCCGTTTTGAACGTGGCTGGTCGAACACAAGGCCGTTTCCTCCGTTCTGCGGTACACCAGGCCTCGTTTCCATCAGTTGTTCCGTCCAAGCCCTCCCGATGAACACGATGACGCATTCCGTTCCAACCCAACCGGTTGGCTCCCCATGAACACCACGACGACGCTGTTTCTCCGTTCCGACCCAGCCATGTACACCAGCCCTGGCCGTACGTATGCGCGAGTAGGCGTTCGAAACCCTGCCCGTATGTACGTACGTGGCCGTATTTTTTCTTGCACATCGGCGGCAGACGTGCGTGTACATGCTACGTGTGCGCCTCTACAATGACCAGTATGTACGTACACGTTTGCGACTAGAATGACAACGCTACGTATGCTTCGACCAGGTGGGTCGGCGCCGTGCACTTCCTTGCTGCGAAGATGTAGCTGGTGGGTCCCAGCAATGTGGGGCAAATCGTTTTTTTTGCCGGACGCACTTCCTTGCGCGGCGAAGATGTAGCTGGTGGGTCCCAAAGAAGAAGGGGGAAATGTTTTTTCGCGAACACGGTGGCCCGTCCGCAGAGTCCCTCGCCGCCGTGGAGGAATAACTATTTTGCATGTAATAAGGAGGCACTTCCTTGCTGCGGCGGTGGACCCAGCTGTCGGCCTCTCCACGACAAATCGGCGTCCGATGGAAGCCGTTCCTTGACCACGTTGACCACGCTTGGCCGAGAGCACCAGGCGGTGGACGACGGCGAGGCCTAGGAAGGGGCGACACGGAGCTGGGGAAGACGGCGGTGGAAGCCAGCGAAGAGGAGTATGAGGGTTCACTGGTTGGCTGCGGTGTGAGGCTGCCGCCGCCGCGAACTGGCAGCCGGTGAGAATAGTTGGGGCGGTGAGGCCTCTGCGGTAGCACACCGGCCACGGGAGGGAGGAGCATGCTTGACACGGCCAAGCCGCTTTGGGTGGTCGGAGCAACAGGACTAGAGGTTGAAGAAGCACTAAGGCCGTTGGATGGACATCGTCTGCGGTCCTTTGGAGCTAGAATCGTTCATATTGACTAAGTTGACAAAGCCCTCTGTCCCCGTAAACTTAGTAGGCCCACAAGTCAGCCTCCCACTGTGGTGGGTCCTAGCTGGCAGGGGGTATTCATTTTTTTTGTGCGCAATAAGGAGGCACTTCCTTGCGTGCGAAGATATAGTTGGTGGGTCCGACCTGTCAGCGGAGGGAACGTTTTTTCATGAAATACAGAGGCCCTTCTGGCGGGTCCCAGATGTCAGGTGGAGGAATCATTATTTTGCGCGTAATAAGGAGGCATTTCCTTGTGTGCGGTCGTGGACCAAGCTGTTAGCCTCTCCACGTACAGTCCACTTCTGATGGATGTCGTTCGTTGACCATGTTGACCACGCCGCGCCGAGAGCACCAGGGCGGTGGACGACAGCGAGGCCTATGAAGGGAACGACACTGAGCCCCGGGAAGACACGGCAGTGGCTGTCCGCACGGTGGAGAGTACGAGGGTTGATTGGTTCGGCTGTCGTCGCCGGAAAATAACAGGAGGTGTGGGTGAGTAGAGGGATAGACAGGCTAGGGATGCGAGTATATGATGGGGCCGTGAGGCCTGCCCGGCAGCACAGCCGGACACGAGAGGCGGGAGCAGGCGGTTCCGACGGCGCTGGTATGGGCGGCTGGGGAAGGAAGATCAGAGACTGAAGAAGCACGATTGCCATTAGATTGACATCTAACGGTCTGACGCTGGTAGAGTCGATTGTTGACTAAGTTCCTTTTTTGATAAACCTTGTGTACGCATGAACTTAGTAGGCCCAAAAGTCAGCCTCCAAATCCGTGGCAGACAACATAGAGCCCATTTGCTATTTTTTAATAATTTGCAACCCATTTGCTAATTCTTAAGTAATTTATTACAGCCCATTTTTTGCCCAGGACCACGGTCAAAAAGTTCAACCTTATTTTGCATATTTTGGTGGAGTCCGAACTTTTGTAATCCCGAAATGATAAACATTTTTTAAGAACTTATTGATTTGCCAAAAAAATCATTCTGTTTTGTAAGCAAATAAGACGTGGGACAATTGAGTTGGTTTAAGGGAAAACCAGTGGTAAAAAAATCAGCGCTGGGAGGGAAAACAACAACAAAAATAAGGATGTAAATATGAAAAGTGAATTTTATGTATTTTCAATATAATGATACGTGTATATGAACTAGTAAAACTATAGGTAGAGATTAGAAAACGGATGTAGGACATGCGTTTCAAGAGGAAACTAGAAATGGGTTGTGTGTTTGATTCAGTAAAAAAAAGTGTTTATGGATGTTGTAAGACAAAATATAACTAACGCTGGCTGGCCAGAGGCCAGTAGATACCTGCTGGATCTTTGTGCCCCATTGTCATCATGGGCTGGGCCTGTTAAAAAAAACCAAGCCTGGGCAGTCTATAGCCCAGTTGAAACTTGCTCGACCTGAAAAAACAATATACGTGCTCAATAAACGAGAGAATTCTGCAAGTACAAACTGATAACTGGGATGCAGCAGGGATATTGTTTTTTCATCGTGATAATAAGAGCATGCACTTGTTTCGAAAAATTTGGAGTAACTATGAATTCGAACGGCAGGTGCTTATGCTACCCATCAAATAAAAATCAGGTGCCTGAAAATTCGTTTCGAAACAAATGAATCAGCTTTATATCCACATCGACCCTTGACATGATGGTTGGAAGCAAATGCCAAGTTCATACCAAAAGATCGTTAACAACAATACCAACTTGCGGACGACAAGGTAGTACAAGTACCAATACCAAACTAACTTATAATCTTTTACTCCTGGCCCTAGTGTTAAATGCGGTAGAAAATCTTGCAGAGGACCAGCTCCCGCTCCTTCTCTTGCTCCAGGTCCCCGAGGTGGTACTGGTGCATCACCCAGTTGGTCCTCTGCTGGTCGAAGTTCTTGTTGGTGTGCAGCACCAGAACCTTTTTTGCTGCCCGTCTGCCGGCCGTTGACCATCACCGGCAAGGTATTGCCAGTATTGTGCCACATCGCGTGCATGCCGCACCCGATCTGTATCTTGCGACGGCGTCCACGTGCCTTTTGAACGCATACAGGAATTGCGTTTGAAGAAATGCTTGCTTAGGCCACTCAGTGTGATACCTACAGTATTGTCGAATACAGGTTTTAGTGTACGTAGTTGGCATTTTCATAACATCTTTGGCATGTTGCAGTCACTTGTTTCACTTTTTATTAACTGTCAAATTGTAATTGCTTCACCAGGTCTGCGTCTAAAAAGAAAAATAGAGCTATAAACAAAGGAATATGTTTGTGCAAGTAGACGGTCGATCGGTGTCTTACCTGGAAATTTCTCAGGATGGGTGTAGCATATGTCGTGCTCGCTGTCGATGGTTGTTATGAACAAATTGATGAGAGGGTGAGATCTCGCGCTGTCAGCACTCGCTTTGGCCCCAAGGTGCTCGATCAGCTCCCGATCCGTGGGATCGAACTTGACGCCAGCCGGCAGCACCGGCCAATCCTTCTTCGACTTGCATGTGTTAATTCCAGTTCTATGGTACTCAATGTATGTTCAATCGACTATGTTAAGTGAATGATGAAAGATATCGACAGATGAGTGGTACTCCAAATCTAAAGTCCAGAATAATAGAACACGCCGCCGGGATTCTTGTGTCACCTCACCCGCAGCGTGTTGTCACATCAATTCAATGTGTGGACTTGATGAATAATTTGACCAACGTATACTAGTACTGCTACTGTACTACTTACTAGTCGTATTTAGTGTCACATTTTAACCATAGGTTTAGCTAACAAGTACGCACTTGAAGCCTATATATATATATATATATATATATATATATATATATATATATATATATATAGTAACGCTAAACTAAGCGTGAGTGTAGAATAACTTATTCTACACCCCAGTAACGGTACATACAAAATATTGTAACACACTATGTAAAATGTAGTAATTTTCGTAAAAATGTAGTAAATTACAAACTTGGGTGATAAAAAAAATATTTTCCGAATTACTACATTTTGTACATCGTTTTACTAGATTTTGTATATAGCGTTACTAGGGGGTGTAGAGTAAGCTATTCTAAGCTCACGCTTAGAATAGCGTTACCCTATATATATATATATATATATATATATATGTGTGTGTGTGTGTGTGTCAGTGTACAAAAGTAGGGGCTCTCCTTTTGACCCCTTTATTTGTGCACGGGCAGTCAGAGCCACCCGCCATGACCACACATAACAGGGTAGAAAAGGGAAGCCGGAGAGAAGCCGAAGGCACAAGACAAATAAAGCAACGTCAAGGACCAAGGCCACAAGGATCGGATAGGGGAAGCAGGTTTCCTCGGCAAGGACCCTTGCCGGGGCAGCCTCAGCGGCCCCAGCAAGACCTCTTTGTCGGGCAGCTCACCACGCCACCGAAAGTGAGTTACCCTTGAGCCCACCAACGCTGACTTAACGCATTGGGACAGGGCTCGGGAGGCACCTCCGTGGTGGCATGCAGATCTTTGTGAAGACAAAGAATAGTCAAGATCAAGTGAGGATAGGAAGGCAATCATCCTCACCGAAAAAACCCACAAGACCCCCGGCAAGATCCTTGTCGGGGATGCCTGCGCGTCCCAGCAAGACCCTTGCTAGGCCACCCGGCAAGACCCTCGCCAAGCACGCCAGCAGGGCCTTTGCCAGGCCCGCACCCGCCAAGTCTCCGCCGCCGTTCGCATGCGGCTGGCGACCCAACCAGCTGGGCAGGCACCTGCGTGGCAACATGCAACCCTTCGTGGAGGCTCCACCACCGCGCCACCTCAGCTGCCTGCCTGCCTACATGGCACCGCATGCATCGCTGGCCAGGGCGCGTGTCGAAGCAAGGAGGAGCGGCGATGGACGGGACGGGCCTCGCTCCTGCCCCCGATAAAGCAAAGGGACACCGAAGCCTCGCATTAAATGTGCTTTGTCCTGTAACACCAGGGTAAGCTCACAGCGGTGTACCCTTTCCACCTCCTGCTTGCCACTGTGGCGACCCCTTTTCCTATAAAATGAGGCCCGAGGCGACCAAGAGAAGGATTCGGCTTTTTGGAGCTCGTTACACCCCGTAGCTAGCTCAAGAACTCAGAATACATCCACCAAAGCAGGACTAGGGTTTTACGCATCCTCGCAGCCTGAACCTGGATAAACGAACCACGTACTCTCTGTCAGATCCGCCCTTCTCTCAACCCCGCGCCCCGCAACCGCAGTAGGGATCCTTGTGATCCCATGGGTGTCGTTTCCACCGACATCTTTGGCACGCCAGGTAGGGGGCGCAGTTGTGAGAATCGGCTTTAACAGCTAGTCCGGCGTTTTCTTCATCGCCATGGCGCCCAAGAAGAAGATGACGGTGGCGGTCGGCTCGTCGGGAGCCGAACGGCCTGTCCCGACGCGGGCGAGCAGCGGACCGGTCGCGGAGAGGACCAGGGGCGCGGCTCGCGAGCACCAACACCACCCCAGCAGCCGGAGCTTGGAAGGTGGCGACGTTCGTGTGCCTGGCAACGGTCCGCACGTAACCAAATCCAAAGATGGAGCCAGGCCCTCCGCAGGTGGCGCGGGGCCTCCAAAGGCGCCGTCCCACCGCTCGAAGGCGATGCGGTGGCCTCGAAGACATCCACGCCGGCGCCCACAGCACGCTCCTCTCAGGCCGCGCGCGACGAACGGCGTCATCATGCTAAAGATCCTGGGCGCCGCCACAGGAAGAGTCCCGAACGTCACTCACGGGACGCAGAAGACCCGCCCGCTCGCCAAGGCACTGGTGAAAACTGCATGCGACCATGGGACCATGATAAAGCTACTTCTAACGTGGTTAGGAGTCGAAGCGCATCGCGGTCCGCGCAGGTTTCGCCACCGCCGACACCAGCAGAGGCCCTAGCACGTGCAGTTGCTCCTCGACTTCCCTCCCGCTGCGGGGAAGCTCGACGAATGGAGAGCCACCATCCAGAGCCTTGTTGCCGTCGAAAACAAAGGCGAACCATATCGACAGTTCTTCGGCCGACGCTCCGGAGGAACACCACACGCTGGTGGCGGGAGGACTGGTGGCGCTGCGGCGACGGTACACTCTCCTCCCTGCCAATTGCCACGGACGTTGACCCGTCGCGACGACGCGTGTGACGACATCTCCATAGCATCGTCCGACCCACGGACCCGCTACGACCAACGCCAAGTTCTTCGGGAGCGAGCCCATGAAGACGCTCGAACCACCATTGAGCGCTGGCGCGAAACACGCCACCAGTCAGACAGGCGAGCAGGGCCTGCTGTGAACCACCTGGCTCCGGTAAGCCCTGTTGGAAATATGCCCTAGAGGCAATAATAAATTAGTTATTATTATTATATTTCCTTGTTCATGATAATCGTTTATTATCCATGCTATAATTGTATTGATAGGAAACTCAGATACATGTGTGGATACATAGACAACACCAAGTCCCTAGTAAGCCTCTAGTTGACTAGCTCGTTGATCAACAGATGGTTATGGTTTCCTGACCATGGGCATTGGATGTCGTTGATAACGGGATCACATCATTAGAAGAATGATGTGATGGACAAGACCCAATCCTAAGCCTAGCACAAAGATCGTAGTTCGTATGCTAAAGCTTTTCTAATGTCAAGTATCATTTCCTTAGACCATGAGATTGTGCAACTCCCGGATACCGTAGGAATGCTTTGGGTGTACCAAACGTCACAACGAATCGGGTGGCTATAAAGGTGCACTACGGTATCTCCGAAAGTGTCATTGGGTTGGCACGAATCGAGACTGGATTTGTCACTCCGTAAACGGAGAGGTATCTCTGGGCCCACTCGGTAGGACATCATCATAATGTGCACAATGTGACCAAGGGGTTGATCACGGGATGATGTGTTACGGAACGAGTAAAGAGACTTGCCGGTAACGAGATTGAACAAGGAATCGGATACCGACGATCGAATCTCGGGCAAGTACAATACCGCTAGACAAAGGGAATTGTATACGGGATCGATTGAGTCCTTGACATCGTGGTTCATCCGATGAGATCATCGTGGAACATGTGGGAGCCAATATGGGTATCCCGATCCCGCTGTTGGTTATTGACCGGAGAACGTCTCGGTCATGTCTGCATGATTCCCGAACCCGTAGGGTCTACACACTTAAGGTTCGATGGCGACGCTTAGGGTTATAAAGGAAGTTTGTATGTGGTTACCGAATGTTGTTCAAGTCCGGATGAGATCCCGGACGTCACGAGGAGTTCCGGAATGGTCCGGAGGTAAAGATTTATATATGGAAAGTTGTTGTTCGGGTTCCGGAAAAGTTCGGGTTTTTCGGTATTGTACCGGAAGCTTCGAGAAGGTTCCGGAGGATTCGGAGGGGTCCGGGGTCCGGAAATAGTTCCACCACGTCCAATACAGTAGCATGGGCTGTAGGGGGCGCCCTAGCCTTAATGGGCCAGGGCACCAGCCCCCATGGCCCATGCGCATGGGAAGGAAACCCTAAGGGGAGGGCCTCCACTTGACTTGGGAGGCACTCCTCCCCTCCTGGGCCGCCCCCCGAGATGGGATCTAGGGCTGGCCGCACCCCTTGGGGTGGGACAACCCTAAAGGTGGCGCAGCCCCCTTTCGGCTCTAGATACTTGAGGGTTTGGGGCTGCCAGAGACATGCGAACCTCTCCCTCTTGGCGCAGCCCTACCTCTCTCCCGTCTCCTCTCGTGCGGTGCGTGGCGAAGCCTGCAGGATTGCCACGCTCCTCCACCACCACCACGCTTGTGCTGCTGCTGGATGGAGTCTTCCCAACCTCTCCCTCTCTCCTTGCTGGATCAAGGCACGGGAGACGCCACCGGGCTGTACGTGTGTTGAACGCGGAGGTGCCGTCTGCTCGGCACTAGGATCTCCGGTGATTTGGATCACGACGAGCACGACTCCTTCAACCCCGTTCTCTTGAACGCTTCCGCTTAGCGATCTACAAGGGTATGTAGATGCACTCTCCTTCCCCTCGTTGCTAGTTTCTCCATAGATAGATCTTGGTGACACGTAGGAAAATTTTGAATTTCTGCTACGTTCCCCAAAAAGCCCTGGAGGTTTACCTTACGAGGTAGGCTGCCCAGCTTTTACCCGTGAGCTGCGGCAGTTCTAGTGGCCCACTCACCGTACCTTCAAGCCTGACGTTGGCGGAAGAAGATGATGCAGCACCCGGTCTACTTTGTTAGCTCCCTCCTGCAGGGGGCTAGATCAAGGTACTCCGGTGTGCAGAAACTGCTCTTCGGCCTCCTTATGGCCTCGAGGAAGCTACGCCATTACTTCCAGGCGCACAAAATCACTATCGTCACTCGCCTCCCTCTGCAATGGATATTGCATAATCCATACGCAACTGGAAGGATTGTAGAGTGGGCACTGGAGCTGTCTAGCTTTGGCCTCAAGTTCGAGAGTACTTCGACAATTCAAAGCAGAGTCCTGGCGGAGTTCGTTGCAGAATGGACCGCAATGCCTGATGAAGAAGTTCAAGAGACCGCTCTCCCCGACAAGGAGGCAAGTTGCGACTGGATCATGTACTTTGATGGGGCCTTCTCTTTGCAAGGCGCTGTGGCGTGCATCGCTTGTCGCACCCACCGGAGAACACCTCAAGTACATAGTCCAAATGCACTTCCCCAGGGAGACGTCGGCAAACAATACTGCCGAGTACGAGGGGCTGCTCGCCGGTCTTAGGATCGCGGCAGACCTAGGAATCAAGAAACTCATCGTCAGGGGCGATTCGCAACTCGTCGTCAAACAAGTCAATAAAGATTACCTGAGCCCGTTGATGAAGGCCTACGTAGATGAAGTGAGAAAGCTGGAAGAGCGTTTTGACGGTATACAGGCAGAACACGTCCCTCGGACGGAGAACGACATCGCCGATTACCTGTCAAAGCGTGCTGCTCTCAAGTTGCCTGTGGAACCAGGTACCTTTGTGCTTCAGCTGACTCAGCCATCCGTTGCTCCATCGACAAAGCAGAACAAGAGAAGGAAATCAGGGCCCGACAAGTACTTTCCCGCCGAGCTCCCCGGAGCCGGCGGCAAAGATGTTGACGGAGACACTGAGCCCGCCGTAGGACGACCAGCTCCAGCAGAGCATCAAGCTCTTGCCGTTGAGACAGCCGCCCCTATGATGGAAGAAATTCCTTTGGTCCTCGCCGTCGAGCCCCAGGCTCCGGCATGGGCACAGCCTACCATTCGATTCCTCCAAACAGGGGAACTTCCTGAGGAACAGGAAGAAGCGAAGAAAGTAGCCCGTCAATCTTCCATGTATCAGTTTGTTGATGATGTTCTATACAGGAAAAGGCCGAACAGTGTGAAATTGAAGTGTATCCCCCAAGAGGAAGGACTGGAGCTGTTGGCGAAGATACATGGAGGCATATGTGGATCCCACATAGGGTCGAGAGCCCTTGCCGGCAAGGCATTTCGGCAAGGCTTCTTCTGGCCCACTGCCCTCCAGGATGCGACGACACTAGTCACCAGATGTGAAGCATGTCAGTTCCTTTCAAAGAAGCTTCATCAAACAGCTCAAGCCCTTCAAACCATTCCTCTCTCCTGGCCCTTCTTGGTCTGGGGGCTTGATATATTGGGCCCTTTTCCCCGTGCTGTCGGGGGCTTTGAGTACTTGTACGTCGCAATCTACAAGTTCACAAAGTGGCCCGAGGTAGAGGCGGTGAGGAAAGTTACAGCCCAGTCAGCCGTCAAGTTCTTCAAAGGACTAGTATGCTGTTTTGGTGTGCCCAACAGGGTCATCACCGACAACGGCACACAGTTCACGAGCCGCACCTTCATGCAATATATCCAGGACCTCGGCAACAAGGTCTGTTGGAAATATGCCCTAGAGGCAATAATAAAATGGTTATTATTATATTTCTTTGTTCATGATAATTGTCTATTATTCATGCTATAATTGTGTTATCCGGAAATCGTAATACATGTGTGAATACATAGACCACAACATGTCCCTAGTGAGCCTCTAGTTGACTAGCTCGTTGATCAACAGATAGTCATGGTTTCTCGACTATGGACATTGGATGTCATTGATAACGGGATCACATCATTAGGAGAATGATGTGATGGACAAGACCCAATCCTAAGCATAGCACAAGATCGTAGTTCGCTTTGCTAGAGCTTTTCCAAAATGTCAAGTATCATTTCCTTAGACCATGAGATTGTGCAACTCCGGATACCGTAGGAGTGCTTTGGGTGTGCCAAACGTCACAACATAACCGGGTGGCTATCACTACAGAATCAGCTACTTTGCCGCCGCCATGGCGGACGGCAAAGGCATGAATGGCGGACGGCAAAATCCTTTTGCCGTCACCATGGACGGCAACAACGAGCTTCGCAACGAGGGCTACGATGGCAGCTACTTTGCCGTCCGCTTCTGGCGGTGACGGCAAAGGCCCTTTGACGTCCGCGACGGACGGCAAAGAGAGCGACAATAATTGCGCCGTCGATCCGTTAAGTGTCTAACGGTAGGCCTTTTGCGTCCCGGCCGACGGCAAAATTTCTAGTGTCTTTGCCGTCACGCCGATGGCAAAGTGCGTGTTCTTTGCCGTCGCCATCGATGGCAAAGTGCATGTTCTTTGCCGTCGCCCTTGATGGCAAAGTGCAGGTTCTTTGCCGCTCGCCATCGATGGCAAAGTGACCAAATGGGTCAGCTTCCAGAAGCACAGCTAGATGCCACGTGTCTTCTTTGCCGTCCGCGGAAGACGGCAAGAAGAGCGCTGGTTACCGTCGGTGGCGCAAAAGAGCCCGATATTGGCTCTTTTATCTGTTTTTTATTAAATCCAACAATTTTCATCACAAATATATATGACATATATAGATATATTTCAAAAGGCCATTACAGAGCAAACATATAAGATATCCAACACATAACTTCATCATCCAAACATATATATTACATGCATAGTTCCATCATACATAACAAGTTCAACATAGAGGCATCCAACCATATATATTACAATAGTTTCATCCAACGATACATGCATAGTTCAACGATACAAAAGAAAGCAGAGAAAGGGATAAGGAGCACTCCATCTATGCAAGCTTTCGTCAAGTGAATGAAATCTGCAAAATGAAAAATAAGAAAGTTAGAACAAGAAGAGTAGAACAAGAAGAAGACTAGAACAAGAAGAGTAGAACAAGAAGAAGACTAGAACAAGAAGAGTATGCCATTTATGAGCTAACTTACGTGAAATGGATCATATATGAGCTAACTAAGTTGAAATGGGTCGCTTATGAGCTAGCTAAGGTGAAATGGATCATTTATGAGCTAACTAAGTTGAAATGGGTCGCTTATGAGCTAGCTAAGGTGAAATGGATCATTTATGAGCTAACTTAGTTGAAATGGATCATTTATGAGCTAATTTAGTTGAAATGGATCTTTATGAGCTAACTTAGTTGAAATGGATCGCTTTTGAGCTAATTTAGTTGAAATGGATCTTTTGAGCTAACTTAGGTGAAATGGATCATTTAAGAGCTAATTTAGGTGAAATGGATCGCTTTGTAGCTAACTTGGTGAAATGGATCATTTAAGAGCTAATTTAGGTGAAATGGGTCATTTTTGAGCTAACTTGGATGAACTGGATCATTTATAAGCTAACCTAGGTAAAATGGGTCATTTTAGAGCTAACTTAGGTAAAATGGATCGTCTATGAGCTAACTAAGCTAATTATGCAATTTTTGACATAAGTAAGCTAATGCAGAGATCGCTTTAGAGCTAACTTAGGTAAAATGGATGGTTTTGGAGGTCAGTAAGCTTATTAAGTCATTTTGGAGGAGAAGAAGCTAAGTCTAGGTCATTATGGTAAGCATTGGAGGAAATAAAGCTAAGTCTAGGTCTTTATGCATGTGTTAAGCAAAACACTAGATAAACTTACCAAGATCCAGGAGGTGTAGGAGCGGGGTGGCTCGTGTCGGTAGTCGGAGAAGGATCGTATGATGCTTGTCTGGAGTTACGCTGCACCAAAGATCATTTCCAATGTCTTGTTAGCATGATGACACTCAAATGTTAAGACTAGCAAGTAATGTCCATTCAAATAAAACTCACCGTGGTCCTGTGAGCAATCATCGGCATCGGTGAGCGGTCCGACCTGTCTTCTCGCACAGGCATCGCACATTTGGTTTTGACGACTCAGTCATACTAGTTAGTAATGAGACAAACACTACATGAATGTTTTGGCTAATCTGCAGAAGAAACTTACCACAAGGAGCTCGTACATGGCCCTTGCCTGCATGTCATTCCGTGCCCTCTCCTCCTCCATCATCTTTGTCGTCCTCTCCTCCAACTCCCGCTGCCTCTCCGCCGCCTCCGCCAGAAGTTTCTCCGTTCTATCTCTCTCACTCTGTATAGCAGCCTGCAACACCACTCACATGACCATTTATAATCATTGATGGAAGCGCACACAATGTAATGGAGAAAGATAATCGAGTATGTATCACTAACCTTGATGGCGAGTTGCACTGGCCGTTCACGAGGCCTTATCTCAGGAGCGGAGCTCGACTGGCGCGCCTTGATCTCCGAGAGAGTGCTAGGACAACGGATAAGTCCATATCCAATGGCTATGGAGCCATGGGACCTCCCGCCACCAGATATCATCAACAGCTCTG
Organism: Aegilops bicornis; assembly: GCA_021605145.1. Classification (NCBI taxonomy): domain Eukaryota; kingdom Viridiplantae; phylum Streptophyta; class Magnoliopsida; order Poales; family Poaceae; genus Aegilops; species Aegilops bicornis. The sequence goes on from CM038675.1 coordinate 777,164,509, forward strand.
GATCAATGGGACCCTGGCTCGGGTTAAAGTCCTCCCCTTTCCTCGCCGTAAGTTCTGGAGTAGGCGCTTGCAGACGTTCTCGATAACATGTGCCGCGTCCTCCTCGTATCCCTCCTCACACCTGTAGAATGTCTGCAATCAAATGAGACAATATTGATTAGTACAATTAATAACTAGCTAGTTGAAGATTTTTAATGTGTAAAGGAGAAATTACCTGAACTTTCTCGATCACCATGTTCCGCCTCGTGTACTTTACGACACCGTCGATAATCTCATCCGTGGCCGGGCAGCCACGTAGTGCTCCCAGCTCAATCCAAGCTCTGGAAGCCGACCCTCACCAGCAACGTGACAAAACCGGGAAGTTTTGCGGCAAAGAACTCCAAGGACGGAGTTGGGCGGCGGACACTATGATGGTGGTCCCAACCTCTGCTGACATGACAAGGCCAACGCATTAGTTATTTGAAAAACGTGAATGCACAAGGTACAAAAATATTAAATGCACTTACGCACCTCTCCCCATCAGGGAAAATCAACCACCTACGCTTTCATGGGTCACCGCAGACGGGAGCCGTGTAGCACCACGCTGGTAGACGGTGCCCCCCTCCTCCTCAAGATCAGTCGGCTCCCCGCCATCATCAGCATGGCCACTCGGCTCCTCGGGCTGATCCGGCCAGGTACCCCATCCGGACGTGTGCTCCTCCGGGGTCACGTGGGCTGAACTCGAGGCCCAAGACCCGTGGACCGGAGGCTCGTGGACCGAGTCCGTGTAGCCTCCTCCTCGACGAGTCCACCCTAGCGATCACGTGCTCGGGTGAAACAGCTGGGGTGGCGGCGAGGAAGGCGCCGTAGCAGTCACCCTACCTCCTCTCCCATGACCACGCGTGCCCTACCTCCTCTCTTCCTACCTCGTCCCTGCTGGGCACCGCGGTCGACGAAGAAGGGCCCGACGGTGTGGCCATACTTGTCCAAAGAACGCTCGGCGGAGAGGTGCATCTGGAATGGAAGACCTCAGACCACGCTCCCGACCAGCGCCCACCATCTTTCAACACCTGCCATGACAAACAGTAAAAGAAATTAGTACAACATAAAAAAAGACCGACATGAATAATAATATGTGTATCACTTAAGTGTATCATCATCAAGTACAACATAAAAAATGTAATACCTGACACTACTAATAATCTCGATCAGTATCATCAATAAATGCATAATCATCATCATCACTATAATCAATGACGGCCTCATAGGGTTCATTAGCATCAACATGTGCAAGGCCACCTTGACGTAATCGGTCAAACATTGACAGGTCATCCGCAGCAGTAACCTCTTCTTGTTCCGGCTCTTCTTGTTCCTCCTCTGGGGTGATGTCGGATTCACTGTCGCTGTCTACTTCAATGTTTTGGGGTGAAGTATAGCGGTTCTTGAAACGCTTTTTGGAAAGACGTGTCTCTTGGAAGAATTCTCCTTCATATGTATGCAGGTTAATGTGAGGTTCATAATCCTCTTCCTTTGGGGAGAAAGTCTAGCACGTGGCGGCACTTCATAAACGACATCCCAACCTTTCAGATTTGGATTAGTTTAAGGTGCCCACGGTAGATAGAATACTTGGGTCGCTTTGTTGAGCCATAATATAGACATCGTGAACATCTAAATGAATGCTTTGGTTGATTTCAACTAGCCCTACATGTTCATGAGTCCTTCTAGTCTCCTTCGGCTGAAACCAATAACATTTGAAGACTACGACATTTGGTGGGTTTTCACCATAGAACAGAAGTTCATAAATTGCTTCAACTCTCCCATAATACTCGGTACCTCCTTCGCCGATAGCAGATACACAACAATTTGTTGACTTTCGGTCGGCTATAGATAGCTCTTTGCCATAGGTACGAAAGCGATACCCGTTGATGTCGTACTTGTCAAATGAACGGACCTTATAGTCAAAACCATTAGCGACTTGTCTCAATTCGGCGTCCATAGACTCTGAATTAGCCTACAAGTTTAATATGAAAGGATTGTTGCATTATGCACAAATTAGCGAATGAAATGAAATTGTCTAATAGAAATTACCGTTTGTTTGAACCAAGAGATGAAACCGGGATAGCCACCTCCTTGCTTTGCGAGAAGCTCATACTCTTCGACGGAATCCTTTTGGATCTCCGCTCCATACGAGAATATGGCGACGTATCGACTGTATGACATATCCAGGAATAAGAGTAGTTCAAAGGAAATAGAAGTTGCGAAACAATGTACCGAGAACTTACTCGATGTACGGCCGCACTTCTATCAGGTTGTTGAAGATATACAACGAAATGGTCCGCCATTCTTCGTTATTCAAAGATAATGGATGTGAAACACTAGCTGGTGCGAGATTCCCTTTGAATAGGCTGAGGTTGGATCCACCTTTTTAGGCTCACAAGATTGTACCGAGGCTTCGGATTATGCAAATGACGATTTTTGGCTTCGTAGTGCGCTGTTACGAAGTTTGCCGCCTCCTCTGTGATGAATGCCTCAGCCATCGATGCTTCAATTCTACGTTTATTTTTACATTTTTCTCGAAGCGTCTTCTGCATTCTCTCAGTTGGGTAGCACCAACGATTTTGCACGGGCCCCCCCAATCTTGCCTCGGTCGGGAGATGCAAAATCAAATGCTGCATTGGATTAAAGAAGCCCGGTGGAAAGATCTTCTCTAACTTGCGAGATCAACTCCGCGCCAACTCTTCCATTTCTTCTAGCACGCCCGAGCGATAGTTCTTTCGCACAAAGAACACGGAAGAAATAGCTGAGTTCTGCCAGTACTAGCCATTCACCCTCAGGGATGAAGCCATGCAACATCACCGGCATTACCCGCTCAATCCATATGTGCCAATCATGACGCTTGAGACCAAATATCTTCAGTTTATCAAGGTTCGCTCCCCTCTTTAGATTCGCTGCATACCCATCGGGGAACATCAACTGCTGTTGCACCCACAAGAGAATTTCCCTCATAGCTGGCCTTCCAAGATTGAACCATGCCTTTGGCTTCGTCCGATTCTCGCTTTCCTTTCGGTTCTTTCATGTTTTGTAACGGCCTATCACATAGCGCCTCCAGATCGACTCTAGCCTTAGTATTATCCTTTGACTTCCCATCTATGCCGAACAATGTACCAAAAGTGCCTCGGCGATATTCTTCTCAGTGTGCATCACGTCGATGTTGTGTGCGCAAAGGAGGTCTTTGAAGTAAGGCAGATCCCATAAGCATGTTTTGTGAGTCCAGGCGTGCTTAGTATTATACCCTTGAAGTACCCTCGGACGTTGTGGATCCGGCTCGAGAGCGTTTAACGATCCAGGTCTGCATTGGCTGTCAATGCAGGTGGTGCGAGTTTTTGACAACTCTACCCTGATGAAGTTCTTCTTGTCTTTCCTGAACTTATGGCGAGGATCCAGGAACTGTCTATGCGTGTCGAAGCAAGAAAACTTTATGACCGGCCCGAAGCCAACGAAACTCAAGAGCTCCCTTGCATGTGGGGCACGGGAACCTTCCATGCACACACTAGCCAACGAATTGCGCATACCCCGGCAAGTCATGCGTCAAGTACATGTACCAGGCATGCATTATGAAGTTCTATTTGCTAAAGGCGTCGTATGTCTTGAACCCATTATCCTGTGCTTCTTGCAATTCGTCCTTAAGCGGCTGCATGTACACATTCATATTTTTGCCCGGATAGTTGGGTCCTGGAATTATCAACGTCGGAAAATGTTCTTTCTTTGCATAATCTGTCCGGGGAGATTGAGTGGAAAGACAAATACGGGCCAACAAGCGTATTGGGCTGCCGTCATACCAAACACACTGAACCCATCCGCCGATGCCGACTCGAGGATGCCTCGGATCTGCCGCTTTGTCGGCATGTAATTCATCAAACTTTTTCCACGCAACACCATCCGATGTGTGTACCATCATCGATTCCCATCCGCATCTAGTTCGGTTCTTTTGCCTGTTTTGTGCCATGTCATCCGTCCGCCGCCTCTTCGACCATGAAAAGACGTTGAAGTCTTGGTACGATTGGCATATACCAAGAACACTAACGGGATTTTGGTGCGTGTCTTCTCACCCATACCGTTGTCTACCACAATATACGGAAGACTTGCAAATGGGACAATAGTTCAAGTCCGCATAGTCAAGCCTAAATAAGGCACATCCTTTCTCACAGGCATGTATCTTCTCATAGGGCATCTTGAAGGCACGGAGGATTTTGTCCGACCGGTACAGTTTTGCAGGCATTACATGGCCTTTGGGTAGAAAGCGTCCAAATACTGTCATAATTGCGTCATAGCATTCTCTGCCCAAGTTGAACTGAGCCTTCAGAGCCATTACTTGTGAGATGACATCCAACTGACAAAGCTCAGTGTGCTCGTGGAGCGGACGTTTCGAAGACTCCAACATTTCATTGAAGGCCTTTGCAGATTCCTCCATCTCCTCGTCCAATCCCGAGCATCATCATAGCCTTGCACCATGTTTTCCATCCCGGTACCATGCTCGTCGGTGCGGCGACGATCCACCTCAGCTCGGTCATGTTGGGCAGACTCACCATGAAATGTCCACACCATATAATCGGGCGAAACCACTCTTCCGCAGGTGTTTGCCCATTTCAGCCTCTGTCTTCTTTTCCCAATTGCCGCGACCGGAAACAGGGGCACCAGGTTTTCTTTTGGCCATTTGCAAATGCGGCTTGCACAAACTCCTTAGTTTTTGTGAACCATTCAGTAGCTCCATTTGTTACGACCCGGTGTGACGGTATACATCCAAGCACGGTCACTCATCTTGACTTTCAGAGCTCTTGGACACACAACAATTATATATGTAATTCACCATGTATATATTCATCAGTTGATCTACTTTGTCTATTTTATTACGTCCATGCAACCTACACTCTAATAGGTAATGATAGGTCCTAATCCCACCCGTGTATGTGTAGATTGGGTTTATTTTCCCATGCTATGCTCCGGATCCGACGTTAAATTTCGGCAGCACCTCCCGCCGTTCTCCTGATACACGTCTCTGCAATAAACAGAGAGGATGTGTACCCGGAGAACAACAGGGGAGGCACTGACGAAATATATGCGTCGGATCCGGAGCAAAGCATATGGGAAAACGAACCCAATCTACACATACTCGGGCTGTCCATGGATAGCGTTGGACAATTCGAAAGAATCAAGGTTATAAATATGCAAATGCATGCATATTTATAACTATGACGCTTTCGAACGGGAGACACATATTGGTTACGACATCTTGATGATTCAAGACACATATATAGCTAGCTATCAAGTTTCATCGGAATAGATCAAATAATTAATGGGGAGGAGGAGTTGTCATTTGTGCTCACCCACGAGCGAAGGGCGAGCTCGTCAAATGCACGGCGAGGTCGTCGAACACCAAACCTCGCAGCGATGAAACAACTGCACAATTAAAACTACACGATCAACACAATTATATATGATGTTTTTCATAGCAAAATCGAAAAATATATGACCTAACTAATAATTCACAAATATATGACCCGTCGGCCTCTGGAAGGCCAAAGAACACCTTTGGGAGGTGTATTGGTGGGGTGTCTGTCGGTTAATCGGGGTCTTGGGTAATAAAATTCGAGAATTAGGGGTGAGGGTGTGTCGATGTCGGGGTAGTGCCGTGTCGGTGTCGGGGTGTTGTTTGGGTCGAGTGTGGTGTCGGGTCAGGTGTCGGGTCAGGCTCGGGTCGGGGTGTTGGGTCAGGCTCGGGGGTCGGGGTGTCGGGGTGGGTGTCGGGTCAGCCTTGGGGGTCGGGGTCGGTCTCGGGGTGTCGGGTCGGGGTCTCGAAATTGGGGTCGGGTCTCTGTGGTCGGGTGTCGTGTCAGGTGCGGGTCGGGTCTGCAGGTACCGTGGTCGGGTCGGGGTCGGGTCGGGGGGTGTCGGGGGTCGGGGTCGGGGTGTCGAGTCGGGGTTGGGTTGGGGGTCTCGGGTTCGGGGTGTCTTCTTCTTCTTCTTCCTTTTCCTTTTCTTCCTTTTTTTCCTTTTCTTCTTCTTACTCCTTTTCCTTCTTCTTCCTTCTTCTTCTTCTTCTTCTTCTTCTTCTTCTTCTTCTTCTTCTTCTTCTTCTTCTTCTTCTTCTTCTTCTTCCTCCTTTCCTTTTCCTCTTCTTCTTCTCCTCCTCTCCTCTCTTTTCTTCTTCTTCTTCCTCTTCTAAATCTAAACATAATACTAAACTAAAAATAAACCTAATACTAAACTAAAACTAAACCTATAAACCTAAAACTAAACATAAACCTAAAACTAAAAAAACATAAAAAAGGAAAAAGAAAGGAAGAAGAGACACACCTGCAGCGAGGGTGGAGGAGGGGGTCTTGGCTGGGCGCGGAGGAGGGGGCGGGCGGCCTGGGCGGCGGGCGCGGAGGTGCCGGGCTGGAAGGCGGCGCCTAAACGGGCAGGGCGGGGCGGGGCGGGGGGCGTGGTGGCGGCGAGGGTGGAGGAGGGGAGCGGTGCTCTGGGCGGCAGAGGAGGGGGCGGGCGACTGGGCGGCGGGCGCTGGCGCCGGGCGGGCGGGCGCTGGAGGTGCCGGGCGCCGGCGTGGCGGCGCCAGACGGCAGGCGGCGGGGGGGGGGCGCCGAGGCGGCGGTGGTGGGGCGACGGGCGGGGGCGGGCGGCGGGTGGTGCGAAAGGGGCAAGTAGAGGTGGGAGAGAAAGAGAGAGAGAGGGGGGGCGCCCCGTTAACGCTACGTGGGGCCTTCCTCTTGCCGTCCGCCACCCTTTTGCCGCCCTTCTTGCTCTTTGCCGTCCGCTAGCGGACGGCAAAGAGGGCCCCCGTTAGGTTTTTTTTTGCAACTCGCTGGGGGCCTTCCTCTTTGCCGTCCGCTAGCCGACGGTAATCGACCTTCTTGCCGCCGCCGAGCGGACGGCAAAGAACTGGCTGATGGTAATTTGGTCTTTGCTATCAGCCAGTTCTTGCCGTCCGCTTTTTGGGTAGCTGATGGCAAAGAGCTTATTTGCCGTCCGCTAGCAGACGACAAAGAGTTGGCAGATGGCAAAGTAGCTGATTCCAGTAGTGTATAAAGGTGCACTACGGGTATCTCCGAAAGTGTCTGTTGGGTTGGCACGAATCGAGACTGGGATTTGTCACTCTGTATGACGGAGAGGTATCTCTGGGCCCACTCGGTAATGCATCATCATAATGAGCTCAATGTAACCAAGTGGTTGATCACGGGATCATGCATTACTGATGCACGAGTAAAGTGACTTGCGATAACGAGATTGAACGAGGTATTGGGATACCGACGATCGAGTCTCGGGCAAGTAACATACCGATTGACAAAGGGAATTGTATACGGGATTGATTGAATCCTCGACATCATGGTTCATCCGATGAGATCATCGAGGAGCATGTGGGAGCAAACATGGGTATCCAGATTCCGCTGTTGGTTATTGACCGGAGAGTCGTCTCGGTCATGTCTATGTGTCTCCCGAACCCGTAGGGTCTACACACTTAAGGTTCAGTGACGCTAGGGTTGTTGAGATATTAGTATGCGGTAACCTGAAAGTTGTTCGGTGTCCCGGATGAGATCCCAGACATCACGAGGAGTTCTGGAATGGTCCGAAGGTGAAGAATTATATATAGGAAGTCCAGTTTCGGCCATCGGGAAAGTTTCGGGGGTCACCGGTATTGTACCGGGACCACCGGAAGGGTCCCGAGGGTCCATCGGGTGGGGCCACCTATCCCGGAGGGCCCCATGGGCTGAAGCGGGGAAGGGAACCAGCCCCTGGTGGCTGGTGCGCCCCCCTTGGGCCTCCCCCTGCGCCTAGGGTTGGGAACCCTAGGGGTGGGGGGCGCCCCACTTGGCTTGGGGGGCAAACCACCCCCTTGCCCCCCATCTAGATGGGATCTAGAGGGGCCGGTGCCCCCTGGACCCCTATATATAGTGGAGGGGATGGAGGGCAGCCGCAACCTAGCCCCTGGCGCCTTGCTCTCCCTCTCGCTGAGCTTGGCGAAGCCCTGCCGAAATTCCGCTGCTTCCACCACCACGCCGTCGTGCTGCTGGATCTCCATCAACCTCTCCTTCCCCCTTGCTGGATCAAGAAGGAGGAGACGTCTTCCCCTACCGTACGTGTGTTGAACGCGGAGGTGCCGTCCGTTCGGCGCTCGGTCATCGGTGATTTGGATCACGACGAGTACGAATCCATCAACCCCGTTCTCTTGAACGCTTCCGCTCGCGATCTACAAAGGGTATGTAGATGCACTCCTTTTCCCCTCGTTGCTAGATAACTCCATAGATTGATCTTGGTGATGCGTAGAAAATTTTAAAATTCTGCTACGTTCCCCAACAGTGGCATCATGAGCTAGGTCTATGCGTAGTTACTATGCACGAGTAGAACACAAACTTGTTGTGGGCGTAGATGTTGTCAATTTTCTTGCCACTACTAGTCTTATCTTGCTTCGGCGACATCGTGGGATGAAGCGGCCCGGACCGACCTTACACGTACGCTTGCGTGAGACAGGTTCCACCGACTGACATGCACTAGTTGCATATGGTGGCTAGCGGGTGTCTGTCTCTCCCACTTTAGTTGGAGCGTATTCGATGAAAAGGGTCCTTATGAAGGGTAAATAGAAATTGGCATATCACGTTGTGGTTTTACGTAGGTAAGAAACATTCTTGCTAGAAACCTATAGAAGCCACGTAAAAACATGCAACAACAATTAGAGGACGTCTAACTTGTTTTTGCAGCATATGCCTTGTGATGTGATATGGACAAAAGATGTGATGAATCATATATGTGATGTATGAGATTGATCATGTTCTTGTAATAGGAATCACGACTTGCATGTCGATGAGTATGACAACCGGCAGGAGCCATAGGAGTTGTCTTTATTTTTTTCTATGACCTGCGTGTCATTGAATAACGCCATGTAAATTACTTTACTTTATTGCTAAATACGTTAGCCATAGAAGTAGAAGTAATCATTGGCGTGACAACTTCATGAAGACACTATGATGGAGATCATGATGATGGAGATCATGGTGTCATGCCGGTGACGAAGATGATCATGGCGCCTCGAAGATGGAGGTCAAAGGAGCAATATGATATTGGCCATATCATGTCACTATTTGATTGCATGTGATGTTTATCATGTTTTACATCTTATTTGCTTAGAACGATGGTAGCTTAAATAAGATGATCCCTCGCAATAATTTCAAGAAAGTGTTCCCCTAACTGTGCACCGTTGCGAAGGTTCGTTGTTTCGAAGCACCACGTGATGATCGGGTGTGATAGATTCTAACGTTCGAATACAACGGGTGTAAGCCAGATTTACACACGCAATACACTTAGGTTGACTTGACGAGCCTAGCATGTACAGACATGGCCTCGGAACACGGAAGACTGAAAGGTCGAGCATGAGTCGTATAGAAGATACGATCAACATGAAGATGTTCACCGACGTTGACTAGTCTGTCTCACGTGATGATCGGACACGGCCTAGTTGACTCGGATCATGTTTCACTTAGATGACTAGAGGGATGTCTATCTGAGTGGGAGTTCATTGAATAATTTGATTAGATGAACTTAATTATCATGAACTTAGTCTAAATCTTTACAATATGTCTTGTAGATCAAATGGCCCACGCTAATGTTGCCCTCAACTTCAACGCGTTCCTAGAGAAAACCAAGCTGAAAGATGATGGCAGCAACTATAATGGACTGGGTCCGGAACACGAGGATCATCCTCATAGCTGCCAAGAAAGATTATGTCCTAGAAGCACCGCTAGGTGAAGCACCCATCCCAGAGAACCAAGACGTTATGAATGCTTGGCAGTCGCGTGCTGATGATTACTCCCTCGTTCAGTGCGACATGATTTACAGCTTAGAACCGGGGCTCCAAAAGCGTTTTGAGCAACACGGAGCATATGAGATGTTCGAAAAGAGCTGAAAATGGTTTTCCAAGCTCATGCCAGGGTCGAGAGATATGAAGTCTCCGACAAGTTCTTCAGTTGTAAGATGGAGGAAAATAGTTCTGTCAGTGAGCACATACTCAAAATGTCTGGGTTGCACAACCGCTTGACTCAGCTGTGAGTTAATCTCCCGGATGACGCGGTCATTGACGGGATCCTTCAGTCGCTTCCAGCGAGCTACAAGAGCTCTGTGATGAACTTCAATATGCAGGGGATGGAAAAGACCATTCCTGAGGTATATTCAATGCTGAAATCAGCGGAGGTGGAGATCAAAAAGGAACATCAAGTGTTGATGGTGAATAAAACCACTAAGTTTAAGAAAGGCAAGGGTAAGAAGAACTTCAAGAAGGACGGCAAGGGAGTTGCCGCGCCCGGTAAGCTAGTTGCCGGGAAGAAGCCAAAGAATGGACCCAAGCCTGAGACTGAGTGCTTTTATTGCAAGGGAAGTGGTCACTGGAAGCGGAACTGCCCCCGAATACTAAGCGGACAAGAAGGCCGGCAACACTAAAGGTATATGTGATATACATGTAATTGATGTGTACCTTACCAGTACTCGTAGTAGCTCCTGGGTATTTGATACCGGTGCGGTTGCTCATATTTGTAACTCAAAGCAGGAGCTGCGGAATAAGCGGAGACTGGCGAAGGACGAGGTGACGATGCGCGTCGGGAATGGTCCCAAGGTCGATGTGATCGCTGTCGGCATGCTGCCTCTACATTTACCTACGGGATTAGTTTTAAACCTCAATAACTGTTATTTAGTGCCAGCTTTGAGCATGAACATTGTATCAGGATCTCGTTTAATTCGAGATGGCTACTCATTTAAATCCAAGAATAATGGTTGTTCTATTTATATGAGAGATATATTTTATGGTCATGCCCCGCTGGTGAATGGTTTATTCTTAATGAATCTCGAGCGTAATGTTACACATATTCATAGTGTGAATACCAAAAGATGTAAGGTTGATAGTGATAGTCCCACATACTTGTGGCATTGCCGCCTTGGTCACATAGGTGTCAAACGCATGAAGAAGCTCCATGCAGATGGACTTTTGGAGTCTCTTGATTACGAATCATTTGACACGCATGTAACCATGCCTCATGGGTAAGATGACCAAGACTCCGTTCTCCGGAACAATGGAGCGAGCAACCAACTTATTGGAAATCATACATACTGATGCATGTGGTCCAATGAGTGTGGAGGCTCGCGGTGGCTATCATTATGTTCTCACTCTCACAGATGACTTGAGTAGATATGGGTATGTCTACTTAATGAAACACAAGTCTGAGACCTTTGAAAAGTTCAAGGAATTTCAGAGTGAGGTTGAGAATCAACGTGACAGGAAAATAAAGTTCTTACAATCAGATTGTGGAGGGGAATATTTGAGTCACGAATTTGGCACACACTTAAGGAAAGGTGGAATCGTTTCACAACTCACGCCGCCTGGAACACCTCCGAGAAATGGTGTGTCCGAACGTCATAATCGCACTCTATTAGATATGGTGTGATCTATGATGTCTCTTACCGATCTACCGCTCTCATTTTGGGGCTATGCTCTAGAGACAGCCACATTCACTTTAAATAGGGCTCCGTCGAAATCCGTTGAGACGACACCGTATGAATTATGGTTTGGGAAGAAATCTAAGCTGTCGTTTCTAAAAGTTTGGGGATGTGATGCTTATGTCAAGAAACTTCAACCTGAAAAGCTCAAACCCAAGTCGGAAAAATGCGTCTTCATAGGATACCCTAAGGAAACCATTGGGTATAACTTATACCTCAGATCCGAAGGCAAGATCTTTGTTGCCAAGAACGGGTCCTTTCTGGAGAAAGAGTTTCTCCCGGAAGAAGTAAGTGGGAGGAAAGTAGAGCTTGATGAAGTACTACCTCTTGAAACGGAAAGTAGCGCAGCTCAGGAATATGTTCCTGTGGTGCCTGCACCGACTATATAGGAGGTTAATGATGATGATCAAGGTACTTCGGATCAAGCTCCTACTGAACTTCGTAGGTCCACAAGGACACGTTCCGCACCAGAGTGGTACGGCAACCCTGTCTTGGAAATCATGTTGTTAGACAACGGTGAACCTTCGAACTATGAAGAAGCGATGGCGGGCCCAGATTCCGACAAATGGCTAGAAGCCATGAAATCCGAGATAGGATCCATGTATGAAAAATGAAGTATGGACTTTGACTGACTTGCCCGATGATCGGCGAGCCATAGAAAATAAATGGATCTTTAAGAAAAAGATGACGCGGATGGTAATGTGACCATCTATAAGGCTCGACTTGTCGCTAAGGGTTATCGACAAGTTCAAGGGGTTGACTACGATGAGACTTTCTCACCCGTAGCGAAGCTGAAGTCCGTCCGAATCATGTTAGCAATTGCCGCATTCTATGATTATGAGATATGGCAAATGGACATCAAAACGGCATTCCTTAACGGCTTTCTTAAGGAAGAATTGTATATGATGCAGCCGGAAGGTTTTGTCGATCCTGAGAATGCTAACAAGGTGTGCAAGCTCCAACGCTCAATCTATGGGCTGGTGCAAGCATCTCGGATTTGGAACATTCGATGTGATGAGATGATCAAAGCGTGCAGGTTTACACAGACTTATGGAGAAGCTTTGTGTTTACAAGAAAGTGAGTGGGAGCTCTGTGGCATTTCTCATATTATATGTGGATGACATACTATTGATGGGAAATGATATAGAATTCTTGGAAAGCATAAAGGCCTACTTGAACAAGTGTTTTTCAATGAAGGACCTTGGAGAAGCTGCTTATGTATTAGGCATCAAGATCTATAGAGATAGATCGAGATGCCTCATTGGTTTTTCACAAAGTAAGTACCTTGACAAGATATTGAAGAAGTTCAATATGGACCAGTCCAAGAAGGGGTTCTTGCCTGTATTGCAAGGTGTGCGATTGAGCACGGCTCAATGCACGATTACGGCAGAAGATAGAGAAAAGATGAGTGCCGTCCCCTATGCCTCGACCATAGGGTCTATTATGTATGCCATGCTGTGTACCAGACCTGATGTAAACCTTGCCGTGAGTTTGGTAGGAAGGTATCAAAGTAATCCCGGCATGGAACACTGGACAGCGGTCAAGAATATCCTGAAGTACCTGAAAAGGACTAAGGACATGTTTCTCGTGTATGGAGGTGACGAAGAGCTTGTCGTAAAGGGTTATGTTGACGCTAGCTTCGACACAGATCTGGATGACTCTAAGTCACAAACCGGATACGTGTTTATTTTGAATGGTGGGGCAGTAAGCTGGTGCAGTTGCAAGCAAAGCGTCGTGGCGGGATCTACATGTGAAGCGGAGTACATGGCAGCCTCGGAGGCAGTGCATGAAGCAATCTGGATGAAGGAGTTCATCACCTACCTAGGAGTCATACCCAATGCGTCGGGGCCGGTCACTCTCTCGTGACAACACCGGAGCTATTGCCCTTGCCAAGGAGCCCAGGTTTCACAAGAAGACCAGGCACATCAAGCGTCGCTTCAACTCCATTCGTGAAAATGTTCAAGATGGAGACATAGATATTTGCAAAGTGCATACGGATCTGAATGTCGCAGATCCGTTGACTAAACCTCTCCCTAGAGCAAAAACATGATCAACACCAGAACTCTATGGGTGTTCGATTCATCACAATGTAACTAGATTAGTGACTCTAGTGCAAGTGGGAGACTGTTGGAAATATGACCTAGAGGAAATAATAAAATAGTTATTATTATATTTCTTTGTTCATGATAATTGTCTATTATTCATGCTATAATTGTGTTATCCGGAAATCGTAATACATGTGTGAATACATAGACCACAACATGTCCCTAGTGAGCCTCTAGTTGACTAGCTCGTTGATCAACAGAGATAGTCATGGTTTCCTGACTATGGACATTGGATGTCATTGATAACGGGATCACATCATTAGGAGAATGATGTGATGGACAAGACCCAATCCTAAGCATAGCACAAGATCGTGTAGTTCGTTTGCTAGAGCTTTTCCAAAATGTCAAGTATCATTTCCTTAGACCATGAGATTATGCAACTCCCGCGTAGGAGTGCTTTGGGTGTGCCAAACGTCACAACGTAACTGGGTGGCTATAAAGGTGCACTACTGGGGCGTGAAGCTTTCGCCCGCTTTAACGCAATACCGCATTATGCATCTCTTACACTTAAAATGCCCGGTCCACGCGACATCATCTCATTAAAAGGGAGTATTAAGTGTTACTCGAGCTCGGAAGAGTGTGAGGCTGCCTTGACAGCCCCACATCAATCCGGCTCCGCTAACCAAAGCACCTGAATAGGTAATTCGAACCCCGGACACGGCTAGACGAGTCCGGCGCCTACTAGCGGCATACCCCCGTATAAGGGCCTGCACGCATGTACAACAAGAGACTATAATGCTCAATTTTCTTTACTTTTTGAACCATACTCTGTTTATTTCATATAGAGTACATTTTTTGCACGATCCTTTTTCTCTTCAACTAAGGTCCTCTATCTTACAGATGAACAACGTGCTACACCCGTCCAGGATACAGCACAACGGAGACACAAAGCAGACGTGCAAGAGGGACCCGTTGCAAAGGATTCTTTTGATTAAGACCTGCGTAAACCTATTTTACTGTCTCTTCTTGATATACATCCCCCGGTTTCTTACTATAACTGAGGAGGAGGCTGGCGTTATGGCAATGGCCGCAACATAATTTTTGAGCGTACCTGGACACCAGGGGCTTAGGGCATTATTCTCGCCTGCTTTTATAAAGACCGAATACCTTAGGGAGTGTTCGGCGTCTCGAGTTAGGCCTTATATGCATCAGCTCCGAATCATGTCTTTGGTCAAATGTTGGGTTTGCCCGGCTCCTTTGTTTTGCTTCCTTACGTTCCCTTTTATCGGCTAACGCGGCACCAGGAGAACTACTGCGATTGTGCCCCGGTTCGGCCGGGTGAGCACCTCAGTAGAGAAAGCCAAAAACTGACTGTCATGATATAGCGAGAGACTGGTCACCACTCGATGACTCACCGGAATGTTTAGAATTCCTCCGCATTAACGAAGGACCTTTTTTGGTCAGGCACATACGCACCCCGAATTCGGGAGAGTGCGGTGCCCCGAGGGGCTATATAGTAGCCCCACCCTCGAACTCCTATGGCTAAGTGAAAGTGATAAAGCATTATAGTCCGGTTGCCTAGTTTGTTGCGCTACCACCTCCTTAATAGGACCAAGACGTTGGATCAAGTGTGAAAAAGCGACTTCTTTGCAAACACCCCCGCACTATGTGCGTGGGGCTAAAGCCAAGGACTGCCATCTTTCAGGTTATATACGCATATACATCAACGGCCGCACAGGGAGTAGTTTACTACTTGAAACGCACAAGTATAAAAAGCTCTTACATTAAATTGAAACGTTGTTTCATAAAATTATACATGTTATTCGAACATAACATCCTTCGAGCACTGCGCATCTATTAAATGAGTGCTCGGAAGAACTTCCTCAAAATAGTGCTCGGCAGGTACTCGGCTTCAGTCCGAGTCTTGGGATGCAACATCGGTGGCCTTCATCTCCGCCCAGTATGTCTTGACACGGGGAGAGCCATCCGCGCTCCCTCTATGCATGCCGATCGCTTTATTAAGCGCCGACACGCTGGTACCACACCAAGGAACTGCTGCCCTAAGCCAAAATAACTCTTCTACTGGGTCCGCCGCCACAAATGAGTAAGGACATGCTTCATGGCAAGTCCGGATAATCTATTCAGTTCGCCCATTCGCCAACCGATCGGACAACGGAAGAGGACGCCCGGACTATGGAATTGCGACCAATATAGCTCTTCCTTCAGGCCCCTTCCGGCCTCGGAAGTGCTCAATCGCGTCCGCTGGCCTTCGCCGCTAAGTCCAGATAAGCATCCTCCGAACTCCACAACTTGTCAAATCGAGCATATTTCGGATCCAGATACCTCCTCCGCTGCAGAAAAGGCCTTCCAGCAGCGACATCCATAGCCTGACGCAGCTCTTCCTTTACAGCTCTCATTGCGGAGCGGGCATCCTTGGCTTCGGCGGTGGCCTTTTTTAACTCCTCTTGCTCCACTTGACGTTCCTTTTCAAGAACCCCGCAGCGATCGGTAGCATTCTTCAACTTCATGGCCATATCGGCCATTTCCTCTTTGGTTCGGCAGTGAGCAGTCCGTTCGGCTTTTAGCTCTTCGGTCGCCCTTAAAGAGGCCGCATTACTATTTCTGGCTTGCTCTTTAGCTCGGGCGTGCTCCGCCCGCAGCTCCTCCACAGCAGCGGCACCACCTGCATTAA
Organism: Aegilops bicornis; assembly: GCA_021605145.1. Taxonomy (NCBI): domain Eukaryota; kingdom Viridiplantae; phylum Streptophyta; class Magnoliopsida; order Poales; family Poaceae; genus Aegilops; species Aegilops bicornis. The sequence goes on from CM038675.1 coordinate 777,180,760, forward strand.
GCATACAAGTAGTAAGGGTTGGGCGTTAAGCTGTCTTACCAGGTGTCCGCGTAGAAGTCACATACCTTGTGACTCGTCAAACCGTTTATTGACCAGCGCGATGTCCGCATCCGCCTCGTCAAGTTGCCGCTTTAGTTCGGCATATTCATCAGTCCGGCCATCGCGCCCCGCCACCTATTCAGGAGCGGCGATATGTTATAACTGAGATTATGATCCTCGGCACGCTGTCAATTTTGACAACATACCGAGTCTCAGGGGCTACTATCTATACAGGGCGCATTCTATATGCATAACTGTCAGAAGGTACGTCATTTTTTGCGTACCTCGAATCCCATCAGCAAGCTTCTGACGGCTTCATGCAATCCGCTCTCAGCGGATGCAACTCTTTTAATCACCGTACCCATTAGAGCACGGTGATCTTCTGAGATAGCCGCTCACCCGAGCAGATCCTTCAGCTCCTCCGACCGCACGCCACTTGGCGCCGGACCTTCCGGCCCCGCCAGACTTGGGGAAACCCTCCGCGATGACACCTCAGGGTCGTCCGCCTCGCATGAGGGTGCGACAGGTGGAGGCGTTTCGCTCTCCATCATCTCCAGAAGAAGATCCCCTGAAGACGAGCTCTGCTGAGAAGGGCTGAGATCCGAACTACAAGGTACAATTTCGGTTATCTTTAGAAATAAATGCAGGGATGTTCCTTATTTACAAGACCCCTTCTTTTTACTTACGGCTCGCTGGAGGGCTGATCCCCTTGGGGAAATAGTGCGGCTGGGATACTTCCCAGCGCTGGACTCTCTGACGAAGATCTCTTTCCCCTCTTTGAGGCCTTGACCTCAGGATCTTCCGAAGCGGTCCTCTTCTCTCCTTGGAGGATGGGACTCTTGATCCCTCCACCCTCAGGAGCCTCCTTCGTGGAGGCAGTTGCTTCCCCGCTCCCCGCTTCGCCTTCTTCAAAAGGCGCGGCCTTCAACATCTTGGTCAGCATGGGATACAGCGTGGTCTCTGGGAGGGGAGCCGGACACCTTATCAACTTTCCTTTCGCTATCCACTCTTGTTCAAGAGAAAGCTTTAAAGAGCATATATATATATGATAAATGAACGGACAGCCTGTCCGGGTACAAGACTACTTACTTGAGCATCTGGGCGATTGCAGCTTAGTCCTGCATCCTCAGTCAGGTCCGGACACTTCTCTTGTGATCCGAAGAACAGTTTATACATCTCCACGGGCGGCTTACCCATAAAATGTTGGAGAACCTGTGGTCCCTCCGGATTAAATTCCCACAGACGGAGGGGGCGACGTTGGGTAAGGCGTATACGCCGAATCAACATAACCTGCGCCACTATGACCAGATTGATCTCTCTTCCTTTGAGGTCTCGAATACGGCCCTGCAACAGAGGAATGTCCTTGGACGACCCCCAGTCTAGCCCCTTGTTGACCCATGACGCCAGCCGCTGTGGTGGACCTGAACGGAAGAAAGGAGGCGCCACCCATTTGGTGCCCCTGGGAGCAATCATATAGAACCACTCCCGTTGCCACAAACCAAGCTCCTCTTGAAAAGAGCCCTCGGGCCACGGAGCATCAGCACACTTGCTTATAACCGCCCTCAGACTCGCTGTTGTTGCCCTTCAATCATCTTTGGTTCCACCTTGAAGGTCTTGAGCCACAGTTCGAAGTGAGGGGTAATATGGAGGAAGGCTTCACATATGAAAATGAATGACGAGATATGGAGGATGGACTCCGGATTCAAGTCATGGAAATCCAGCCCATAATAAAACATGAGCCCCCACACAAAGGGATCCGTCGGGAAGCCTAAACCCCGAAGGAAGTGGGACACGAACACCACGCTCTCGCCGGGCTTGGGAGTGGGAATAACCTGCCCTGGAGCAGGCCGCCTATGCGAAATCTAGCCGGTTAGATACCTGGCATCTCGTAGCTTTAGCACATCTTCTTCTGTAATAGAAGAAGACATCCATCGGCCAAGCTGATCAGAGATGGACATCGTCGAAGGTCTGAAGCGCCTAAGTCTGAAGCTTTGGGTGTTAGAACTCGAAGCGCGAGGCGAACTCGATGGAGGGTGTAAAAAAGAAGAGGGCCTTGGTCTCATTATAAAGAGGTTGAATACCAAGAGCCCTCCCCGTGGCCGATTGGGACTTGCCTTCGATGGAGGAGGCGTGCCGACGTGCCCGTTTGGGTTACCCACGTCCGTATTGATGAGAATCCCGGAATAAGGGGGCACGATCTATGCTTTGATAAGACGTGCCAAGGAAACCGCCTCGCTAAACGAGCTGAGGTGGAACAGTAAAAACTATTCGTATAAAGGCCTGGCCGTGGTGTGATGTCACGCCGCGAAATACGTCAGCAGATCTGTGCAAAAAATTATTCTCTCTACGGTTGTATGTGGAACTTGTTTTGCAGAGCCGGACACTATCCTTGTGTTCAAAACCTTCTATGAAGTATTCGGAGGAGGAACCCGCCTTGCAATGCCGAAGACAATATGTGCGCCGGACTCGTCGTCATTAGAGCCTGGTTCAGGGGCTACTGAGGGAGTCCTGGACTAGGAGGTGTCCGGATAGCCGAACTATCTTCGTCCGGACTCCTAGACTATGAAGATACAAGATTGAAGACTTCGTCCCGTGTCCGGATGGGACTTTCCTTGGCGTGGAAGGCAAGCTTGGCGATACGGATATGTAGATCTCCTACCATTGTAACCAACTCTGTGTAACCCTAACCCTATTCGGTGTTTATATAAACCGAAGGGTTTTAGTCCATAGGACACAACAACAATCATACCATAGGCTAGCTTCTAGGGTTTAGCCTCTCTGATCTCGTGGTAGATCTACACTTGTACTACCCATATCATCAATATTAATCAGCGGTGAGTAGGGTATTACCTCCATCGAGAGGGCCCGAACCTGGGTAAAAACATCGTGCCCCTTGTCTCCTGTTACCATCTGCCTAGACGCACAGTTCGGGACCCCCTACCCGAGATCCGCCGGTTTTGACACCGACAACGGGTATCTCCGAAAGTGTGTTGGGTTGGCATGAATCGAGACTGGTATTTGTCACTCCATATGACGGAGAGGTATCTCTGGGCCCACTCGGTAATGCATCATCATAATGATCTCAATGTGACCAAGTGGTTGATCACGAGATCATGCATTACGGTATGAGTAAAGTGACTTGCCGGTAACGAGATTGAACGAGGTATTGGGATACCGACGATCGAGTCTCGGGCAAGTAACATACCGATTGACAAAGGGAATTGTATACGGGATTGATTGAATCCTCGACATCGTGGTTCATCTGATGAGATCATCGAGGAGCATGTGGGATATAACATGGGTATCCAGATCCCGCTGTTGGTTATTGATTGGAGAGTCATCTCGGTCATGTCTGCGTGTCTCCCGAACCCGTAGGGTCTACACACTTAAGGTTCGGTGACGCTAGGGTTGTTGAGATATTAGTATGCGGTAACCCTAAAGTTGTTTGGAGTCCCGGATGAGATCCCGGACGTCACGAGGAGTTCCGGAATGGTCCGGAGGTGAAGAATTATATATAGGAAGTCCAGTTTCGGCCGTCGGGAAAGTTTCGGGGGTCACCGGTATTGTACCGGGACCACCGGAAGGGTCCCGGGGGTCCACCGGGTGGGGCCACCTATCCCGGAGGGCCCCATGGGCTGAAGTGGGGAAGGGAACCAGCCCCTGGTGGGCTGGTGCGCCCCCCTTGTGCTGGTGCGCCCTCCTTGGGCCTCCCCCTGTGCCTAGGGTTGGGAACCCTAGGGGTGGGGGGCGCCCCACTTGGCTTGGGGGGCAAACCACCCCCTTGGCCGCCGCCCCCCATCTATATGGTATCTAGAGGGGTCGGCGCCCCCCTGGACCCCTATATATAGTGGAGGGGAGGGAGGGCAGCCACACCCTAGCCCCTGGCGCCTCCCTCTCCCTCCCGTGACACCTCTCCCTCTCGCTGAGCTTGGCGAAGCCCTGCCGAGATCCCGCTGCTTCCACCACCACGCCGTCGTGCTGCTAGATCTCCATCAACCTCTCCTTCCCCCTTGCTGGATCAAGAAGGAGGAGACGTCTTCCCCAACCGTACATGTGTTGAACGCGGAGGTGCCGTCCGTTCGGCGCTCGGTCATCGGTGATTTGGATCACGACGAGTACGAATCCATCAACCCCGTTCTCTTGAACGCTTCCGCTCGCGATCTACAAAGGGTATGTAGATGCACTCCTTTTCCCCTCGTTGCTAGATAACTCCATAGATTGATCTTGGTGATGCATAGAAAATTTTAAAATTCTACTACGTTCCCCAACAAGGTCTGTTTCTCTTCCGTAGCTCACCCGCGAAGCAATGGTCAAGCTGAGAGGACAAATGTTGAAGTACTGCGAGGCCTGAGAACAAAGACCTTTGACATGCTGCACAAAAGTGGAAGGCGTTGGATTGATGAATTGCTGACGGTTCTTTGGTCGATCAGGACGACGCGAAATCGAGCCACCGGCCAGACACCCTTTGCCCTGGTGTCGTGGTTTTGTCATGACAGATGTCCTCATGAAAGGACTTAGTCGTGGAGCCATCACTACGGGGTAGCTTGAAGGGGTTAAAGCGGACACAAGGACGCAAGAGAGTTTATACTAGTTCGACCCCTTTGATGAAGGTAAAGCCTACGTCTAGTTGTGATGGAATTGATGGGGGTTTTGATGACTAGGGAGCAAACAAGCTTCGCCTAAGTCTCGAGTTGTTATCTGTTGTCCTGAATCGCCTCCGGGTCGTCCCCTTATATACATGGGTGGCGACCGTTGGTTCACAGAGTCCCGACGCCGGTTTATAGATGTATCTGACTCGATCTCTACTATTCCTAACTTACAATACAAGTTACATACCCACGCCGGTTTACGGCTACAGGCCTTGAACCGGCTACGGGCCTTAAGCCCTCATCTGCCTACTTGGGCTTTAATATACTCATCTACTAATGAAGTTAACCTGGCCTGTCCTGGCCGGTTTACGCCCAGTAGTAATATCCCCAACATTAGGCCCCATTGATTTGAACAGGTTCATGTCAATCCTCAAAGAAAAACTTCGTCTTCAGCAACTTTGTGTAATTGGGTGAACCGCCATGATGTCATCTTCTCTGGTCATCATAAACCGGCGTGACGTCACCTGTCATAAAAACTATCAACAATACCTCTTTTGTTTAATAGACCTGCGACAATCGAGGCGACAACTCCATTTCCAAACTCACGGCTCCTTGATTCTCGCGCCTGGCACATGTCCCTTGCTTTATAAATAAGACCGAAGGGTCATTTCATTTTTTCCCTTCGTGCCCCTTTGCTTCGTCTTCCTCGCGCCGCCCAGCTTCGGAGCTCCGCCGCCGCCGTCAACTTCTGCACCAACCTTGGCCGCTGCATCACCCTGAACGTACCAGAGCATCGCGGCGACCTTTCGCTTCTTCCTCAGCTCTGGTAAATCTTCTGCTCTTTCCGCCCCAGATCTATTCTAGGGCTTCTAGGTTTTTCAATGTTCATCCTTTGTTCTTCGTTCATATATAATGGTTCTCAAAAGAACTCCTGAATCTCTGTTCTGTGTAATGGTAGCTTTTAGCCTCCATTTTCACTTACGCATCTCAAGATCATAATCTTATTTACATCCTTGCTCATTGATTTAGTACCGCTCCATTTCGGACTTGAATATTTATTTCTTTTCTGAATATGCTCCAGATCCAAAACTGTGAAATACTTTTGTGAAACCTGTTTCTGCACATCCACTCTTGATTCATCAATGTTTCAGACTAGGCGGTTTAATTTGTAGAGAAATTGAAAACTCGGCATATACCATTAGTCCCCTTGTTGAACCGCCAGGATTTCCCAGTTATGTATTGCCACCTTGCAAAACTCCAGTTTATAAGCAACTTCTTCCGGTTTAACAATGAATGTATCAATATATAGACTTCCAACATATTCTTGAACCGGTATTATTGCTTTGCAGATTGCACCATGGCCAAGCAAGTGTACGAGTGTAATTGGGTCCCTTCTTGAGTGACTGAAACTCAACTGTATAACTTAGTCCGCACCGGCGCTTTAGGCAAAAAAGATGTCATCCACTGGAGGGTCCCTGGCCGGAGAGTCCTCCAGAACCCAAGGATGGAGAAGTTGTTGTTTTTGCTGACCATTTAGCCCGGGGCTTCAGTCCGCCCGGTTCAAAGTTTTATCGGGATGTCTTGGCCAACTTCCAACTGTTTCCACAAGATATTGGCCCCAACTCCATAACCAATATCTGTCACTTTCAAGTGCTCTATGAGGTGTTCTTTCAAGAGGAGCCCACAGTTGAATTGTTCAGAGATTGCTTCCATCTAAACCGCCGCACTGAATTTTTCCGACGGTCCCAACACCGAAGTTGGGTGGTGTGGCGATTCAAAAGCGGAAAGAGGTCACTTACCCTCACGCCAAACTGCACAGCCATCTCAAAGAGTGGTATTCAACATGGTTTTATCAAGAAAGATACCTCTCCAAGGAGAAAATCCTTTACCGGTTACCGTCCGGAGCGGCTAAGCAACACACATCCCTCCCTCACAGATCGACCGCTAAGGAAAGAAGAAAATATGCCCCTCAACTATCCAAGCTCCGGGCCTTCATGGCCAACGGGTTGACAGGAGTTGATCTTGCTCGCTTTGGATATCTTGGAGTATACGCCCTAAGCTCAAGGCTCGGTTTGATGTGCAAATACACAAAAGATGTGAAAGACCCTCTACAGCATATTGAGATCCAAATTGATGTATCGGCGAAGTTATCGAGGCTGTTAAGAGGATGTTAAACGAACTGGAAGCTGCTTGCGCCCAAACCGCTGGCTCCGGCTCCTTTTCTCGCCATTAACAAACCGCCAAATGTAAGACTCATATCTTATGCCTTTATAAAATGTAACTATGTTTAAGTACTCTTTGTTGATATTAACATCTTTCAAACAGGGTGATGATCCATTTTGGAGCAAGAAGACTCCACAAGAGAAACCGGTGGCAATAACCCGGCCCAAGACCAAAGTTGTGAAGAAACCAACAAATAGAAAGAAAACCACTGCCTCCTCCGATCCACCAGCTGACGATGATGTGGGTAATCCGGATATTGTGGTAGAACTTGACTCACTTGGTTTATTTTTCACACGCCTTATTGATAATGATTATTGCCGTGATGATGTCAAGTCACCATGCCGATGTTGTAGAGGTAATCGATCTTTCTTCCGATTCAAACCCTTTACCTTCAGTAAAAATCCGTCGGCCAAACCGGAAAGTTAAATTTTCTCATCCTCTTGCTTACTTGGATCGAAACTTTCTTATGAAGACACAACAACATGAAGCTCGTCGCAAGAACCCGACATACAATGCTGTAGTCACCTCCACCGGTTTACCGAACAGTCCGGTTCGGAAACGCTGTTCAGAGGTCTCTAACTATTTCGTCAATGCTTATCCTAAAGCGGGTTGCATTCATCAACCTCTTAATCCATCTGACTCCGATTATTAGGTGACTTCTCATTCTTCCTCTGGCGAGTCGACAGGCACCCAACTCCCACCACTCAAGACAGTGCTTGGGAGAGCCATATTCCTGATAATGTTGTTTGGTATACGACATTCAATGTTTATTGGACTGATCCGTCTTTTTCCTTTCAGGGCCAAGCCTAGGCCAAGCAAGAAAGCTCGCCTAGACAAAGCGGCAGAAGACGATGCTCCTGAACCGACCCAAATACCAAATCCCGAGGAACACATCCAGGATGATATGTTGAACGACCCACCATTGCAATATCATGATGCTACTGTTGAAGAGGCACATGTTGATGCCACGGGCCCTTCAAATCAACCCACGAGTCCTGCTAAAACAGCGAGTCCACCAAAGACACGGATAAACCGCGACCCCAAAGGCGAACCGGTGAAGCCAAGGATGATGATGTTGTTATTATCGGCTTTGGCCATTCCGAGCTGTGTAATCCCGCCGCTTTGTCCAAGCATACTTCAAAGGATGACTTTCTTGCATTTGGTAAAGGCAAGTGGAATGCCGATTTGGCTACTTATTCCGCTTTGAATCCCCAAGATCTTCATTCCGTTATCTGAATCGGTTATATACCAGCCGTGATTATGAAGCCGGTTCGGTAAATATGATGAAGGACAAATATGAGGTAAACTCCATATGACTCTGCTTGTATATTTTAATCTGTGAACTCTAATAGCCCTCAAGTGACGGTTTTAAGATGTGAACTTAAACCGGGACTTCCCAATATAATCCTGAGCAAAGTTGTACTTTTGGGAAAGTAGCCCCCAAGGGCTGGTTCAACTTAATGTAGTTAAACCGGGACTTTTATACCATAAGAAATCCAGTATCCCTCAAGGACAAAGAAATTAGGCATTAGCCCCCAAGTGCCAAACTGAATACTTGTATTGAGCTTGGGACTTTCTATTGAATTTGTAGGATGAAAAGCAAATATGCATTAGCCCCCAAGTACCAAGGACATAACTTGTTATGGGGTTAGTACTTCAACTCTGCTCCTTAATCTTTATCCAATGATTATCTGTATGTAGGCTGATCTGAGCAAGAAAGAACATCAAATCACTGACCTTCAAGAAAACCTGAAATCCCAGCAAGCCGAAACCTCCAAAGCAAAGAATGAATTAACCAACGCTTTAAGCGTCATGGAAAAGCTTAAGGAGGGTTTCAACAAGGAGCGGGCGGATTGGGCCACTGAAAAGGCCGCTTTAACTCAACGGGCAGAGAATGCTGAGGCTGCACTCAAACCGGTGGTTGACGAACTGACCAGTGTAAAGCGGCAAGTGCATGCCATGACCGCTGCTGTTTTTGGTAAGTCTTTTTGATTTATGACGTAATGAAGCCTTCTCATGCAATTGCCGGTTTATTAACCCTTTGAATGATACAGGGACACGTATTGGCCACTTGGGATCAGACGTGCGGAAAAAATTGAAAGCCTCTTATACATTGATAGAGCAACTGTATACTGGCGCGCAACGGATCATCAGCACTGCTTCTCACAACAACCCGGCACCAACCTTGATCCAGGACACCATTAAAAGGTTGTCAATGCTTCCTGCCCGGGTTGAAGAGTTAAAGAAATCTGTTGCTAGAACCGGTGCCATAAACGCCTTAATCCGGGCCAAAGCATGGGTGCCAGATTTTGATCATGTTGAAGCGGCGCAGGGCTTCCCAAGCTTAAAGGAAGACGGGACAGAATTCAGCGAAGAGGATCTCCGAGCGATAAACCGGGAAGTGCGCCCTTTGGCTTGCCAATTGGCTGAAGAGGCAAATCTGTCTCACTATCAAGCCCAATATGATGGAGAAAATAAACGAGTGCCTGCACCGATTCCTGAAGCGGAGAACCTTATACCGCCAATCCGTAAGCATACTTATGCTCCTGATATTGAACCGCTGCTTTCGATCAATGATGAAGCCGTATTCCAAGCATTAATGGGAATCGATCGACAACTGTTGATTTCCACTACCGGGTAGGGAATCAGAAGTTGAAGCGGCGCAGGATGACCCGCAACCATCAGGCCAAGCTAGCGATCAAGCATAAAACGGAGGCCGGTTTACATTACTGCTTCCTTATGTTATGCCAAAAAACTATTATCTTATCTGGGCACTGTGTTGCCTTGTAATAGACTAGCTGCCACACTTTGTGTTGATATGCCTTCGTGCATATTTATTGCAATTTATGTTTTTGTTGAATCATCAACCTTAAACTATTGTCTGCAGCAAAAAGCTTAAAACGCCTTTGTGGTTGTATCACCAAAGCGGTCATCATATCCATGTATATGAAATTAAAGATAATACTTTAGATTAAACATATGATAAAATATGGGAATATATGATACCGCCATCGTAGGGCATGAAGTTGGTTGTGCCAATCTTGAAGCGGAGTTGTAAGAAACCCGCCTCATCAAGGAGAAAACAGCTCCTGTGTATATAGGGTCGGTTTACCAGGTAAACCGTTCCGGGTTAAGATGAACACCGGTGTTACTCCATAATAGGATGTTTATCAAAAATCAAACCCGGCAAAGTGTCTCCAGATGAACAACAAATCGTGTCCCGTCAACTAACAGTTGAATCGGTTTAATAATTGTCGGTTTAAGAACACAAAAAGAGAAATATGCAAAAAGACAAACAAATTTCAAGCAAAGGCAAAGACAAAATCTTTTGCGAAAAGAGGCTGTTTGAGCCGATCAAGTGGCATTACCATGGTCGGACACGACCAAGCCCCCAATAGGCGTAGCTATGGTTCATGTCAGCCAGGTCCTCGAATGATGCAGTGGCATTACGCCGATCAAGAGGTGTAGCGATGGTTCGGTTCGACCAAAGCCCCCAAGTGATTCTGTGGCCTTAGGCCGATCAAGAGGCGTGACTGGTTCAGACGTGACCAAGTCTCCAAGTGATCTCGTGGCTTTCGCCTGTCAAAAGGTGTTGCATTGGTTCGGACACGACCAAGCCCCCAAGTGACATGATATAAAGCTTTGCTAAAAAGCTAACTCAAGGTGTAAACCGGAGACCGCTTTAAGATAAAACTCGTGGTAACCACTCATGATGTAAAATAACAGAGACCCCGCTTTAGCTAAGGCTCCGGTTTATTGTATTGATCATAATATATACATTGTCATAATATGTACATAAGTAGAGCCTATGGCTCAAGTATAGTAGGGTCAAGATGAGCTATGTTCCATGGCCTGTTGGTCTCCTCCTCCGATGTACGTGAGTCTTTATGCTCTCGAATATCAATCGGATAGTACGAACGACAGTGTGATTCTTGCTGACCATGAAAGGTCCCTCCCAAGGTGGGGATAGCTTGTGCATATCAGTCTGGTCTTGGATGAGCCGGAGCACCAAATCCCCTTCTTGAAAGGTTCTGGTTCTAACTCGGCGACTGTGATAGCGCATTTAAGATCCTGGCTGGTAGATCGTCGAACGAGTAGCTGCAATGTCACGCCCTCATCCAACAGGTCCAAAGCGTCTTGCCGTTGCATACCTCGTTGTCCGCTTCAACATAAGCTGCTACACGAGGTGAATCATGACGGATATCATCGGGGAGAACCGCCCGCCTCCGTAGACCATGAAGAACGGTGTGTATCCTGTCGATCTGTTGGGTGTAGTGTTGATGCTCCATAATACAGACGGTAACTCCTCAACCCAACAATCCGGCGTCCGCTGCAAAGGAACCATAAGCCGAGGTTTGATGCCTCGTAAGATCTCTTGGTTAGCTCTCTCTGCTTGGCCATTGGACTGTGGGTGAGTTATCGATGAAACGCTGCCGGATGTGCTCACGTTCACAGAACTCTTTCATAGCACCCTTAGACAGATTGGTACCATTATCAGTAATAATACTGTGTGGAAAGCCAAACCGGAAAATCACATTTTTAATGAATTGAACCGCCGTGGCTGCATCACACTTGCTGACGGGCTCCGCTTCTACCCACTTTGTAAATTTGTCAACCGCCACCAAACGGTGGGTCTTCTTGTCCTTGGACCATTTGAAAGGCCCAACCATATCCAGCCCCCAAGTCGCAAACGGCCAAGTAATTGGAATCATCCTCAATTCTTGAGCCGACACATGAGCGTGTTTTGAGAACTTCTGACAGTCGTCACATCGCCTAACCAGGTCCTCCGCATCAGCATGAGCAGTCAACCAATAGAAACCGTGGCGAAACGCCTTAGCCACCAGAGATTTGGAACCGACGTGGTGACCACAATCTTCTTCGTGGATTTCACGCAAGATCTCACAACCTTCCTCCGGCGACACACAATGTTGAAACGCTCCTGACACACTGCAATGATGCAACTCGCCATTGACAATAGTCATGGACTTGGATCGCCGGATTATCTGTCTGGCCAGCATCTCATCCTCTGGTAACTCACCCCAGTTCATGTACGCCAGATAAGGAACCATCCAATCCGGAATAGCATGCAGAGCCGCCACCAACCGAGCCTCCGGATCAGGAATAGCCAAATCCTCTTCACCAGGGAGCTTGACCGACGGGTTATGCAGGACATCCAAGAAAACATTAGGCGGCACCGATTTACGCTGAGAGTCCAGCCGGCTTAAAGCGTCCGCCGCTTCGTTCTTCCGTCTGTCCACGTGATCCACCTGATATCCCTTGAAGTGGCCTGCAATAATATCCACCTCACGACGGTATGCTGCCATGAGCGGGTCCCTAGAATCCCAAGTACCAGACACTTGTTGGGCCACCAGGTTCGAGTCACCGAAGCACTTAACTCAGCTAAGATTCATCTCCTTAGCCATCCGGAGACCATGGAGTAAAGCTTCGTACTCAGTTGCATTGTTAGTACAAGGGAACATTAAGCGGAGAACGTAACAGAACTTATCACCTCGTGGGGAAGTTAATACGACTCCAGCCCCCGAGCCCTCCAATTGCCTGGACCCATCAAAATGAATAGTCCAGCAGGTGTGATCCGGCTTTTCTTCAGGTGCTTGTAGTTCCATCCAATCATTGATGAAATCCACAAGTGCTTGAGATTTGATCGCTGTCCGAGGCACGTATTTCAAACCGTGCGGCCCAAGCTCTATAGCCCACTTGGCAATCCGGCCAGTTGCCTCCCTATTTTGAATTATATCTCCCAAAGGAGCAGAGCTAACCACTGTGATGGGATGTCCCTGGAAGTATTGCTTAAGCTTCCGGCTTGCCATGAAAACTCCATACACCAGCTTCTCGCCAATGCGGGTATCTTTGCTTGGACTCAATAAGCACCTCGCTGATATAGTAAACCGGACGCTGAACCGGATATTCCTTGCCCGCCTCCTTGCGCCCACCACGATAGCTACGCCGATCGCAAGACGAGCATTAGCTGCCACATAGAGTAGCAATGGTTCCTTGTCAATCGGAGCAGCAAGAACGGGCGGATTATTAGCTGCCGCTTTAAATCCTCCAATGCTTTATCGCCGCCGGACTCGCATAAAGGGATCTCGATTTCTTCAAAGATTCGATACAAAGGGATCGCCTTCTCACCGAGGCGGCCGATAAACCGCTCAACGCTGCAATCCGCCTGCCAAGCGCTGGACATCATTGACACATTTTGGTTTAGCCAGGAGGTGATAGCTGTGATCTTCTCCGGATTAGCCTCGGTTCCTCTCGTTGGACACCGTAAAACCCAATAACTTGCTCGCCGCAGACACCAAAAACACACTTGGCCGGGTTGAGCATCATCTTGTATGTCCGTAGGTTATCAAAGGTTTCCTTCAAATCATCAACCGTAGTCTCCTTCTCCCTTGACTTAACCACAATATCATCCACATAGGCATGCACATTACGGCCGACCGCTTATGAAGGCAATCAGACACACCGCTGATAAGTTGCTGGCACTCTTGAGCCCAAAGGGCATGGATACATAGTGAAGGCTCCAAAGGGAGTTATGAACGTTGTCTTCTCTTGGTCCTTAATCGCCATCTTGATCTGATGATAACCAAAATATGCATCCGTAAAACTCAAACGCCACAACCCGCCGTAGCATCAATAATCTGATCGATGCGGGGAGGGCAAAGGATCCGCCGGACAAGCCTTGTTAAGATCTGTGTAATCCGCGACACATGCGCCAGTGCCGCTTTTTCTTAAGGACCAAAGCACCGGATTAGCCAGCCATTCGTGATGGAACACTTCAACAATAAAGCCAGCCGCTAGGAGCCTGGCCACTTCCTCTCCAATAGCTTTGCGCCTTTCTTCGTTGAACCGGCGGAGAAACTGCTTCACCGGTTTGTACTTAGGATCAACATTAAGACTGTGCTCAGGGAGTCCCCTCGGTACACCTGCATGTCAGAAGGCTTCCATGCAAAAATTTCCCGGTTCTCACGGATGAACTCGATGAGCGCGCTTTCCTATTTCGGATCCAAGTTGGTGCTAATACTAAACTGCTTGGACAAATCGCCAGGTACAAAGTCAACAAGCTTAGTCTCAGCTGTCGGTTTGAACTTTAGAGCCGGATCATGCTCTGTGGTTGGCTTCTTCAACGGAGTCATGTCCGCCGGATCAACATTATCCTTGTAGTACTTCAATTCTTCCGTGGCACAAACTGACTCTGCATAGGCCGCATCACCTTCTTCACACTCCAAGGCAATCTTGCGACTTCCATGAACGGTTATGGTCCCCTTGTGACCCGACATCTTAAGCTGCAGATAAATATAACAGGGCCGTGCCATAAATTTGGCATAAGCTGGCCGCCCAAATAAAGCGTGGTATGGGCTCCGGATCTTCATCACCTCAAAAATCAATGTTTCTGACCTGGAATCATGATCATCTCCAGAGGCCACCTCCAGAGCTATCTTGCCAACGGGATATGCTGACTTACCAGGTACCACACCATGGAATACCGTATTGGATGGTTTAAGATTCTTGTCTATTAACCCATACAGCGAAGGTCTCATAGTATAAGATATTAATGTTGCTTCCTCCATCCATGAGCACCTTGATGAACTTATAACCTCCCACCTGAGGTGCCACCACCAACGCTAGCTGACCCGGATTGTCAACCTGGGAGGGTGATCCTCTCTCGCCCATATGATTGGCTGTTCGGACCAGCAGAAATAACAAGGCACGGCAGGTTCAACAGAATTCACCGCCGCTTGTGAAGCTTCCGGTCTCGCTTGTCTAAGCTAGTGGTGAATACATGATATTGCCCGCTATTCAATCGCTTTTGGATTGCTCGATAGTCTGATCAGCCGCTGGTTGTAACCACCTGGCTATTCTGATTGTTTTGATTGTTATGTCCACCCCGATCTCCATTGAAGCCCGAACCGCATTTCTCCACCGTGACCCGACCCATGGAATCCGGTTCCCGAGCCACCACCGATCCGTGATCATACCGAAAGCATTAGAATTTTTGAACTCCTGCATAATATAGCAATCCTTCCAAAGGTGGGTGGTCGGCGCCTCCTTCGTTCCGTGCTTTGGACAGGCTGGTTTAATAGATAAGTCAGCGGTCCGGGTTGGGGTTTGGAGCTCCACCGCGATTTGGCGGTTTACCCTTCCGCCCTCGCCCTCGTCCCGCAAGGCTTAGTATTAGCCACAAAGTCCATGCTGCCATCCGCTTACGCTTGCCTCTCGCTACCATGACCTGCCGTGTTGTGTTGCTGCCTTTGAGTTGTTCTTCTTATTTCCTTCCTCTCTTGTCATCATCGGACTGGGATCCTTGGTACTATCGTAATCAGCATACTTCACTAACATACCATGAGGGTCCCCATATCGCTACAATGGCGCTTCATCCGTCCCAATTTCAACTTCAGAGGTTTAAACCGCAGTTGCTTTCCAAGGTTATAAATCATGGAGTCGGCGTTGATACGGTCTCGAGGAGTGCAAAATTTCAAACTCGGCGCATTCCAAAGAGGTTGTTGACTCTCCTTCCTCCCGGACAAAGGCCGCTAAGTCCACTATCGACATGGGCTGCTTACATGTATCCTTGAAATTCTGGATAAACCGGCTCGCAACTAGGCCCATGAACCGATAGAATTGACCGGTAAGCTCTTTAACCAAATACGGCTGTCCCTTCAAGCATCATGGTGAAATACTTTGCACATGCCACTTCATCTACGCCAAGCATCTCCATGGCCATCTCATAGCTCTCACCCATGTTTCCGGAGACAAATCGGCCATGTAATTTGGCACCTTATGCGTGGGCCCTTGAAACTTTTGGGCAGGCGCACATTGCGTAAAGCGGGGACAAGACAAGGCACTCCCAAAGAACTAGAAGTAACTCCTGGCTCGATCGAGGTGGTTGGAAGAACTGGCGTAAGCTGATGAGCCTCATGTTGCGCTGCTAACTCAGCATCCCTTCGTGCTCGGGCCCGGTCCACCACTTCCTGAGCATCACCCGCCGGGTTATGGCCACGGGGCGCTTCACGGTTCCATGCATTACTGGCCGGTTCATCCATCCGCCTGCTGTAACTCCGGCTTGGACGGGGGGTGGAATGAATTCGGTCACGGCTATGTGAATATGCTTCCTGCTGAACCAAGGCTGTTCGAAGAAGTTCCTTAACCCGGTGCGTCTACACCGCTTGTGGAGAATCACCTTCAATCGGAATGGCCTCCAGCCGTGAAGCGGCGGCGATAAGATTGTCCATTGGATTGGAATAATGACCTGGAGGTGTCTGGACAGGCTGAGGTACAATATTATTCTGCCGAGGCGGCTCCATCAGCGAGGTTGAACCGGCGCACTAAAATTTAGGTGCCTCCGCCCGATTTAGCCACGGTGGGTTACTAGTCCCTGCTCCTGGGGTATTAAAGAGGTTTCGGACATCGAAAACCGTCGGCAGGCGAGACCGATGCTTCCTTTTCAGGACTTCATGTGACGTTGCTCGTCCAAAGATAAGCCTATAGGCTCACAAGATCCAAAGCGGCCTGCTCATGCGCCATCCTTTTGTTCTCGGCTGCCAGGTCGGCCTTGGCATGAGTGATCTGTTCCTCACCTTTGCACTTCCGCTAGGGCGCCCTGATCCGCCGTTAGCATCCGCCATAAGCACAGCCAACGCATCAAACAGATCAGATAAGACTTGAGCCGGCGGGTGCACAGGGCCTCATGCCCCGGCCGCCGCTGCTGACCCGGAGAACATTGCTGCTGCGGTCGAAGAGTGGACCTCCGCCTGTGTACCGGCCATGAATATCCCAACCCGGTTGGGCAGATCAGAGGGGTCCAGAATACTGTTGCCATTGGAACAACCCCCAATCCGGCCGTCTTGTAGCTGATACAATGATTCGGTTTCTCCGGTCGAGGACTCATCGACGGAATAAACGATGGTCTCGCTGCCAGATTCCGATCCACCATCATATTCTCCTCCGTGGATGACTCCCACGAAGGCACGCTTCACGGCCGGTTTACCTCGGGCGATCTCAGACGCTGAGCCGCTTCGACGATGTCGGTGCAGATGTCCGCTAAGGGCCCGTTCATCGATCTTGCGGTGAAGACGTGTATGCCACCAAAGGGGACCCAAAGACCCATACTCAATCGAGCCGGCCTCGGGCCCCAAACTGAATCGTCAATGTAGATCTTGCCGCTGACGACTCTTGGTCATCCGCCCACAGCAGAACCCTTGAGTCCTTCAAGTTGCCCTCCAAGAACTTGAAACCATCGCGGCGATAGCCCCACGGTGGGCGCCAACTGTCGTGGTTTTGTCACGGCAGATGTCCTCATGAAAGGACTTAGTCGTGGAGCCGCCGCCACGGTTAGCTTGAAGGGGTTAAAGCGGACACAAGGACGCAGGAGAGTTTATACTAGTTCGCCCCTTCGATGAAGGTAAAGCCTACGCCTAGTTGTGATGGAATTGATGGGGGTTTCATAACTAGGAGCAAAACAAGCTTCGCCTAAGTCTCGAAGTTGTTGTCTGTTGTCCTGAATCGCCTCCCGGTCGCCCCTTATATACATGGGTGGCGCCTTGTTCATTAAGAGTCCCGACGCCGGTTTATAGATGTATCCGGCTCGGTCTCTACTATTCCTAACTTACAATACAAGTTACATACCCACGCCGGTTTACGGCTACAGGCCTTAAACCGGCTACGGGCCTTAAGCCCTCATCTGCCTACTTGGGCTTTGATATACTCAACTACTAATGAAGTTAACCTGCCTGTCCCGCCGGGTTCACGCCCAAAGAGTAATATCCCCAACACCGGTATACGGGCGTAAGTAGTTCTCCCTACGTAACTCATATACGGGTCACCTCGAGTGCTCGCTTATGACGAAGTTTGAGCAAGAGCGATTGCGGCAAGATGACGCAACGCTCCTTGAGGAAGATCGTCTCGGGCGGCTGTGAGAGCAGCACGCTACCAAAGAAGCCTTGGCGCCACTACCATAGCCGCAAGGTTCATGCCCAAGCTTTGAGGAAGGCGACCTTGCTCTTGGCACGCTCAATCGCCAAGAATACCAACAAGTTGACACCAAAGTGGGAAGGCCCTTATCGGGTATCACGAGTCACCAGGCCCGCGACAGTCCGGCCGAGACCAAAGATGCCGTTCCGGTGAGCAATTCCTGGAACATCGAGCATCTTCACAAGTTTTACCCACAAGGCGCGGCTTGCCGGGCCCCCGGCAAGCCACCTTTTGTACGAGCCATGCCAGCAAGGCATGTAACCCTTTGTACAAAGTCAGGCGCAGACCCTGAGCATAAATAAATGAAGCGCTAGCGCCCTAAGTTATAGCATGCATGCTAGGTCGAGTCTCTTCCTTGGTTAGGGTTGATAGAGCTTAGATGCGACTAACTCCTAGCCTAGAGGTCGAGTGTGCGTCTATCTGTTCCTTTTCTGTCCTCCTTTGGTTCGCAGGGCACATGAGCATTTCTGCTGAGCTACTCGGAAAGAAGGAAACGGACCGGCGCCCCGACCCCGGCAAACCAGAGTTGCCGGGGGCTACAAACACAAGGACCCAACCGCGGCAAGATGAGATTGCCGGGGGCTGCAGATCAAGATAAGTCTTTTATCCTCTATCATGCATTTCGGAACCGGACTCGGGTATGTGAAACCTCGTTTTTATCTCTAGGCCGCTGTGCTCCCCGTTTTTCCTATACCCAAGGATTATTTCCCGGGTCCGGATTCGGTTGTAGTCGCGGCGGCAAGGAGGTGGGCGAGGAGCTCAAGCCCACTTCATCCTCGCCTCCGCCAAGAGCGCGAGAACGGTCGAGCGGAGTGGGGACGGCAAGGCTCGCTTGCCGGCGAAAAACTTTTATCCTAAACAATAACAAGTATTCACTCCTTGTCTCGATATTTACACACGAACTAAAAGCCTCGCAAGCATCCCTTTTTCAATAAAAACATCCCATACAGGTACAGTTAAATGTAGATGAAAACATGAGCAAGGGGATTACAAGTTTTAAATTTAACACGGGCCCGCAGGCTTACAAACTAAAAAGAGATAAGGTGCCCGTAATCCCTTTCTTGTCTCTCTCCTCAGGAAATGGAACAAGAAAAGCAGAAGGGCAAAAGGGGCGCCTAGGCGAGCTTCGAGTGGTAGAAGACACCAAGAGAACATCTTTGTGGCTGTCCAAGGGCTGGATGGTGATGGCAACACCGGAGGCAGAGCTCGAAGACGAGGCGGCAGGACGTCAATACGCGACGAAGGCGTCGGTGCCCGCGTACTCCGACTTGACGGCCTTGCCGCCCGCCCTCTTCCTCTTTCACAGCCTCCCGACCGCCAGCCGCCCAAGGAGACGACCCCGAGGAGTTCAAGAAGCCGGCAACACGGATGATGGGGTCACCGGTGCCGCCCGGAGCGGCGCCCGACGCCTAGCCGGACCCGTCATCCTGCCGCCCGCTAGCCTCGCCGTCGCTGCCGTTGTACTCCTCGCCACTCTCGCTCGAGGAGGAATCTTCGTCGTCAGAAGAGCTCTCCACGCAGCACCTTACACGAGTCCCGAAGTGCCCAAAGATCTTGACGGAGAGAAGGCCACCCTCCATTAGTTTGAAATGGAGAGTGAGCCCATCCGTCAAGCTGTGGAGGCGAGCGAAGGTTTTCCACCCTCGATGAAGATACATGACATGAGGGGCAGGGAACTCGACGTCGGCCCATGTACCGATGTTCCCGCAGCCCCTCATATGCAGCCGCAACGCCTGCGGCGGATCCAGCCCCATCTCCCGCGCAAATGGAGTCGGGAGGCGAAGGCGACGGTGCGGTGGCCGGTGCAGCCTGACGAAGAATTCGCAGTGGTTGTCCTCGGCATGACCCTCCATCGGAGGAGGGGCTGCTGGCGGAGGCGAG
This sequence comes from Aegilops bicornis, assembly GCA_021605145.1. NCBI lineage: Eukaryota > Viridiplantae > Streptophyta > Magnoliopsida > Poales > Poaceae > Aegilops > Aegilops bicornis. The sequence goes on from CM038675.1 coordinate 777,200,478, forward strand.
GCTGATCTGCCGCCCCGTCCTCCTCTCCCTCGAGCACCACGACGGCCTCGACCTCGCCCCCCCTTCCTCTAGCGGCCGGCTCCGCCGCTACGAGCTTTTGGGGAGGAGCAACGCGCTGTCTAGCCGAAACCCTCGCCGCCACCGATGAAGCGTCGCCATGCCCCCTCGCCATGGCAGAAGAAAGGAAGAAGCAAGAATGGGGAGAGGCAGATGGCGGAGGGTTGAGAGGAACCGTTCCTCCCGCTCCCCTCTTTATAAAGGGGTGGGGGCGAGGCTCGGCCGCCCCCTCTTGGCCAATCCAACCCGGTGAGGTGACAGTGAGCGGGTCCGTCAACAGCCCTCCCCGCTCCATTGAAGGCGCGTGGGAATCGACCCATGCACGCGCACGACTTCCCACGTCCCGCACACCTATCATTCGCTCTGTGTTATGCATGCAGCGAACGTGGCGCGAGGGGCAAGCGTAGTGGGACACGTGGAGCGACGGTTCCCAAGCAAGGGCAGTAAATGGGAGGCAGCCCTGCGGTCTAAAAGGGACACGCAAGCCGCCTCTTTACTATCCACCGCGAGGTGACGCCGGCATGCTTCCTTCACACGCGCGCGCACGACCCCCATGTCGCGCGTTCAACACGGGCCGTGGAGAAGCGCAGCGGACGGAGCAGTTACCGCAGTAAAATCCGCCCTAACTACCCGCGCACCGTTCTGGGCCTGGCCCAACAACGTGTCGCGCTTATGTATGGCCCAGGCCCGGGGGCTCCTGTCGGTGTACAAAAGTAGGGGCTCTCCTTTTGACCCCTTTACTTGTGCACGGGCAGTCAGAGCCACCCGCCATGACCATGCATAACAGGGTAGGAAAGGGAAGCCGGAGAGAAGCCGAAGGCACAAGACAAATAAAGCAACGACAAGGACCAAGGCCACAAGGATCGGATGGGCGAAGTAAGTTTCCCCGGCAAGGACCCTTGCCGGGGCAGCCTCAGCGGCCCCGGCAAGACCCTTGCCGGGGCAACTCACCCACGCCAGCCGAGTGAGCCACCCTTGAGCCCACCAACGCTCGACGAACGCATTGGGACAGGGCTCGGGAAGCACCTCCGTGGTGGCATGCAGATCTTTGTGAAGACAAAGAATAGTCAAGATCAAGTGAGGATAGGAAGGCAATCATCCTCACCGAAGAAACCCACAAGACCCCCGGCAAGATCCTTGCCGGGGACGCCTGCGCGCCACGGCAAGACCCTTGCCGGGCCACCCAGCAAGACCCTCGCCAAGAGCGCCAGCAGGGCCACTGCCAGGCCCGCACCCGCCAAGTCTCCGCCGCCGTTCGCATGCGGCTGCCGGCCCAACCAGCTGGGCAGGCACCTGCGTGGCAACATGCAACCCTTCGTGGAGGCTCCACCACCGTGCCACCTCAGCTGCCTGCCTGCCTACATGGCACCGCATGCATCGCTGGCCAGGGCGCGTGTCGAAGCAAGGAGGAGCGGCGACGGATGGGACGGGCCTCGCTCCCGCCCCCGATAAAACAAAGGGACACTTAAGCCTCACATTAAATGCGTTTTGTCCTGTAACACCAGGGATAAGCTCACAGCGTTGTACCCTTTCCACCTCTTGCTTGCCACTGTGGCGACCCCTTTTCCTATAAAAGGAGGCCCGAGGCGACCAGGAGAAGGATTCGGCTTTTTGGAGCTCGTTACACCCCGTAGCTAGCTCAAGAACTCAGAATACATCCACTAAAGCAGGACTAGGGTTTTACGTAACCTCGCGGCCCAAACCTGGATAAACGAACCGTGTACTCTCTGTCAGATCCGCTCTTCTCTCAACCCGGTGCCCCACAACCGCAGTAGGGATCCTTGTGATCCCATAGGTGTCGTTTCCACCGACAATATATATATATATATATATATATAGATATATATATATATATATATATATATATATATATATACTGCACAACATCTCCATCATCATTATCAGTACATCCCGCGCAGGTGAGTTAGGATGCACTTGATCCCAGAAAGGTATCTATCCTTCAAACCAGAGGAGTGCTTCAAACTAACAACAGTCCAACAAAAGAGGGTCGTGCTACAACAGCAGAATACATGGCTCAGTCTACATATCAGTACGAATCAAGTTGTGCATATTTGCTGTTGGCATGAACCACATCGCCGCATGTCGGGTTTGCAAAAGCCATCCATCGCATGGAAGCTTGATGCCTTTCACAAACTGAAGATTATCTCGCAACAAGCTGTGTCGGCGAATCTCTGGATATGGTGATTCATGAAACCCATGGTATGATGTGTAAACACAGTCCCCCCTGGCGAATGGAAGTTGCATAGCACGGTAATCATCACCGGTGATATGATCGGTGATTGGTTGGATGATCGGATAATTAAGCCCGAGGAACATGGAGTGGTTGCCGAGGCTGTAAACCCACCTCCAATTGAATACGCCTGGCCCAACGGAGCTGGGATCTTTCTCGAACACGAGCAGCCATATCCATCAATGTCCCGAATGCCCCAGGCATTGTACTGCATGTGGTTTGATGAAATGGTTTGGTCAATTTGGTGCGTGCAAATGAGCATCAAATGATCACCGTCAGCTGAACGAGCGATAAACCACCACCCATCGGGCCGGTATGATTCTGTGTCCTAGAATCATGAAGGCCAGCGCATTTGGCCTCACTACATAATTCAAATTGGAGACCAAAAGGACAAAAATAAACAATCATGTTCAGAGTATGTGTGGAATTAAGATTATTATAACAGTAACACATATCATAGACAGAGAATTGCAATGTCGTGGTCATAATCATACCCCAAGTTAAAAAAATAAGCCAATGGATTTCATATTCTAGCAATACATCATGGTTCAAACATCATGTAACAATCAGAGCAAAACAGATATGACAGGGCCTACTCATATTTTACCATAGCACATACTACAGTTATCATATCAACTCTAAGCAATAACATGTGTTGTTATAAAAATCCTGGAAATGAGAGTAACATATAGCAATCATGAGGTTATACTCATAATGTCTATTCTAACAATCATTAGATACCAATTGTTCTCATATCAACTCTAACAATAACATGTGTGGTCAAAAAAATCTAGGAAATGAGAGGAACATATAGCAATGATGTGGTTATAGACATACTATATATTCTAAATTTGTAACAATGAACAGGCAGTCGTATTCTTAAGGTAAAGATGAGATGAGATAGAAACAATTACACGATGATAGATTCCACCAGTATAGGCAGCCAATCTGTGCGTCGACCGCATAAACGATGCCATCTTGCACCATAGCATCAGACAGAAGTGTTGGGTGAAGAGGATCAACGATGAGCCATAACCATGTATGGCAACCGGATTCTAGATAGACTAATCCCATGTTGAACATGGCAATGAGCTTGTAATCCATGTAGTCTTCTGATGGTGTGGGCACTTCACAGATTACAACCTTCAACAAACAGAGGTCGAGCCAAAAGCTCGACGCTGCCTCGCGTATAGTAGGCGTGGAGTGTCCGGTGGCCGCGAGGCTCGATAGCGGCAGTATCCAACGATGGAAGGGTGATCTCTCGCTGGGTGTAGATATCCACGAGACGCCACGGACTACCGGATTGGTGGATGAGGATGATCCAGTTGGCCTTCATGCCCGCCCAGTAGTGGCCGCGCATGAAGGGCAGGTGGACGGGTAGTGGTAGCATGTCGAGGGGCACCACGACAACCTCTGTACGATCGTCAAGTCGGTGTCTGGGCCACCTGCGAGGATCGGGCATCAGCAAGCAGGGTGTCTTGAAAAGAGCCAGCCGGTTGCAGAAGAGTAGACGGTACAAAGACAATGAGCATGCTGCCAGACGGACGGTGCTGAGTAGGTCCATACGATTACAGATTTGCTCCAAGAGAACATCGGGGAGGGAATTCCAATCGCGGCTCTACGTGTCAGTCGGTTCTGCCATTGGGGTTTTCGGTGCCTGCGAGCCAGCAGGGAAGTGGATTCGGGCGGGCGAGCGAAGAAGCTTCTCCTCGTGTTGCCGAGCAGTGAGCGGAGCTGGGGATATGGTACGCGCGAGCTACCAAGGAAGATAGCGCGGGCGGGCGAGCAGTGAGCGGGGGGAAATGGTGTGCGGCCGATGATGGGGAAGAGAGGAGGAAGAAGAAGAGAGGAGGAAGAAGAGTGGAAGACGGGGAAGAAAGTGCATTAAATCTCAATTCTACTACTACTACCAGGATATACCGTCCTTCGGATTGTAAATAGTTACACCGATGACATGTGGGTCTACCACAGGAGGGCCCATATGTTAGTTAATGGAGGACAGAAGCATGCTCTACTGGCAAACATGATGGCAGTATTGGGTAAGGCTGATTTAGTAACACCAACACACTGGTTCAGCTTATTAATTAAGTGTCCCATCTACTGCGACGTGTATTGTCACTTCACTGCGAAGACTAGTTGAATAGTTCTCTCTGACCGAGATGGGGAATAATGGATCGCGAAGACTTCCTTTCTACATTATCCCTATGCCTCTACGGTCACTTCACTCATTTTGCTCTGTACGTAGTCACTTGTTGAAATCTCTAGAAAGACTAATACTCCGTATTTGGGATCAAAGGGAGGATTTTACTCTGTATTTGGGAACAGAGGGAGTATCACCATATGGAGAGAACAGAGGAAGCTTGAAATATGAACATGTCAATGGGAGGGAGTAAGCCCCATGCATGCATGCATGCATGCAACATGCAACACCCACACGTACACATGGACACACACAACACTCACGCACCCATGCGGCACACAGCACACGACGCAACACACACGCTCATGCTGTGCTCAACCTACTCCCTACGTCCGTGAAAGACTGTACATTGAGAGATTTACACATTGACCAGGGCATAATTAACGCCCAAAAGTTATGTGTGCATGCGACCATTGAGAGAAGAAGATTAAATGAAGGTCGTTGCATGCTGTAATTAAGGATAGACATGTAGCCTATACATAGAGCACAAGTTGGTGCATTAGTCAATCAATATCGATTTAGATTAAAGGCTAAATGCATTGGAAGTGTAGATGTACTACACTCTTTGTTTTTTAGCCGATTTCTTTGCTCTGCCAACTGACGGGTGGGACCCAGAAACCAGGTGACAATTTAACCAGTCAACAAAGTGCCACGTCGACTATGTGGCTGGTCAGTAGGGTGCAATACGGTGCTCTACGATGAGCTAGTGATCGTATAATCACCGCAAAACTATATATAGTGACCGTAAAGAGCGTATTGTTACATACGTTGACCACCAGTGTATTTTTCTCGTTTCAAATTAAGCCATATTAATCATAAAGGACGCAATATGGACTAGTACTAGTACTGCTTTGATGTGTCCCATCAACTCGCCGAACGAGGAGAAGCTTTCTTACTACACCTCTCCCTCGCCCATGCGCGCGGTGGTTCGCAGGACGAGGAGAGGGTTTTGACTACAACGTGCCCTCTCCCTCTCCCTCTCCCTCGCCCTCTCCCTCGCGGGGGACGTGCAGTAGTTCAATCGGTGTCAGATTGCCAGAAGCATAATGTGTACTATAGTATCATCATTGTTGGACCTTCCAAAGAGGCGAAGAGCCAAGTGCAAGGTTCACACGAGTACGAACTGTTGAACCTCCTGAAGAGGCAAAGAGCCAAGCGCAAGGTTTTATAGGAGTTGTCGTCCTAGTAGGAGTGTACTACAACTATAGCGAACGATGCACCGTATGATGCCGCCACGTCACGTATATCCAAAGCTGTGCCACCTTTTTTCTCAAAGAGCGTGTTGGAGCCCGTGCAACAACCACACAAGTTGCACGTACACATAACACATTTACTAGTAATAAATTCTAAAGGACAAATGCCAGTATGCCACACGTTCATCTCCAATTCATGTGATAAATTTGTTCATGACTAGTCTACATATATTCACAGCGCTACCGTTCACAATTTACCGTAATCCACTTACACGTTATAGATGGGCTACATGTCCTCCTCCAGGTTCCAGTCCTAGGTGTTCTTCATGGATGGCATGGTCCATAGAGGTGGGCTACTGGAATCAACGTCGTAGCTTTCTAGTCTGGTTCCACACGATGGAGACTCATCCAAGCTAAAGCAGCATAAATCAGGTATAGTGTGTCCCAGCATGTCGTTCATCCGGCGGTGCGCACGGAAGATACAACCATGCTTCATGAACGGCAGGCCTTCCGTGTCGTGCACGGAAGGTGGCATCCGCTTCACAATGGGGTAGCTGTCCCCAATGAAAAGCAAGTACTCTCCAAGAGTGTTCCTCGGCACCCACGTAGCATCACGGGGGTCGAACTCGGCGCCGTTCATCTGGTACATGCTGCATCTCATATCTGGACACATGGTGACATACATAGTCAAGGTCCATGCATAATAATGTTGTGCTCAAATATGGCGGCCAGTAATACTGTGCAGCAAATAGTACTACTCTGGTATAGAGGAAGTAAAATAACCGTGTTATTATATATAGCCACTCTTGGCTACATGGATGAGATAGTAAGACATGGAAAAACAAAAATGGTGGCAGCTAGTGGGTTCAAGTCTTCAAGGTCCTAGCTAGATATATGCGTCCTCCAAGGTAAAAAGTACTCCTACTAGTACGTAAGTAGAGTACTAGTACAACAATGAAAGAGAAGGCGAGAGGGTTAAAAATGGAATACCTGGGTAGATGGTGACGGTCCGATCGTGGTAGATTGTGTGACCATGTTGCACATCAGTGGTACCATGGGTAACGACTGCTAAGATAGTTGATCCCAATATGCCAAAGTCAGCTACAAGGTCCCAGGTTAGCGCGAATCGCGGATGCAAATGCACATCCAGGATCGGCGATCTTATTTTGATCGCGGGATGACTGGTCCCTGCAAAATAATGGAGTACCGTTAGGGATGCAAATGATGGTTTGTGCATTCCGTTTGTAATCTCCCGTACCGTAGGATGGCAACCAGATGAAACAAGTCCCCTGGCTTGTCACCGCGAAGATGCGGCCTAGATGGCGCACAACATCTTCGAACATGTGGGGGTACAATTCTGCAGCCGCCAACATGCGCCAGCCTCTGCCGTTACTGCCTCTTGCATTGATGGCAATCGTTATGTCGAACAGCGTGATGAGATAGTAATCGTCGTAGCTGCGCCGCTTTGTCGGCGGGTCCGCAATTTCTATCTTCTTCAATCTCATGTAGGCATCATCATACGTATTCAAGCCCAGCCAGTCCGGAAGGCCGATTCCAATGGTGGAGAAGGGGTTTACCGGAACGGCCGCACTGCTGTGGATGTTGTGCAAAATGATGGTGGTATCCGGCCGGAGGTATGCAAGCCAATCTTTGTTGGCAGCGCACCTGCACCTATATATAAGACGGTGGGCAGCGGAGAAATTACGGGATGGAAATGGAATAACTAAGTACTACCTGATCAAACTCCATTATCGACCTGCTCGTCGGACAAAATCCGACTACCTCTCAACGCCGGCAACTCTAAGCGGAGTCAATGTGCAACCATGGCCAGGAGCGGTGGACTGTTCAAGGATTGTCCCATAGAAGAACCTTCTCCTCGAGGACGCATGGAAGACCAACAAGCATGGCCTTTTCCCAAGCCATTTTAAGCGCCGTCTTCAAATAGTTGGTGCAGGAAGCACCGAGTCTTGCAGCGGTGAGGACGTCAGAGCGGCGTGTGATTTCGCCCAGAGGATCGTCGTCCAAGGTCTCCAAGCCCCGACGAGGAGGAGAACCGCCTGGAGAATCCATGGGAGCAGCGATGGCCTGCCTTCTCTTCGGGAGGAGGGGAACTGGCGAGGAGGAGACAAGGGCGTAGTAACCCAGGGCCTCGTCCCTTCCAACTGTAGATCGTTCCTTCCAACTATAGTGAAGGGGTGAGGCTATATTTACTACTAGTACTAGCATTATGGGACGTTATGGGATTGCACTATACTGTAAATAATAGCACTAGTAAGAAATATTTGGCACTAGCTAGTAGTTTTTGGCGTGGATTAAGAAATTTTGGGTATGTTTTTGCTATTTTTGGTACACGCTACTACGTCTTGAGCTTGCGTTGGTTTTCCCCGAAGAGGAGAGGATGATGCAGCAAAGTAGCGTAAGTATTTCCCTTAGTTTTTTAGAACCAAGGTATCAATCCAGTAGGAGGCCACGCGCGAGTCCCTCGTACCTACACAAAATAAATAGCTCCTCGCAACCAACGCGAATAGGGGTTGTTAATCCCTTCACGATCACTTATGAGAGTGAGATCTGATAGAGATGATAGATAATATTTTTGGTATTTTTGGTATAAAGATGCATAGTAAAATAAAAGGCAAAGTAAAGAACAAAGCAATAATAAAGCGTAGGAAGATTAATATGATGAAAATAAACCCGGGGGCCATAGATTTCACTAGTGGCTTCTCTCAAGAGCATAGGTATTTTACGGCGGGTGGACGAATTACTGTTGAGCAATTGACAGAATTGAGCATAGTTACGAGAGTATCTAGGTATGATCATGTATATAGGCATCACGTCCGAGACAAGTAGACCGACTCCTGCCTGCATCTACTACTATTACTCCACTCGTCGACCGCTATCCAACATGCATCTAGAGTATTAAGTTAATGAAAACAGAGTAACGCCTTAAGCAAGATGACATGATGAAGAGGAATAAATTCATGCAATATGATAAATACCCCATCTTGTTATCCTCGATGGCAACAATACAATACGTGCCTTGCTGCCCCATCATCCGGGAAAGGACACCGCAAGATTGAACCCAAAGCTAAACACTTCTCCCATTGTAGGAACTACCAATCTAGTTGGCCAAACCAAACGGATAATTCGAAGAGACTTGTAAAGATAACTCAATCATACATAAAAGAATTCAGAAAAGATTCAAATATTGCTCATAGATAATCTTGATCATAAACACACAATTCATCGGTCTCAACAAACACACCGCAAAAAGAAGATTACATCAAATAGATCTCCACGAGAGAGGGGGAGAACATTGTATTGAGATCCAAAAAGAGAGAAGAAGCCATCTAGCTACTAACTATGGACCCAAAGGTCTGAGGTAAACTACTCGCACTTCATCGGAGAGGCTATGATGTTGATGTAGAAGCCCTCCATGGTGGAATCCCCTTCCGACGGAGCTCCGGAACAGGCCCCAAGATGGGATCTCATGGATACAAAAAGTTGCGGCGGTGGAATTAAGTTTTGGCTCTGTATCTGATCTGACGGGGGTAGGTAGGTATATATAGGAGGAAGAAGTACGTCGGTGGAGCCTCGAGGGGCCCACGAGGTAGGGGGCGCGCCCTGGGGGGGCGTGCCCTCCACCCTCGTGACCTCCTCGGAGCTTTCTTGACGGAGGGTCCAAGTCTCCTGGGTCTTATCCGATGAGAAAATCACGTTCCCGAAGATTTCATTCCGTTTGGACTCTGTTTGATATTTCGTTTCTTCGAAACACTGAAATAGGCAAAAAACAGCAATTCTGGGCTGGGCCTCCGGTTAATAGGTTAGTCCAAAAGTAATATAAAAGTGGAAAATAAAAATTAATATAGTCCAAAACAATAGATAATATAGCATGGAGCAATAAAAAATTATAGATACGTTGGAGACGTATCAGGCATCCCCAAGCTTAATTCCTGCTCGTCCTCTAGTAGGTAAATGATAAAAACAGAATTTTGATGTGGAGTGCTACTTGGCATAATTTCAATGTAATTCTTCTTAATTGTGGTATGAATATTCAGATCCGAAAGATTCAAGACAAAAGTTCATATTGACATAATAATAATAACACTTCAAGCATACTAACTAAGCAATTATGTCCTCTCAAAATAACATGGCCAAAGAAAGTTCATCCCTACAAAATCATATTGTTTAGTCATGCTCCATTTTGGTCACACAAGAATGCTCTCATCATGCACAACCCCGATGACAAGCCAAGCAATTGTTTCATACTTTAGTAATCTCAAACCTATAAACTTTCACGCAATATATGAGCGCGAGCCATGGACATAGCACTATGGGTGGAGTAGAATATATTGATGGGGGTTATGTGGAGAAGACAAAAAAGGAGAAGGTCTCACATCAACGAGGCTAATCAATGGGCTATGGAGATGCCCATCAATTGATGTTAATGCAAGGAGTAGGGATTGCCATGCAACGGATGCACTAGAGCTATAAATGTATGAAAGCTCAACAAAAGAAACTAAGTGGGTGTGCATCCAACTTGCTTGCTCATGAAGACCTAGGGCATTTGAGGAAGCCCATCGTTGGAATATACAAGCCAAGTTCTATAATGAAAAATTCCCACTAGTATATGAAAGTGACAAAATATGAAACTATATATGAAAATCATGGTGCTACTTTGAAGCACAAGTGTGGTAAAAGGATAGTAACATTGTCCCTTCTCTCTTTTTCTCTCATTTTTTCGGTGGGCTCTTTGGCCTCTTTTTTATTTGGTGGGCTCTTTGGCATCTTTTTTTATTTAACCTCACATGGGACAATGTTCTAATTAATGATGATCATCACACTTCTATTTATTTACAACTCAATGATTACAACTCGATACTAGAGCAAAGTATGACTCTATATGAATGCCTCCGGCGATGTACCGGGATATGCAATGAATCAAGAGTGACATGTATGGAAGAATTATGAACGGTGGCTTTGCCACAAATACTATGTCAACTACATGATCATGGTAAGCAATATGACAATGATGAATGTGTCATGGAGAACGGTATGGTGGAAAGTTGCATGGCAATATATCTCGGAATGGCTATGGAAATGCCATAATAGGTAGGTATGGTGGATGTTTTTAGGAAGATATAAGGAGGTTTATGTGTGAAAGAGCGTATCATATCACGGGGTTTGGATGCACCGGTAAGTTTGCACCAACTCTCAATGTGAGAAAGGGCAATGCACGGCAATCAAGAGGCTAGCAATGATGGAAAGGTGAGAGTGCGTATAATCCATGGACTCAACATTAGTCATAAAGAACTCACATACTTATTGCAAAAACCTACAAGCCATCAAAAACCAAAGCACTACACGCATAAGGAGGACAATCAAAGAACACCTCATGTTTCAAATTTGTTACATAACGTTTACCAGACGTGCATGCTATGGGACTTGCAAACTTCAACACAAGCATTTCCCAAATTCACAACTACTCAACTAGCACGACTTTGATATTATCACCTCCATATCTCAAAACAATTATCAAGCATCAAACTTTTCTTAGTATTCAACACACTCATAAGAAAGTTTTTATTATACCTAGCATATTGTTACTAAGCAAATTACCATGCTATTTAAGACTCTCAAAATAATATAAGTGAAACATGAGAGATCAATAGTTTCTTTAAAAAATCCACCACTGTACTCTAAAAGATATAAGTGAAGTATTAGAGCAAAACTATCAAGCTCAAAAGATATAAGTGAAGCACATAGAGCAAAACTATCAAGCTCAAAAGATATAAGTGAAGCACATAGAGTATTCTAACAAATTCCAATTCATGTATGGCTCTCTCAAAAGGTGTGTACAGAAAGGATGATTGTGGTAAACTAACAAGCAAAGACGCAAATAATACAAGACGCTCCAAGCAAAACACATATCATTTGGTGAATAAAAGTATAGCTCCAAGTAAAGTTACCAATGGAAGTGGATTTAAAGAGGGATGCCTTCCGGGCATCCCCAAGCTTTGACTTTTTGGTGTCCTTGGATTATCATGGGGGTGCCATGGGCATCCCCAAGCTTAGGCTCTTGCCACTCCTTGTTCCATAATCCATCCAAAAAATTCACCCAAAACTTGAAAACTTCACAACACAAAACTCAACAGAAATCTCGTGAGCTCTGCTAGCGAAAAGAAAACAAAAGACCACTTCAAGGTACTGTAATGAACTCATTATTAATTTATATTGGTGTTAAACCTACTGTATTCCAACTTCTCTATGGATCATAAACTATTTTACTAGCCATAGATTCATCAAAATAAGCAAACAACACACGAAAACAGAATCTGTCAAAAACAGAACAATCTGTAGTAATCTGTAACTAACGCAAACTTCTGGAACTCCAAAAATTCAGCCAAAATAGGACGACCTAGGAAATTTGTTTATTGATCACCAGCAATTGTAATCACTATTTTATCACGTTTTGGTGATTTTTAACAAAATTTTTCGTGAACCGAAAGTTTCTGGAAATTACAGCAAGATCAAATAACTATTATCCAAGAAGATCCTATAGGTTTAACTTGGCACAAACACTAATTAAAACATAAAACCACATCCAAAAAGAAGGTAGATGGGTTATTTATTCCTAAAAAAACAAAAACTAAAAACTAAAATAAAATTGGGCTGCCTCCCAACAAGCGCTATCGTTTAACGCCCCTAGCTAGGCATAAAAACAAGGATAGATCTAGGTATTGCCATCTTTGGCACTCGGAGAAAAGGATTTTCTTTCTATGGCATTCATTCTTCTATTTAAGGTAAGCACATGGCCATTAATGGAAGAAGTAAGATTAAGCACGTTACGGAAGTTTGCCTCTAAACTAGACTTCATCTCTTCAATAATTTCATTTTGATAAAAGCACAAGAGAGTAGTTGATTCGACCTTATCATTCATGGGTGCCAAAATATAGTTTTCATTCTTTCATAGGTATCTATAGCATCCCCTTCAAGAAAACCTTCATCAAAAATAGAGTCTAGAACTTGTTTGAAAGAAGCGGGCAATCCAATATAGAAACTCTTTAAGTAAACCTCAATTTGATATTGTGGTACATAGCTAGCCCGAATCCTAAGTAACCTATCACAAGCATCTTTTAAAGACTCGTCAAGTAAATAGCGAAAAATTCCAGAGTCATCCTCATCAAATTTATTCAAGCTCTCATTGGAGACCCTAGTGGGTCTTTCTATAGAATCGTTACTTATGAGCTTAGAGAGGATAGAAGGGTTATCCAAAGTACTAGAGCCCTGGAAAGGACCTTTAGTTCTTTTTGACTCGGCCATGGAAACAAGTAACCCAACACACAAGAAAACAGGAAAAAGGGCAACAGAAAAGAGAGGAGGAGATTGGGAAAGAGAGGGCGAATAAAACGGCAAGGGTGAAGTGGGGAAGAGGAAAACGAGAGGCAAATGGCAAATAATGTAATGCGAGAGATAAGGGATTGTGATGGGTAATTGGTATGTTGACTTGTGCGTAGACTCCCCGGCAACGGCGCAAGAAATCCTTCTTGCTACGTCTTGAGCTTGCGTTGGTTTTTCCCCGAAGAGGAGAGGATGATGCAGCAGAGTAGCGTAAGTATTTCCCTTAGTTTTTGAGAACCAAGGTATCAATCCAGTAGGAGGCCATGCGCGAGTCCCTCGTACCTACACAAAACAAATAGCTCCTCGCAACCAACGCGAATAGGGGTTGTCAATCCCTTCACGGTCACTTACTTAGAGTGAGATCCGATAGACATGATAGATAATATTTTTGGTATTTTTGGTATAAAGATGCAAAGTAAAATAAAAGGCAAAGTAAAGAGCAAAGCAATAATAAAGCGAGGAAGATTAATATGATGAAAATAGACCTGGGGCCATAGATTTCACTAGTGGCTTCTCTCAAGAGCATAGGTATTTTATGGCGGTGGACGAATTCATGTTGAGCAATTGATGTAATTGAGCATAGTTATGAGAGTATCTAGGTATGATCATGTATATAGGCATCACGTCCGAGACAAGTAGACCGACTCCTGCCTGCATCTACTACTATTACTCCACTCATCGACCGCTATCCAGCATGCATCTAGAGTATTAAGTTAATGAAAACAGAGTAACGCCTTAAGCAAGATGACATGACGTAGAGGAATAAATTCATGCAATATGATAAATACCCCATCTTGTTATCCTCGATGGCAACAATACAATACGTGCCTTGCTGCCCCTACTGTCATCGAAAAAGGACACCGCAAGATTGAACCCAAAGCTAAACACTTCTCCCATTGCAAGAACTACCAATCTAGTTGGCCAAACCAAACGGATAATTCGAAGATACTTGTAAAGATAACTCAATCATACATAAAAGAATTCAGAAAAGATTCAAATATTTCTCATAGATAATCTTGATCATAAACACACAATTCATCGGTCTCAACAAACACGTCGCAAAAAGAAGATTACATCAAATAGATCTCCACGAGAGAGGGGGAGAACATTGTATTGAGATCCAAAAAGAGAGAAGAGGCCATCTAGCTACTAACTATGGACCCAGAGGTCTGAGGTAAACTACTCACACTTCATAGGAGAGGCTATGATGTTGATGTAGAAGCCCTCCATGGTGGAATCCCCTTCCGGTGGAGCTCCGAAACAGGCCCCAAGATGGGATCTCGTGGATACAGAAACTGGCGGCGGTGGAATTAGGTTTTTGGCTCCGTATCTGATATGACGGGGGTACTTAGGTATATATAGGAGGAAGAAGTACGTCGGTGGAGCCTCGAGGGGCCCACGAGGTAGGGGGCATGCCCTAGGGGGGGCGCTCCCTCCACCCTCGTGACCGCCTCAGAGCCTTCTTGACGGAGGGTCCAAGTCTCCCGGGTCTTATCCGATGAGAAAATCATGTTCCCGAAGATTTCATTCCGTTTGGACTCCGTTTGATATTTCGTTTCTTCGAAACACCGAAATAGGCAAAAAAACAGCAATTCTGGGATGGGCCTCCGGTTAATAGGTTAGTCCTAAAAGTAATATAAAAGTGGAAAATAAAGCCCAATATAGTCCAAAATAATTTATAATATAGCATGGAGCAATCAAAAATTATAGATACGTTGGAGACGTATCACACGCCAACTAGTGTCAAAAAACGTCTTACATTATGTGACGGAGGAGTACGTACTCGTACTATAGCAGTACTAGTACTACTTTCTCAACTAGTAGTGCGAGGGTACTACTAGTGCTATGTAATCGTACTTCTAGTATCTTGCACCAGTTTTGAACTCTTGAATCTCAGGGCCAAGGAGCTACAGTTGGAAGTGGAGGGTACTACTGTTCTCTAGAACCATCGATGTACTATCAATGCAGGGAAAGTACACCTGCGTAGTGGCCTAGTGAGTACTCTCGGTGCTCTATTTAGCCGCTCCTCTCACGTAGCTGGCCTACTCAGCCGCTCCTCTCACGCACACACTAGCAGCCTGTTTATCGACAGTTGCCATCAAGGGGGCATAACATTTGAGTTATTTGATACAGCTAGACTAGGCTTTTCGCTTCCATTTGTGGAGGTGTAATGGATCTCGTCGAACTTTGTTAGTAGTTCCTTCTTTATGAATGAGATGAAGCAAAGCTTTTGCCTCCGTTTAAAAAAACACGTCAAGAAGAATTTCTTTTATAGTAGAGCCGATAATGGAGTGAAGTCCATGCGTGTAACGCCACAAGCTACAGAGTAATAGTAGAGCACTTTACATACAGAGCCATATTGCACAGTTCCTAATGCCCCGCCAGGCTTTTCCTGTTAGTGAACGTAGCAGAAATTCAAAATTTTCCTATGTGTCACCAAGAACTATCTATGGAGAAACCAGCAACGAGGGGAAGAAGAGTGCATCTACATACCCCTGTAGATCGCTAAGCAAAAGCATTCAAGAGAACGAGGTTGAAGGAGTCGTACTCGTCGTGATCCAAATCACCGGAGATCCTAGTGCCGAACGGACGGCACCTCCGCTTTCAACACACGTACAGCCCGGTGACGTCTCCCATGCCTTGATCCAGCAAGGAGAGAGGGAGAGGTTGAGGAAGACTCCATCCAGCAGCAGCACGACGGCATGGTGGTGGTGGAGGAGCGTGGCAATCCTGCAGGGCTTCGCCAAGCACCGCGAGAGAGGAGGAGGACTTGAGAGAGAGGTAGGGCTGCGCCAAGAGGGAGATGTTCTCGTGTGTTAGGCAGCCCCAAAATCTCCACTATATATAGGGGCAAAGGGGAGGGGAGGCACCCTAGGGTTTCCCCTAGGGGGGGCGCCAGGCAGATGGGATCTCCTTGGGTGACTTGGCCCCCAAACCAGGAGGTGGGAACCCTAGGTGGGGCGCCCCAAACCCCCTGGTCACTTGGGAATAGGTGAGGGGGGCGCACAGCCCCTTAGTGGGCTGGTTTGCCCCCTTCCCTTGGCCCATGAAGCCCCCCAACACTTGCCGGGGCTCCCGAAACACCTTTCGGTCATGCTGGTCCTCACCCGGTACCTACGGAACACTTCCGGACTCCAAAACCCTTCGTCCAATATATCAATCTATACCTCCGGCCATTCCGGAACTCCTCGCGACGTCCGGGATCTTATCCGGGACTCAGAACAACATTCGGTAACCACGTATATCTATTCCCTATAACCCTAGCGTCACCGAACCTTAAGTGTGTAGACCCTACGGGTTCGGGAACCATGCAGACATGACCGAGACGTTCTTCCGTCAATAACCAACAGCGGATCTGGATACCCATGTTGACTCCTTAGTTCTCTCGTCAATAACCAACAGCGGATTCGAGCACAAGCTCAACGATTGAGCTTTTCTCCCTTAGTTTGCAGGCTAAGAAAATCGCCGGAGGTCTTATACCTCTTGACGTGGGCATGAGCCCGAAATCCCAATTTCAGCCTTCAAACATCTCATATGTTCCGCGACGCTTTGAAAACGCCTCTTTGGTGCCTCAACTCTAAACCGCTTAACCGAACTATCACGTAGTTATCAAACGCGTGTATGTCCGGCGTTCGCAACATCCATGCACGACGTTTGGGGTTCTCGCATAATCGAGCGGTGCATTAAGGACATAAGCTTTCTCGATCGCATAATCGCCATCGTCAACTTTCAACTATATTTTCTCTAGGAACATATCTAAACAAGGAACTAAAGCGCGAGCTTACGACATAATTTGCAAAGGGCTTTTGACTATGTTCAGGATAATTAAGTTCATCTCATGAACTCCCACTCAGATAGACATCCCTCTTGTCATCTAAGTGATTAGATGATCCGAGTCAACTAGGCCGTGTCCGATCATCACGTGAGACGGACTAGTCATCATCGGTGAACATCTTCATGTTGATCGTATCCTCCATACGACTCATGCTCGACCTTTCGGTCTCTTGTGTTCCGAGGCCATGTCTGTACATGCTAGGCTGGTCAAGTTAACCTAAGTGTTTCGCGTGTGTAAATCTGTCTTACACCCGTTGTATGTGAACGTAAGAATCTATCACACCCGATCATCACGTGGTGCTTCAAACGCATTTAACTTTCGCAACGGTGCAGTTAGGGGAACACTTTCTTGAAATTTTAATGAGGGATCATCTTATTTACTACCGTCGTACTAAGCAAGTAAGATGCATAAACATGATAAACATCACATGCAATCAAATAGTGACATGATATGGCCAATATCATTTTTCTCCTTTTGATCTCCATCTTCGGGGCTCCATGATCATCATCGTCACCGGCATGACACCATGATCTCCATCATCGTGTCTCCATGGAGTTGTCTCGCCAACTTATTACTTCTACTACTATGGCTACCGTTAGCAATAAAGTAAAGTAATTACATGGCGCTTGTTCAATGACACGCAGGTCATACAATAAATTAAGACAACTCCTATATTCTCGCCGGTTGTAATACTCATCGACATGCAAGTCGTGATTCCTATTACAAGAACATGATCAATATCATACATCACATATCATTCATCACATTCTTCTTGGCCATATCACATCACATAGCATACCCTGCAAAAACAAGTTAGACGTCCTCTAATTGTTGTTTGCATGTTTTACGTGGCTGCTATGTGTTTCTAGCAACAACGTTTATTACCTACGCAAAAGCCACAACGTGATATGCCAATTGCTATTTACCCTTCATAAGGACCCTTTTCATCGAATCCAATCCGACTAAAGTGGGAGAGACTGGCACCCGCTAGCCACCTTATGCAACAAGTGCATGTCAGTCGGTGGAACCTGTCTCACGTAAGTGTACGTGTAAGGTCGGTCCGGGCCGCTTCATCTCACAATGCCGCCAAATCAAGATTGGACTAGTAACGGTAAGCATATTGAACAAAATCAACGCCGACAATTACTTTGTGTTCTACTCGTGCAAAGAATCTACACAATAGACCTAGCTCATGATGCCATCATAGGGAACGAAAGCGTAAATTCAAAATTTTCTCACGTGTCACCAAAATCTATCTATGGAGAAACCAGCAACGAGGGGAAGAAGAGTGCATCTACATACCCCTCAGAGATCGCTAAGCGGAAGCGTTCAAGAGAACGGGGGTTGAAGGAGTCGATTGCCGTGATCCAAATCACCGGAGATCCTAGTGCCGAACGGATGACACCTCCACGTTCAACACACGTATAGCCCGGTGACGTCTCCCATGCCTTGATCCAGCAAGGAGAGAGGGAGAGGTTGAGGAAGACTCCATCCAGCAGCAGCACGACGGCGTGGTGGTGGTGGAGGAGCGTGGCAATCCTGCAGGGCTTCGCCAAGCACCGCGAGAGAGGAGGAGCACTTGGGAGAGAGGTAGGGCTGCGCCAAGAGGGAGATGTTCTCGTGTGTTAGGCAGCCCCAAAACCTCCACTATATATAGGGGCAAAGGGGAGGGGAGGCGCCCTAGGGTTTCCCCTAGGGGGGGCGGCGGCCAGGGCAGATGGGATCTCCCCCTTGGGTGACTTGGCCCCCAAGCCAGGAGGTGGAAACCCTAGATGGGACGCCCCAAACCCCCTGGTCACGTGGGAATAGGTGAGGGGGGCGCACAGCCCCTTAGTGGGCTGGTTTGCCCCTTCCTTGGCCCATGAAGCCCCCAACACTTGCCGGGCTCCCGAAACACCTTTCGCTCATGCTGGTCATCACCCGGTACCTCCGGAACACTTCCGGACTCCAAAACCCTTCGTCCAATATATCAATCTTTACCTCCGGACCATTTCGGAACTCCTCGTGATGTCCGGGATCTCATCCAGGACTCCGAACAACATTCGGTAACCACGTATATCTATTCCCTATAACCCTAGTGTCACCTAACCTTAAGTGTGTAGACCCTACGGGTTCGGGAACCATGCAGACATGACCGAGATGTTCTCTGGTCAATAACCAATAGCGGGATCTGGATACCCATGTTGGCTCCCACATGTTCCACGATGATCTCATCGGATGAACCACGATGTCGAGGATTCAATCAATCCCGTATTCAATTCCCTTTTGTCTAGCGGTATAGTACTTGCCCGAGATTCGATCGTCGGTATCCCGATACCTTGTTCAATCTCGCTATCGCAAGTCTCTTTACTGCTCCATAACACATCATCCTGTGATCAACCCCTTGGTCACATTGTGCACATTATGATGATGTCCTACCGAGTGGGCCCAGAGATACCTCTCCGCTTTACACAGAGTGACAAATCCCAGCCTCGATTCGTACAACCCAACAGACACTTTCGGAGATACCGTAGTGCACCTTTATAGTCACCCGATTACGTTGTGATGTTTGGTACACCCAAAGCATTCCTATGGTATCCGGGAGTTGCACAATCTCATGGTCTAAGGAAAAGATACTTGACATTAGAAAAGCTTTAGCATCTGAACTACACAATCTTTGTGCTAGGCTTAGGATTGGGTCTTGTCCATCACATCATTCTCCAAATGATGTGATCCCGCTATCAACGACATCCAATGTCCATGCTCAGAAACGGTAACCATCTCTGTTGATCAACGAGCTAGTCAACTAGTTGCTTTCTAGGTACATGGTGTTGTCTATGTATCCTCACTTGTATCTGAGTTTCCTATCAATAAATTTATAGCATTTATAATAAACGATTATCATGAACAAGGAAATATAATAATAATAACTAATTTATTATTGCCTCTAGGGCATATTTCCAACAGTCTCCCACTTGCGCTAGAGTTAATAATCTAGTTCACATCGCCATGTGATTAACACTGATAGGTCACATCGCCATGTGACCAACATCCAAAGAATTTACTAGTCTCTAAACTAGTTCACATCACCATGTGATTAAGACTCAATGAGTTCTGGGATTTGATCATGTTTTGCTTGTGAGAGAGGTTTTAGTCAACGGGTCTGCACCATTCAGATCCGTGTGTACTTTGCAAATCTCTAGGTCATATTGTAAATGCTGCTTCCACGCTCCACTTGGAGCTATTCCAAGTGGTTGCTCCACTATACGATCTGGTTTGCTACTCGTAGTCATTCGGATAGGTGTTAAAGCTTGCATCGACATAACCCTTTACGCCAACTCTTTATCACCTCCATAATCGAGAAACATGTCCTTATTTACTCCAAGGAAAATTTTGACCGCTGTCCAGTTGATCCATTCCTCGGATCATTCTTGTACCCTCGACCGACTCATGGCAGGCACACTTCCGCAAGTGCGGTACACAACATAGCATACTATAGAGCCTACGTCTGAAGCATAGGGGACGACCTTCTCGCCCTTTCTCTCTCTCTTCCGTCGTGGTCGAGCTTTAACTCTTAACTTCATACCTTACAACTCGTGCAAGAATTCCTTCTTTGATCGATCCATCTTGAACACCTTCAAGATTACATCAAGGTATGTGCTCATTTGAAAGTATTATTAAGCATTTTGATCTATCTTATAGATCTTGATGCTTATTGTTCAAGTAGCCTAATCCAGGTTTTCCATTGAAAAACAATTTTCAAACAACCCTTTATGCTTTCTAGAAATTCTACATCATTTCTGATCAACAATATGTCAACAACATATACTCATCAGAAATTCTATAGTGCTCCCACTCACTTCTTTGGAAATACAAGTTTCTCATAAACTTTGTATAGACCCAAAATCTTTGATCATCTCATCAAAGCGCATCCCAACTCCGAGATGCTTACTCCAGTCCTTAGAAGGATTGCTGGAGCTTTGCATACTTGTTATCGTCTTTCAGAATTGTCAAAAACCTTCTGGTTGTATCACATACAACCTTTCCTCAAGAAAACTGTCAAGGAAACAATGTTTTGACATCCTATATGCAAGATTTCATAAATAATGCAGTAACTGCTAATCCAATTCCAACAGACTCTTAGCATCGCTACGAGTGAGAAAGCCTCACCGTAGTCAACTCCTTGAACTTGTCGGAAAACATCTTTAACGACAAGTCGAGCTTTCTTAATGGTGATACTTACCATCATTGTCTGTCTTCCTTTTAAAATCCATCTTTACCCAACGGCCTTACGACCATCAAGTATTGCTTCCAAAGTCATGGATCCTCTCTCGGATTTTATGGCCTTGAGCCATTCGTCAGAATCCGGGCCCACCATCGCTTCTTCATAGCTCGTAGGTTCATTGTTGTCTAGCAACATGACCTTCAAGACAGGATTTGTGACGCCCCCGATTCAATCGTACACTAATCATGCACGCAAATATGTACGATCAAGATCAGGGACTCACGGGAAGATATCACAACACAACTCTAAAACATAAATAAGTCATACAAGCATCATAATACAAGCTGGGGCCTCGAGGGCTCGAATACAAGTGCTTTCGATCATAGACGAGTCAGCGGAAGCAACAATATCTGAGTACAAACATAAGTTAAACAAGTTGCCATAAGATGGCTAGCACAAACTGGGATACAGATCGAAAGAGGCGCAGGCCTCCTGCTTGGGATCCTCCTAAAATACTCCTGGTCGACGTCAGCGGGCTGCACGTAGTAGTAGGCACCTCCGGGGTAGTAGTCGCCATCGACGGTGGCGTCTGGCTCCTGGGCTCCATCGTCTGGTCGTAGCAATCGAGTAGAGATAGGGGAAAAGGGGGAACAAAGCAACCGTGAGTACTCATCCAAAGTACTCGCAAGCAAGGAGCTACACTACATATGCATGGATATATGTTTAAAGGGCCATGTCAGGACCGAATCGCAGAATGCCGTAATAAGAGGGGATATCTAATCCTGTCAAGACTACGCTTCGCAGCCTCCGTCTTGCAACATGTAGAAGAGAGCAGATCGAAATCCTCCAAGTAGCATCGTATAGCATAATCCTACCCGACGATCCCTCCTCGTAACCACGAGAGAGAGCAACCACCGGTTATATCCGCACTTGGAAGGGTGTGTTTTATTAAGTATCCGGTTCTAGTTGTCATAAGGTCAAGGTACAACTCCAAGTCGCCCCATATCAAGATCACGGCTATTCGAATAGATTAAACTTCACTGCAGGGTGCACCACATAACCCAACACGCTTGATCCCGCTTTGGCGGACACACTTTCCTGGGTCATGCTCGGCCGCTGAAGATCAACACGTCGCAGCCCCACCTAGGCACAACAGAGAGGCCAGCACGCCGGTCTAAACCTAAGCGCACAGGGGTCTGGGCCCATCGCCCATAGCACATCTGCACGCTGCGAGGGCGGCCGGAAGCAGACCTAGCCTAGCAGGCGTTCCAGTCCAATCCGGCGCGCGCCGCTCCGTCGTCAAGGCCACGGCGTTTCGCCGATACCACGACGCCGGATACCCATAACTACTCCCACGTAGATGGTTAGTGCGTATAGACCAAATGGCCAGACTCAGATCAAATACCAAGATCTCGTTAAGCGTGTTAAGTATCCGCGAATGCCGACCAGGGACAGGCCCACCTCTCACCCAAGTAGTCTCAACCTGCCCTGCCGCTCCGCCACAAAGTAAATGGGGCCGTGGGAACCCAGGCCCACCTCTACCGGATGGAACCACCGTCCTTTCAGCCCCATCTCCTAACAGTATCACAAGTAATGTAACAAAGGTAAAGTATATAGTATATGCCCGTGATCACCTCCTCAAGTGATCACATACCAAGAGTATAGCATGGCAGATTTGACAAGAGTGTAGGGCCAACGATGGAACACTAGCATCCTATACTAAGCAAGAGGATAGCAGGTAAAGGTAACAACAGTAGTAGCAAGGACAAAGCTATGCAAAGAAGTATAGGATTAATCGCAAAGAATATGCTACACTACTCTAATGCAAGCAGTATAGAGAAGAGTAGGCGATATCCGGTGATCAAAGGGGGCTTGCTGGTTGGTCTGGCAAGAAGGACGTGTCGCCAACACCGTAGTCGAATCGGGGGTCGCCGGCAGCCTCGGGTTCACCGGAAAGAAGTACCGAGGGGAACACAATAAATAACAGAGCAATCAAAGCATCACAAAGCATAACGAGGTAATACGCGGTGCTAGGTATGCCCTAACGCGGTAGGAGGTGATACCGACGAAGGGGGGGAACATCCGGGAAAGTATCCCCGGTGTTCTGCGTTTTCGGACAGATAAACCGGAGGTGAAATGTTGCAGGTTCACTATGCTAGGCACGCTTGGCGGACGAACGGGCTGCGTATCCGATTTGGCTCGTCGTTCTGAGCAACTTTCATGTATAAAGTTTTTCCATGTGAGCTACGGCTTATTTTATATTAATTTTTAAAGTTTTAAATCATTTTTACGATTAATTTAAATATTTTAATTCAACATTATCCAGAACAGTGTCTGCGTCAGCAGTCAACAGGGGTGTTGACTGGTCAACTGATGTGTGGGTCCCGTTCGCCATACACTGTTAGTTAATTATCAGTAGTTAATTAGTCATTAGGTTAATTAATCATAATTAGTTAATTTAATCAGAGTTAATTAAGTTATTTATTTATTTATTTATTTATTTTTATTATTAATTATTTATTTTATAAATATATATTTTTATTCTCTTTTTTTTGGTTGGAAAAGGGGAGGGGCGGGTTGGCCGGGCAAGGGGCCCATCCGCCACTGGAGCGGTGGTTAACTGAGCGGGCGCCTGCGTTCGAGGGGAGCTGCGCCGAGCGGGGCGAGGCCATCGGCGACGAGGGAAAGCCGGGCGGGGCGGCGAGGTCGGGACGCCGGGAGCGATTAGGTCGGGGCGGAGCGGGCTGCGAATCGGCTAGGCGCGAGGTGGGCAAGGCACCACGGCGCGAGGCACGCTGGCCTGGGCGCGTGCGAGGTCGTCGCGGTGGGGCGCCGCTGGGGAACGGGCCGCAGCAATGGGCTAGCGGCAACCCAAGACGGAGGGGCTGAGCGGTTCGCGGTGGGCGGTCAGGGCGTGGCCGAGCACCACTGTGGCGCTGGCCCAGAGGCGCTGGGTGCGGCTGCCGACGCTGGCGAAGCGCTGGGCGCGTGACCGCAAACGGGTGAGGGCGCATAGAGGAGAGGAGGGCGCAGCTCACGGGGGTGTAGGGCACGCGTTGTGTGCTCGGGAAGGCCGGGAGGACGACGGGATGAGCGACGGAGTGGAGGAGGACGGCGAGGTGGCGGCGCCCCGGCATGGGCGGCGCTGAGCGGCGACGGGCGTAGGGACAAGGCGGCGAGGTCGGGCCCCCATGCCCCGATCCGGTTGAGCGGGGGGGGGGGGGGGTGCACGTAGGAGGAGGCAGGGGGCGGCGTTCGATGGGGTGGGGTCCGGCGGTGTCGATGGTCTCCTGGATCGGGGGGGGGGGGGGCGAGCGTCCCCGATCCAGATCGGGTCGTGGGGTGGGGAGAGGATCGAGCGGGGGAGTGGTGTGCGTGGGGGGGCTAGGGTTCGGTTGCTCGAGTGGATAAGGGGAGTGGGGAGTGGGATTCGGCCGGCTGGGCCTGGTGGGTTGGCCCAGTTGTGCCACGGCCCGGGGGGGTTCTCTCTCTTTTTTTTGTTTTCTGTTTGCTTTTCTTTTCTTTTTCCTGTTTTCTTTTATTCTATTTTATTTTACTTGTAGTTTCTTTAGTTTTATAATTATGACGATAGCTCCTAAATTAATGTCTCCGAATACCCCACTGCCTTAAAAAGTTTGGTGACTAATAAACTAGTTTAATATTTGTTTATTAATCTAAAAGCATTGAAATAATTGTCTTTGCTACTGTTTTATTTAGTTAAGTGCATTTAAACTTTTATAAAGACTTGGTTTATCCACCAACCTTACTTACTTAATTATTTGGCTCACTCCTAACATTTTAGTTTTAATATTTGAAATCTTTTTATTGTTTGCTTGATTTTGAATTTGAATTCAAATCGGTTTCAAACTAACGCGAGATTAGCAACAGAAATCGAGGTGACATGGCATCATTAGCAGAGGGTTACTGTGGCTTAATTATCCGGGCGTCACAATTCTCCTCCACTACAAGAAATCTCGTCCTGAGATTTAAGAGGTGGAATAAGGGGGAAAGGTCTGGTTACAAAATCCTAACGAATCTTCTCGGTCTTGGTTGCTCTTCTCTAAGTGGTCGATCCATAGTGCCGATGTCTTCATTTCTCTGCTTCAGGTCATCATGATGAAGTTGTCGTCCTTTCTTCGGGGGTCTCATCGTACTTATGAAAAACGATCAAGGTTATCCTCAGAGGAACTGACCTCTACAAGGTCACATAACTGGTAGAGAACATCAGGGAGGGTGACGAATAGTAACTCTCGAATTGAAACCTTAGAAAATATCGAGAGCAAGGAAAGGAGGTATCATGAGAAGTTTCGAGCAGGCAGGCAATCGTTCGGTGTTTGAAACAAAGGGTAAAAGGGGTCCAGAGCAATGGGAATAAGTTTTGTGTCCGATAATTCGAATAGATCACTAGGAAGGTGGCTCGCGAATTACATACGAAACGAAGCACGAGGGATAACTTTGAAAACAGGGGGTATAGGAGAGTCAGGTTTCGATCCTGGGACCTGTGGGTTATGGGCCCACCATGTGGGTTAAGAGTAGGAAGGGCGGTAACGTCTTGCACGATCATGTAAGCAAGGCATGTCAGAGGATAGCCTGTCAGTTATGTCGGCAACAACGTCAGTACTAAGGGCGAGGGACAAAGAGAACCATTTTCCTGCTCGTTGAACGAGGCGGACCAATAGGCAAAGTTCTCATCCATCAGTGGTTACCGGAATGTCATCAACAATAGAAACAGGGTCTTACTGACAGAATTGCACACCGAGGAGTTTACATAAGCAGTAGAATATTGCTGCCTAGATCATATAGATCACAAGAAAGGTTCAAACAACCAATGGAAAGTAAAATATGATTATCATAATAAACAGAACAATGGAAAGGAAAATGTGTTTAAACACATATTTCAGGGATATATCCTTCCCAAGGACAAGCAGAGCATGATATCCGTGGCAGGATATAATGTAGAAAACTCTTTAGGTAAGGGGGGGGGGAATCTCATGATATTACCCATACATTGGTGTTTGGATAATTGAGAAAGAAACATTTAGCATTGGGCTTCAAATGTTCTTGTTGAAAATCGGAGTACCACAGACATGCTTCGAGATAGCATTGACATGGTCTTCAAGCAAAGGTCGGACTTTAGATACTCAATGGATTCATCAGGAACAGCTTATAGAATAAGTCCTTCAATTTCCTTTCGAAAGAATGGTTAACATTGCTAAAAAGGAAACTATAATGATAGGTCCTCCAGCCGGGGGGGGGGGGGTGCTAGGCATGACATCATGTTACCGGGCCACCAAAGGATCAACATCATAACTCTTGGAAAGTTGTCCCAACCATCATATCTGACCGAGATTCAGATCCGATTGGTGTCAGGATACCTCAGACTTAGGATACCTGAGAAGAAAAGGTGCAGCGCAAATTGACGAGATGACATTGTAAGATTCTCGGGGAAATGAACTATGAAGTGATTTCCGTTAACAAGAGTCCATCATTAACCCAAGGAGAGGACAAGGAGGTGTCTGGTGAACTCAACGGTAATTCATCGAGATTCCCAAAAGATGGATCCACAATTAAGTGAACAAGGAGATAACATTTGTCAGATCAAATGATATAAGGAAGTATGCTCGAGGAAAACATACACAATTAAACATTGGTTGAAAGGTGCTACCAAATATGGGTTGGGTTGCACGACCAATGTCAGAATGGTGATTTAATAATCAATAGCCTAAGAATGAACTTTCGACCATTAACTTCAAAAAAATAGGGTTGCTAGAAGGAAATAATCCAAACAACACCGTTCACTTGTTGGAATTAACACGGGGACCAAGAAAGAATGGTGATGATGAGAAGTATTTCTATGTCAAGAATTCTCAAGAGGTGGAACAAATCTCAGAACATTCTTGACATAAAGGATGGTAGTACTCCAAGGTAAAGAAGAACAATTGCTGGATAGCAAGGAACTCAAGGTATAACACCAAACATGAACAAGCTTGTGTTGGTGGGAAGGCAATAAAGTGGTCGATGATAATACAATTCATCAAGGGCAAGGATGGTATTTCTCATCATGAATTCAATTGATATCCTGGATGAGCTCAGAATGTTGATGATCACGACACCTTTGTCGCGAGAGTTCATGAAGATGTAATCGATCGGCCATTTACATCAAGTCAAAGTAATGATGAAGTGAAAGGTTATTGGAACCAAGGGTACGACACAAACTTCGAAACCAAGCTTGTTGTTCAAGGTGAAATGATATGACGATGAGGATCGACATAAGGTTAGTTCATCGTCGAAAATTGTGCTCCGAGAAGAAGGACCGGTAGCACAGCTTAAAATCATCACGACAATGATATAGCCAAACAGGCTAGGAATGGCGTGATCTGGTACAAAACTCGCATTTATAGAAGCTATCGAAGAGTTGTTGAACCGTAGTGCGGACTCGGTTCGCTTATCGGTGTCTTTGAGTGTTTAATAACTCAGAGCCCGTGAAAAATTGGAATCAGTGGGAAGGTAGCACTTGATGAAGAACTCATAAGAAGTTATTCAGTTCCATGATAATCTCGAGATACCAGGGGGGTAATACTCGACACAAGATCAAAGTAAAGGTTGGACTGGGGTATTGCTCTACCGAAGACAAGTGCTTAAACTTGCACGAGAAATGGTATTTAAAAGAGAACATGGTCGGAACCACGATTGCAAAAGGCCAGATCCCAGATATAAGATGAACTTACACCAAAGGAATAATTAATTTAAGAGAAGCTTTAATGATAAGATCTACATCGTGTCCATGGGCATGAACACAAGTTCAAGGTCGACTCCCACTTCTCGAATGCATAACCTTTCATTCACTTCTCACCTTCGAGGAAGTTGTAGTGTTGAAATTTTATCTGGCAAAATACCAGAAGTGTATGACTCATGAAAACTGTCGAGTTCACACATATTAAGGAAGGCATAGGTTCAACCCACCAGGGTACCGTGGAAATATATACCACAAGCTTTAATAGAAATACCACCAGCTCGAAAGCTGAGCAGGGCTGAGAAAGCAGAGGATACAATTTACCAAAGGCAATATGTATCGGAGAAAGAACTCACAAAGTGATTAATTATGAAGGACACTGTCGGATAACAATCCAACAAAAGACTTGATGGTCCACAAAGGATCTGATATGAGTATCGATACTCATTCAGAAGAGGAAGGAATGCAAATGCAACAGGTTATGGAAGCATCTGAATAATTCACAGCTTAAATGCAAAGGGATTATGATTTCCAAAACAAAGGATCGAAGCGTACGTTCTGATCAAGGATGGATCAATTGAATATACCAGAGGCACAATCGACGACAGATAGTTTGGTCGAGAACTAGCTCATGTTCAAAATGACGTCTGAGCCGGAAGGATGAATTCTAGGATCTATTTGAGGATTGCGAGAATTCGCAACATATTGAATCAACAGACTCAAAATGATAATGACAAGGTATGCCATTAAGATTACGAGACTTATGGGATTAATCATAATGCAAGCAAGCAAGGATTTCAAGAGCAATAGGCTGCTCAGGATTTTCGGAAGATCGGGTAGTATTTGAATGTATTTTTGTGAAACGCATGAACAACTTTGGACGAACGGATACTCGGCAAGCACGAGTACTTATCCGTAGGGGTATTCATGCAGCAAGGAACTGCAGGGCAGTATGCGTAAAGAATTCTCGGAATATCGAAGAGTATTTCAGGACATCTTGTAATAACAAGAGCAACTGGGGATGACAATATGAACGATAGGTGTAAGCAGTTATCCGGAGGGATTTATCGATGGAAGTGATAGGCAAAAGCGATGGCACATAGTCTCGAGAGCACATCGTAGAGTATCTTCGGAATCTTCTGGTGCACCAAGTAATCATCCGGACTGAAGAGGCTCTCCGGGAGAAAGTATTATCGAGAACCTAGTCATAGTTAGTAAAAATCGTTTAACCCGAGTAGAAGAGAGTTCAGAGTCCCAGAGTAAAGATCGAGGAGTAAAAGATCCTAATACCACCCAATGGCGACGTGGGCCCATGGGACGCACAACCATGTTAGTAAAAGTTTTGAAAAGTCTAGACTCAACTTCGGCCAAGGAGTTGGAAGGGGGATTCCTACAGCAAAGGCTCGATACCAACTTGTGACGCCCGATTCAATCATACACTAATCATGCACGCAAATGTGTACGATCAAGATCAGGGACTCACGGGAAGATATCACAACACAACTCTAAAACATAAATAAGTCATACAGGCATCATAATACAAGCCAGGGGCCTCGATGGCTCGAATACAAGTGATCGATCATAGACGAGTCAGCGGAAGCAACAATATCTGAGTACAGACATAAGTTAAACAAGTTGCCATAAGATGGCTAGCACAAACTGGGATACAGATCGAAAGAGGCGCATGCCTCCTGCCTGGGATCCTCCTACAATACTCCTGGTCGACGTCAGCGGGCTGCACGTAGTAGTAGGCACCTCCGGGGTAGTAGTCGTCATCGACGGTGGCGTCTGGCTCCTGGGCTCCATCGTCTGGTCGCAGCAATCGAGTAGAGATAGGGGAAAAGGGGGAACAAAGCAACCGTGAGTACTCATCCAAAGTACTCGCAAGCAAGGAGCTACACTACATATGCATGGATATGTGTGTAAAGGGCCATGTCGATGGGTAATGAGCAGAATGCCGAGAATAAGAGGGGATATCTAATCTCGTCGAAGACTATGCTTCAGCAGCCTCCGCCTTGCAACATGTAGAAGAGAGCAGACTGAAATCCTCCAAGTAGCATCGTATAGCATAATCCTACCCGACGATCCCTCCTCGTAACTCCCCGAGAGAGAGCGACCACCGGGTTATATCCGCACTTGGAAGGGTGTGTTTTATTAAGTATCCGGTTCTATTTGTCATAAGGTCAAGGTACAACTCCAAGTCGCCCCTGTTATCAAGATCACGGCTATTAGAATAGATTAAACTTCACCGCAGGGTGCACCACATAACCCAACACGCTTTGATCCCATTTGGCGGACACACTTTCCTGGGTCATGCTCGGCCGCGGAAGATCAACACGCCGCAGCCCCACCTAGGCACAACAGAGAGGTCAGACGGGTCTAAATCTAAAGACAGGGTCCGGGCCCATCGCCCATAGCACACCAAGACGCTAAGTAGGGCGGCCGGAAGCAGACCTAGCCTAGCAGCGTTCGATCCAATCCGGGCGCGCCGCCCGTCGTCAAGGCCACGAAGTGCTTCGGCTGATACCACGACGCCGGGATACCCATAACTACTCCCACGTAGATGGTTAGTGCGTATAGACCAAATGGCCAGACTCAGATCAAATACCAAGATCTCGTTAAGCGTGTTAAGTATCCGCGAACACCGACCAGGGCCAGGCCCACCTCTCACCCAGGTAGTCTCAACCTGCCCTGCCGCTCCGCCACAAGTAACAGTCGGGCCGTCCGGAACCAGTGCCCACCTCTACTGGGATGGAACCACTGTCCTTTCAAATTTCATCTCCAAACAGTATCACAAGTAATGTAACGATGTAAAGTATATAGTATATGCCCGTGATCACCTCTGAAGTGATCACAGCCCAAGAGTATAGCATGGCAGACGGACAAGAGTGTAGGGCCTTGATGGAACACTAGCATCCTATACTAAGCAAGAGGATAGCAGGTAAAGGTAACAACAGTAGTAGCAAGGACAAAGGCTATGCAAAGAAGATAGGATTAACTGAAAGCAGTAACATGCTACACTACTCTAATGCAAGAAGTATAGAGAAGAGTATGCGATATCTGGTGATCAAAGGGGGGCTTGCCTGGTTGGTCTGGCAAGAAGGACGTGTCGTCAACACCGTAGTCGATCTGGGGGTCGTCGGCAGCCTCGGGGTCTACCGGAAATAAGTATCGGAGGGGGAACACAATAAATAACAGAGCAATCAAAGCATCTCAAAGCATAACGCGGTAATACGTGGTGCTAGGTATGCCCTAACGCGGTAGGAGGTGACCCCGACGAAGGGGGGGAACATCCGGGAAAGTATCCCCGGTGTTCCGCGTTTTCGGACAGATGAATCGGAGGTGAAATGTTGCAGGTTCACTATGCTAGGCACGCGTGGCGGACGAACGGCCTGCGTATCCGGATTCGTCTCGTCGTTCTGAGCAACTTTCATGTAGAAAGTTTTCCATTTGAGCTACGGATTATTTTATATTAATTTTTAAAGTTTTAAATCATTTTTAGGATTAATTTAAATATTTTAATTCAACATTATCTGAACGATGTCTGGCCGACGTCATCATGACGTCGCTAGTCAATGAATGTGTTGACTGGTCAACTGACGTGTGGGTCCCGTTTGCCATACACTGTTAGTTAATTATCAGTAGTTAATTAGGTTAATTAGTCATTAGGTTAATTAATCATAATTAGTTAATTTAATCAGAGTTAATTAAGTTATTTATTTATTTATTTTATTATTAATTATTTATTTTATAAATATATTTTTTATTCTCTCTTTTTTGGTTAGAAAGGGGAGGGGGGCCGGTGGGGTTTTCCGGCAAAGGGGCCCATCCGCCATCGGAGCGGTGGTTAACGGAGCGGGCGCCTGCGTTCGAGGGGAGCTGGCGGCGCCGAAGCGGGCGAGGCTATCGGCGACGCAGGAGCCCGCCGGGCGGCGCGGGCGAGGTCGGGACGCCGGGGAGCGATTAGGTCAGGGGCGGAGCGGGCTCTGCGAATCGCCAGGGCGCGTGAGGTGGGCAAGGGCACCACGGGCGCGAGGCACGCTGCCTGGGCGCGTGCGAGGTCGCCGGGCACGGTGGGGCGCCGCTGGGGAACGGGCCGCAGGCCGGGCTAGCGGCAACCCAAGACGGGAGGGGCCGAGCGGTTCGCGGTGGGCGTATCAGGGCGCGCCGAGCACCCACTGTGGAACGCCCAGAGGCGCCGGTGCGGCCGTCCGACGCTGGCGAAGGCCGGGGCGCGGTGACCGCAAATGGGCGAAGGCAGAGAGGAGAGGAGGGGCGCAACTCACGGGGGGTGTAGGGCACGCGAAAGTGTGCTCGGAGAAGGCCGGGGAGGACGACGGGGACGAGCGACGGAGTGGAGGAGGACGGCGAGGTGGCGGCGCCTGGCGGGCGGGCGGCGCTGAAAGCGGCGGGCGAGGGAACAAGGCGGCGAGGTCGGGCCCCCATGCCCCGATCCGGCCGAAAGGTGTGCGCAGGAGGAGGCAGGGGCGGCGTTCGATGGGGTGGGGTCCGCGGCGTCGGTGGTCTCTGGATCGGGCGAGCGCCCCGATCCAGATAGGGTCGTGGGGTGGGGAGAGGATCGAGCGGGGGAGTGGTGTGCGTGGGGGGGCTAGGGTTCGGTTGCTCGAGTGGATAAGGGGAGTGGGGAGTGGGATTCGGCCGGCTGGGCCTGGTGGGTTGGCCCAGTTGTGCCACGGCCCGGGGGGGTTCTCTCTTTTTGTTTTCTGTTTGCTTTTCTTTTCTTTTTCCTGTTTTCTTTTATTCTATTTTATTTTACTTGTAGTTTCTTTAGTTTCATAATTATGACGATAGCTCCTAAATTAATGTCTCCGAATACCCCACTGCCTCAAAAAGTTTGGTGACTAATAAACTAGTTTAATATTTGTTTATTAATCTAAAAGCATTGAAATAATTGTCTTTGCTACTGTTTTATTTAGTTAACTGCATTTAAACTTTTTATAAAGACTTGGTTTATCCACCAACCTTACTTACGTAATTATTTGGCTCACTCCGAACATTTTAGTTTTAATATTTGAAATCTTTTATTGTTTGCTTGATTTTGAATTTGAATTCGAATCGGTTTCAAACTAACGCGAGATTAGCAACAGAAACCGAGGTGACATGGCATCATTAGCAGAGGGTTACTGTGGCTTAATTATCCGGGCGTCACAGGATTACTGTACCACTCAGAAGTAGTACGCATCCTTGTCACCCTACGAGGTACGGTAGTGACTTGATCCAAAACTTCATGATCACTATCATAAGCTTCTACTTCAATTGGTGTAGGCGCCACAGGAACAACTTCACGTGCCTCGCTACACACTTGTTGAAGTGACGGTTCAATAACCTCAACAAGTCTCCACCATCCTCCCACTCAATTCTTTCGAGAGAAACTTTTCTCGGGAAAGGACCTAATTCTATAAACAATCCTTTTTGCTTCCGGAATTGAGACTGGAGGTATATCCAACTGTTTTGGGTGTCCTATGAAGATGCATTTTATCCGCTTTGGGTTCGAGCTTATCAACCTGAAAAAATTTCACATAAGCGTCGCAGCCCCAAACTTTTAAGAAACGACAATTTAGGTTTCTTCAAACCATAGTTCATTCGGTGTCGTCTCAACGGAATTACGTGGTGCCTTATTAAAGTGAGTGCGTTTGTCTCTAATGCCTAACCCATGAACGATAGTGGTAATTCGATAAGAGACATCATGGTACGCACCATATCCAATAGGGTGCAACTATGATGTCCGGACACACCATCACACTATGGTGTTCCAAAGCGGTATTAATTGTGAAACAATTTCCACAATGTCTTAATTGTGTGCCAAAGCTCAGAACTCAGATACTCATCTCTATGATCATATCATAGACATTTTATCCTCTTGTCACGATGACCTTCAACTTCACTCTGAAATTACTTGAACCATTCAATAATTCAGATTTGTGTTTCATCAAGTAAATATACTCAACATCTACTCGAATCATCTGTGAAGTAAGAACATAACGATATCCACTGCGTGCCTTAGCACTCATTGGACTGCACACATCAAAATGTATTACTTCCAACAAGTTGCTTTCTTGTTCCATTTTACTAAAACAAGGCTTTCAGTCATCTTGCCCATGTGGTATGATTTGCATGTCTCAAGTGATTCAAAATCAAGTGAGTCCAAACGGTCCATCTGCATGGAGTTTCTTCATGCGTATACACCAATAGACATGGTTCGCATGTCTCAAACTTTTCAAAAATGAGTGAGTCCAAAGATCCATCAACATGGAGCTTCTTCATGCGTTTTATACCAATATGACTTACATGGCAGTGCCACAAGTAAGTGGTACTATCATTACTATCTTATATCTTTTGGCATGAAAATGTGTATCACTATGAACGAGATCCAATAAACCATTCCTTTAGGTGCAAGACCATTGAAGGTATTATTCAAATAAATAGAGTAACCATTATTCTCCTTAAATGAATAACCGTATTGCGATAGACATAATCCAATCATGTCTATGCTTAACACAAACACCAAATGACAATTATTCTGGTTTAATACTAATCTTGATGGTAGAGGGAGTGTGCGATGTTTGATCACATCAAACTTGGAAACACTTCCAACACATATCGTCAGCTCACCTTTAGCTAGTCTCAGTTTATTCCGTAGCCTTTTATTTCGAGTTACTAACACTTAGCAACCGAACCGGTATCTAATACCCTGGTGCTACTAGGAGTACTAGTAAAGTACACAATAACTTAATGTATATCCAATATACTTCTATCGACCTTGCCAGCCTTCTCATCTACCAAGTATCTAGGGTAATTCTGCTCCAGTGGCTGTTCCCCTCATTACAGAAGCACTTAGTCTCGGGTTTGGGTTCAACCTTGGGTTTCTTCCTTTGAAGCGACAACTGATTTGCTGTTTCATGAAGTACCCTTCTTGCCCTTGCCCTTCTTGAAACTAGTGGTTTCACTAACCATCAACAATTGATGCTCCTTCTTGATTTCTACATTCATGTGTCGAACATTGCGAATAGCTCAAGGATCATCATATCTATCCTCGATATGTTATAGTTCATCACGAAGCTCTAGCAGCTTGGTGGCAATGACTTTGGAGAAACATCACTATCTCATCCGGAAGATCAACTCCCACTCGATTCAAGTGATTGTTGCACTTTTCCGGACAATCTGAGCACAAGCTCAACGATTGAGCTTTTCTCCCTTAGTTTGCAGGCTAAGAAAATCGCCGGAGGTCTTATACCTCTTGACGTGGGCATGAGCCTGAAATCCCAATTTCAGCCCTCAAACATCTCATATGTTCCGCGACGTTTCAAAAACGTCTTTGGTGCCTCAACTCTAAACCGTTTAACTGAACTATCACGTAGTTATCAAAACGTGTATGTCCGATGTTCACAACATCCACAGACGACGTTTGGGGTTCTGCACACTGAGCGGTGCATTAAGGACATAAGCTTTCTACTGATCGCATAATCGCTACTGTCAACTTTCAACTATATTTTCTCTAGGAACATATCTAAACAGTGGTACTAAAGCGCGAGCTTACGACATAATTTGCAAAGGGCTTTTGACTATGTTCAGGATAATTAAGTTCATCTCATGTACTCCCACTCAGATAGACATCCCTCTAGTCATCTAAGTGATTACATGATCCGAGTCAACTAGGCCGTGTCCGATCATCACGTGAGACGGACTAGTCATCATCGGTGAACATCTTCATGTTGATCGTATCCTCCATACGACTCATGCTCGACCTTTCGGTCCCTTGTGTTCCGAGGCCATGTCTAAACATGCTAGGCTCGTCAAGTTAACCTAAGTGTTTCGCGTGTGTAAATCTGGCTTACACCCGTTGTATGTGAACGTAAGAATCTATCACACCCGATCATCACGTGGTGCTCAAACGCATTTAACTTTACGCAACGGTGCACAGTTAGGGGGAACACTTTCTTGAAATTTTAATGAGGGATCATCTTATTTACTACCGTCGTACTAAGCAAATAAGATGCATAAACATGATAAATATCTCATGCAATCAAATAGTGACATGATATGGCCAATATCATTTTGCTCCTTTCGATCTCCATCTTCGGGGCTCCATGATCATCATTGTCACCGGCGTGACACCATGATCTCCATCATCGTGTCTCCATGGAGTTGTCTCGCCAACTTATTACTTCTACTACTATGGCTACCAGTTAGCAATAAAGTAAAGTAATTACATGGCGTTTGTTCAATGACACGCAGGTCATACAATAAATTAAGACAACTCCTATGGCTGGCCGGTTGTCATACTCATCGACATGCAAGTCGTGATTCCTATTACAAGAACATGATCAATCTCATACATCACATATCATTCATCACATTCTTCTTGGCCATATCACATCACATAACATACCCTGCAAAAACAAGTTAGACGTCCTCTAATTGTTGTTTGCATGTTTTACGTGGCTGCTATGGGTTTCTAGCAAGAACGTTTCTTACCTACACAAAAGCCACAACGTGATATGCCAATTGCTATTTACCCTTCATAAGGACCCTTTTCATCGAATCCGATCCGAATAAAGTGGGAGAGACTGGCACCCGCTAGCCACCTTATGCAACAAGTGCATGTCAGTCGGTGGAACCTGTCTCACGTAAGTGTACGTGTAAGGTCGGTCCGGGCCGCTTCATCCCACAATGCCGCCGAATCAAGATTGGACTAGTAACGGTAAGCATATTGAACAAAATCAAGGCCCACAACTACTTTGTGTTCTACTCGTGCAAAGAATCTACATAATAGACCTAGCTCATGATGCCACTGTTAGGGAACGTAGCAGAAATTCAAAATTTCCTTACATGTCACCAAGATCTATCTATGGAGAAACCAGCAACGAGGGGAAGAAGAGTGCATCTACATACCCTTGTAGATCGCTAAGCGGAAGCGTTCAAGAGAACGGGGTTGAAGGAGTCGCACTGCCGTGATCCAAATCACCGGAGATCGTAGGTGCCGAACGGACGGCACCTCCGCGTTCAACACACGTGACAGCTGGGTGACGTCTCCCATGCCTTGATCCAGCAAGGAGAGAGGGAGAGGTTGAGGAAGGCTCCATCCAGCAGCAGCACGACGGCGTGGTGGTGGTCGAGGAGCGTGGCAATCCTGCAGGGCTTCGCCAAGCACCACGGGAGAGGAGGAGGACTTGGGAGAGAGGTAGGGCTGGGCCAAGAGGGAGATGTTCTCGTGTGTTAGGCAGCCCCAAAACCTCCACTATATATAGGGGCAAAGGGGAGGGGAGGCGCCCTAGGGTTTCCCCTAGGGGCGGCGGCAGGCAGATGGGATCTCCCCCTTGGGTGACTTGGCCCCCAAGCCAGGAGGTGGAAACCCTAGATGGGACGCCCCAAACCCCCTGGTCACGTGGGAATAGGTGAGGGGGGCACACAGCCCCTTAGTGGGCTGGTTTGCCCCCTTCCCTTGGCCCATGAAGCCCCCCAACACTTGCCGGGGCTCCCGAAACACCTTTCGCTCATGCTGGTCATCACCCGGTACCTCCTAACACTTCCGGACTCCAAAACCCTTCGTCCAATATATCAATATTTACCTCCGGACCATTCCGGAACTCCTCGTGACGTCCGGGATCTCATCCGGGACTCCGAACAACATTCGGTAACCACGCATATCTATTCCCTATAACCCTAGCGTCACCTAACCTTAAGTGTGTAGACCCTACGGGTTCGGGAACCATGCAGACATGACCGAGATGTTCTCTGGTCAATAACCAACAGCGGGATCTGGATACCCATGTTGGCTCCCACATGTTCCACGATGATCTCATCGGATGAACCATGATGTCGAGGATTCAATCAATCCCGTATTCAATTCCCTTTGTCTAGTGGTATAGTACTTGCCCGAGATTCGATCGTCGGTATCCCGATACCTTGTTCAATCTCGTTACCGGCAAGTCTCTTTACTCGTTCCATAACACATCATCCTGTGATCAACCCCTTGGTCACATTGTGCACATTATGATGATGTCCTACCGAGTGGGCCCAGAGATACCTCTCCGTTTACACAGAGTGACAAATCCCAGTCTCGATTCGTGCCAACCCAACAGACACTTTCGGAGATACCTGTAGTGCACCTTTATAGTCACCCAGTTACGTTGTGATGTTTGGTACACCCAAAGCATTCCTATGGTATCCGGGAGTTGCACAATCTCATGGTCTAAGGAAAAGATACTTGACATTAGAAAAGCTTTAGCATACGAACTACACGATCTTTGTGCTAGGCTTAGGATTGGGTCTTGTCCATCACATCATTCTCCAAATGATGTGATCCCGTTATCAACGACATCCAATGTCCATGGTCAGGAAACCATAACCATCTGTTGATCAATGAGCTAGTCAACTAGAGGCTTACTAGGGACATGGTGTTGTCTACGTATCCACACATGTATCTGAGTTTCCTATCAATACAATTATAGCATGGATAATAAACGATTATCATGAACAAGGAAATATAATAATAATAACTAATTTATTATTGCCTTTAGGGCATATTTCCAACATTTCCGGCTCCTCGGGCTTAATTGGGAGGCACTAGTTTAAATATGCTACTAGCTGATGAGGAAGCTGCAAGCGAGGTGCGGCTAAGGCGAGCACGCAAGCCACGAGATGCTGGGAAGGAAAACCCGTTCACGTGGCTAGGCTATCCAAAGGCACCTAGATTGTGGTGCCGCACGTCCGCTTGACTTCAAAACTCAAACTACCCATGTAAAACATTGGCTCGCAGCGAAGTTACTATTTAAAAGGTCGCCGTATGCTCGCCGGATCGAACCCACAAAACGAGGTATACACTCGCGACCACTAGTAGTACTCGTTGAGTACAACGCAACCTAGAATCGCCTTTTGTCGCT
Organism: Aegilops bicornis; assembly: GCA_021605145.1. Lineage (NCBI taxonomy): Eukaryota > Viridiplantae > Streptophyta > Magnoliopsida > Poales > Poaceae > Aegilops > Aegilops bicornis. Next base: position 777,239,253 of record CM038675.1, read on the forward strand.
AGTAGTACATTGTTCCTTACAAGAAACCCCTAATAATTCAAGAAACCACTAATAATGCCAAGAAACTACTACCACTTGCATACGTGGCAGGCTTGAGATAATACTACCTTATCAACCATTGTACATGCTCTTACCAACCAGCCCTACCAAGAAACGACTACTCTACAAAGTGCCGTTATAGGAACGTTTCAACCCATGGCCCTGTTTGGATACATTTGTTGTCAATCTAACCCTGTCATCCAAAAACCACTTTGGTTAGAGTTAGTTCAGGGTTAGAATCTAACCTCTGACTTAGAGTATCCAAACAGGGCCCGTGTCGCCCATTAAGTCAACGCCTTCTATTCGACCGGGCGTTATGACTTGTGGGACCTACATGTCAGTCTGCACAAAGATCCCCGAGTGATCTCCTACCTCCGGCCCGTCCACCTAGTCATCCTCAGCCATGGGACGCAGCTACCGCCGCCGGCAGAAGGCGAGGTCAAAACCGCCGGCGGTGCGGAGCCCATCTTGCGGCAGCCCGGATGCCAGCTCCGTCCGGCGCTCGTGGCCGCTAGCTAGCCAAGATAGCTGCGTCCAGCTGCTTGTCAGCAAGGTTTGCTAGCTATATTGGCACGGCGGCGTGGCGGCTTGCTCGCGCGCGCCGCGCTAAGGCCAGCCATCTGGCTCGAGCAAAGGCCAGCGCGGCGGCTTGCTCGCTCGTGAGTCACGCCGGCCAGCTCGCCAACCTGCGGAGGCCAGCGGCATCCGCCCGTCCGTGGGCGGTGGCCAACTCGCTCATCACTGCGTCACCGACGAACACACATCAAAGACTGCTTGAAGTGATGTTCAGGAAAAATAATGATTTGAGGGGAATAACAGGATAGAAGGTCAGATGTGGGTCCCTCGTGTCAACGGTCAAACAAAATGTGTTGGTTTAAGCTGCCTCATCAGCATGGACGTGTGGGCCAACCCTGTCATAAATGGGTTTAAACTAACCTAATCGGTAGGTAGTAGTTTTTGGCGTGGATTAAGAAATTTTGGGTATGTTTTTGCTATTTTTGTACAATAGATTCTTCCTAGGGCTGGTTGAAAGTGGTAGTTTTTTGTTAAATACTCTACATATTTTAAGTAGGAGTGAAAGTTAAGCTTTGGAACCCAATAAGCAAGGCTAGTTAGATAGTGCATATGTGTACATGATTGTAAGTAAATATCAACCATGAGTGACTAATATCTTGATGGAAAACTAGAAACTATGGATTACTGGGGAAAAAATTTGCATGGTTGGAAATACTAGCAATGTTCATGTGCGTTGCAACGAATCATAACTAGAATAATACTTATTCACAAACTTGATACAAAACACTCTAATTTTGATATACATATATCACTAGAGATATATTATGTTTCAATTAGAATATATTCCTTGGGCTGTTTTGGTGAGGTCAGGGAGGCATGTGGTTGGTTTTAAGATACTAATTATGGGTTTTTCTGCAAATTGGTAGAAAAGTGGGATGTTTGTGAGAAAAGGCAACAACTTACCTCACAGTCGTTAGATGTAGATCTAATGGTCACAAACGACGGATGGCGTACACACCAACAACACCAACTTAGTCTTCTCAGAGGAGTACTAGTAGCAAGATCCGTGCATTGCACGGAACATCAAGATGCATTTTTTATATAAAACACTGGTTGTGATTGACCCATGTGGGAGTAATCCCATGTGTAAAAACTAATGATATCTCGAGAAATAGGAGATAAGGTGAAGAGGAGTGGGGCGTGGTGGTGATCGGTGGTCGGACTGAGCGGAGGCATGGGGATTGATGACGTCGGCAGCGGCCACCAGGCCAGTTTGTTCCAGAGGCTTCCTTTCTTAATTGCTCAACAATGTGGTTGTTGGAGATAAGGATGTAAGAGGGAAGGCCTTGTCTGCAAATGTGGAGAGGGGTGTGGGTACCTTTTAGTTTAATTTCCATCAGTCAGATATAGATCGGATGGTCTATATTGCAAGATGGCACGCGTACCATCATCACCAACTCGGTTTTTTATAAGAGAAGAAATATAAGTATGGAGATACAAACGTATTATCGAAACTTGTTCTGTAAACTAGCATCTACATTCTATTCAAAGCCCAGCATGTGAGGTCTTAGCACAAAGACTTCTCGACTGTGTCAAACAAAGGTTTTCCCGTCGCTGATAAGGAGGGGATGATGGCGGCGCGCTTTTTGGCTTGCTCTAGTCCTAGTAGTCATACTAGGTGGTCTAAGAACGTGTAGATTTATTCTTTTTCATGTCTCATGTTCGTCGTACTGCCACGACTGTTGATGAATAGACGGTAAGTTATTCATGGGGAAACCCTTGTTGAGCGTGTTTGCGAGAGAGAGAGAGAGAGAGAGAGAGAGAGAGAGAGAGACAGTGTGCGTGTGTGATATGTCTAGAGACTGAGGCAATGATAACATATTCTTTGTGTCTATGTGTGTGGAGGATAGAGAGAGACATGTACATGGGGCTTTTTGTTGACGTGGAGACACATATACATAATTAGAGAGTGAGTGTGCGAGATACACATGCGGACATGGGGAGAGATGAGGATCTAGATTAATGGGTGTTTGTGCGTGTCTGTGTGTGTTTGTGCGCGTGTTTGTGTGTGAGAGGTAGTGTGTATGTGGAGTAGAGAGACCACTAATGATGTAAACCTAGTATAAGGGAAGGGGGAATGGTGTGACATGTGTAGTAGCGGGATAGCATGGGTGCGGGCGGGGGAGCATACTATTCGGAAGAGACATCGATTGTGTGTGGGAAAGGGGTGTGAGAGCGGGAGAGAGAGAGAGAGAGCTAGCGATGGAGAGAGAGAGAGAGAGAGAGAGAGAGAGAGAGAGACGAAGGGAGGGGCGTTTGTGTCCATAAATGGCGTATAGATAGGGAGACAATGTTGATGTTGTTTGAAATTGGCCTATGTACGAAGACGCAAGGGAAGCGCGTCATCGTGTGTGTGATAGGGACTTCATGAGAGATCTAGAATAGATGGTGTAGAGAACAATGTGCGAGATCGAGAACGATGATACATTAGGGAGCTATGGAAAGAGTCACGACATATATGTATACAGGGAGGAGCTGGGGCGGTCCGCATCGTGGGAGAGATAGAAAGAGGAGAGTGGTGCACAAGGAGACAAAGTGTGCTTGTTTTGCAGTGGGGGTGGTGTGTGAGGTGAGTGTGCGAGAACCACATAACTAGGGAGATACACGTTTGTGGGCGACGTTTTGTGTGTATGGGAATGATACACTCTACATAGTGCGTGTGCTTGGGAAAGAGAGATGCCGGGAGACCTAGCTAGAGAGTGGGGGAAGAGATGTGTGCATGCCCAAGAGATAAAATGATAGAGACCTATATTGGGGTCCGGACTTTAAAAGAGAGAGGGGTGTTAATGTGCTCGTGTGTTGGTGTTTGGGGGAGAGAACGACTTCTGTGTGTGTGTGGGCGACGAGGGGGGTTGCTTCAGATGAAGAGTGAGGTGTCTATATTTGAGGGACTTTAGCGTAATTGAGATATACATGGTCAATAGTGTGTGCACTCAAGGTTGATCAATTTGTTTCACAGTTTGGACTATCAGATAACGATACTATTGAACATGCGTGATATACTTTGATGTACCAGAATTACAAACCTAAGATTGGATTTTGGAATTCGACTCCATCATTAGCTTTTGTAATTCATTTAAATGGAGGTACATTTTTAAGCCGGGATTTCGTGATTTCAAATTCATATATCAAACCTAGAGATATACGCATACGGGCATGTTCAAACTTTATAATCATCCACTTTATTCATACACATACACATTCTTTCTTTTGTCATCATATTTAGGATAAACACATTTGGAATTTCATTTGAATTGGACCATATGATGGTATTTTCTTGTAGTAGCTCAATGATCCATATTTGAATTGAATGGACAATCTAAGTTTCGAGTTGGAGACATTGATTTTCAAAACTTGCACTTTTTTTTATGCAAAACAAACAAATTCTCGGCCATGATATCATAGTTGGCCGCATAAGAGCAGAATATAATTTCAGGCGCCAAAAGTTTTCAAACTTCCTGCTCACATCAAAATATCTCGCGCCCGAAAGTTTAGCCCTGCGATATTCCTGTTTTACCCCTGCCACATGAACGGAAAAGGGTTGCTTTGGTAACTCCATTGTTTTCCCCTCTTTGCCCCCAACATTCTTCCCCGGAGCCCCTCCCCTTCCCCTCCCCGACCCCCCCCCCCCAAACCACGGGAAGCCGCCGAATCTAGTCCTCCGCCGCAGCGGTGGACCTCACACCCCGACGGATCTACCTTACGCACCTTGTAACCCCCAACTACCAACTCACCACTTCACCGGAGCCGCTTCAGCCGATCGGCTTGTACACCGCTCCAGATCTCCTTGACCGCCATCATGGTCCACCGCGACCGGATCTGCTTAACCGGGCGCCTCGCCCACCACAGTGTAGGCCCTTCATCGACTCCTCGTCCGTCCCTTCGCTGGCCCTTCATACAAGCCCTCGTCCGCCGCAACAGATCCGCCTCACCGAAAGCACAGTACAACGCGCCCGCTGAAGCCTTCGTCCACTGCACCAGACCCGCTCCACGGACGCCATATTCAACTCCACCGACCCTGCTTTACTGATGTCGTAGCCTCATCAAGTTATTTCGATCTGTGCTCCTTCGGTTTTTCTCTTTATAGTGCAACTGTTTACTTACCACAGATGAGCTTTCTTGTATGTCGACAGGCGCCACAACTGTAGCATCGAGCAGCTCAAATGACGGCGACATACCGCCCAAACTCAACCACAACACGAGCACCATCGACGATCCTTAGCTATCCACTACTAGGGAAAAGCCTAGCAGCAGCGCGGGTTTTAGGCCCATCAGTAGCGCGGCCAGGAGCGCTACTGGTACGGCACTACAGCTAAAGGTTAGCATTAGAGTTGGTTAACCAACGCTACTGCTACACCGACTTAGTAGTAGCGCTTTCTCGGAGCGGCGCTATTGGTAGTTACTAGTAGCGCTTCTCTGAGCCCGCGCTACTACTATTATTCCGTATTTTATTTCTTTTTCATTTCATGTTGTATTCATACACCTCTATAAAAGTTTTAATACAGCAGCAATTTAGTGATTGTTTTTACATCATAATGAGTTATTACATCATTGGGTGAAAGAACCGTGGACTAGTTTCAAGTGGATGGACATCCACTTGAAACTAATCCGCGGTTATTTCACGCAATGATATAATAAATATCATCATCATTATCATATCATTAACAAATATCATTAACAACTTATCATCATAATACATCATTGTCATATAACACCTCCTCATGATCATCGTTTTCATCGATGAGACATCACATAGCAAGTTGGTCACTAGTCATAATCACAACTACTCCTCATCATAAACTCAAACAAAGTGTACCACATAATAAACATATTGTACCTCATAGGACCTACTACGTTCTCTTAGGACCTACTATATTCTCTAAGGTAAAATAGCAAAAAACAAGATAGCCCCTGGCTCTCCATTATGGAGAATGCAGATTATCCTGTCTCCAATTCTTGCCTTTCTCTTAATGTTGCTTCCAAGAACCTCCTTACAAATGTCCAAACATTTTTTCCACTCTTTGATTAGCATGTGTTCACCGGTTTCAGAAATCTGATATGCACAGGTGAGATCCGTAGGATGACCTGGCTGTAGGTTTAGAACTTCAAGGCGACCATTGTAATACATCAGATGAGGCACACAATCCATCGGGATTTTCTATTGAAAAACATAGTAATAACTTCGTAGTTAACAATGATGTACTAGTTTTAGAAGTATGCAAAAGATGCACGGATGTCGCAATAGTAAAAAATCTTACCAGGGTATCTCCATAGAAGTTATCGTGGTTCAACACGTGCACTAGTGGCACGTATTCACCATAATTTGGAGGAGTTCGATAATAGGTATTCTAATTCTCAAAGAAAGTACAAAATGCGATCAGATGATTGTTCTCCTTATAAGTTAATTCGGAGCCATCGGTGTAGTGGGTTTTGTCTACCATCTTCCGCACATTCTTTGAAGAATGAAAATAAGCTATCAATGGAAATAAGTTGTCAACTATTTTGAAATAAAAAATATAAATTAGTTAATAACTATGTTTGAGAAACTCACATAGCGGTAGAATCGGAAGCGTATCAACAAGGACCCAAATGTCCATATTGTTTTGCTCGATATCAGGATCACCAAGATCCATGGTGATAATCATACCCTGATAAAAACCATACATTTTGCAAAGTGCTTCCCAATTTTGGCAACCAAAATGGGTTACGCTATGAGAATTGTACAGATTTACTTCAAAATCCATATCATGATGGGTCCTTAGGTGTATTTTCTTTGTTTCAAAATTTTCATGGTCTTCAAAACCCATCCTCTCCAAGACATAGCGTCTTGCATGGCATGGGATAAGCTAGTCGAATTGTAAAAGATGAAAATTAGACGTTGAAATAGTTGAAGTCATGCTTAATTACAAAAAAACACTTGTCGTCATTGCGTACCGTTTCAACATCGAAGGTCTCCTCGAGCTTAATGATGAAGCGCCGATCATCGTCCAGGTGAGGTCACCTGTCGCACAGACCTCAATCGTCGTGGCACCAGCAGCACTCCCCTGGGAGACTTTCGTCATCCGAGTACGACATTTCCTACGTTCATAATTCAAAGATTAAACTTGTACAATTAAATATATGTACTAAAAAACCTAAATTAGATCATTATTTTTCGAGAAAATCTAGGCCACTCGATATTTCCTACATATTCTAGCACAAGTCATACCAGAATTCACGGAAAAATCCGGCATGACCTTTGCTAAAAAAGGACTTATCGAGCGCCTGAAATTTGCCGGAATGGAAATTAATCAACACTCCGGCAAAACATAGGCCACTCGGAGGTGTAACCTGAACATGACCGGCCACTTGGGCAACCACATATCCTATTTGAGCAACACAGGATATACATGTTTTTATCTACATCATATATATCTTATAGGACTCATATTGACATGGAGATTTGGCTGGTCTCACCTCGAGGTCGGAGGGGGTCAGTTACGGGGACGACAACGGGGATGATGGAGGGGCTCCTTGATTTCTGCAAAAGCAAAAACCCTATTAGTTCTATTAATTCAACTAGTTCTTACTAAATATAAACTAGTTCTTACTAAATATAAACTAGTTCTTACTAAAATAAAAAAATAACAACAAATATGACATGTTCAACTAGTTCTATTAATTCAACTAGTTCTTACTAAATATAAACTTACTATAAATAGAAAAAAAACTAGTTCTTTCTAAAAATAAAGTAGTTCAACTAGTTATATTAATTTTCTTACTAAAAATACATTAGTTCTATTAATTCAACTAGTTCAACTAGTTTATTAATTTACTTACTAAACTAGTTCAACTAAAACTAAACTAGTTCAACTAGTTTATTAATTTGCTTACTAATTATTTTAAACACTTACTAATTATCTACATTTAAATTACCTACAATTTGCAAGAACAGAGACAAGGGGGAGGGAGGAGAGAGGAGGGGAGGGCGTCCCGAGGAGGAGGAGGGGAGGGGCCGGAGGAGGAGGAGGGAGGGAGGTGGGAGGAGGGCTGCCGGCAAAGGAGGGAGGAGGGAGGAGGGAGCGGCCGGAGGAGGAGGGAGGAGGGGCGACCGGAGGAGGAGGGAGGAGGGCACGGTGGGAGGAGGAGGGAGTACCTCGGTGGAGGACGGACGACGGCGGCGGCGGCGGCGGACAACGGGTATCAGCGTGGGCGAGAGTGACTGAGAGGGAGAGTGAGTGAGAGAGGGTCGGCTGCGTGGGGAGGATAAGGTAGGGTTAGTAGTAGCGCGTGTACGAGAAAAGCGCTACAGCTAAGGAGAATAGCAGTAACACAGGACGGGGATACGTGCTACTGCTAAGTTGGGCTAGGCATGTGCGCCCAGTTCAAACATAGCAGCAGCGCTTTTTGCTAGTACGCGCTACTGCTAAAGTTATAGCAGTAGCGCAGTTTATTTTCGGGCGCTGCTACTAAGTAGCAGTAGCGCATTATCTTGTCCAGCGCTACTGCTAAGATGCTGCGTATAAGGTTTTCCCTAGTAGTGATCAAGTATGCCAACGATACCCATACGCCGTCGAGAATCAGGTACTATTGTCCAACGACCGGCGCCTACTTTCACTTTCTTAGCATAAGCAGCGCACCTTTGAATTTCTTCAGGGCATCATTCAGTTTTTCATGAGACGCGTTATTCTGCTTGCACCTGTAGGGCCATACTTCTGGCAGTGAACATGTTACATGTGCTAAATTACATACCAGTGCACATATAGTTAATATGCTTTAGTTTTGTCCTAAGTATTACTGTACTTCCTAGATATCACTGCCTACTATTTTACTTCTTGCATTCTATGTTTATGATAATGGTGTTGTTCTGATGCTACCTGTTGGTTCCATTAGACTGCTTCATGTTCTCTATGCTTAATTACACATCAGCAAACTAGCATGTGGTTCCGCTGGTTTTTGTTCGTTTTACCCTACATTTTCTGATGCTAGCTATTACATCACTGCTACGAGCCTCTGTTCATTACTTTTTTGTGTTCTTGATCTTCCCAAGTTGCATGACTAATTTGATGCTTCTATTAATTATGGAGCTGCCAACCCCATCAAGCAAAATATTTGTTCTTTTGGGGCTGGCACCTCGAAAAAGCATAAAATAGATGGAAGCAAATATATTGTCGTGTATGCACACACCCTTCTTTCATTAGTTTAGATGAACCATTGATGATCAATTCGAACCAGTGCATGCGATTAAAATTAATTTTACCTAAATAGAGGGTGCAGAATAAACTACAACAAGTAGATTTGCAACCACGGGATACTGACGATATCTTCAAAGAACATTACAACAGCAGCGAGGCCTCACAGCAACATATGGTAAGCCAGTGTGTTACATGTGAAATGTAATGCCTGTGGGCTGCTTTCTTGGCTTGTGCCCTCAACCTGTAATCCTACAGAATAACAAATAGTTCAGTTGTCTGCTTTGCTGTATTGCTTGATTCGAATGCTTGTTTGTTACTTGTTACGCTATACCTGAGTTGGCCAATATGTCAGCAGTGCCTGCTGTACTATCGTAAAGAAATGCATGCCTAGTTCATTTAAGTCCTTAACTTTTCCTCTGACCTTCATCACAAGACTGTCTTCGTAGTTTATATGAGGCCACACTGTTAAGTGCTTTCTCAGATTATTTCAACTGCTTAGATGCCTTGGCAACTTAGCGGTGGTACACTCCCTTTCAACTAGGGATGTCAACTGGGTCCCGTTTAATCCTGATTAAAGTCCACTAGTGGTCTGATAGTCCAAAAGAGTTTTTGTTTTTTGAGGAAAATGAACCAGGGAGCTAGCAAAAACTAACTAGATGGGACTGGCGGATGTCGTTTATTTGCCACTTACATCCCTAGTTTCATCTTACCATTTTAATTTCTTTTCGGCTGCTTCTGCTTCGAACCATTTAAATATAGCTTGCCATGCTCGGCAATAATTCGTATGTCGTTTACCATGTAAGCTTACTGCCTTGATCATGCGATAACTATCTCTTACTTATGTCCAGCGGAAACCTTTCAGGATGCCGTTCACACTAGGACACAATGTACAACCCCAGAATCTATTTGTGGAAGCAGTGCCCCATCCATGTTACCAGCTGGTAGTAGTTCAGAGGAAACACCGCCGGAGAGCAGTCTGAGCACAGATATTATAGTTCTTGAGGCTCTACTAGAGGCAGAAAGAGATGGTGTGGCTGCCATGAATGAGGTAATCTCGATCTTGAAGCTAGAAATTATGCAATTAGTTGCACGCATTATGCAAGCAACCCAAGAATTGGAGGAAGTAAGAATGTTGCATTTGAAGATAGAGGAGGTCTCGTTGCCGCTATCTCAAGCCTGTGGTAATCCCAGTTCTTCTTTAGATAGCAGTTGAAATTGTCATTAGATTATTGTACTTGCATGTTGTGTGATGTCTCTGAATGGATTATGTTGTAAGACCCCCTATGTTGTCCATGTGCTGTAATGATCCGAATTTTTTAGGCGAGTTAATCCTCAGTACTTGTATGATTGACATAAGGTGAACTGTTTTTCGTGTGAGCATATTGTATTGGATGAAATAACTGTTTGACTCAAAGTGTATCCAACCTACTGAATTTGAAGATCACGACATTTCTAAATCATAATCATATATAAAGGTGGAATAAATCTTTGTTGTGGTTTTGAAGAAATAAATAACAAAACGTAGAATTATCTGTGGATATTCGTAATCGAATAAAAATTGGATTTGGATTTAGTTGCCAGGGCCCAGGGCAAACGTGAATGCTAATTCTCCCAAGTTTTGAATGAAGCGGCTAAACACCCACTATTATTTGTGGGCTGCCCGAAGCAAGTGTTTGCGAGATGGAAATTACTGTCTACCCCTAACACTTGACAGCCTTATCGACCGGATATACACTTCTGTCGATAGGGGTAGACTAGTAACTTCAATCAGACGTGACACGACGACCTCTGAGCCCATTCAGACACGGTGGGCGCCAAACGTGGGCGGCAAAACACATTTGATTCAAGCTCGTGCGAAAAGACATGTGTCTCTCCCTCCATTTCCCCATTCATCCATGGTGGGCGGCAAAACAAACTCTCCTTGTCCGAAATCGATGTAGGCTAATATTTTAAATAGGGGCAGATGTGTAACTTCCCTCAGATGTGACACAACCGCCCTACCTGCCAGCCCCGTTCATACACCGTGGGCGGCAAAACACCCTCTCCTCGCCCGAAATCGTTACCGGCAAATATTTGGGAGATGCGAGATTACCGTCCTATCCCCAACCGACGTGATGTCCGAAATTTTAAATGGGGGATAAGTTCGTAACTTTCCCACATTTCAGACAAGCGTCCCCAAAGTTTGAGATCCCCCCACCCCCTCCATTTCTTCATTTATACACCGTCGGCGCCATGACAACCTCCCCACTGCAGCCAGCCTCCTCCGTCCGCCACCCCATCCTCCACCTTGCCGGAGCCGCTACCCCTACCCCGTCGTCCACTGCAAGAGATGGACGTCTCTCATCCACGGCGCCGGACCAAGATCCTTTCATCGGCATCATCGTCCACTTTGCCGTTGCCGCTCCTACGACCGCCTCGTCCACGGCAACAGGATTTATCCCCCAACCCGGTCGTCTGCCATCTAAAGTCTTCTTCCCCGCCGCCGACAGCCATCGCACCCGCAAGACACCCTCAACATATCGTGAGGGCCTACACGGCATCGCAAGAGAGGTGGTACTCTTCCATATGTGCTTAAGTTATTGATCTCACCCGGAAAATAGATCTTAAATTGTTTACTGTACTTTCTTGTCCGTACCAAATCTTAGTGGCTAGTTGAATGCAAACATTGGTTGTGAAGTAGCTTTGCCCGTTTGCACCTGATCCGCCATGTCACGGTCACTATACTCGTAAAGCTTATGATTTCCCCCCTTTATATTCACTACCATCATCGTAGGTGCTTCCCTGCTTCGTGTCGTGCTAGCACTGCTCCTCAAGACCTCAACCCATCAAGCGAAACAACATGCCACTCATAATTCCAAAGGTTACGTGTTGAAATACGAATCTGATATGATGCTCATATTACTAAAACATAGACCATTTAATTGGTCACCTAATGTTCCTATATTCGTTTCGAAAAGCATGTGCGCCACCCACTGGTCCAGCTAGTTCCACTTTCCTGATTTTACTCTTGATGCTTAGGGTTTTCCCCTTTTATCTACTCTACTATGATCTGCGTGAGGTGCTTTACGTCATACTAGCATTACTCCACCCTTCAAGCTAAACAACACAACACTCAAAATTCCAAAGCTTAGTTGTTCAAATATGATTGTGATATGATACCGATATTAGTTAATGAGACACATTTAATTGGTTCGCTAAAGGTCCCACTTGAGTTTCCAAATGCATGTCGTGACATATAGAGAGACAGTAGAATTGCATTTCTTTGTCACTTGTTGACTGTACTTTCTTGTTCATACCAAATCTTAGTTGTTATTTCAAAGCAAATATCGGTTGCTAACTACCCTTTGCGCGGTTTGCAGCTTCAGATCTGCCATCCCACAGCCACGGTCAACACTATACTCATCATGCTTACGGTTTCCCCTTTTTATGATGACCATGATCAGCCTACGTGGTTCGTGTCGTAATAGCACTGCTCCACCCATCAAGCTAAACAAGCTTAGTTGTACAAATTCAAATCTGATATTATGCTGATATTAGTAAAACTGAGAGATGTTTAATTGGTCAGCTAAATGTTCCTACTTTAGTTTCGAAATGTGTGTGAGCCACATATGGAGAGACCGGAAGGAATAGTATTTCTCTATGCGCTCTGGTTCATCATGGGTGGCCAACCGACATCGTATAGAAAGACTTGTAATATCTTCAATCTGCTTGCTCTTCTGCTCTTATTTAAGATGATCCTCTTCTCTTGCGGTTGACTGGTCATGTCAAGTTATTATCCCTTAGTATATTTTAAATCTGTCAGGTCGGGTCGACTTGTTCTTCTTTACTATATGTTGAAGTTGTCATCTGCGAAATATCATCACTTATGGAGCTCTCATATTTTGAGTAGTAGGCCACATTATATTAATGCACACACCAAATTACAGCATGCATGGCACCTCTTAGAAGTTACAGAGATAGCACAAAGGGGTTTACAGGGAGGAAGTATTGGATTATAATCACTTCTGCATTACAAAGATAATCTCACTTGTTTTTATGTTTTCATGCATGTCAGGTATTGAACATTATCAAAATGAATATGAGAATGGGCGACGAGAGGAATATTATGAACGATACATCGCTAACAAACTTGGCATGGTGGAGAATGGCCTATCTTATTCATCCATCAAGGTGCATGCTCTAACTTGGCAAGGTTGTATTGGTCGCATATATTTTGCATCGACCTCTTGCATTACTTCTACTTTGTTACACCATCCGCTTAGTTTAAGCATCATATATGATTATATGCCATACCTATCCATTTTCTGTACCTATTCCATGTGTCGTCATACTATGTTTTTCCAGTCAAATGTTGTTTTTCGTAATAGATGTCCAAAAGGAAGAGGGTGATTGCAGATCCTCAAGGAGTACAAACTAGGTATTTGGAAAAGGTAGTGATACCCGTTAAATCAGATAGATCAGCAGCCACAGAAAACACAGGCCCAACTGTAACAGACTTTACCCCTACTCCAGTGGCCAACCCCCTATTAGAACTGCTGACAGCCCAGCTTCAGGTACTGTCTATGACATGAATTCAAAATTTGAACTCCTAAATTTCTGCATGTGCCTTACCTTCTCTCTTGTATGAAAACTAATTTCAGATGAATCTCCTTGCTCAAAGGATCATAGGATCTCACGACAATCTGGGCTCTGCATTGCTGCAGTGATTACCTCTTACCCTTTGTCAGCATACTTGCACTCATTGCTGTTTGATTATGTAGCATCACTGTAAATGTTTGCTTCTTTATCCTTCCTTTGCTTGAAATTATAAGATCTATATTTACTCTTAGATAAATGTAGAATTAACACAATGGTTATGAAGTTTTGGATTGCTCATGTAAGTACTCGTTGTCATGTACTCCCTCTGTATCGAATTAATTGTTGATCAATTGGATGTATTTAGAACTTAATAGAGATAGATACATCCATTTGAGCGACAACTAATAACGGACGGTGGTGGTATTACTATACATGCGTCGCGAGATAGTTGATTGTCTAGCATTAGTCTGCATCTTATCTGCCCTACCCTCCACTTTCTCCAAATATCATATCTACATTTACTCTTACCAAAATGTTGAATAAAGCCAATGCCACTTCACACGTTGATGTCTGCATTCCTCTTGTCAGTACCTTTTGCCTTGTAACGTTGTACTTAATTAATTGCTATTTGATTATGTATCATCGACCGCACTTTTGAGCTTCATTATCCTCTGTTTCTTCCAATATTATTTGGTCTATATTTACTCTTTGCAAAATGTAGAATAATGGCAACGCTTATAAAGAATTTCCTTTGGGGAATTTATTGAATTATCGTTCCATCAACATGGATAAGGGCTTTGTCCAACCCGTGTTAAAATGTAATGTAAGTTCATCCTTCTCAAGCCTTCTAACTTTGTAATAGTATAGATTTGGATAGGCATCATTTCCTCCACTGTTGTTTACATTTGATTGGATGTTTGCAACAACTACCAGTTCTAAATTGTAGTTGTAAAAACATGTTCCTTATGTAGAACAGATCCATTTATTTGCTTATATAATTGTGAAACCTGTTACGTGTCTCCTTGTTTCTCTTTCAGAGTCGTATCTCTTATGACAGGCAGAACTTTAGGAAAGATAGTGAGCCAAACCATCTTGAGGACAGCGAGATAACCCCAAGGTCCTGTCTTGATGAAGTCAGTGAGTTAAAGCTACTCACCAGCAGGTGTGAGACAACCTTTGTGCAGTCGCTGCCTCAATCAGCTCGACTTCTTCAGTCACAACTTAAAGCGGAAAGGTTTGCTTTAGCTCAGCTCCGACTTGAAGTCAAAGATGTAATGAAGATGTCAGGGGACTGCCTTGCGCACTATGGTGCCATACAGCTAGGGATGAAGCATCTATCGTTGACACAACCGAGGTCTCATCAGCTTGTTCGGCTGCTTGCGGGGCCCGAGCTTGCTGTGTCTAGTGCCTTCAAGTGCTCTCGCTTTTGTATATTCTTTTGTCGGCGCGTTTATATGCACTGGTGGCGACCTTTGATGCCCAGTGTATGTAACCCACGGTCATGTGGCGCTTTATTATCACCGGGTAGCGAACTTTGATTCCTAATATGCCGTAATTTCTTTGTTGTATAGTCTAGGTTTATTCTTTGGTCGGTATGCTGTAATTTAGGCCGGAAGGTTTAGTGGATCTTAGTGTTTTCGGTCTTCAGGCTGGCTCGTTACTCGTATGGGCCAAAACTTGGGCCTATAATCAGCTTGGGCCATTAGCAGGTCTAAACCTATAGTAGTTTTCCGCCTTTAACAGGCCATGGGCTACATATTTACTGTAGTGACACTGGGCTTCCTACGGGCCGTAGAAACAATGGGCCTTCTACGGGTCGTATCATCAATGGGCCTTAGACGGGCCATATGATCAATTGGCCAAACATGGGCCAAAAACAGACCGCATTATGGCCGTAAACGGGCTAGAGTTGGAGTCGTCCGTTCATGGGCCGACCATAACGGGCCGTCGTCAATAGGTCGTATTTGATGACGCTATGAAAACGGTCCAACGTATTAACGAGCCACAAACAGGCCGACTGTAACCACGGGCTGAATTTGGCCTACAAGCAGAAAATGGCAGTAACGGGCTGTAAGTAACCGAATGCTGGAAATGAGCCCAAGAATAAATGGGCCCTGAGAAGGCCGAAAGATAACATGGGCTGCAAACGGCCCAATGGATTAATGGGCCGTTAAAGGGTATAAAGTGATACACTGTTCATTACGGGTCAATTTCACCATGGGTCGTTAATGGGCCAAGAGTTACAAAGGGCCTCATCTGGGCCGACAGACGTCATGGGCCATACATGGGCCGGAACTTAAAATGGGCTAGAATCATATTGGACGGCCCAAATGACGCTACTAGGCCTAATTCGGATAAGTCATAACGGGCCCTAGGTTAGCGGGCTATAAATGGGCTATATGCGAACATGCCGTTAATAGGCTTTCCGTGGGCCGGCCCGCCACCTTTTGACCAAGTCAAAAGGGCCGGCCTTTTCACAGGAATGGGCCTCTGTTGGGCCGTGCCACGTGTCGACGTATCATAGGCGCCTTCGTCCAATGAGTGGATGACATCTGTCCCAACGGTGAGCCGACACGTGTTTCCTCCAGCCAATGATGATTTTACATGTGGAAAATCCCCATTGGTCGGGTGAAGCGGGTTATCGGATCCAAAACTGGACCCGATAACTTAACGGCGTTCGCTACGGTGGATGCCACGTGTCGGTCACCCTTGACGAAAAGCACTTCGCGGACGCGCGATTTATCGTCATGGAAGTGGACACTTCCGTGATGACAATTTTGGTAATGGCATGGAACACTTCTACGACAAAGACATGTATGACTATCTTGATTCTGTCATAAAATTGTCATGGATGTACATGCATGACAAAAAATGCGACCTACTGTGATAAACACGTATCATCACAGAAGTGTATTTTTTTTGTAGTGGTCACCAAATCACATAACTCATATAATACTATATCGTCATCGAACGTTAAGCGTGCGGACCCTACGGGTTCAAGAACTATGTATGACTGAGACACCTCTCCGGTCAATAACCAATAGCGGAACCTGGATGCCCATATTGGCTCCTACATATTCTATGAAGTTCTTTATCGATCGAACCTTAATGACAACATACGTAATTCCCTTTGTCCATCAGTATGTTACTTGCCTGAGATTTGATCGTCGGTATCTTCATACCTAGTTCAATCCCATTACCGGCAAGTCTCTTTACTCGTTCCTTAATACATCACCTCGTGACTAACTCCTTAGTCGTTTGCTTGCAAGCTTATGATGTGTATTACTGAGAGGGCCCAGAGATACCCCTCTGATACTCAGAGTGACAAATCCTAATCTCGATCCATGCCAACTCAACAAACACCTTCGGAGATACCTGTAGAGCATCTTTATAATCACCCAGTTATGTTGTGACGTTTGATAGCACACAAGGCATTCCTCCGGTATCTGGGAGTTGCATAATCCCATAGTCGAAGGAATATGTATTTGATGTGAAGAAAGCAATAGCAATAAAACTGAACGATCATTATGCTAAGCTAATGGATGGGTCTTGTCCATCACATCATTCTCCTAATGATGTGATCCCGTTATCAAATGACAACTCATGTCAATGGTTAGGAAACCTTAACCATCTTTGATCAACGAGTTAGTCTAGTAGAGGATCACTAGGGACACAGTGTTTGTTTATGTATTCACACAAGTATTAAGGTTTCCGATCAATACAATTCTAGCATGAATAACAAACTTTATCATGAATAAGGAAATATAAAATAACAACTTTATTATTGCCTCTAGGGCATATTTCGTTCATGAACACTTTGTTATGGAATCTTATGAGGTAGTATTTTTTTCAGTTCTTTCTTTCTTTACATTTGGAGAGGTGGAGGGAGCAGAGAAAAGGGCAAAATCTGGTCCATGAAGTTGAATTATAGTTCAAAGCCTACTACACGTTCAGTTGTTGCTCATAAAAGAGTGCAACTGTACCCAACATCATAACTCTGAATTTTGCAATATTTCAGTTGTAGAAGAAGGCAAAAGAGGGATTCGATTAATCTTCCTTCTCATGATCGAAAGATAAGAAATCCTTGTGGTGATGATAGAATGGGTTCACGCTAATAAAAAGGTTGTTGGACATTCATGTTTTTGGACATTTTAATGGATAATTTTGGTCGCAAGTTTGTACCTTCTGGGCATTCATGTTTTTGGACGTCTTAAAACTTCAATTCTTTATGAAGCAAATCTTGCTTAGTAACTATATTGCATGGACTCTCAATGTGTTCCAAGTATTATTTGATGAGTGTGGCTAGGTCTCCGTCGACTGAGATTTAACCAAGTCTTAGTCAAGTGACATAACATGCAAGAGGGAGAGAGAGAGAAAAACTAAAAAGAAAATTTTGCACGGATCTCAATGTAAGATCTCACGGATATAGCACCGACTGAGACTTTGCTAAGTCTCAGTCAACTGAGACTTAGTAAGACTGATATTTGATTGTAGTTGACTTAGGGCAACCATAGTGTGTTGTTACCAAATTTGCCCAATGTTCGGAATATGGCATCGGCGTCTAATTTGGCATCGTCTCCACAACGTGTGCGGTTCCCCGTTACCGTACACTGGGTTCCACTATCGAATAGAATGAGATAAAAAACCAATGTTCAAGAAATCGTTAACTGGTAGCTGCTCGTTCGGTTTAGGAGTAGTGATTAATCGGTGCATCAGCCTATTAACTGGATTAATCGGTAGATTGAATAGAAACTTGCCAACATATATCTAGATTTTTTTTATGTATTATACCATATTCTCATGCTTCCAGCTATGTAGTATACCAAAATATGCTGCCATACACATATGAAAAGTACAGAGAGGAGGTAAACTTATTAATCCTAGCTATTAAGGAGCGGGATGGGGTTGGAAGGGCTTACGGGCCTAAAATCTGGGCTTTGTTTGCCCACCTGTTAATGGGCAAGTAGGGATTAATCGGCATGACAAATGATTAATCGGTCTAACTGGCTAATTAATCGGCCTGACAAGTTAACACGATGAACAGGTGTTATTTGATTCGGACATGCTATGAGTATCGATTAACTGGTCCGTTAACTGATTAATCGGGTCAATTCTTGAACATTGAAAAAAACTGGCCACCTCATCACAATGATGGAAATCTGGCTATTGCTTTTGCGTGTTGGGCAAACATATAATATTTATTTCTTTGGCTCATTTGGCATCGGAGCTCCTACGGGCATCGGTTCCCTACTTTTCCAATTTGGCTGCATCTCCCACAATGGGTCAAACTAGTGCCAAAAGCTACTTTGAGATTTGGCACCACCATTTTGGCATACATTGTGGATGCCCTTATCATCCTATCTTTTGTAACCGATGGATATTTTAAACTTGAAAGATCATATACTTTGGATGGGGGTGTTTGTCACACACCAAGACTCTTGTTCGATCTAACACAAAAAAATGTTGGGAAATTGCTAAGGATATTGAGTAAAAGATATACTAACATATAAATTTTGTTATACATTGTGAAAGAAGACATTAACAGAATTTTTAGAAGCGAGTTTTGTTTTCATTTAAATTTATCTAACATATCTTATGTATAAACCAAGTTCAAATGTCCACTCTTTCATATATTTGTCATCATTTTCAAATAATTTGTTATGCTTGATCTCTAGCATCGTTATCACTGAAGATCACAATGCAGACATGCTAGTAACTTATAAATTGATGTTTTTTTAATTGGATAAATTGAGGGATTGTTAGAGTGTTCAGTTGCAGAACCTGATTTCGTTGTGATTTAGTCGATTTGTATAATTAGTTTGGGAAATTTTGGAAGTATACAATTGGTCCAAGATATGTACGTTATATTGATAGGAAATTCCGTACCCCAAATTTGCACTCAGTTCATTGTTAGGTACCTAAAAAAATTAATCGATAATTTTGGTCGTAAGTTTACACCTTCTGGGCATTCATGTTTTGGGAAGTTTTAAATCCTCAATTCTTTATGAAGCAAATCTTGCTTAGTAACTATATTGCACGGACTAGCAATGTGTTCCTCAACCTATTTGTCTTTAATAATCCAAAACCACTAAGGGGGCACTTGATGCACTTACAATTTCAACTAAAGTTTACAGGGAGTTATGTATTCCGCGTAAACTGTAGGACTCATTTTTGCTTCAGATGTATGCTTTTGGCTGGATGAACACTTTGTTATGGAATCTTATGAGGTAGTATTTTTTTCACTTATTTCTTTCTTTACATTTGGAGAGGCGAAGGGAGGAGAGAAAAGGGCAAAATTTGGTCCATGAAGTTTAATTTCAGTTCATAGCCTACTACACATTTAGTTGTTGCTCATTGAAGGGTGCAACTATAACCAGCATCATAACTCTTAATTTTGCAATATTCCAGTTGTGGAAGAAGGCAGAAGAGGGATTCGATTAATCTTCCTTCTCATGATCGAAAGATAAGAAATCCTTGTGGTGATGATAGAAGGGGTTCCCGTTAATAAAAAGGTAGCCAGACATGGTTAAGCAGTTGTCCTTTCTTGATTCATCTAAAGACAAGGGAGCTGTTGGAAGTTTTATAAGTGTATGGCTCTGAGAAATGCATGTGTGGTTTAATTTTCTAATTAATTTAGGTATTGTCTGAACTTCTGGTTCACTAATGTCAATCTATTCATTTTTCTTTTGTTCACTTTGCTCAAAGAACGGAATTGTTAAAGCAACTCTTTATCATATTAGTTGGAAATTTGTAAGTTATTTCTTAATGAGCCTTTTTACTTATCTAAATAGATTGGGACCCTAAAACCAAAGTAGTTTGTAGTTCATTCACATTGTTTTTAGAAGTATAAAATCAGTCAAAGATATGTGCATTATATTGATGGGAAATTTTGTACCCCAAATTTGCACTCAGTTCATTGCTACGCACCTCAAAAAAATTAATGGACAATTTTGGTCGCATGTTTGCACCTTCTGGGCATTCATGTTTTTGGACGTTTTAAATCCTCAATTCTTTTATGAAGCAAATCTTGCTTAGTAACTATGTTGCACGGACTCTCAATGTGTTACAAGTATTATTTGATGGGTGTGGCTAGGTCTCAGATTTAACCAAACCTCAGTCAACTGACATAATACGCCAGAGAGAACAAGAAAAATTTGAAGAAAAAAATTTGGATCTCAACATAAGATCTCACAGATGTAACATCGATTGAGACTTCACTAAGTCTCAGTCGACTGGGACTTAGCAAGACTGTTATTTGTAGTTGACTTATCATCCTATCGTTTGTAATTGATGGATATTTTAAACTTGAAAGATCATATACTTTGGTTATTTCACTTACCATTGATAAATGGATGGGGGGTGTTTGTCACACAGCAAGACTCTTGTTCGATCTAACACAAAAAAATGTTGGGAAATTGCTAAGGATATTGAGTAAAAGATATACTCACATATAAATTTTGTTATACATTGTGAAAGGAGACATTAACAGAATTTTCAGAAGCGAGTTATCTTTTCATTTTAATTTATAACATATGTTATATACAAACCAAGTTCAAATGTCCACTCTTTCATATATTTGTCATCATTTTCAAATAATTTGTTATGCTTCATCTCTACCACCGTCTTTATCACTGAAGATCACAACATTTGTTCCGTTGCAACGCATTGGGAACGTGCTAGTAAGTTACTAGCTTAACCCGCGCGGCGGCACGCCGCGCCAGTCTATACGTCATGATAGAATCATGAACAATTATTATAACCTAAGAAAATATAGGTGGTGGCTTCATGTGTGTTATATGTTGTTACATGATCAAAAGCACATTGATACATACATAGAGACGGTGATATAAGACCTCAAGATAGAAAATAAGTACATTTATTACAACCAATGCATGATGCATATTGACAAACAAAATGACACACGCCTTGATACACTTCTAATAAAAGCTACAGATTAAAACCGTGTACAGTCCGCTCTACATAGCCATGCACTGAGACGTTGTGTAAGAAATTCTATATGCGGTGGTATTAAACTTTATCTGATAATTATCTAATTAACTACTCAGTTGTTGCCTATTCACTTTTTTTATGCTGTGGTGTATGTACAACCATCGTATTGGTATGGAAGCTGATTCATAAAGAAACACACATTACCTAGACACTACATAGAAGTTCTGTATGCGTGGATAGAAAGAGCCTTGTGTTCATTATTTGGCTAATTGGTTGGTTGTTTATGTTAGCTGTTGTGTACTCCATCAGTTTTTCAGGTTTGTGTAAGTTTAATTGTATGTTTTTTCTCACAATGTTCTTGTTTTTCATCTTCATATGTAGTTTCAGGTGCTTGATTTTAACTATTGTTTTTTTATTTTGTTTGGTTTGATATTCCCGGTTTTGTTAATTTCATTTGAGATAGATGATGTGCGTGTCTTTATAATGATGATACAACAATCGGTTATGCATCAATAATGCCATGTCTTTTAGGACCCTCAACTACTGGAAAAGTTGGCCTAAAGTACCTAGCAAAAACTTCTACTTTCCATCCAAAATGGAGAGTAGCATTCTCTTTGTTTTCCAAAGAAAGCACATCCTAAGCTCTTCTCTTCTTCCACTGATTTTGAAGAGAACAAATAAAAAAAGATAGGCCTTAATTTGAGAGCCAAGAGGTGCATGTTGAATCAAATTTTAGGTGGATTGTACATAAATATATGCATAGAGACCCTTGTTGAAATGTTGACCTAAAACAAAAAGAAACTTGAGACTATCTTCTCTGATGGCAAATTCTACTTGCACCGAGTTTTCATATGTATGTACCGGGAACAGTTCTGCAAAAAAACCATACACCATTAGCAAAAACAGATATATAGTGATGAACCATCTTTTTTGCGAAACAAATATTTGTGGCTTTGAGAACTAACTAACCTCCTTTAGAGTACCCGGATGTACTACATACATCATACTTCCAAGTCACAAATCACTGGCAAAGAGTGTTCCTACTAAGATCAAGAAGCATTGTCAAGTGCCCTACTATTCCAACATGCATGCACGCTACTTGACCAAACAAATGATAAGACATATGCATGTACACCTGCTAGTACCAACCTTCTTCCAGTTGTATAGTATTGTAGTACATTATAATGGACGTCTCGGCTCAATTGGATACCTCTACATATACGACAATTCAAATTACTATTACATCTCTCAAATTGTAGCAAATAAATTATATGTACAATCAATTAGCAAGTACTATCATTAGCAAAAACAGAAACATGTATGCTAGCAACCCGTGTGTCCAGTACACGTGCATCTCGTCCATCGTGTGGGTGGCCTATCGCAGGATTCTGAGTTCCTCCGGCTGCAGGACACGGTTGAAAACCATGGGCGCATGATCTTTCTCGTTACTGGCAATAAAATCTGCCAAACCGCCGTTGTCCACTTCAGTTAGGACCCAATTTCTGAAAATAAGAAACTTTGCTAGGTGCATATATTTTAAAGCATGACCATTAATAATTATACCTCTCTGTGTTATCCTCCAAGTGGGCTGTTGCACCAGTACTTGTTCATTCACAATATTCGGGTAGAAACTTAGACAATAAAACATTGCAAATCAGAAGGAATATTTCAAGGCAAACTCCGTATCAATAAAACAAACAGAATATAAAGAGATCATGAGATTTGGAATCATAAAAGTAGCAAAGGAAAAAAGAAGAAATATGAACAACACAGGAAATTTCGCTGGATGGTACTCGTTCATCCCTGCTGAAAATCAAGACATGGGAACTTAGAGCTTCATGGAGAAATTGTTGATCATGAGGTTGTAGATCAGTGAGCACAACCATCAGTTCATGTTCATAAAGGACACTGTCCTGCAACAAAAACTACTGGGAAAAAAATCACATCAAAAGGAGAGGAGGACAACTTCTGAACTTTAATTATAGACGCGGCAAAGAGAGAGGAGGATATCTTCTGTACCTACTGAGGAGGTGCTCATGCCAAAAATATATAGAAGCAGTTCATATGTAAACAAAAATGCAAACCTCTAACCTATGCATACTATTTCATACCAGTCAGATCTAAACCTAATTAATTCAGAGTATAGTTTTCAAATTTACAATGGAATTACAAAGAAAATGTGGCAACATGTGAACCCAAAACCTGCATTATTGCTTCTGGCTTCATATACAATGCCTTATTCCACAGAAAGGTATGTTCTAAAGAACAAAAAAATTGACTTCACCACGCATACAAAATGAACATAGAAAGATATATATATATATATATATATATATATATATATATATATATATATATATATATAAAATAAAAGTTGCCCAAAAGAAAACTTAAACTTACATCCGAAACAGAGAAGACATGAGTATCACACGAACCTCCAAATCCATATCTAGAAAATGTATCTAAATCCACAACAGCATTTCTTCCACTAAGATCTAAAAGCAACCTAAAAGTAATTTTGGCTTATCTACTATGAAAATAGTGAAACTGCATCGGGGGGTAAGCAGTCCCTTACACCTGATAACCATCCTCTTCACTTTTTCTGCTGAAACCTTCTGTTTTTAGCTGAACATCAAGGGATGAGATATTTATATAACCATCTTGTTCACTTTGTCTGCTATAAAAGCAATAGGTTATAGTTGATCATTAGCTAACGTGAAGATGTTTAGTTCTTGTCGACATATTAACAAACATATAGCTATCATGAAATAACCACATCAAGAATATTGTACGTATGTATTTCTATCAACGTTTCTCTGCATTAAGCTTGACATACTCACAGACATGTTATCATAACAAAAAAAATAGATTTCAAATTGATACACCAATTCAGCAAAAGAGAAGTTGTTGCTAAATGAGAGAGAGAGAGAGAGAGCTAGAGAGAGAGAGAGAGCTAGAGAGAGAACAGGAGCCACCGCTGTGTGTACGGTCAGGGGAGAGATGGAGTTGCTGCAGCCATGGAGATAGATAAAAGTAGAGCAGCAACGGCAGGAGCTCCAATTTTTAGTACACGTAACTGGGAGAGAGGGATAGTGCAGAAGCGCCGCGTGCAAGAGCAATGGTCGTGCCTCGTGCGTGTCCGTCGACGACAATCGTGAGCCGGAACGCGGGTGAATGGGGGTCGACACTAATTGGTACCAGAGGAGCCCAACGCTTGTTCCTATGGTGGCGATTGGTGACTTACAGGCCGTTGAAGGAGGCGACACCCGGGTGTCCGTGGGCAGCAGCGCACGCACAAAAGGAGGGGCGGCGATGCATGCAGCATGGGTGGCGCGCGCGGGGAGACCAGGTGGCGGTGTGGCGGCGACGGCGCGAAGCAGGTCCCAGCGCCGGCCTTACTCGATGGAGGAGCCAGAACGGCGCAGCCGCCTCCTCCATGGAGGCTGCCGCTCCTTTGCCGTAGATGCCCCACAGGCCACAGGCCACAGCGGCCCTGGCACCACTCCAGGTCGAGCAGCACGACACAGTTACGACGGCGGTGGCAACTTCGGTAGGGATGACGATGCAGTTCCTCGCTCGGTAGAGCATCAGCGGCGGCTCGACGCAGCTCCTCCCCGGTACTATCCCTGGAAAGAAGACCCGAGGCAATAATCTAGCAAGGAAGGCGACCTATTTATAACCCCACACCGTAGCACGGTACGTACGTATGCAGGGCAAAAGCGGTAGCAGTAAGCGGTGGAATTTCTAGAGCGAGGCATGATAGGACTCTGGAATAAACGGTAAAAGCGGCACCGATCAGAGACACCAACAGCGGCAAGAACAGAAGAAAGCGACGCATCGATCAGGCAACAGCGGCCGGGAGACAAACGCATGGCCAATTCAAATACGTGAAAGCATCAAATTCTAACGCGACAGCGACGCAAAGTAAGTATGCAAGAACACCGAACAAATCAACCTACCCCACATGCAATACAAAAACGCTAAACCAACCAAATCGATAGTCACACCCGTTCAAAAAATTTGAAACGAAATCCTGAATCCACAAAGCAATTCTAACCCGCCGTGTACCAAACTAATAGCACGCGTCAAATATATGTCTGACGATGCGTCGTTTTAAATCCAGTAAGCGATCGCCGTCGCGAAAAACACGCGGAATAGATGCTTGGGTATAAATTGATGCGTTTTTAGTTGGATAAATTGAGGGGCTGTTAGAGTGTTCAGTTGCAGAATCTGATTTCGTTGTGATTTAGTCGGTTTGTATAATTAGTTTGGGAATCAAGGCATATCACACTCGAATCAACACTTTGTAATTTGTGGATATAATACGCGCACTTGCTTTTACACTCGACACGTGTCAAACTGACCAGCTCCATGGACAGATAACCTTTGCACGGCGCGCTCGACATTGTGGCTGCTGCCATTGTTGATCGGGGCGCGCGGGAAGAGAAGAGATGGCGGCATCAGATCTCCACTTCTTGCTGGTGCCGTTGGTGGCGCAGGGCCACATCATCCCCATGGTGGACCTGGCGCGCCTCCTCGCCGGACGCGCGCACCGCGCCACCGTGGTCACCACGCCCGTCAACGCCGCGCGGAACAGGCCCGCCATCGAGGCCGCCAGGAGGGCGGGCCTTGCCGGCTGCCGGAGGGCCTGGAGAACCTCGACCAGCTGGTGGACAAGGCCATATACCTCACCTTCTTCCGGGCCATCTGGGAGATGGCGGAGCCGCTGCGCGAGTACGTCCGGGCGCTGCCGCGCCGGCCGGACTGCCTCGTCGCCGACTCCTGCAACCCGTGGACGGCGGGCGTCTGCACGGGCGCCGGCATCCCGATGCTGGTGCTGCACTGCCCGTCCGCCTACTTCCAGCTGGCCGTGCACAGCCTGTCCCGGCACGGCGTGTACGACCGCGCCGGCGTCGACGAGACGGAGCCGTTCGAGGTGCCGGACTTTCCTGTGCGCGCCGTCACGAGCAAGGCCACGCTGCGGGGCTTCTTCCAGTAACCCGGCGGGGAGACGGAGCTGCGCGACATGCTCCACGCGGAGGCCACCGCCGACGGCCTGCTGTTCAACACGCTCCGCAGGGTCGAGGGCGTCTTCGTCGACGCGTACGCGGCGGCGCTCGGCCGGAAGACGTGGACTGTCGGGCCGACGTTCGCCTCCAGCAGCATCATGGACAGCGCCACGGCCGGCCGCGGCAACCGCGCCGACGTCGTCTCATGGCTCGACGCCCGCGCGCCGGCGTCCGTGCTGTACATCAGCTTCGGCAGCATCGAGCAGCTGCCGGCGAAGCAGCTCACCGAGCTAGCGCGCGGGCTGGAGGCGTCGGGGCGGCCGTTCGTCTGGGGCATCAAGGGGGCCGTGAGGGCGCTGCTCGAAGACGAAGAGAGGGGCCTCCTGGTGCGAGGGTGGGAGTCGCAGGTGGCCATCCTGTCGCACCCGGCGGTGGGCGGCTTCCTGACGCACTGCGGCTGGAACGCGACGCTGGAGGCCGTCACCCACGGTGTGCCTGCGCTGACGTGGCCCTGCTTCGCCGACCAGTTCTGCAGCGAGAAGCTGCTGGTGGACGTGCTGGGCGTCGGCGTCAGGTCCGGCGCCAAGGTCCCCGCCATGTACCTCCCCGAGGAGGCCGAGGGGGTGCAGGTGACGAAGGGCGACGTGGATAAGGCGATCGCCGAGCTGATGGAAGGGGCGGCGGACCGGAGGTGGAGGGCCAGGGTGATCACCGCGGAGGCGCGAGCGGCAATGGAGGAAGACGGGTCGTCCTACTCCGATCTGACGGACATGATCTGCCACGTCTCGGAGCTGTCGAGGAAGAGGAGCTCGATCACCCATGGTGCTGCACTGTCGGTACAGTCCCAAGCTGTAGCGCTGTACGACCAGCACCTATTGCCATGCTCGCCCACTATCTTTTTTTCTGCAAGAGAAATTTGTATCATTTCGCACAAAACTCGCACACGATCCGTGGTTCTAGACTACTAGATAGGGCGCCTACTAGATCGGGATCGCGACCTGGCGAGAGGATACCGGTTCCAACAATTTGGCAAAGCATATAACACTATTTTAGTATAAACCCAGGTATAGTATTTGTATTTATATCTATACCTACTAATAAGGTAAGGTGCGTTTCTTTAATTTTTTCATCCGTTCACCTAATTTTTTTTATTTTTTTACTATCCGAGGTGGTACTAATCTTTTGCGCGGTGCATTCCCCATCAAAAAAGCTCGTCCAAGGTTTTTTATACATGGGCTGCCCGTAGACTTCACCGCATGGGCTGCCCATCCTTAGTATTTTTTTTATCACAGGGAGCAACTATAAATATAAGTGAATCATGTCTTGATTTTTTTTTGCCAATTCTTTCACTTTTTATATGTCCGTTTGTTGACTCAAAGCAACAGAGAGCGATCAACCGATGCATCAAGAAGGAGGGGCATGAGCTCTAGCAGCCGACCATCACGCCGAATGGAGCTCCCCGGAGCAGAGGTGCCTCCGTGGTGGAAGCCTGAGACGCCGAGTGGAGGAAAGGGGGCAACCGAGGAGTCGGAGTTGGAGGCGGGGAGGCTGGGCAGAGAGATCCAGCGGGCGACAGAGACGCCAATGCATCTGCAGGCAGGCGAGCGGAAGACAGGAGCCTCGCCCTAGGACACACGCGGCAGCGCGGTGGCCGGCTACAGGGGCGTGCAGGTGTGGCGCTCAGGCATCGTTCGGCGAGGCGGCGACTAACATGGCGGGCGCCCGCACTAGAGGAGGAGTAGGAGGGAGGCACGGTGGAGCCGGCGGCGGGGCAGCGTCAGACGCGCGTGCTCCCTCCTGGTGAACACAGACGCAGCGGGAGGCGAGCGGCGGGCGCGGGCGGCACGCCACGGTGCCAGGGCGAGAGGAGGAGCGGAAGGGAGGGAGTCAGTCGTCGCCGGCGGTGGGGCCGGATGCGTCGGACGCGCGCCTTCGCCCGCGGTCAAACCAGACACAAGGGCCATCCATGACATCTCTTTTTGATGCAGGAGGACACGGAAGAGATCGCGAGGGCCGGTGACGCCGGGAACATATCGGATGCGGACGGATCTGATGACTCTGCAGGGATGGCGGCGACCTGCGCGGGGTTCACGCCACGGCTACCATGGACATGGAGGGAGGTTGTGCGGCGACTCTCTGTATAGTAAAAAATAAAGGGAGACGACAGGGAGAAGGAAGAGAAGGAGAGGAAGAGACAAATTCCATAACTCCTTACTCCGTACTGCTGCTCCTCTAATCTTGCTGCTCTTCTGCTCTCCGCTGTTACTCTTTCCCATCTACTGAATCTCCCTTTGCTGCTCCTCATGCGCTCCTCTCTGAATCTCCCTTTGCTTTGGTTCAGTTTCGTACCTGTAAATATAATGACATGCTTTGTGTGTTAAAGAAAAGAAGCAATATATATATATATATATATATATATATATTAAGAAAAAGAAATATTGGAATCATCGGTATGACAAGTTCTGCAGCTATATGGAATATATAACAGCATATTTGCGTGTAGGCGAGGAGCTGCCCCTTTTTGAATTTCTCATGATCTGGGCCTATATGGGGTTTCTTCATGATCATCAGCATGGATGTTCAGAACAATATGTATGCATGGAGGGAACAATTATACAAGGATGTGTGTGTGTCTATCATACAATTCTACTACTACATGCATGTATTTGTTTATGGGTCATTTACAGTTGGCATGTTTTTACGATCTATAGACAAGCTTGATATAATTTCCCATGAGACAATAATAATGCACAGATCAAAAGAAAAATTGTTTAGATGGGCATGAGACGATTGCACTGAACGCTTGGCACCGTATCAATCATGAAACAAGATAACCTATCCAAAGGAACTTTCTGCCTGACCTGCTTGGCATAGAGGAAGTGTGTGTACCTTCACTAGTAGAAAAAGGGTCAAATGTGAGACACATTAGTCCCGGTTTGTAACAGAACCGGCACTAATGTGGCCATTAGTGCCGGTTCCAATGGCTAGCCGGGAGGAGCTCTTTAGTACCGGTTCGTGGCAAACCTTTAGCACCGGTTCCTGCCACGAACCGGTACTAATGAGAGTGGTGGCAGGATGTTGTCAGAATGGGGCCCTTTCAGCACCTTTAGTACCGGTTCGTGGCACGAACCGGTACTAAATGTCGTCCTATATAAATCCTTCGTCCACCCGCACTCTGTTCTTCCCCCTTTCCCCTCTCCCTCTCCTCTGTTCTTCCCTTCTTCCTCTCGAGTTCATCACAAAATTTACCCTAAATTTGTCAAGATTTGCAGGCCCTCATCCATTCAAATGATCACCAAGGTTAGCAACTTTGTCCTTTCATCTCTCATTGCTACATTAGCTCTTGCATTGGTTTATATAGTGATTAATTGTGGGTTTTAGTAATTTGGGAGGAATTATATGTGGTAGTATTTGATTTATATGCAATTTGAGGTCAAAATAACACTTAGTTTGCATATGTAGGTGTGGTCTACTTAGTGCCTTCTAAATCTGTGTCGTAACCACCGTCGATCGCCCGCACCGTCCCGTCGTCGGCACCACCTTGTGGTGAGCCTCTAGTTCATGAAATTTTATATAAAAAATTGATGTTTGTGTGATTTGGATATATAGTTACTCGTATAATAATTATCTTACCCGTACGTTGTTTGTTATACATAGTGCCATGGTTTTGATATCCGTCCCCGTCGGCCCTCGTCCTTGTATGATTCGGATGTGGTATATTCTCTTTTAAAACTATTTGTTGCATTTCGTGTTTATGACAAATTATGCACATCAAGTTGACATAGATATTTTTATCTAGGAGGTATGTGAACCGGAAATTCCAACCGACCCTATTGTCGAGAGGTTAAATTTAGTTGAAAGAGAAAACAAGTACTTGAAAGAAAAATTGAAAAGAATTGAGGGGAGAAGATGGAATTGGAGTTGCATGTTGCCGATGTAAATCGATGATCACAAGATCAAGATGGAGAAAATGCGCTTGAAGATTAGAAAGATTAGAAAATATGTCATCGATAGTGAGGCTTGGTATCATTATGTTGTTGGATCAATTGTTACCTTAGTTGCGATCTTGATCGCATTTGTTGTTGCATTTAAATGCTTTAGCTAGAGAGTTATTTGTTTGTTGCATTTAAGTGTTGTATGAACTTTATGTATGAACTTGTATTAATTTGGTCTATTCGGTGTTGTGTAATGAAGATGAGCCGGCAATGGATATACGATGACCGATGCTCTCCCAGTTCGTTGAGGGCGTGCATACTTTTCTCGCTATGCGGCTGAGGCAAACAAGCGGGCGGATGGTTTTATGCCTTGTCCATGTGCTGGCTGTAAGAATGGTCGCAATTACTCTACGTCAAGAACCATTCACGTCCACTGTTTGAGTCCGGTTTCATGCCCCACTATAATGTTTGGACCAAGCACGGAGAAAGAGGGGTTATGATGGAAGACAATGAAGAAGAAGAGGACGACGACAGCTATCCTGGCCATGGGTTCCCTGAATACGATGATACAACAATGGGGGAAGAAGCTGAGCCGGTAATGCGGAAAGAAGCTGGGCCGGCAATGCGGGAAGAAGCTGAAGCAGAGGCATCAGAGGAGCCCGTTGATGATCTAGGTCGGGCCATTGCCGATGCACAGAGAAACTGCGCAAGTGATTTGGAGAAGAAGAAGTTGCAGCGCATGTTAGAGGATCACACAACATTGTTGTACCCGACTTGCGTAGGTGACAAGAAAAAGCTGGGCACCACACTGAAATTGCTGCAATGGAAGGCAGAGAATGGTGTATCTGACAAGGGATTTGGAAAGTTGCTGGTAATGATAAAGGATATGCTTCCAAAGGACAACGAATTGTCCGAGAGTACGTACGAAGCAAAGAAGGATGTCTGCCCTCTAGGGTTAGAGGTGCAGAAGATACATGCATGCCCTAATGACTGCATCCTCTACCGCGGTGAGTACGAGGATTTGAACGCTTGCCCGGTATGTGGTGCATTGCGCTATAAGATCAGCCGCGATGAGCATGGTGATGTCGAGGGCGCCCAGGAAGAAGATTCCTGCCAAGTTGATGTGGTATTCTCCTATAATACCACGGTTGAAACGTTGTTCCAAAACAAAGAGCATGCCAAGGCGATGCGATGGCACAGAGCGCATCAGAAGAAAGACGGAAAGTTGAGAGTACCACCGACGGGTCGCAGTGGAGAAAAATCGAAAGAAAGTACGGGAAGGAGTTTGCAGATGACGCAAGGAGCGTATGGTTTGGTCTAAGCGCAGATGGCATTAATCCTTTTGGGGAGCAGAGCAGCAACCATAGCACCTGGCCTGTGACTCTATGTTTGTATAACTTTCCTCCTTGGTTGTGCATGAAGCGGAAGTTCATTATGATGTCAGTGCTCATCCAAGGCCCTAAGCAACCCGGCAACGACATTGATGTGTACCTAAGGCCATTAGTTGAAGAACTCTTACAACTGTGGAATGGAACAGGTGTACGTGCATGGGATGAGCACATGGGGGAGAATTTGACCTAAAGGCGTTGCTGTTCGTGACCATCAATGATTGGCCTGCTCCCAGTAACCTTTCAGGACAGACAAACAAGGGATACCGCGGATGCACGCACTGTTTGGATGATACCGACAATATATATTTGAATAGTTGTATGAAGAATGTGTACACAGGACATCGTCGATTTCTTACGAAAGGGCATCCCGTAAGAAAGAAAGGCAATCATTTCAAAGGTGAGGCGGATCAACGGACGAAGCCTCGCCACCGCATCTTGGTGCTGATGTACATGATATGGTCAAGGATTTGAAGGTGATATTTGGAAAGGGTCCTGCCGGACAACCTGTTCCAAAGGACGCTGACGGACGCGCACCCATGTGGAAGAAGAAATCTATACTTTGGGACCTGCCATATTGGAAAGACCTAGAGGTCCGCTCCGCAATCGACGTGATGCACGTGACGAAGAATCTTTGCGTGACCCCGCTTGGCTTCTTGGGCGTGTATGGGAAGACAAAAGATACACCTGAGGCACGGGAGGACCAGCAACGTATGCACGGAGAAGACGGCATATATCAGGGTCATGCAAGCTACGCTCTTACCAAAGAAGAGAAGGAAATCTTCTTTGAATGCCTGCTCAGATTAAGGTACCGTCGGCTTCTCGTCGAATATAAAGGGAATAATAAACATGGCAGAGAAAAAGTTCCGAACCTAAAGTCTCATGACTGCCACGTGATTATGATGCAACCGCTTCCGGTTGCATTGAGGGGCTTCTACCGAAAACGCTCGATTAGCCATTGTGAAGCTATGTGCATTTCTCAATGCAATCTCTCGAGGTAATCGATCCAGAAATCATACCAAGGTTACGTAATGATTTGGTGCAATGTCTTGTCAGTTTCGAGTTGTTGTTCCCACCATCCTTCTTCAACATCATGACGCACGCCCTAGTTCACCTATCTTGAAGAGATTAACGTTTTGGGTCCTGTATTTCTACACAATATGTTCCCCTTTGAGAGGTTCATGGGAGTCTTAAAAAATATGTTCATAACCGTGCTAGGCGGAAGGAAGCATCTCCAAGGGCCATCAAAATGAGGAGGTCATTGAGTTTTGTATTGACTTTATTCCTGACCTTAAGCCGATTGGTGTTCCTGAATCGCGGCATAAGGGCGGACTGGATGGAAAAGGCACGCTAGGAGGGGAACAAATAATATGTATGGACGGACATTCTCTCACTGAAGCACACTACACAGTTCTACAGAATTCCGCCTTGGTGGCTCCGTATATGGATGAACACAAGAATTTGCTACGCTCCAAACACCTGGAGCGGTCTGATGACTGGATTACACGTGAACAAACCAGGAGTTTCACCAGCTGGTTGCAGACACGTACCATGCATGACACCTCTATTGAAGATGACATGTACTTGCTGTCCCAGTTACCATCTTCAAATATAATGACTTTCAAAGGGTACGAGATAAGTGGTAATACATTTTACACGATCGCCCAAGATAAGAAGAGCACCAACCAAAACAGAAGTGTCCGCTTTGATGCAGAAACCAAGACGGGAAAGGAAACATATTATGGTTATATACAGGACATATGGGAACTTGACTATCGACGTGGTTTAAAGGTCTCTTTGTTTCGGTGCAAATGGGTCAATATGACACGAGGCGGGTAACGGAAGACCCGATGACGGAATGACAACAGTGGATCTCAACAATCTTATGTATGCGACGAACCATTCGTCCTAGCCAATGATGTGGCACAGGTTTTCTATGTGAAGGACATGTCTACCAAGCCAAGAAAAAGAAAAGATAAGGAAGCGAATGCATCGCATTTGACGAGCCAAAGCGGCACATAGTTCTTCTGGAAAGAGAAACATCGTGGGAGTGGATGACAAGACAGACAAGTCTGAAGATTATGAAAAGTTTGATGAAATTGCTCCATTCACAGTGAATATTGACCCGAGCATCCCGTTAAATGATGAAGATTTTCCATGGTTACGGCGCAAAGGGACACATGCGAAGAAAAAGTTTCACACCCAAAGATCTGGGATGTGATCGGCTTCACTAGCTATCATCACTTTCTTCTGTGTTTCGCACCGAGAGGGGAATCTCTGTAATAGTTAGGGTAGTTATGTGTTTTGGCATTTGAAACGAAGAAATTTTATGTGCAAACAAATTCACACTAATTTCAAATAATTCAAAATTTAAACTATTCAAATTTGAAAACTACGGGCACTAACAGAAAGTTTGTAATTTTTGTACCTAAAAAGGCTGTCAGCCTCGGTCAAAGCTATGGCCCCACCATCACCATTTAGTGTCGGTTCGTACCACGAACCGTACTAATGAGGTTGTGTCGTAAGGCTAGGGCCCCACGAGCACCTTTTTTAGTACCGGTTCATGGATGAACCAGACGTAAGCTGTTTTTAGTCCCACCTCATGAAGTGAGAGGGACTAGGAGCGGTTTATAAGCCCTGAGTGCAGAGACGATAAAGAAGAGGATCAATGCTCACGTTGCTTAGCTTCAAGCCTTCAGGAATACGGTAGACTGCACGGAGCTATGCGCAGTGCAGTTTACACTATTCCGAAAGGCTTGAAGCAAATTAACGAGCATTGCACCTCTTTTTTATTTTTAATAACTTATTACAACTCCGGACTTCTTCTGTTATGGCAAAAACTAATTGCACGTCGACATTTCCTTTTTAGGGTTATAACTCCAGACTTTGACCATCAAGTTTTGCAGAAAAGAAAAAATAGCAGAAAAGAAAGAAAAACTATAGCTGAAAAGAAAAAAACTATATAAAAAACTACTCAAAAATAAATAGAAGAAAATAAATATAGCAGAAAAGAAAAACTACTCAGAAATAAATAGAAGAAAAATAAAGCAGAAAAGAAAAAAATTATATTTGCTATTATTTAATCGTTTACAAAATGGCCGTGAAATTTAAAATCACAACAAAATGAACTCTGAAAATGGTGAATTTTGGCAAACTAGATGAAAAACTACTCACAAATAAATAGAAGAAAATAAATATAACAGAAAAGAAAAAACTATAAAAAACTACGCAAAAATAAATAGAAGAAAATAAAGCAGAAAAGAAAAAACTATAAAAAAATTAGCGCTGCCTGTGGGCTGATAGGCCACAGTGTGTGTAATTACAGGCCTTAAAGGCCCAAAGAGACTCATTGCAGCACGCAGAGTTTAGGCCCACAAGCCTGCTATCTGAGGAGTTCGAAGTGGTAGCCGCGGCTGGGTTTATAAACCAGTCTGGCTGCCCTTCGCCCGGCGAGTGGGACTAAACTTTGGGGTGGTATGTGAGGCCTTTAGTACCGGTCGTGGCACAAACCGATACTAAAGGGGGCCTTTTAGTACCGGTTTGTGCCACCACCCGGTACTAAAGGGGGTCGCTTCCGCCGCTTGGGCTGGTTAAAACAGACCTTTAATACCGGTTGGTGGCTCCAACCGTACTAAAGGTGCCTTCTATATATACAACACTTTGAAAAATTTCATTCTCCCTCTGCTTTTCCTCTGTTTCCCCATTGAACCGCCCGCCCGATCGATCGATGCCGTCACCGACCCGTGTCGCCGCCCCGTCCCGTCGCCGCCCGTCGCCGTCGCCGCCCGTCCCGTCGCCGCCCGGGCCCGTCCCGTCGCGCCGTCCCTGCGTCGCCGCCCCAGCGTCACGCCCGACCCGTCGCTGCCCCCGTCCGTCGCCTCGCCGTCGCCGTCGCCCCGCTGTGAGCTCTCCCCCTCTAACCCCACTCCCTCGCCCCCGGCGGCCCCCATGGGCGCCGCCCCTCCCCGAGCCCATACACACACACACAAGCATGATGAACACACACACACATACACGTATATATGTATGAATGCATGTATATATTAGTATATACGTATTTTGTATGTTTAATTAGTTTAGTTTTTTAGATTATTGTTTTTTCACTAGTATATATGTATGAATGCATGTTAGATGGATATAATTAGTGTTTAATTAGTATGGAATTTTTTTATATAATGTTGTTTTTCTGTTTTTAATGGATGTATAGAAGTTGTTTTTTCTGTTTTTAGTGTTAGATGTTTAATTAGTATGAAATAGTATATAGATTTTTGAAATAGTAGAAATGTTAGAAATTTTAGTTATCAAAATCCAATCATAAAAAAATATTACTTCTTGCGGGCATATAGCTAGTATTTGTTCTCGACGATGCCCGGCCCGCATCCTCGCCGTCGACCCGTCCATGACGACGCCCAGCCGACCCATGTCCGGATGAGGCTCCGGCTGGCATGGGAGGTGCTGCACTGGAGGGGCGCGCCGCTTGATGAGGAACCCGGCCCGGGTCCGTCGTCGACCCTGATCTCGCTTTGGTGGCGTTCGCGTGGGCGATTTCGGTGCGGAGGGACCCGGCCCGCTTGAAGGAGGTACGTCATTGTGTCGGGGAGGAGGACGAGCACGTCCATCGCTACATGGTTGCGTTAGAGGGCGGCAGGTTCTCCAATACCGGCAAGATCTTCGGGATCTCACTTCAGCTATGATCCTGTGAGGGTTCCTTCTCTTTGGGTGTCCACCGCTTGACGCAGAACCGCGAGTGTCCTAGATTCTTCCGTAGTATTGAATAATTAGCTAGCCTTGATGTACTATTCAATATTATATATTATTCGAGACGATGTATTCGAGATTATATCTATTATTCTAGACGAAGTATTCGAGATTATATCTATTATTCAAGACGATGTAATTTAAATACTAAATTGTTTTATATTTCTTTTGAATTAGTTAAATAAAAGCTATGGCGCATAATACCGACAGAGAGGGAGAACAGACCATGTTCGATATGATACGCGGGCCGATGATAATCGAGAATGAAGAAGATTATGACGGCTCCGAATTTCTAAACAACACCGGAGAGGGTGATATGATATTCGATCGCGACGACCGAATTGATGAAGTCATGAACTAAGATTATGACGATGACGAAGAATATGTTGATCCTGAAACAACAAAGACCGGCGACGTATATATATTTATATAAGCAGGTATCTGGTGATCATCACATGTTTTAAATGACTTGAAGATATATTAACGAATCGATCTTTGTTCTTTCAGCCATCCGGATCGAGCAAATCTTCAGGCAAAAGGACGAAACGAAGCCCGAAGAAAAAGTTGAAGGAGGGCGTAAAGTACAATATCGAGGCAGTCAGACCTAATGGCGAACCATTAGCGCCTAAGAAGATTGCGGACAAGTTCATTCGTCGGTGCGGAGTTCTTGTGAAGGACCAACTCCCGATCTCCCTTCAAGAATGGAGAGAGCCAGCAAAAGACAAAGGACAAAAAGGCAAAGAGGACGCTGATCCACGCCCGGATGTTACTTTTGTCGACAAGAATCAAAAAGATCTCGCTTTGGGATACTCTCATGGAACATTTCACCCTACCAGATCATTTCACGAGAAGCAGATGTGTGCAGAAAGTCAAGGACGCTGCTCTTAGGAAGATGGCGGTTGCATTCAAGAACCACAAGAATCGTGAATGGGACAAGTACGTCAAGGGAGGAAGGAAGACTCCAGTATTCGAGGGAACACTAGAGAACCAACGTGCTCATTGGGACGATTTCGTGAAATTTAAGGATTCGGTATTAGCTAAGGAACGGTCGAGAATAAACTAGAAGAATGCCGAAAATAGGATAAGTTCCATAGGCTGGGGCGGTGGCTATGCGGTGGCAATGCCTAAGTGGGATAAGTCCGAGAAAGAGATGGAGGATGCAGGTGCCACTCCGGTTACTAAGAGCTGGCCCCTAGGGTCGTGGACTTGGTTCTATGCGCATGGGGGAGTTGGACCAAGACAGGCAATGTTTCGACGAGGGCAAGTCTGAAGGGAGCCGACGATGCGATACTTGTTGCAATAGAAGAGGCACGATCGGGGGTGTTCCAGCCCAACAGAGAGAACGACGAGCTTACGCGTGCCCTGGAAAATCCTGAACACCCGGGAAGAACACGAGGCAAGGGCGCTATTCCGTGGTATGAGGGGTTTTCAGACAGGAACAACGACTACAGAACCCGTGCGAGAAAGAAGATTGCGGAGGATAAGAAGAGGAAGATGGAGGAGGAGCAGAGGAAGCGGGACTATGAACGCCTTCAAGGCCTAGAAGCAAGTCAAGCGGAATTGGTAGTCAAATTCCAGCGGCAGCAGGAGCAGATCACTCACTTACCCAGCAAAGGGGGTCTCAGCAGCTGCAGCAGCTAGCGAATGATCCAGCATTGGATAGCACCGCCCCATCCATGCCGAGAAGCAGCGTGGGTTCCGCCCCGGACGACGCAATGCTGGGTAGATACCCCTTGGATGACATCACGGAGAACACTAGCTGCGAGCTACACGTCAAAATGAAGAAAATATCCATGAAGGTGGCGGACGGTGTTGCTTTTCCAATTACCCCCAAAGCAACCTACCATTGCATCCCGATTCCAGAGGGCTATGCTTGTGTCATGGTTGACGAGGTGGTGCAGCCATATTCGGGGCTAGAGCTTGACATTCCCGGAGGTGAGGACGGCGCTTTCAAGATGCCAACCATCGTATCATCCTATGGAAAAAGGATTGCATCATCTTCGAAGGCCACCGACACGCGTCATCCGACTCCTCGTCAAGTCCGCCACCGAGTCAGCAGTCTCCCGCTCCTGCAAGTCCACCAAGTCCAGCAAAGTGTCAGCCACTCCTCCTCCAAGTCCAGGCGAAGTGTCAGCCACTCCTCCTCCTCCAAGTCCGCCACAGCGTGACGTCCACTCCTCCTCCAAGTCCGCACAACCTCAGGCCACTCCTCCTCCAAGTCCGCACAGCTTCAGCGGCTCCTCCTCGTCCAACTCATCCCGTCGGCCGGTGTCTCCGCCGCCTCAAGAATCGCAGAAGAGACACCCGCAGCTATGGTGCGTAGCGGTACGAGTCGAGGTAGTACAGGAAGTATAGGCGGAGGCAAGCGATATAAATATGGTCCAAGCCTCACGCCTCTTCCGCAAAGGTCTTATGACAGGTCCGAGGAGGAAATCGCAGCCATATCAAAGTCCGAGGTGGAAGCCCATTTTGCACCAAAACTGCCACCGCCGCCAAGGGAGAAAGTGCCTGAGGAAACAATTGACCACTTCATTCGTATGGCTCAACCACCAGCTCCCAAGCCTGTTGACACAGACTATGAGCGCCACATCAGGAAGTTAAATCGAGCACGTCTACGTAAGGAGGCGAGCTCGGATCGAGCAAAGAAGAAGCAGCTGTCAAAAAT
Organism: Aegilops bicornis; assembly: GCA_021605145.1. NCBI lineage: Eukaryota > Viridiplantae > Streptophyta > Magnoliopsida > Poales > Poaceae > Aegilops > Aegilops bicornis. The sequence goes on from CM038675.1 coordinate 777,278,325, forward strand.
GCGGAAAACCATTCCCACTGGGAGAACAGCGGCGCAATCGATCCCTCGCTTGTTGTGCCAACAACATGTGATAAAGACGTCGCCCAATATTATTGTGGGCAAACAGTTTACGTTCCTGAGGTGGGCAATGTGGTAATAACGGAGGACCATATAATGCAGGCTGAACTTCTCAAAATCACTGTTGGACAACTCCTCGAGATCGAGCCCATGCCCGTGCTGAGAGAGGATGAAATAAAACGGAATTATGTCCGGGGCCAACCTTTAGTCGAGCCAGACAAGGTCAAGAACCTCCCAACGAGAATGTATGAATTGCATCAATGGTACATGAACATTACCAAGATTTCCGATCGATTGTCCCTCATGGTGAATGTCAAGGAGGAGCATTACTTCCATGAGAAAGCTGTGTCCGTTGAGTATTACGAAATGTTTAATTTATACAATCAAGACGCACTCGACAAATCTATCGTCAGTTGCTATTGTCCGTAAGTGATTTCTTTCTGTAATTTAAGTCTCAAGCTAGCTGTAGTGATCCTTTTGATCAATCATTACCTGTAATTATCCTCACTATATTCTTTTCTGTGGTATTATATGCAGGATGAAGATGTATGAAATGAGAAAAGGTGGACGCTTTGGCATTGGGTTCATTGACCCAAACACCGTTAATGAATACACATGGAAAATAAATGCACGTCATCAAAAGGCCGTAGAGGACAACATGCTAGAGTTCTTGAAGCGCCTCAAATACAATGAAGATATACTACTTCCTTACAACTTCAAGTGAGTCACACTGTCTTGTACTACAAATTCTCTGTTTTTGCCTACTAGCTAGCTACATGTTTTTGCTTACATATGCCTGCTTAATTAAGACATGCAAACGTGTGTGCATGCAGATTTCACTGGGTCTTGTGTATCATTAAAGTTGACGCCGGAAGAGTTGAAATACTGGACTCACTACTCAAAGAAAAAACTGACTATAACATCTTGTTTGGGATAGTCAACAGGTAATTTCAATCATTATTAACTATATATCTCGGCCTATTTAGTTCGTCATTTTTCATGATATGAACTATTTAATAACCCCTTTATTCATTTTCTTTGTCGGCGGGCAGGGCTTGGGCAAGGTTCATCAGCGTGACCCCAGGAGAATGGGAAAAAAAGCTTAAATGGTTTCGACCCAAGGTAAGTAATTAAGTAGTACTAGCTAGCTAGCTAGCTGCCATCTCTTTAATTATCATGTTTGATTAATTATTATCTGATCAAATTCCATTCTCGTAAAGGTTCTGCACTAGTGCTTCTTCCTTCTTATGACAAACCAAATATGTTCACTGCATTTTCAGCCGCATGTATGCTTTGGAAGACAAACATACATAGTTTAGTTTTGTTGTTTTCCAATTCTATTTAACAGATGCAGACCAACACATAAGTTCAAATTATTTTACTAGCACTTTTCTATTGAAAATTGTTTTCCATTAATTGTTTCTCTCTGTTGATTTATTTTTCCCTTAGCATCCATCGACCACCATTGCCCGTGACCTGACTCGCTTTCCCAAATGCACAAACAAATAATGCCTTGCATGCAGTACAAAATTTATTTCCATTCAATGCCAGCCAATGTTATTCTTACAATATGTGAACAACAGACTGGAATATTATTCCTTAGGTTCATATGTGGCATTTGCTCATTTCATTTTCAATTAAATTTGCGAGCGAGCTATTTTAGTTAGAATTCACTTTAATAAAAATGAATGATTGTTTCAAGAGTTTAGTGTGGAAAGAAACTTCCTGAGGAAAGTAGTGCAAAAGAATTTGTAGAACTTTTTTATATAGGAATAATTCACTCATACAATAAGAGCGCCTAGAAAAAATGATATGGATTCAGCCCTCTGAATTTTCAATTAAGAGATTTTGGATGAAAGATACCCTAAGGTCGAATAGAATGACCACCATGGCCACATTTATTATCGAAAGTGGTTGATGTTTGTCATGAACTATTTTGACTACAAATAATAGGAAAATAGGCCAAACATTTGCTAGACTCTGAGAGGATGCGGCGTAGGCAGACGCCGGAGTATACGTGGCATGTTGACCAGCTTATATATATTGTTTTTCTCCTGTTGCAACGCACGGGCATATTTGCTAGTAGAATAATAAAGCAAATTTAGATAGAAGTAAAACACAATGAAGCTCAATACCGACATTGGATTATAAGGCAGGATCAAACTAAGTGTGTTCATAAGACCATAAAAGATGGCCACTCAACATAAAATTCGATACCGAAGGCGAGAATACATAAAAGGTAATAAGAACAAGAAGATAATAAAGGAGAGCTAATTGTGGAGCCATAACCACTAAGCATACAGGAGAAGCTCCATTGTGTTAGCCACCTCAGTCTTGCGATGCTTGGCATCCTGTAGCCACCTCTTTCTTCAGATTTTGGAGCCTCTTAGAATATATAAATGGTATAGGTGCCCTGTCAAGGAAAAAATAGATAAATACACACTGTGTTTCTTATTTTTATTGTGGTGTCAATCGAGGAAAAAGGATGATGCACGACTACAGAACACCAAACTACAACCCGATGGTCAACCAACTATACTCAACCAAATCATAGAGGGATCTCCTGGGCACTAAGCCCTTATAAAAGGTTTTCAAGGTCTCCACTTTATCACCAGCCTACAAATAAAATATATAAGGTTGGGGGCAAGGGAAGGACTAAAATAAAAAGAAGTACTCGCTTGGTAATGCATACCGGAAAGACATGTTGCCGGTAAGGATCTCCTCTACTCAGGAAAAATAAAAAAGATAGGAGGCGCGTGGTGCCTGCCTCAACATATTGTCCATGTGCTTAAACAAAGCATTTAGTGTTGTCAAACGGGAATTAGAACGGTTGCTTGGGATGAATCAACCCTTGCCAAATGGAAACTAAAATAATTATGCAGGATAGATCAACCCAATACAGTAAGTTTAGATCAATAGCAATACAGAAGGGTGAGACAGCCCGTTATACCAAAAGCAAGGCAAGCCAGAAGTTCATGACAAAGGGGAGATATATATTTGGTGGCAAAAGTAAGCCAAAATGATGGGTTCTTGTTAAGTAGATAAAATAGTTGGGTTATTAGATAGCGAAAGCAAGCCAGAGCAGCGAATAAGATTCCTATATAGTTTTAACAATCCTATATAGTTCCGCTATAATTAAAGAACCAGCGATGCATCAATATAACTAATATACAGTAGTTAACATGAAGAATGCCGAGCAGTGCCCTTTTACAAAAGGAGAGGACAATCAGATGTTCGCATAACACATCACAGTAGCTAGTGGTATGACACATCATTTGGAAGTTATTGGGGCCAAAGCCAACCATATAGCTAAGAGAAAAAGCGCCTGCACATGAAGCATTGTCACTAACCCGGAATGAAGGGTTCTACTTTCAAGTGTTTGTGAAGAACATGGTGTATAAGTCACAACCCAGGATCACCGCAACACTTTAATATCAACATCAATACACTTCCAATACCACTAAGGGAAAATAGAGTTAAAATTCATTTCAGAACAAAATAGAAACAACTGTGGTCAAAATGCATAATCCTTGCTCAAATCAAACTGATAATCACCAGATGGTATATATTTTGGCTCTCTCCCAGATCAAATTAATTTACAATTATGGAGGATTGTTATTAACAAAGTAACCGACAAAGAAGTGATCGCCAATTGCACTGTCTACTTATGTATTTATGAATGCAAATGCAAGTGGAAGCTACCGAGGTTCGGTAAATAGGGATTGACCATTAGCTTTTTCCCGAACTGGAAGGAACAAAGTCTCACTTCTACCCAAACCGAGTGGAGACCACATCCTATCATTCTTTTGACCTCTAGATTTCATCTAATTGAGATTTTCATTCCGTCATTTCAAGGAAATGGTGTACACCAATTTAAGAAGTCTAGGAGTATGTCCTAAAAAAAGTTTAAGGTGTGCATATCGTTACAAGCTTGAAATACTGACATAAAAGCTTGAAATATGAGATTGTGCGTGTAAAAATAAATAAGAAATTATATGTCAAACAAATTTATGTTTTCTGCCATTCTAGAAATTCTAATTTCTTAATGAGCCGACTTGCACACGTCTCTCTCCGAAGGAAAGACCATTTCTAATTACAGAAAAAGGATATGTACAATGGTAGACATATGTGTTGGTCGATAATACCTCAAATGGCGCACCACTGAGATTTTCCATTACCAGCTTCTTATGGATCAGTTATACGGAGCTCTCTACTTGTGCCTGGCTTGGCAGCTTCCTCTAGACCAGCAATAAAATTAATAGATTAAGAGAGTACCTCAGCAAACTCAAGATTAATTTATACTCCGTAAACTAATATAAGTTCAGGGAGGTAGTACCTAAACAGATCCATAAAATATTTTATTCTTTCTAGAAAATGTAGAATTATCCAACATGTAAGGGGTGAACCACCATCACGACACCAGCATCTAGAATAAGTTGATTTGCAGAAGCATTGCCACTAAGAATAATGCATAACAATGATTTTTTCCTACATATAAGGGGAGGCCTCAAACTTAATCCTTTACTTCCATAGCACATCATACAATGCCCCCTTAAAATAGTTCTTCAAAATACCATGCAAGCGCCATATCGAATGGGGAGCAACGGAGGAGGCCACCCGCGACCACGGCGACCGACCAAGGCATCGTTGTTCCGTCCAGCTCGGCCATGTGCGGGGCGTCGACATCATTGTGTAGGTACCGGTGGTCGTCCTCGTCCATGGAGGATTCCTGCTGCTCCGATTCAAAGAAACAAGTAAGGGGATCAATCAATCTATGGAGAGAAGGAAGACAAGGAGACACGCACGTACACGTACTGCTGCTAGTATATAAAGAAATCAACCAAGCCGTATGTGTGTGTGCTTGAGTACGTGTGTGGTTGGGCTCCTGGAGTACACGAGCTAGTGTTCTAACTAAACTGAAACAGAGCATGCCATAGGAGAGCAACCTAGAGCACAGAGCATGCCATAAGAAAGCAACCTAGAGCAGAGCAACTATAACTTGGAAAAATCTCACAACCGAGAGAGAGAGATGGACCTAGTTTGCCGATCTACCATGCATCGTTACTCTATAATTTATAGAGCTGGCAGCCTAACATGCTACTGCCATCAGCGGTAACCAATGAAATTAAAAAAGCACCGAAACTACTGATTCTAACCAAAGAAGTTTGAGGAACATATTTCTATTTGTTTTACAATCTGAAAACGGCTATTCTGGAGTGTGCAGTGGTCACTCAAAAATAAAGAATACATATACCTGACCTGCGAAAAACAACTAGCACAACACAATGGTGTAATCGAAGTGGCGATTGGCAACCCACAAGGCACTACATATCAGACAGACTAATATATTTTCCACTGCTATGATGGAGCATTTAGATGATGGGTAATAGCAGTATGACATTGTAGACATGTTTTTAAGTGAGATCAGATATGTTTTGTAGAAAAGAGTGCTCTAGCTAGAAATAAAGTGTCAAGCCACCTTCTGTTCAGCATAAATAAAATAGAAACCTAGTTTTGTGTATTCTACATGATCACGGTACGAAGATAGATTCAGAGCAGCAACCGGTACATGATCTACCTTGCTCTCCGGGGATACGGTCTAACAGAGACCCTGTGCGCTGGCCCCGTTTAGTGTCTACACCATACACAATTTAACTGATGGCATAACTTATGTTGAAGGCATGATGCCAAGCATGTACAGAGAGTTAGTTTAGGAGGCATCTACTATTTTGTAAACACACATAAGATATTCAGTTCAGGAGGTTTGTCAATTTGACAAACATGTGATTAGCATGCAACTCAGCAATTGTATCAAAAGAAGGCACCAACCTATGGAACCTGCATAAACCAATACAATGGAGGAAAGGCAGCAGCAACCACTTTATTAGTGTAACCTACAAGTACAGAAATCATTTTTGAAATCCCACAATTACGTAACCTAACCATAATATACTCAACATATATGTATTAGCAATGCACAAATACATCGAGTGGGGTACCATCGGCAGAAACTACACATGTTAACTCCTTGCTTCAGCAGTCATTTTTGTTCCAGCATAATTGACAGGAAATACAGAAGCGCTGGCATACTTCCCTTATTTGAAGAGGATCAAAGACTATCAAGCAATTGTGGGGGTTGGCATGCTAATCGAAACGCAGGTGCTTTGTGATCAACAGTTGTTTCACATTGTACAGAGATTAGGACTCAAAAATACCTATGGTCGGGCATAATGCAAGCATGAATTTTGTACCTGAGGGTCCATTGATGCAATCACTCTCTTCTTCTCCTTGGATACCCATTCCTTGATGTCTGGCCGCTGCTTCCACGACACAGGCTCCCTTCAGGATTAAAAAATGACATCATATGAACCCACTGTCTCCCCAATACTACAGCCACTACTAATTAATGGGGAAATTAGAAAAGGCAGGGATGGGGATCTGCTATACCTAGGGGCGTGCAGAGGTAGCAGAGGCTGAGCTCCTCCTTGTGCATGTGCCGGATCTCCTCGTCCAAGGCAGACGACAGTGAGCTCACCAATCAAACCCTAGGTCAAGGCCAGGGGAGGTGGAGGCGAGGCGTGCCAGCCGGGATCTCGATCCAACTCCTGCCGGCCAGCCCTATCGTCGCTGGCGAGACCATGCCGCCCCAGCGTGCCTACCTCCTCCTATCCTCCCTCCACATCTTCTCTTCTGCAGGAACACGCTTCCTGACCTTGGGCTCTAGGTTCCGAGCACGTCGATGTGCCGGACCGCCAATCCTTGCAACTTATTCTGCATAAGCACGACACTAAATTAACATGACCACGCCATGAAAACAAACCAAGGCGTCCCAAATGAACGAGTGTCATCTGTGCAGAACACCAGATCTCAAATAAGATGCACCAACATGTTCAGTTCTTGCTGCTCACTACTTCTGGTGACTAAATCAGAATAATGCCCAAACAACATATCACATTTTTTCCATGTAAATATACAGATGTATGCTAACTTCTGACAAAGCTCAGAGCTTTCTACTCATCATCACTTGTAGACAAACTATAGTGAATACAAAGGAACAATTTAACAACTGGCGTACTGAGCCAACCAAATAGATTCAAGAATATGTGCCCAGGTACTTAGTCCGAGCCTGATTTTGTTTCCAAAACCTCCTTTACTATACATATAGAATCCACGGGAAACCTCACCTTAATCGACTGCATGAGGTTGTCCTTGTCCTAGAACCTGAGCTCTCCATCAAAGCCACTACAAAAACCAATGAGACAAAAAAAACCGAGTTCTTTCCCATCAAAAGATGCACATTCTTTATTTTACCACATCCGCATCTAATTGTTCGCTTAATAGTTGATGCTATTCTGAACCTTGACCCTTCATCCTCACTGATGAACTGATAATTGTCTGGTCTCAAAACTGTAGAATTAATTAGAAAAGGGATGATACATTCATAAGAGTCTAGTAGTTATTACAATAGATTGATCAACAAATCATTATAGGCACCAATTAACAACCATTGCCTTCAGAGGAAGAGGTATAGGAAAATAATTTTGTGAGATATCAGACTTGAATTATAAACTAAAGTATTGCGATGAGGGCTTTTGTGCATATAAAAAACAAGAGATATATATATTCTAGACGTTCCAAATGTCCCAATCATACTTGTATATATATGAACCACACTTAATAGTAACATGTAAGTTACACAGTCAATTCGATCACAAGTTTAGAACTACTTGGCAGAGTAAATAAATATGGGAAGGGCACCAATGTGACACACAAACATGTTTGGTAAGCGGAGCCATATCACACCCTTCCGAACAACCATTAGGGTTAATTACAATTGAGAACTAAATCAACAAATGATTAGCTCCGTTCAATACAACAACGCTGGTCTACCAGCACGACCAAATCATAGTTATAGTACTGAGCCGGCACCGGATCTATAAAATAACTTAACTAATACAACAACCAAGCAAACTATGAGATTGTATGGGACACCACAAAATTTTGCAATTTCCTAAATCAAGTCAAAGAAAAGCAACTTATTCAGAAAGTACCAAACCGACCTCCACAACTACCATCTACCTCCGGATCAGTATTTTCATAGATTGCCTCGTAGTACTTTGGCACCTTCTACAGAAAAGTATCATATTTAGCAATTAGCAACAGACTGATGGCGCGAGGGCGAGCAGAGCTACGGGTCGAGCACTCTGCGGGGTCGGAGCAGGAGGGCTCAGGAGCCGCCGCCGTGCCCGGGGACGAGCTCGCGGACGGGAAGGGTGGGCGCCCACTTGCCGTCGCGCAGTGATACGTCTCCAACGTATTTATAATTTTTGATTGCTCCATGCTACTTTATCTACTGTTTTAGGAAATATTGGGCTTTATTATCCACTTTTATATTATTTTTGGGACTAACCTATTAACCGGAGGCCCAGCCCAGATTTGTTGTTTTATGCCTATTTCTGTGTTTGGGAAAAGGAATATCGACGGAGTCAAAGCGAACGAAATCAACTGGAGAAGTTATTTTTGGAAGGAAACCCACCTGATGGAATTGGACCCCACGTCAGAAGATACAGGAGGTGCTCACGAGGGTGGGGGCGCGCCCTCCCCCCCTGGGCGCGCCCCCCTGCCTCGTGGGGCCCCCGTAGCTCAAGTGACGTACTCCTTTCACCCATATATACCTACGTACCCTAAAACTTCCGGAACAGAAGATAGATCGGGAGTTCCGCCGCCGCAAGCCTCCAGAACCACCAAAAACCAATCGAGACCCCTTTCCGGTACCCTGCCGGAGGGGGGATCCATCTCCGGTGGCCATCTTCATCATCCCGGCGCTCTCCATGACGAGGAGGGAGTAGTTCACCCTCGGGGCTGAGGGTATGTACCAATAGCTATGTGTTTGATCTCCCTCTCTCGTGTTCTTGAGGTGATACGATCTTGAGGGATCGGGAGCTTTGCTATTGTAGTTGGATCTTGTGATGTTTCTCCCCCTCTACTCTCTTGTGATGAATTGAGTTTCATCTTTGAAGTTATCTTATCGGATTGAGTCTTTTATGAGAACACTTGATGTATGTCTTGGTGATCAACTTGCGGGTTTCGTGACATTGGGAACCTATGCATAGGGGTTGGCACACGTTCTTGACTCTCCGGTAGAAACTTTGGGGCACTCTTTGAAGTACTTTTATGTTGGTTGGATGAATCTGAGATTGTGTGATGCATATCGTATAATCATGCCCACGGATACTTGAGGTGACAATGGAGTATCTAGGTGACATTAGGGTTTTGGTTGATTTGTGTCTTAAGGTGTTATTCTAGTACGAACTCTTTTATAGATTGATCCGAAAGAATAGCTTTGAGGTGGTTTCGTACCCTACCATAATCTCTACGTTTGTTCTCCGCTATTAGTGGCTTCGGAGTGACTCTTTGTTGCATGTTGAGGGATTGTTATATGATCTATCTATGCTATTATTGTTGAGAGAACTTGCACTAGTGAAAGTATGAACCCTAGGCCTTGTTTCCTATAATTGCAATACCGTTTACGCTCACTTTTACCACTTGTTACCTTGCTGTTTTTATATTTTCAGATTGCAATTACCTTTATCTACCATCCATATTGCACTTGTATCACCATCTCTTCGCCGAACTAGTGCACCTATACAATTTACCATTGTATTGGGTGTGTTGGGGACACAAGAGACTTTTTGTTATTTGGTTGCAGGGTTGTTTGAGAGAGACCATCTTCCTCCTACGCCTCATGGATTGATAAACCTTAGGTCATCCACTTGAGGAAATTTGCTACTGTCCTACAAACCTGTGCACTTGCAGGCCCAACAACGTCTACAAGAAGAAGGTTGCGTAGTAGACATCAAGCTCTTTTCTGGCGCCGTTGCCGGGGAGGCTAGGTAAGTGAAGGTATATCTTTAGATCTTGCAATCAAATCTTTTTGTTTCTTGTTTTAGCACTAGTTAGTTTATAAAAAGAAAACTAACAAAAAATGGAATTGAGTTTGTCTCATACGCTTCATCTTTTTAATATCTTTCGTGAGTATGATGGAAAGGAAAACTGTGCCAAAGTAGAAGAAGAATGCATTAAATTGTTTGGCATTAAATCTTTGAATGATGAGCATGATTGCAATGTTGTTAGTACAAATTCTTTGAATATCCATGATGCTAATGATGATTGCACTAGTTATGATGAAAATGTCTCCTATAAACATGTCAATTTTTGTTGAGTGCATTGGGTTTGTAAGTACACACCAAATAGGGAAGATAGATATTGCAAGAGGCATAAGTACTTAGAAACCAAATTGTTGCAAAAAGAGCTAGATGAATGTGCTGAAAGATTCAATATTTATAGTACCCTTGTGAACTTTGCAATGAACATGGTCATTTAAAGCTCAATGCTATTTGTTTCATGATCAAGTCGTTTCCAAATATTGTGATAATTTGATTACCCTTGAGCATCATAAAGAGCTTAGCCTTCTTTTGGGGTATGAAGAAATGAAACGTATAACTGAGGGTATTCCAAAATTTAATCTTGATAGATTTCTTGATTTTGATCTAGAAAAGATTTATATGTATTGTGCGAGGAATTGCATTGAAAATCCTTATATTGCCAATTACATAAAGAAAAGAAAACAAATAGAAGATGAAGAGAATACTAATGAAAGGGAAGAGACTTCCCAATCTCCTCCGATTATTTCTTATGATGAATCAGGTAACGAGGAGGATCTTTCTATTCAACCAATCTCATCAATAAGGAGCTCAAAGAGGAAGGTTGAACCTACACATAATGTGAAGAAGAAAAAGAAAAGAAGGAGCAACAAAGGTAAAAAGGTATCCATCCCAAATGATGTTGCTCCTACTACTACTTGTGATGATGATAATTGCTATACTATTGGTGCTATCCATGTTTTTAATGATGAGAGTGATTATGCTTATGATATGAAAGGGCCCAAGCTTGGGGAAGCTATGTTTGATGAGTATGATATTTTTTAGAATATATTTTCTGGAATTAATGTTTGTCCCAAGCTTGGGGATGCTATGTTTAATGAAGATGATATGTTTAGCATCCCAAGTTTTGATATGCAAAGTTGTTATGATGATAGCATGCCTCCTACCTATGATGGTTATATTGATGAAAGTGGGTTTGAAAGAGTGTCAACTTTAGGAATTAGTGATCCCACTATTTTGGAGGATGTTGAATCTTATTGTAATGAATATGAAAGTGGATTTGGAAGAGTGTCAACTTTATTTAGTGATTCCACTATCTTGGGAGAGGTTTCAATCGATTATGATGAGAACGAAGTTGCTACTTATGATGATTATTGTGATGAAACTTATGCTATAAAAAGTAGTGATGATTATATTTACAAATCTTGTCATGATTATGATTACCCTTTTTATGAACATTACTCTTTTAATGTGGAAACAATTTTTAGTGTTCAAGTCTCTTATGATACTCCCACTATTCCGAATGAGAAGAATTTTCTTATGTGGAGAGTAGTAAATTTTCTATGCTTGTAGATCATGAAAAGAATGCTTTAGGTGCTGGTTATATTGTTGAATTCATTCATGATGCTACTGAAAATTATTATGAGGGAGGAATATATGCTTGTAGGAATTGCAATAATATCAAGTTTCCTCTCTATGTGCTTAAAGTTTTGAAGTTATGCTTGTTTTACCTTCCTATGCAAGTTGATTCTTGTTCCCATAAGTTGTTTGCTCACAAAATCCCTATGCATAGGAAGTGGGTTAGGCTTAAATGTTCTAGTCATATTCTTCATGATGCTCTCTTTATGTTTCAATTCTTATCTTTTATGTGAGCATCATTGAAATCATCATGCCTAGCTAGGGGCGTTAAACGATAGCGCTTGTTGGGAGGCAACCCAATTTTATTTTAGTTTCTTGCTTTTTGGTTCTGTTTAGGAATAAATAATCCATATATCTTCTGTTTAGATGTGTTTTTGTGTTTTAATTAGTGTTTGTGCCAAGTAGAACCTTTGGGAAGACTTGGGTGAAGTCTTTATGATCATGCTGTAAAAAAAAGAAACTTTAGCGCTCACGAGATTAGCTATACCGTTTTACTGGAGAGTGCTATTTAGTTGATTCTTTTTGCAGATGATTACTAGACAAATTCCTCAGGTCCACCAATTTATTTTAGAATTTTTGGAGTTCCAGAAGTTTGCGTTAGTTACAGATTACTACAGACTGTTCTGTTTTTGACAGATTCTGTTTTCATTGTGTTGTTTGCTTATTTTGAGGAATCTATGGCTAGTAAAATAGTTTATAAACCATAGAGAAGTTGGAATACAGTAGGTTTTACACCAATATAAATAAAGAATGAGTTCATTACAGTAACTTGAAGTGGTGTTTTGTTTTCTTTCGCTAACGGAGCTCACGAGTTTTCTATTAAGTTTTGTGTGGTTGAAGTTTTCAAGTTTTGGGTAAAGATTCGATGGACTATGGAATAAGGAGTGGCAAGAGCCTAAGCTTGGGGATTCCCAAGGCACCCCAAGGTAATATTCAAGGATAACCAAGAGCCTAAGCCGCATCCCCTCTTTCGTCTTCGTTCATCGGTAACTTTACTTGGAGCTATATTTTTATTCACCACATGATATGGGTTTTGCCTGGAGCGTCATGTCATTTTGTTTTGTTTTGCTTTCTTTTAGTTAGATTAGTGTTTTGCATCTCTAGTTTCAATAAAAAAAAGTCAAGGATAGCCTTTGCCATGCTTATTTTGCTAGTATACATATTGCTGTTTGAAAAACAGAAAGTTTACCGCTGTTGCAAAAATTCCTTAGAAAAGTCAGAGAGTGGTATAATGTTGAATCTTTTTGCATATTGAGCTATGATAAAATTATTATAGTGGGAATTTTAGTTCATAATCTTTGGAGTTAGGTAAGTATTGATACTCTTGCATTCTTTACAGACTGTACTGTTTTGGCAGATTGCTGTTATGTTTGCATTGTTTGCATATGTTTGCTTGTTTAATGATTCTATTTGATGATAGGAGTATTAAATATGCAGAGGCATTTAGTATGAAATGTTGAATAATAATTTTATTGATTTGCTACAGTAGAAAATGATAAGGTTTTGCATTGGTTTATACTAACCTATCTCACGAGTTCTTGTTGAGTTTGTTGTGAATGAAGCTTTTGATAAAAAGAGAAACCATGATGTGAGAGGAATTAAGGAGACACAAAATTTCAAGCTTGGGTATGCCCAAGGCACCCCAAGATAATATTTCAAGAAGTCTCAAGCATCTAAGCTTGGGGATGCCCCGGTAGGCATCCCACCTTTCTTCTTCAACAACTATCGGTTAGTATTGGTTGAGCCTAAGTTTTTGCTTCTTCACATGAGTTGTGCTATCCTTGCATTGTAGTTTTCTTTACCTTTGCTTGTTGTTTGAATAAAGTACCAAGGTCTGAATTCTTTAATGAGAGAGAGCCATACATAAATTGGAATTTGTTAGAATACTCAATGTGCTGCACAAATATCTTTTGAGCGTGATAATTTTTGCTCTAGTGCTTCACTTATATCTTTTAGAGCACAATGGTGGTTTTATTTTGAAGAAATATATGAACTCTCATGATTCACTTATATTATTTTGAGAGTCGTTAATAGCATGGTAATTTGCTTAATGTTAATATACTTGGTGTTCAAGATATGTGAAACTTTCTTTTGAGTGCGTTGAATACTAAGATAAGTTTGATGCTTGATAACTGTTTTGAGATATGGAGGTGATAATATCAAAGTCATGCTAGTTGAGTAGTTGTGAATTTGATAAATGCTTGTGTTGAAGTTAGCAAGTCCCGTAGCATGCACGTATGGTTAAAGTTGTGTAACAAATTTGAAACATGAAGTGTACCTGGCTTGTGCATCCTTATGAGTGGCGGTCGGGGACGAGCGATGGTCTTTTCCTACCAATTTATCCCCCTAGGAGCATGTGCATAGTACTTGCTTTTTGATGACTTCTAAATTTTTGCAATAAGTATATGAGTTCTTTTGACTAATGTTGAGTCCATGGATTATACACACTTTTACCTTTCCGCCATTGCTAGCCTCTTGATGCCGTGCATTGCCCTTTCTCACCACGAGAGTTGGTGCAAACTTCGCTGGTGCATCCAAACCCCGTGATACGATACGCTCTATCACACATAAACCTCCTTATATCTTCCTCAAAAAAGCCACCATACCTACCTATTATGGCATTTCCATAGCCATTCCGAGATATATTGCCATGCAACTTTCCACCGTTCCGTTCATCATTATTATGACATACATTACTTTTGTCATATTGCCATTGCATGATCATGTAGTTGACATCGTATTTGTGGCAAAGCCACCATGCATTATTTTCATACATGTCACTCTTGATTCATTGCACCATCCCGATACATCACGGAGGCATTCATATAGAGTCATATCTTGTTCTAGTTTCGAGTTGTAATCCTTATGTTGTAATCAATAGAAGTGTGATGATCATCATTATTAGAGCATTGCCCAAAAAAAGAGAAAGGCCAAAAAAAAAGGCTAAAAAAAAGAGAAAGGCCAAGAAAAGGACCAAAAAAAGAAAATAAATAAAAAGGGCAATGCTACTATCTCTTTTTCCACACTTGTGCTTCAAAGTAGCACCTTGTTCTTCATGTAGTGAGTCTCATATATTGTGCTTCAAAGTAGCACCATGATTTTCATATAGTGAGTCTTATAAGTTGTCCTTTTTATACTAGTGGGAATTTTTCATTATAGAACTTGGCTTGTATATTCCTCGATGGGCTTCCTCAAATGCCCTAGGTCTTCATGAGCAAGCAAGTTGGATGCACACCCACTAGTTTTATTTTGTTGAGCATTCATAGCTCTAGTGCATCCGTTGCATGGCAATCCCTACTCCTCATGTTGACATCAATTGATGGGCATCTCCATAGCCCGTTGATTATCCTCGTCAATGTGAGACTTTCTCCTTTGTCTTCTCCACACAATCCCCATCATCATATTCTATTCCACCCATAGTGCTATATCCATGGCTCACGCTCATGTATTGCGTGAAGGTTGAAAAAGTTTGAGATTATTTAAGTATGAAACAATTGCTTGGCTTGTCATCGGGGTATAGAAGTTGGGAACATCTTTGTGTGACGAAAATGAAGCAGAGCCTAACTATATGATTTTGTAGGGATGAACTTTCTTTTGCCATGCTATTTTGAGAAGACATGATTGCTTTGATTAGTATGCTTGAAGTATTATTATTTTTGTGTCAATATGAACTTTTATTTTGTAATCTTTCGGATCTGAATATTCATATCACAAGTAAGAAGAATTACATTGAAATTATGCCAAAGTATCACTCCGCATCAAAAATTCTTTTTTATCATTTACCTACTCAAGGAGGAGCAGGAATTAAGCTTAGATGCTTGATACGTCTCCAACGTATCTATAATTTTTATTGCTCCATGCTACTTTATCTATTGTTTTAGGCAATATTGGGCTTTATTATCCACTTTTATATTATTTTAGGACTAACCTATTAACCAGAGGCCCAGCCTGATTTGCTGCTTTTATGCCTATTTCAGCGTTTCGAGGAAAAGGAATATCGACGGAGTCAAAACGGAACGAAATCAATCGGAGAAGTTATTTTGGAAGGAAACCCACCTGATGGACTTGGACCCCACGCCGAAGATACGGAGGTGCTCACGAGGGTGGGGCGCGCCCTCGGGCGCGCCCCCCTTCCTCGTGGGGCCCCCGTAGCTCCACCAACGTACTCCTTTCACCCATATATACCTCACGCCCTAAAACTTCCGTAACAGAAGATAGATCAGAATTCCGCCGCCGCAAGCCTCCGTAACCACCAAAAACCAATCGGGACCCCTTTCCTGCCCACGGAGGGGGATCCATCTCCGTGGCCATCTTCATCATCCGGCGCTCTCCATGACGAGGAGGAGTGGTTCACCCTCGGGGCTGAGGGTACGTGCGGTAGCTATGTGTTTGATTTCTCTCTCTCTCTCGTGTTCTTGAGGTGATACGATCTTGATGTATCGCGAGCTTTGCTATTGTAGTTGGATCTTATGATGTTTCTCCCCCTCTACTCTCTTGTGATGAATTGAGTTTCCCCTTTGAAGTTATCTTATCGGATTGAATCTTTTATGAGAACACTTGATGTATGTCTTGGTGATCAACTTGCGGGTTTCGTGACATTGGGAACCTATGCATAGGGGTTGGCACACATTCTTGACTCTCCGGTAGAAACTTTGGGGCACTCTTTGAAGTACTTTTATGTTGGTTGGATGAATCTGAGATTGTGTGATGCATATCGTATAATCATGTCCACGGATACTTGAGGTGACAATGGAGTATCTAGGTGACATTAGGGTTTTGGTTGATTTGTGTCTTAAGGTGTTATTCTAGTACGAACTCTTTTATAGATTGATCCGAAAGAATAGCTTTGAGGTGGTTTCGTACCCTACCATAATCTCTACGTTTGTTCTCCACTATTAGTGGCTTTGGAGTGACTCTTTGTTGCATGTTGAGGGATTGTTATATGATCTATCTATGTTATTATTGTTGAGAGAACTTGCACTAGTGAAAGTATGAACCCTAGGCCTTGTTTCCTATAATTGCAATACCGTTTACGCTCACGTTTACCACTTGTTACCTTGCTGTTTTTATATTTTCATATTGCAATTACCTTTATCTACCATCCATATTGCACTTGTATCACCATCTCTTCGCCGAACTAGTGCACATATACAATTTACCATTGTATTGGATGTGTTGGGGACACAAGAGACTTTTTGTTATTTGATTGCAGGGTTGTTTGAGAGAGACCATCTTCCTCCTACGCCTCTCGTGGATTGATAAACCTTAGGTCATCCACTTGAGGGAAATTTGCTACTGTCCTGCAAACCTGTGCACTTGCAGGCCCAACAACGTCTACAAGAAGAAGGTTGTATAGTAGACATCACGCAGCACGGCGGCGTGGTCGGAGGAGAGGAGACGCGGGATGGCGCAGCACGCCGCCTTGCCCTGCTGCTGCTCCTCCCTGCTGCCGCCGCCGTCGTGCTCCTCGTCCTCCCTCAGCTGCTGCTCATCGTTGTTGGGGAGGGAGGAGGGGGCTTTGTTGCGGTGGATCTGCTGCCGACGGCGTGGGGAGGCGGGTGGCGGTGACGGTGATGTGGCTGCCGAGGCGGGGGAGGAGGCGCGGGAGGAGGAGGGAGGCGGCGGGCGGAAGGGAGAGAGGAGGAGGCGGCTAGGTCTCCGCCATAGGAGCGCCCCCCTTTTATACCCCTGTATGCAGAATGACCAAAATACCCCGGTGGGGGCACGGTATTTACATTTTGCTGCCATTACTATTCATTCCAGCAGTGTTCATCTTAGATCCAATGGCCCAGGTTCATCCAGATCTTGATCCGACGCCCAGAAACGCATCAAGCAAACCGATCCGACGGCCGAGAGTCGCTGATCTCTAAGGAGCCGTGTAGGAGCTTTCATCTCGTTACGGCCCAAGCCTCTTAGCGACGGGCCTCTACTCTGCTCCTCTCGTTGTAAGTTAGCCTTTAAAGTTTATACTTGAATTTGAATCACAACATAACAAGCGGATTCTTTCAAGTTTCACCAATCATTCCCAAATTTAGTGCGGGACAAATCATGACCAGTCAAATGGCCTAGGCCTCCCAACGATTTCACCCTTCTTATTTAATCTCTACTTTTTTTAGTTGTGTATACTCTTCAATTTGGTTCTGCATACCCGATAACCAAATCAATTAGATTAAATACTGAAATGTCTTACAACATTCAATTTGATATTAAAATAAAGTGTTTTAACCAAAATATTGATTAGAAACGGACTAAATCAATAAAATAATAAAATATAATTGTTGTTTGTAGTTAGAGTTAAACTGGGCCGTGGCACGCCTAGGATTGTCGTGTTTTTTTACCTATGGTCGCTTTACAGTTAATATATCATGTTGATTAAAAAATTAAATTTATCCTGAAACTATCTGCCTAGCAAATGTCTTTAAGCCACGCCTCGCGCACGTGGAAAGAAATTATCTCCGTGCTTGCACTGGATGATAGTTTCCACATGATTCACGCCTCCGTTTTTATCTTTGCCTAATTAATATATCGAGAGACCAAGAGACAGGAGATAACGAATAGCGAAAGGTTTTCTCGAGCGGCCTTTGAATAAAGGACATCGCCAAAGTTGACATCTCATCTTTGCCTAAAATTTTGCCTAATACCTAAAATTTTGTGCTTTTGTTTGGCTTGGCCCGTTCAACTTTTTGTTTTAAGGCAACAGGCGGCCCACATTCACTTAGTTAATGTGCAACTGTATGAGGTATAGTGGTGTGCTCCCACATGGAAAACCACAAATGAAAATAAATGTATTTTATATTAAACATTTATACTTTTGTATAGTTACTTTACGATGTTACAATCTTAACGAGTATAGTTTACGTAGTTAACATGTTTATTAGTTATAGTGTTACACAATTGTTGCATTGCAGTAATTTTAATAAAGATAACCCCATCTATTATTATTTATTAATGCATAAACTATAATGTGAATTATGTGTTGTGTGTGTGTGTGAGTGTTATGTATATTTTTATATATTTTAATGCCATGGTAGAGATATCTAAAACTACGATCAAACAAAAATCTTAATAGCAAATTCTAGTATGATGATGTATTCATAATTGTAGAATCTACTAGAGTATTAAGTTGAACCATTAGCATTGAACCTTGACCATTGTTTCCATTGTCAAATGTGGCTTGCAAATTCTGGTCTGTCTATTAATAACTTGCCAACATGTGTATGTTTTATACTTTGTATTGAAATAACATCACTTAATTGAGTTATCAATGGACATATAAATAACATCACTTAATATTTTATCGTAAAAAAAAAGAATCTAAACGGCGCAAAGTGCTAAGAGTGAACTACCACATACAATAGGGGGGCTGTTATTCTACGCATTCAGCAAGAGATGGTCGCTAAAACATGTAGTGGGCTGTCCCAACCAGTGTGCTTCGTGCGGCTCATGGAGAAAATTGGTGATATTCAATCCTGAGTAAAAAGAAAGATGATGGGAAAACTAGCAACTACTGGCTCAAAAAGATAAATCATTTATTATAGGACAAAAATTATTAAAAATTTAATTTTATGAATTGACAAGTTGTTCATGATTTATTTTTAAAACATTCATAGATTTTAAATAGTGTTCAGAATTTACAAAATATTTACGAATTGTAAGAAATGTTCGTTATGTTTAAAAATAAAAAATACATGAAAGAAAAATGTTCATGAAAATTTAAAAATGCAAGCCTTTTAGAAATCATATACTTAATAAATAATTCATTGATGAATTTAAAGCATTGTTCATTAATTAGAAAAAAATCATATACCAAAAAGATGTTCACAGAAGAAAACTAGAAAAAAAATGATAGTTGGGCTGACATATTACGCAGACCCCTGAGCGTTATCAGCAACAATCTATCGCAGTGACCGTAAAATAAGAAATTTCTAATTAGAGTTAGCCAAATTCGGCACTGCCTTGGAGTCCGAAAGCCAACATGTGTGTCTAGAGTATTATCTAATCTAATGAAATAGATTTCGTGCTAACACGAAAAGCACAAATGCTGGAAGATTTGTTGCTCCATGTTGTCTCACAGTTCCATCAAATGTGTGAAGTCTACTATTGTGTATTGTCACAAACTCACAATGTGCAAAGGAAACTAAGTTGTAAACGCTGCAAAGGTACATGGATTTTCTGCTCAAGATCAAATTCTCCCTCGTAAACAATACAATATAATAAATAGTAAAAAAACTGTTTTTTAACAAACATGGACAAATTGTTTACATATTTACAAATTTCCGTTTAGCAAACCTATTCATAAACGCTCTGGGCCAAGAAAAAGACGATATTAAAGCATTTTGGAGCTTTCTTTTAAAACATTAAGAATATTTTGTCTTCACAAAATTCTGCATGTATTTATGTAGACAATTCCTCAATGTTTGTTGCCAAAAAGTTTTGAATTTTTTTAAACTTCAAAAAATAAAAATGAAATCCCTCACAGGTGGAGTTTGAGCTCACGAACAAAAGAACGCTTTCGGCGAAGGAAGAACGGGTTCCTTTAAAGACTCATGGAGCCAAGAGTCGTGCAGTTCCGTGTGCCTTCCCAATGCAGAATACATTGACGCTGGCCATGTTCGTGGTATTTTTGTGTCTGTTCTCCGTCAAACTCCTGCCTGCTAAACAGTGCCTCAACTGGATTTTACAGTGATGACCTGAAGAGCGCACAAGCTCCTCGGAAGTCAGAGCCACCCTAGAAGAACAATCAACGCTTTGCGAGTCAGGAGATCAGCAGCGGGGCACGGAGCAACAACTTGTTTTACTGCTAGACCTGACGCTGGTTTACAAGTTAGAACTCAACGCCAGCTGAATAAACAAAACTAGGCAAAAGCGAAAGAGATTGTGCAAGATACTTGATGGCATAGAAATGTAAATGCAAGCTCGTGGTTCACCCATTCTAAACAAAATGTCCACCATTACAACAAATTCATCAAACCGTAGGACAACACTGAAGGAATTAATGCAGCATAAAAGCCAGCTGCTAGCTAAACTTGAAATAACACACACTGCCCTAAGTGCTTAAACGACATCAGAAGCACCCATGGTGGTGGACTGGTGGTAGTAGTGGAGGTGGCCTCAGGCCTACTGACAATCCCCAAATGGGTGAGCAGTGCCCACAGGAGCGTTACCAGCTCGCCGCCCCGGGCGATCGCCTCTGCGTGCCCGTCAAGGCTATCCCATGGAGCGATGTACAGCAACATCTTGCACCAAAATTTGGCCAGAGCCTCCTCTCCAAGCAACGACTCCACCAGTTGATCGCCGAGATTTGCACCATCCTTGAGCACCTCATGCTTTGATCTCGCACCCAGCAACTCGACCAAGTGTCGATATTGCAGCTCAGGTGTTGGCTTGGTGACGCGGCCGGAGAGGACGCGCTCTGCGTCTTTCTTGGTGGCCTTGTACATGTCATTGCTCCATGCATCGTCATCAGGAAGTAGCTCGGGGGAATATGCCATCAAATAGGCGCAATAGCGTGACAAGTGGGCGGCGACACTTGCATGGCCAGAAGAGTGTGGGTATCTCACCTCAAAGATGCTTGTGGCGATGTGCCAAGAAAGTAAGGCGTCGGATGTACCTTTGGCGTTGCGTGCTTGGAGGAAGTTGTCACCAACCTGAATGCCCAGCTGCTGCAGAGACATCATGCCGTTTCTCAGATCTACCTTGATGCTTCTCAGTGTGTTGACAATGGCAGCCTTCACTTCTCTAGGTACCTTGACGTTATTCTTTTGCTCAGGCAGGTGAATGAGACGCCTGAGAAGAGCCAACGGAGTTTTTCTTCGGCGGAGCACTAGGATTGAGCACTGGCTCATTTTATCCTGCCAAGGCTCCACTAGCTTGCATCTACACTGCAGCAATAAGCCAATCCATTTTGGCAATGTAGGATATTCACGCGAGGAAATATAGCGGCACAATAAGGCTACTTTAGTCCAGTCAGAGCAGATGTAGGACGCAATTTCCCTCGCTTCGAAAAGCATGACTAATGCACCAAGTGAAAGCAATGGCAATACATCAGACAAAAAACTTCCAAAATATATGGTATCACCAGTTCCATAGGGATTTCCAATACAATTCACTTGACAAAGAACCTGCCATTCAACTCCACTTGCCACTCCACTTTGCCACGAGATATGCCATCAAAATCATTGTGATAAATAAGCAGTAACCAATGCTTAAGATGGAAATGGATATGCTCCAGATTGGTATCCAGCTCTTGGAGTATGAGATTGGAAGGGATGAATAATAATAATCGTGAAGAAAAGAAAGCTCAGATGCAATCACCCCCAATATCTGCGTATCACCACTATCCTCGAGGAGCACATGCCATAAGAAGTTTTGAGCCTTCATGAATCCAGCTTCAGTGACGGTATATTTTGCAAAATGACACCGTAACATCTTGAACAATACAAATGAAAAACATAGATCTTTGAGCTGAGTTTTTGACTTGAGAAGAATGCCATCCAACTCCCAAACTTTGTCAATGGTCACTAAACCCGTGTTGTTGTTTATCCTTGTCCTATCAGCTGTATTGAACATACAGTAACCATGGGGCTGCTTCTCTACCAACATAGTGTCCTCCCTTGAAACAATTAGGGGAGGTGTATGCTCACCGGCCACCTCAGCATGATAACTTCTATCTGGTAGCTGCTCCATGTATCCAACAATAAGACGAGGATTGCGTCCAAATGCAAATGATTGTTTGGCATGGTACTAGGCATAATACTTCAAGACTATTTTGGCAAAGATAAGTGGAAATGGTGAAAAAATGGCAAGCAATGTTATATATTTGATGGCATTTTGTAGGGACATTGCATTTGGACCTTTTATGATGTTGAATCCAAGGTAGGTAGTCCATATTGCTTGCACAAGCAGTACTGTAGGGGGAGGAATGCTTCGACCTTCTCTAACATCAGCGGCAACGATTGCGGTGGTATTGATACCAACAATCTGAACAACGGTAGCACATAATAAGACCATAAATCTGTGATTGCTTCGACACAACCCTGTCACCATGCTATTTCTACCTGGAGAGAACAGTCACAATATTCTGATTATTAGTGATGGATACAATGTAGGAGACGATGGGTAAGAATAATATGGTGGCACCAAGGAAGAGGAAGCGAGTCAATGGATGGTGGCGGTAGTGATGGCCGTAAGCGCCTATCCCGACCATGACCCACATTAGGATGGTATTCCCTATCAGGAGAGCATTCACTTGCAACGTCTGTCCTCGAACGACCCTAGAGAAGTCTGCTATTTCATGTTTGTCGCAACCAGACATGATTTGCCTGAACATGAGTACACACAAGAAGAAAATTAACATGATCAGCATTAGGGTATGTACCATATTAAAATTTGCTCGTAGAAAAGACAAAAGAATGTTATACAATACAATATCTTTTGGTGTCATATGTTGCCACTAATGCTCGTATGCACATTGAAATAAGTCAATAACTAATATAATTTGTGATTAAAATGACATGATTTATAATGGAGACAATTGTCTTATTTTCGTCCTAAGAGGCCATTTCCTGGCTAAAATTGTTTCTCTTGACAACATTCTATGTGGTACTGCTAAAATAACACCATTATACTTGCCACTACAATGCATAGTAAGTAGGTAGATCAGGTTAACAAGGCTTTACTGACAAAAAAATGCTTATGAATTCTGTTTCTTACTCCAAAAAAAAACTCTAATCGGTTTTCACCTTTCTTTCTAAAATAACAACAGCGAAGGCCGGGGTTTGTTTACCTGAATGTGGCGGCCGAATAAGTCAAGATTTGAACCTCCCAGCCACAACGTTTTTTTCCGAGCTTGTTCTGCGTGAGCGCGTAGTGAGGACAAAATAGTCTGGAGCTAAGCTTAGTACGTCGCGTGCAGTTGGGGGTACTTAACAACTGGAAGAGATCCTTCTGCTTTGTGCCAACACATGTGTCTCGATTCTGGCCATATCTTATTGCCTGCTTTAGTCTTTAAACCAAAGCTAAGGTGGATTTGTTCCTTGCTTCTACAACCAGCAAATGCTTTATTGATGTTCCTCCAGGCTGCATTGTATTTGTAGACACATTTTTCCTTTTTCCTTCATTTATTTTCTTTATCTCCCCTTTCCTTTTCTTTTCTTTCTCGAAACGTAATTTGGCATCTGCTTTTCCATCATAGATGATGAAAGAGCTAAAACCTTAGCTTGATATCCAACATTGTGCAAGAATACACACTAGTCGACACACGTGATGGATAAGTTAACTAATCTCGTCTGGGAAACGGCCCAGTTGGACAAGCATATGCTAGAGTCCTCTGTTACTAAATAATTGCCCAAAGTTGCTGATTTTTTTTTGTGCGCAGGGAACGTCTATAAGTTATAATAACATGTTTTAATAAAAAATAAAAAATGATATGTTAGACTTATTATTTAATATTTATATACTACTCCCTCCGATCCATATTAATTGTCGCTGATCTAATACAACTTTAGTAACAATGACAATTAACATGGATCAGAGAAAGTACAGTTTTACCAAAGTCATTGGATATTCTATTGTTATCTGACCATATTGTGGCTATTGTGATTGCTCTATAAAAACAACATGTAAACCAATGGTGAAAGGGAAAGGATTAGTACGAATAATCTCAAATTTACAAATGCATATCCAAACATGATTATATCCAAGCATCATTAACCATTGATGCCAAGTTTTTCTAGCCAATGAAAACAACTGTGAATCATACCGCATACAAAATGAAAGGCCAAACTTTCTAACTATATTAGCAAATTTATATAATCTTAAATAAGGTAATCACATGTCTTCAGCCTTTGTGTGTAGGTTAACCATCTACTACATCGTAGACTATATTTCCAAATATGCTTGGGATTGCTACTGAAAACAGAGTTTGAGTGTTATGAGAAATAATGAGACTAAATTAACTCGCGCATGCCCTTGACCCTTTTTCCCTGAAAGGGATTGGGCATTTTGTTCTATGTAGTAGGGGTAATGATAGAACGAGTAACACACACAGGCGCGTGCGCACACAAACACACACATCTATAATGCCACATAAGTGTATCCCTCAACACATTTTCAGTAGCAATCCCAAGCAGTACATACAACATATGTTCAATGCAAAGATGAAATAAAAGTAAGCTATCCAGAACGAGCTTACTTTCGATACGGATCGACACGGTGCACAAGATACCATTTCGTTACAAGGGTACTCCTTTCGTCCTAAATTACGTGGTGTGCACATATTTCAAAATTCAAGTTGGACTATCAATTTAACCAACTAAACAAGGATTATGGGTCACAAAACTATATCATCAAATTCTTATTCGAACCATGAGAAAAAAATTATAACAGACAACACATATATTATTGCTCAAACTAGTGGCCGAAGTTAAACAAAGAAAAACGAGAAGGCCATGTGAATGGGAACAGATAGAGTAATATAGTGGTTCATGTGGCAAAAAAAAACAGTTAGAACCTCATCACAAGTTCACAAAGATATTATTTGGACAAACCTTTTGGACCCAGGGCCTTGACCCGTCTGATTTGTTTTTAAATCTTCAGTCTATCGCCAATAAAATCACAGATCTCTTTGTTTTTAGCCATCAAGTAATCCACCACTGCTGTCTTCAGAAATTCAGCCAGTGTTGCAGTTAAACCAGAGCTCATCCAGAACATAATTATTTCCATGTACAGTCATACACGATCTGGCCCTTTTCTTTCTGAAATCTGCAGATGCTATTGCTGTTCCTGAGGGCTCCATTGTATTTGTAGACACACTTTTGCGTTTCCTTCTCCTTTTGTCTTTTTCTTTTGCCCCTTTTCTTTTTTTCTTTTCCTTTCTGAAATCACACTTAGGCATCTGATTTTCCATCATAAAAGATGTAAGAGAGCCGTGGCAGCCCATCAATTACCCGAGCCATTTGAATTCAACACGCCGGTACTATACTGCTTGGGAGCTTTTTGACAGAGTGGAAATTTACTAGCAGGTTATCTGGCAGAAGGTCGTATAGATTTGCATCCAGTCATCAGCTGAAGCTAAGACAGTGATAATTCTCCTACAATTAATGCTTGATCAACAGATGGCCTCGACAGTTTCATCATAACTGCTGACGGGGAGGGCCCACTTGTCAGCTTATCCAACGGGACATACTGAATGTGAGTAGTGAGTGACTACCCCTGCAGAACGACACAAAGAAGAGCAAAAATGGTTTTCTGTGTGTGTGAACAAAGAAACAGAAAGAACAAGACCGGCCAGGACTAGCCCCTGAAATCAATTTTAATGCTAGAAAAAACAGTTCCGGGCAGTTTACGAATTTAAACATTTCACAAATCAAATCTCATCCCATCTCAACAAAACACCGGCAACAAGAAAACATCTACACCGCACCTGCTGATACTGCAAGCTCGGAGGCAGAGACCAAGCTGCGGATTTCAGGAATGCACCAGAACTGTACAGACCAAGCTACAGATTTCAGGATGGCACCAGAACCGAACTTCAGGGAATTCCAGGCACCGAACGCCAGCAACACAAAACAGCACACACACCGGTGAACTTCGATATGAGCACACCTCAGATGAAGTCCAAACACTATATGATCAAATAACAGAAGCACAAGTTTTAGAAGCACATTTCAGAACTCCCATTCCATTTCCATAGCATCAGGGTGCACACAGAAAAGACGATCATAACGCTTCATTGCTCGCCTATGGATTAGGTGGTTGCTCGAAATTCATGGACAGCCTTATGAGCCGCACATGCTCTCTTTATGATGTTCAATTCCTTGACTACATCATCTATCTTCATTCTGTGCCTTGGGGAATCCTCGCAGCAGGCTAGGGCAAGCTTAAACATAGGATATAAGAATATATCAATGATATGCTGCGTGTCTCCGCTGTAGGTTGCACTAGCATCCAATATTTCCAGTAGCTTATCAGGATAGGACATCCTGACATAGCCGACAAGGCCTGTCACACCATCCATGAAATTGTCAGTTGGCCTCCTTCCAGTAAATATTTCCAATAGCAACACCCCGTAGCTATATACGTCACCTTCTGTGGAGGGTTCCGATCCTGAGCCATACTCTGAAAAACATGTAGACAAATATGTTACTCGCTATGCAATGAGTAGACACAAATTTGGCAGATTTCACTCATCAATTCAATTTAGCTTGTCAAGTGAAATCTGCCAAACTGATATTGAATCAAATAATATAAATATAAATATTCCTAAATGAGTTTAAAATGTTGCTGACCTGGTGCAACGTATCCAATTGTGCCTTTAATTACAAGTGAGCTGCTTTCGGTTCCACCACCACCATGCTCGCATTCTTCAGTATGCATTATCTTTGCTAGACCAAAGTCGGTAACGTGCGCAACAATGTCATCATCTAGAAGGATGTTGCATGGTTTGATATCACAGTGAACTATAGATGGCTCAATTTGATGGTGAAGATATTCTAATGCCTCTGCAACATCAAGAGCAATGCATAGCCTTTCCATCAAACTTAGCCTTCTAAAGGTCATGCTGTTAGTCATTGCTTTTGGATGCAGCCACTCATCTAAATTTCCATTGCAGACAAATTCTAAGACAAGTGCCTTGAACTCATCACCATTACGGTCCAAACTGCTACACACAGTGATCACTTTGACGAGTTTCCGGTGTCGAATCTTCCTTAGGGCTTCACACTCTCTCAAGAAGCTTCTATTAGCTCCTCGTTTGCCAAGATTGAGAACCTTGATTGCTACAGTATATAAACTCTCATCAAGATTTAGAGTTCCTATGTACACGTTGCCGTAACTTCCAGAACCAATCAAATTTGCCGGTGAGAATGACTCTGTTGCTGCATCTATCTCAGCATAGGATATCCTCTCATGCATCTCATGGCGAAATTCGATTTCTTGATCAGCACCACTGTTTGGTTTGATTCTTGTCTTCATCAAGTAGCATGCAGTTAGGGAGCACATGAAGAAGATCAAAATTCCAACAATGCAAAAGAGTATGACTCGACGCCGATGCTGCGAAGCCTGGTTATATGGGCATGAAGGGAGTTGCAAGGATGGGGGACCCCCGCATAGCATGCCATTACCAGGGAGCAACAATACAGTGGCATTGTGAAAGATCCCTGTATTTGGAACGGGACCAGATAAGTTGTTGAAAGAGAGGTTTAGATACGTTAGGAGCTCCAAACTCAGGAGGAACTCAGGTACAGGTCCTGCTAAGTTATTATTGGAAAGATCCAACTTTTCGAGGCCTCTCAAAGTCTTCATGCCCGGCCCGGATCTGATGTTCGCACCGGCCTCTAAACCTCTCTTGTTTCTAGTTGTTCGCACCGGATCTGATGGAGCACCAGCAGCCAGTCACCATGCCCGGCCATGGAGTCGAGACCGTCCTCGACGACCTTCCCGAGACGATCGTCGTCCACGAGATCCTCGTCCGTTTGCCGGCCAGGGACATCATGCGCTGGCGCTGCGTCCGCAAGGGGTGGCGCAGTGCAACCTCCGCCGACAAGTTCATGCTGGATCACCATCGCCGTCCCTTGCTCCCGGTCCTCAGTCATGTCGTGGAGCCGCAGACGACGTCCCGCCTCTTGCTTTCCTTTGACGCTGGTGCAGGCCAGCAACAACTCTGCCCCGTGGTCCGGACATACAGCGGTAGACTCCTGGCTGCCCTTGATGGGCTCATCATGTCTCCCATGGATCCTTCAGTGTGCGAACTTCTTCGTCTCCTCCGGTAAACTTCTTCATCTGCAACCCGGTCACCCGTGAGTGTGCTCCTCTAGTGATGCCTCCAAGCCAGCATGGATTTATGCACCACATCGCAGGCCTTTATCGGCACCAACAATCCGGGGAATACCGGGTGCTTTGGGTCTCTACTCCAAGATACTTTGACGGACAGGAGCTTCTCCTCGCCCTCGAAAAGCCAAGGAAGGCGCACACTGCAGCATCCTTTATAGGAATAATGGGTTAATTGATTCGAAAGGATTGACCGGAATCTTTGTGATGTAAAAAATTGATAACTATCATTTTTGGACCATCCTCCATTTATAGCTTATAATGTTTGTGCAGCCTCATCGCAGTTTTTTATGTTTGATGTATACAGTGGAATAATGCTTCAATTCTGCATCATTATTTACAGGAATATTATGGAAGATGTTGTTTTTTCCTCTTTAACTTGACGAAGAGTTAAGAAAATAGTATTTATATCCATATTACTTGTTATACTTTATTTTACTTTTGATATAATTAAATATGTATTGTCTATGAAGTGTTCTCGTTCTTTTTGACAGGTACTATTGCATGTTACGGATTCTTGATGTGGCAAACAAACTGTATTCCTTTAGTGGTGCTGCTATTAAGCCTTTTAAAATTGTACTCCATTGGACAATGTTATTTGTTCATCTTTTAGGAAGTGTTTACCATTATGGCTCATACAAATAAAATTATGAAAAAATGATCCTAAAAAAGGCATGATTAAATTCTTTCCTACAATTGTGATATTTTATTTAACACAAAAATTGTATTGTTTACTAGCCATAATGAGAACATCCAAGAAATGATAAAAGTTAACCATTTCAAGTTTGAGCACAATAATTAAAGATGGTGCCTCAAGATATGCGAGGAACACTTTGCAAGTGCCATCTAAAAGAAAACTTGGTAAAAATCTATTACCTTTGAGAAAAATTCAAATTTTTTTGGCTTCCTACATCCTATATTCCTAAAAAGTTTATTCCCACTAAAAGCAA
The DNA here is from genome assembly GCA_021605145.1 of Aegilops bicornis. NCBI lineage: Eukaryota > Viridiplantae > Streptophyta > Magnoliopsida > Poales > Poaceae > Aegilops > Aegilops bicornis. The sequence continues at coordinate 777,307,741 of CM038675.1, forward strand.
AATATTCTTAAAAAGTTAATTCTCACTACAAGCAATCCTCTCAACATGCAGCCCTCCACCTCAGAAAGTGTTCAGTGTCAGCATTCACTATTTTTTAGCCATGCATCACATCCACTACCTTTAAGTCTTACAACATGCACTCACCAACCTCACCAAGACATGAATGTTTGCCACATCACAATTAGTCATGTGCTTATCGAAGTCATGCATCTTAGAAAACTCATGTCATTAGAATGCCATCTTCTTGATGTGGTACAGAATACTAACTCAAACTGACAATATATATTGATAGTTATGGTGTGGATTAAAGAGGGAAAAATATGAATTGTAGAATGCAATACGTGCATACAAGTATTGGCTGGTGTGTCGCCTATCTGTAAATACTAAGGGCATCGAGGTGTCTTGGAGCAGCAAGCCATCCAACGATGTACCCATTGATGTGCGGACGCATCGGCTTGTCCGAAATCCTGCCAACTGGATGCAAAGCAGGGGGAGGTGAGTAGGCTTACGAACCCCCACAACGTACTAGTTCGACACCCCAGTCCGATCAAAATATTCTCTTGAGCATGCGCCATCTCTGCGCAACTGCACCTCCACTCTCCACGCTGCATTCAAACCGGCCTAGAGGGGATGCGACCGGTCACTAGAGCCAGCATTGAATGGGAGTGCTGGCCGAGTGCGCCACCCCCGTCACGTCATGGTCTCCCACATGTTCAATGACGGAGAGACGTGACCGGATGGGGCGACGAAACGACTATCTACCGCATCACCCACGGTTCCCATCGAGCCACAACGACCACGAGTCCGGCCCGTCCACATCTATCGTGGACCTTACATCCTGATGGACGCCCAAGTGGTGGAATTCGCAAAGAAGAGTAGCACATGGAAGACGGACGCGCCGTGTCCTTGCGGGCATGTCCGTGGCCCATGTCTTACTCTTGCTCGCCGGCGACTAGCAGCTTCACTTACCGGAGCTCAGGACCGGCAAAGATGTCGGACATGGGGAAGACAGGACATGGAACATGGACGCCTCCACGGCTGGCGAAGATTTCGACTAAGTTAACATTTTATATTAAAAAAATGTCATGTACACTTTTGTTAAATGAAATATGTTAAAAATGTCATGAAATTTGTCCAGTTTAAATGATCGACCGGTTTGTTTAATTACAATTTAAAATGTGACTAGATGTTTGATGGATAGGGTTAAATGACCGGCTCCTGTTCAACTTCCCTATCTGTGTAGGAATGGAGCCACTTAGAGCATTGCTGGAGAGGTTGAGAAGTAAGGTAAGAGAGGGAATACTAAGTATCTCCTGTGGGATTTCCCCCATCAAGGAGTTAGCGGAAAGATCCAGAGATACAAGTTTTGTGAGGGTACCAAGGCTTGCTGGAATGCTGCCATCTAGAAAGTTATTAGATAGAGAGAGGTTGCTCAATTGTGTGATATTGCCTAATGACTGTGGAATCCGCCCATAGAATCTATTATGGGATAGGTCAAGATACTGGAGGCCAGGAATCTGGCCAATATCCAGAGGCAGGGTGCCCGTGAAAAGGCTATCTGCGAGGATGACCTTTCTAAGTTTTTGAAACTTCCCTAAACCTGCAGGTATGGTCCCAGCTATTTTGTTTCTGCCTATTGTAAGCCAGTAGAGCTCTGTAGATAGATTGGCAATAGTAACTGGCATAACACCTTCGAGGTTGTTTTGTTCAAGATCTAGTATTGTTAGGTTGCTACAGTTGGTTAAGGATGTGAGGAAATCCCAATCCCTAGGCTCTGGTTTGAAGAAAATTGTGTCCTAAGGAAAATATCCGGATATGACCTTGGATGCCAATGTCCCGTGGAATCAGACCATGATGCTGATTTCCACGAAGAAACAAATCTTTAAGTGTGGATGCATTTGACAAGGAGGCTGGTATTGGTCCAACGAATTGGTTCCCATTTGTGGCGAAAATATGTAGCTTGGGAAGCTTAAAGCCAATATCAAGCGGCAGAGATCCCGAAAACTGGTTGAAACTGATGCGGAAGTCTGTGACGGAAGAAAGATTGAACAAGGATGGAGGAAAAGGGCCTTCCAGTCTGTTAGCTGTGATGTCAAATATAACAAGATTAGCCATCTTACCAAGAGCTGGAGAGAGATGGCCATTGAAACTGTTCTGGGATAATCCTAAGTGTGTCAGTGAAGTCAGGTTGCCGAGCCAGCTGGGGATTTGGCCATGGAAGTAGTTGCTATGCATGCTAAGGTTCGTGAGGGCTGTGAGGTTGGAGAATGACATGGGAATATCACCAGTCAGATTGTTATGGGTAACGTTGAGAGATGTGAGGTTTGATAGGAGACCTAGAGAAGCAGGCAGGGAACCATAGAGGTAGTTCCCGCTCAGGTCCAAGGCATGAAGTGATGTGCAAGCACCGAGGGTGCCGGGGATCTCACCTTGCAGGTTGTTGGCCGAAAGACTGAGGACGCGGAGGCGGGTCAGGTTACCGAGCTGCGGGCAGATGGTGCCGGCTAGGCCCAAACCATCCAGACGTATGGCGGTGACATGGCCTGGGTGCCGGCGGTTGCTGCAGGACACGCCCGTCCACTCGCAGTAATCAGGCAACGGCGCTGTGCTAGTGTCATTCCTGACAGGGTCCCAAGACCAAGAGGACAGTGCCTCTGTAGGGTCACTGGTTATCAACGATTTGAATGATAGGAGCACAGGGAGATCGGCGCTGTAGTTGCTACTTTGGTTGTTGGTGGGTTGAGAGGAGCTGGATGTGAGAAAGAGGAGGATATGAGTGAGAAGATGTACCATGAAAAGCTGCCATGTCTTCATGGTTGAGCAAGGAGGAGGAGATGAGGGTGGTGAGTGGAGCTGTAGGTCCTCAACGAATGTAGTACTCTGCACTTCTCTCCTTGTGTACATGTCGTTAAATAGGCGATAATGCCAATCACTCTCTGGGGTTGGCCAATGAAAATATTGGATGCTGGCAACCACTTATTCATGACAAATATCTCGATCACAAGTGAAAAAAGTGTGTGTGAAAATGACTAGTGCAATGTCCAGTGTCATGTAGTTGAAGGTGTGGCATAATTTCAACGGTTTGAAATATTCCAATGATGTTACAGGAAAGGGCAATAAATTGGATGTAGAGAAATAAACAGGTGAAGTTGGAATTTCATGTTCATGTGGCGCAATCATATTACCAACCAAAGAAGTCACTCCAATCCGATTTCACATTGGATGTAGACCTGTGCAGTGTAGACTTTCCTCTACTTCCATGACATGGGCTGATTCTCCCATTAGATTAAAGCAGCCAATTCAAGCCAATAAGACTAGTCAAGCTTGCAAGCTCTGAAATTTAAAGCAGGAACTCATAAAAAATAATCTCGAACACACATGTAGGAATTCATAAACTCAAAAAGTAATCTCTGGAATTAAAGCTTGCAATGTCGCACCTTCAGGCTGCGCAGCCACCATGACCACCCGATCCGAGGTGAGAGCACCGCCACCGCCACCGGCAGCTCCAGCCGACGGGGGCCACCCGCCATGAGCGCCGTGGACCGCAGACCGACCACCGCCGTCTCGGCCTCCCTCCTCTCCCTCTCCCACTTCGTTGGACAGGAGGTAGCACGCGGTGGTGGCGCCGCTCCAGTAGGCAGCCAATGGCGAGGCCGGTTGGGGCCACGGACAGGAGCGGCCGCGTGTATGGCTAACGGGATCGGCGGCGGCGGCGTGGGTCGGTGGGTGCGGACGGGGGCCGCCGGCCGATCTGTGGCGGAGACGGCGGAGAACGGGAGGAGCGAGACAGGGTTTTTTTAGAAGGAGGAGCGAGACAGGTCTGTGACCTGGGCCAGGCGCGGGTGTGGGCTGGGCCGGGGACGGTAAGAAATCGATCGCCGGACGTCCGTGTGGGTATGGACGGCAGTGATGGGGGACAGGTGTGGAGTTAGTCCAGCTCCCGCCTGATCCTGCGCTGCTTCGTTGCATTTCGGTTGGTGAAGGATATTGTAAGGAATAAGCATGACATCGTGTACGTCTCAAGTACGTGTCCGTGTAGTGCTAGAACTCCTAGCCAACTAGGTTAGCTAAGGTAGCTGGCTTAGTAGTATATATATACACGTACCCCCTGTAATCTGTACCATAACGAAAGATTTAAAGCAATAAAGAAAAGCAAGGCTCGATACGAGCCTTTGACTATCCATCTATTCGTTCATGTTCGTGAGTTCCGCTGAGAGAGTTGATCGATCTAAGTCGTCGGTCGCCAAGTTGAAGCTAGCCCAGGTCGTGCGTGCACTGTGGATCAATCAAGCAGCCAGCCTGCTTGCTTGCTAGTTTACACGTACGTGTGCTGCTACTCGTGTGATTTGATCTACAAGATCAAAAGCCAACAATTGGTATCGAGCGCCGACGATCTACGATCTCTGACGACAGACGGCGACAATGGTCGGTCGAAGTCCGCAACGGCGGTTCCAAGGTGAAGAAGGCGGCAAGTCGACAACGGTGGTGGCGGGCAGGCGGCGCCAGCGTCTTGAGCGCATCGCAACATCCCCATCCAGATGCCGATGCTCACCGACGCCAACTACGGCGTGTGGGCGGTGAAGATGAAGATTATTCTCGAACCTTCGAGTGTGGCAGGCCATCACGGACGACGACGCCGACGAGGAGTGCGACGAAGGTGCCATGGCCGCCATAGCCCGGCCTGCATCGGATTCCGCATCGATGACATTGGCGGAGTTCGAGAGACAAGAGGCGTGGAACGCACTCAAAGAGATGAGGATCGAGAGAAGATCGCGTCACCAAGGCTCGGGCACAAGTCTTTGAAGCGCCAATTTCACAAGTTGCGAGATGGAGGAAACTGAATCGGTGAACGACTATGCCATGCGTCGACTACATTGGTGGGAGAGATCCGGCGCTTGGTGCAAAGCTCGAGGAGATCGAGATTGTGGAGAAGTTTTTCAGTTCGGTGGTGATAAATTCACGTACATCATCGGCACGCTCGAGCAGCTTTACGACATCGATTTACATGACCATAACGGAGGCGATCGGACGCTATGCGGACATGGGAAGAGAATGCTCGTGGTTGTCGGAAAGGCAAAGGAGGAGGTGATGACCAACTCATGTACTCACGCCGCAGATTGGGAGTCCCCAAGTAGCAAAGGAGGCATAGCGTTGGCGAAGGCTCAAGCAACGCATAAGCGGCGGACAAACCGAAGAAGGCAAAGGAAAAGGCAAGCCACAAGGTCGTGGTAAGGCGGACCGATCTAAAGAACGGAAGACACGGAACTTGGATATGTCCGAGGTCAAGTGCTATAACTGCAACGAGATGGGTCACTTTGCGAAGGATTGTCCGGAGCCTAACAAGAGGGAGATCAAGGCAAATTTGGCGAAGCAGGAAGACGAACGTCCAGGTCTTCTGATGGCCGAAGTTTGTGATCTCGTCCAAACGATGGTTGTAAAACCAAACCGGAAGGTGCTACTTCATGAGGAGAAAGTAACACCAAAGTTATCCGGAAGCCAGAACATGTCGTGGTATCTAGACACGGGTGCCAGTAACCACATGACGGGGTGCAAGGAGAAGTTCCTCGAGCTGGAATATGATGTTCAAGGCTCGGTCAAGTTCGGTGATGGTTCAAATGTGGAGATTTGCGGGCAAGGCTCATCCTTTTGAGGGTCTCACGGAGAACATCGCATACTCACCGGAGTGTACTACATCCCACGGCTTCGCAACAACATCATCTCCGCCGGAAACTTGATGAGAATGGATGCAAGGTGGATATTGAGGACGGAGTGATGACGATCTTCGACAACCTCCGAAGCGTGCTAAGCGGCGTGTGAATCGTGACGCGAACAGGCTCTATATCCTCAACCTTGATCAATCTCAACCGGAGTGTTGGCTCGCCAAGAGTGATGATGATTCGTGGTTATGGCATGCTAGATTTGGACACGTTAACTTCTACGCCTTGAAGAAGATGTCGAAGATGGAGATGGTATCGGGATGCCATTTATCGACCATGTTGATCGAGTATGTGACGGGTGCTTGGTTGGAAAACAGCACCGCAGCCGTTCTCCTGCTTTCGATCTACCTATCGTGCAAGTGATGCACTCGAGCTGCTCCATGGTGATCTATGTGGCCCTATCACCCCAGCAACTCACGGAGGAAAGAAGTACTTCTTCCTTGTGGTAGATGACTACTCGAGATACATGTGGGCCGTTCTCCTACGATCTAAAGATGAGGCATTTGAAGCGTTCAAGAAGTTGAAGGCTGCAACGGAGATGGAACACAAGCTGAAGGTTCGTGCTCTACGGACAGATCGCGGCGGAGAGTTTACGTCAAACGAGTTCAACGACTACTGTGAGAAGATTGGCATAAAGAGGTTCCTCACGGCACCTTATACGCCGCAGCAGAACAGGGTTGTTGAAAGGCGCAATCGAACCGTCGTTAACATGGCAAGGAGCTTACTCAAGAGCAAGAATCTGCCGGGGACATTTTGGGGAGAAGCTGTCTCGACGGCGGTCTATCTTCTCAACCGGGCTCCAACGAAGGCAGTGATCGGCAAGACTCCGTATGAAGCCATTTACGGACGTAAGCCGAATGTGTCTCATCTACGGACGTTCGGGTGCGTGGCGCATGTGAAGACGGTGGAGCCGCATCTCTCAAAGCTTGCCGATCGTAGCACCAAGATGGTGTTCATCGGATACGAGAGGAGTTCCGGCACCAAGGCATACCGCTTCTACGATCCACGAACCAAGCGTCTACGGATTTCACGCGACGTCGTGTTTGAGGAAAACCAAGCGTGGAATTGGAGCGCAGCGACCGGCGATGCTCCAAACGACAATATATTCACGGTTGAATTTCCGGTGATGATGATGCGAGGAAGACGCGTCCGGTGGTTGGCAAGACACCCAACCAAGGTGACCACAATGGAAGTGATCATCATGGTGCCGACACCGACGACGGCGTGCATGGGTCGCAAGGTGATAGCGACAATGACACGCCGCGACGGGCGGAGATCTCGACAATGAGGCGCATAGTGATGATGACAATCAAGATGATGGTCACGATCACGACGACTACGCCGACGACGAGGATGCCAACGACCCGGCATCTACCACGCCCGAGACTCAACCGTCTTCCTCAAGTGCATCGACGCCGACACAGTTTGTGTCGCCCTTCGCCATAAGCCACGACGGATTCTTCCGGACCTCGTCGCTTCTAAGCCCCTCAAGAAAGTCTACAAGCATAAAGCCAATTACACTCGAGTACTCCGATTTGTGTTTACTCGGAGTTGAGGAGCCGGCGAACTTCGTAGAGGCGAGCAAAAGTTCAAGTTGGATGCACGCCATGGATGAGGAGATGAAGGCGATCAAGAGCAATGGCACGTGGACTTTGGTAACCCGACCTCCGAACCAAAAGGCCATAGGTTTGAAGTGGGTTTACAAGTTGAAGAAGGACACGAAGGGTGCCATTGTGAAGCACAAGGCAAGACTTCGTCGCAAAGGGCTACGATACAACGTCAAGGAGTTGACTATGAGGAGGTGTTTGCACCAGTTGCTCGAATCGAGACGGTGAGAGTGCTCCTAGCTTTGGCAGCACAAGAGGATTGGAAGGTTCATCATATGGATGTGAAATCCGCTTTCCTCATGGCGACCTTAAAGAAGAAGTGTACGTGGAACAACCCCTACTCTGAGAAGAAAGGAGAAGGGAAAGTTTTCAAGCTCAAGAAGGCACTTTCAGGGCTGAAGCAAGCGCCAAGAGCTTGGAACGCAAAGTTAGACCAAAGTTTGGTCTCGCTCGGGTTCAAAGGATGTCCCCTCGAGGATCCAAAAGATAGTCTACCAAACACCGAAGAATAGGTGAAGACTGAAGACGCGACCAAGGAGGAGCGCTGGCGTCAAGCTACGGACGAGCCGACGACAGCAAAGACGGTCCCTAAAATGCTACAAAAAATGGCAAAAGCAATGGCAAAGATTATGACTATGAATAGTAGTAATCGTATTTGGGATCCAGGTCGAAACGAGAATGTCAAGCTTAGGGGGGTGAATGTAAGGAATAAGCATGACATCGTGTACGTCTCAAGTACGTGTCCGTGTAGTGCTAGAACTCCTAGCCGACTAGGTTAGCTAAGGTAGCTGGCTTAGTAGTATATATATACACGTACCCCCTGTAATCTGTACTACAACGAAAGATTCAAAGCAATAAAGAAAAGCAAGGCTCGATACGAGCCTTTGACTATCCATCTATTCGTTCATGTTCGTGAGTTCCGCTGAGAGAGTTGATCGATCTAAATCACCGGTCGCCAAGTTGAAGCTAGCCCAGGTCGTGCGTGTACTGTGGATCAATCAAGCAGCCAGCCTGCTTGCTTGCTAGTTTACACGTACGTGTACTGCTACTCGGGTGATTTGATCTACCAGATCAAAAGCCAACAGATATCGTTCAGGTTTGCCAAGAAATAATATTGTTCAAAAAGGAATTGCTGGTGAGCAAATGATGCAATCGCCTGAAAATGTGATGGGCATGACGATGGTCGGCCGCGGCGTCGCCGGCAGTGAGGCAAAGGATTGACAATGTAGGTGTGACGGTGGTCGCCCGGCAAGCCCGGGCGGTCGCGGTGGCTCTGGCCATCGGCCTCGGCCTCACGGGTGACTTATTGCCCGGAGTCTCACCTGGTGCATATCCTGGAGTTACAGAAGCATCTGGCGCCCTCGGTGAGATTCTGAATACTGTTGCCGCTATTGCAAGCCATGTCTCCACACTGGATGCTACCTACTGGCGTCACTGCTAGTGGTCTGAAGAGAAAGAAAGGGCATGTGTAATTCTGGCATCGTATTTCTTTCTAATGGTTGAGTGATGTTTAGTTTCTGGGAGTTTTATGAAAACTTAGCATATTTCTGAATCATGTGGTTCCTGTAGGTTTTTTACTTTTTTCTGCATGCATTGCGTGACCAGCTTTGTGGAGCTGGGTTCAGCCTTCTTATCAAAGAAAATGGAGCCAAGGAGCGCTCTCCCGGTTGATCTAAATAAAAAGGAACGAGGCCATCCAGGACTAGCCCTTGCCATTTTAAAAGACAGAACAGTTCCCGGCAATTCCTGAATTTGAACATTTCAAAGCAATTATCATCATCCCATCTCAAACAAACGCCAGCAACAAGAAAGCATCTACACTGCACCTGCTTTGATACAGCGAGTTCTGAGGCTGAGACCAAAGCTGCAGATTTCAAGGTGCCACCAAGAACTGAACAGGCCAAAGCTACAGATTTCACGATGCACCGGAACTCGGCACAAGGAAAATCAAAGCATCAAACACCAGCAATACGAAACAAACAGCACACAGGTGAACTTTGATATGAGCACGCCATGGATGAAGCTCAAACGCTTTATGGTCAATGACAGACGCACAACTTTTATAAGTCACGGTATTGTTAGGGCAGATGCACATTTCAGAACTCCCACTCCATAGCATCAGGGTGCACATCGTTACATTGTAGTGGAGAATACGCCAAGCCGGATTTATTATTCAGCTTATTATTTGCCTTGATAGGATACTCGCAGTATCTCAAACGTTTACACAATAACACATATGTACATCCACGAGCGCATACTTATCGGTGTATACATACAAGAACCATCTTGAGCTATGCCCCACCCTAGGGAAAAGAATTGCTTGAGCACACAAAACTGGCTATCTACACCAACTTGATAAGCAGCACTAGCCTAGGGTTAGAGCACCATTTCGGAAGCTGTACAAATGTCACTGCCCCAACCAACATTCATAAATAGCCAGACTAGACGCCGACAGGACCAATACAAGGGGAACACAAGCGTCTCTCGGAAACAACTGAAGCTGCCATGGTGAATGGCTGATGTTCGCTCACTCACTCGTTACCCTGAAAAATACAAAGTCTCTCTGTTGAGATGCACTACATCTTAGGCCACAAGCATATGAACATGGAAAGAGACATAATTCTTACATCGAGGGGAGATGGCTACTCTGGGACCCGAGATTTTCCATGCCTTCAGGTTTATTTTCGTCTACACCAGAACCATACGACGAGAGCAACTGCCTCTGCAATCAAAAAAAGGTAAATCAGTCGGGTTTTCAGAACAATACACTGGAACAAATCAAGCAATGAATTAATTTCCATAGTTGTGTGCAAAATACATGCAATGCCGCTTATCAACATGGCTAGTATGTACCAGCGGTTATCTTTGAAGAACACAAAATTGCATCTTTGCAGGGTTGTTTAGGGAATAAATGTTTCATATATTATCTCTAAGGTCAACGCATCATTACAGTTTTCATGAAGATCAACAATCGCTCAGGAGTGTAATGCTTGAAAAAGATGGATACAGTTCAAATTCCATCAGATAGTCCGGGGACAGAGATAATCAAAGCCTGCTACGGCACTGTAGCTACCTGATGTGCTTCCATAGCACCAACAGACAGTTGCTATGAACATATATATCAAAGATGTTTATCAAAATTACATGTTTTCCCTTAAAAATATGAACACTGGCAAGTCCATAAAATTAACTGCTAGTTGACCTTTTGAATTTTTTCCCTAGCAAAAAGCATGGAAAAATGCTTTTTATGTGGTCGTTATACGGTACCATATCTATATATAAAGTTGTGGCGCCCCTCCAGACAAGGTTGTAGGCCCTGGAAATATGCTGGCTGAGCAGGCAGGGGCACGGGAGGTTAAAGCAGGAGCACATGCCTTCTCCCATGAACTGGAGAGAGAGAGAGAGGCAGCAGAATGCGCTTCTCCTGTGTAGGTCTCAGAGAGATGAGAGGGTGCGGTTGGGCTGAGCTTTGCATCGTCTTCTTTCCTTTATTTTATTTCATTTTGTGCTATAAGGCAAAGATTCTTTGTGCCTTATTTCCATGTGTTTGCAAAGGGTCATAGACTTATACTAGGTTAGGAGTGTGCAGCTATTTAATTTGTTAGTGGCTCTGAGTTACAGTCACACCAAGTGTTGTGATATAATTTGTTGCCATACACCACAAGTTTCATAAAGTTATGAAGGAGTTGGGTTGCCACAAAATGCATTACACATTTAAAATCTTCAACAAGATTTCAGCACACTGCACTGTCAAGGACCCATGACTTCGAAATCAGAATACCTAAGAAGGGGGGAAATCCATTTCCATTATTGTTGTGAAGCATAAAGTGGAATTTTAGGGTGTCCTAGGAATCTGATGTAACCTAACAATGATAAAAATATCTGAAAACACTGCTATCACCACTGGGTCGAAAGTATGGTGTGGCCAAGCACAGCGATAGTATGCAAGGACTAAGAAGCATTAGAACATCAATATAAGGCAAAGAAAGAAGAAACAAAACTTACATGGGCCTCAAATTCTGGGTTAATCAAGTTCACGGATAGATTTCGCATGAGCAGTAGTACCTGTAGATTAGTCACTTCAACAGATCAATATTCATTGCGAGTGAAAAGGAGAAGTTTGCTTGTGAAAAATACAGATAAGCATATGATAGTAATAAAATGCATGAACTCCAAGTCGTGAATGGATAACGATGAAATGCAGTACACAAGGAAATTTAACAAAACTATAAGGATGAGAGTATCAGGACTAAGGACTGTAAATGCAAAATGTAGGTAATCCTTCTTAGTAACTCGCACCTATCTAACACATTAGTGCAAGATTTTACAAACTCTACAAAACATTGTAACTTCTACTCCCTCCGTCCCATAATGTAAGACGCTTTTTAACACTACACTAGTATCAAAAAGCGTCTTACATTATGGGACGGAGGGAGTACTTTTTATTCTAATAACCATAGTTCAAAAAGGCGCACCTAAGCGAGCGCTTAAGCGCGCCTAGGCTCTAGGCGTTGGCAAAACGCATTGCGCATAAGCATGCGCTTTGGTCAGTAAAGCGCAAGGCGGTGGCAAAACGCACAATTAACGCCTAGCGCTTTTTTGAACTATGCTAATAACAGTGCTGGATAAGAGAATCATGACAAAACATTCAGAAACTATCTCTCCTATGATCATGTCAATCAAAAGACATGGCTATTTTAGTCGTCTTTGGTAGTCAACAAATACTTATACACGAAAACTATAGGCAAGAGTACAGCCTAAACTAGCAAAAAGGAGTGGCAATTTGACAGAGACATACAGGAATTAGTTCCATTGGAATGGGACAGCTAATATAATGGTGAAACAACAAAACTGTTCTAATAAAAAAAAAGTAGGCCTTAGAGCAGACATACCGTTTCCACATCAATAGGATCCATTGCCTTTAACCTCTGCAAATGCCCAGTTGTATCTGGATCGAATACACTTCCCAGGAAGTTGTATACTTGGGAAAAATCTGGCATAGCTGCACGTGTAACCAGGGAGCAGCAGAGGTAAGAATACATACAGTGAGAAATAGAATCGATCACACAGAGATATCTCTAGCTTAAAGTAATGTTTAAATAAGAAAAATATATCATACATTCCGTAGTAGGTAAGGCCTAAGCTGATGGCCAAGAAAACAGTTGTGAGGATGGATTTGCACGGCCTAAAGAGGAAACTTACCCCGCATTTGTGGCAGCACATTTTCTTGTTCAACTGCTTCAGAGGTTGGCCACGTTCCAGATTGGCTCTCTATACTACTAGAGCAGTTATTTGTGGCAATGGCACTTGTAACTGTCAAACATGTGAAACTTCAGTACTTTCTTCATAAATCGTTAGTCTTCAATCGGCATTATGACAATAGTGAATAACAGACCTTGTGTAGGTTGAACAAGAGCATTGTCCCAGGAAGGCACCATGGCATTTGCATTTGTGCTTGGTACAACCATAGATGCATCCATAGACACATTAACACCATCTTGATCCCTTGGAGGAGGGGGAGGAGGAGCAGGTTGTTGTGATAAAACAGCTTGGGATGCTACAGGGGCTAAACAAATTTTAGTTAGCAAGCGCTGAACTGCTGAAGTAGAAACAGTGCACGCCGGAGACTAGAAAGTAGGAACATGACCGGTAAGTACCAGTTTTAGAGGCCTTCTGCGGATATGGATGTGCTGCCTTACGCTTCGGCCGAGGCGGTGGTAAATGTTCGCCTGTACCGTTCTTTTGAACCTTCAAAAAGTACTTCTGTGCATGGCTCCTTATCTGTTACAGAAAATGCAGAGCGTGCCAAGAAGGTTTAGCACGCCATTTCTTTTTCATGATATTGTGATTTTAAACAATACAAGAGCGCATCTTTTGTAATGAGACTCAACTTGTTTCACTAGCATTAACTTGAGTACACCAAATTTTGCTCAGTTAGCATTTGCAAGGAGTTGTAGATACTAAGATAGCTACGAACTATACCTGTATCACAGTTTTTGAGCCAACAAATGCTTCTATCTTTTTCCAATCACGATCAAACCTATAATGACAGACAAAAAGAAAGAGGTGAATCCCTTTATAGTAATACTTTCAGTTGCATACTCACTACCTACAACTAATACAAATGTATAGCTGAACCCCTTGTCAAAATCACTTCTTTTTCCCCCTCTCTTCCAAGCTGCATGCAGATGTGCACCATGTGCTCCAATCAAAACCCAAAAGCACACAATCCCGGTGATACATCAGTTGGACATGAATCCTAGCTTAAAAAAAGTACAATAAAACCTCCCCAACAAACATCCAATAAATAAAACACATCTGTATTTTGTTAGTATGCACGCCCTCTGTTATCCCTGAACCGAGCGCCAACTGCTTATGCCACCACATTTTCAGCCGGAAATCTAATCAAAATCTAAGACTCTATGAAGAACCCAAGATGGTACGCGTGGATGGAGAGTGCCTGGGGTCAGTTGTAACGGATTCTGCAAAAATCTCACCAATCCAGTAAGCCCGGCAACCAAAACCAATTAGGAATCGACACGCTCGGCTCCACCCAAGATATATAGAGCATGTAAAACAGAAAAATTTTCACATTTCGCGGAGCCGACGCGGAGACCGAATCTACCGAGACATGAGCGGTGCGGATAAAACAAAAGCGGAGGAGCACCGACAGGGATCCGGCCGACGCCGGCAGGCTTTACGGACCCAAGGCAACAGCAGGCACGGGCAGGGAGGGCGGGATTGGGAGGGGGCAGGGGGGGACTCACAGCTGCAGCGCCTCGAGGAACTTGTCGTGCTCGGGCTCGGTCCAGCTCTCCCGGGACTTGGTGATGGTGTAGGGCTTCCTGACCTTCATCCTGGCCTCCTCCACCGCGTCCGCCGGCACGGCCATCGGCGGCCCCGCCACCTGCTGCTGCTGCTCCTTCCCCTTCCCCCCTCCCCCTCCCCCGTCCCCGCCGCCTCCCCCCACGGCGGCCGCCGCCGCCCCGGCCTCGAGCGGCTTGGGCGTCGTGCTCATCGACACCATCCGCCGGCAGACTCTCTCGACCGACTGGCTGACTGTGCGCCTGCGGTAGGTGCGCCGCGGGAGCTAGGGTTTCCGCCTCCTCTCTCTCTCTCTCTCTGGCTGCTTGGGGAACGAATGGCTCGGGTCTGGATGCTGGAGCAGGATGGCTTGGCTTGGCTCGGGTCGGGCCGCTCGCCTTTTCTTTTCTTTTCTTTTCTTTCCCTCTGGTGTGGTGTGGTGCGCGCGCGCGCGCGTGTCAGCGCCGAAAGAGAGAGAGAGACGGTCCTGCGCGGCTGCGGGCGGGCGGACGTCTCTGGGGCCTTCGCCGGGCGTCCGGCCGCCCGTGGCCACAAGCGTGGCGCGGCGTGGTCGGCCGGTTGGTTGGTTGAGGCCCGATGCGACCCGTGCGAGCGCGAACCACGTGGGCCTGTGCGGTGCGGCCGCCGGAGAGCGCCGCCCGGACCGGCACCGGAAAGTCGGTTGGATTCGCACCTCTTTTATTCTCCCCTGGCAGCATATGCTCCACTCCACGCGCCCACATTTTCGTATCTTGTTCCTTTTTTTTTTAGGTAAGAGCACTAGAGACACACAAACTTGTATTGTATGTGATGGTTTAGTCCATCAACTCGCAAAAGGTGATCAACTCATTTCTAAACTTGCACTGCTTGGGATGATCTAGTCCACAACCAATCAAGAGCGGGCAAATGGCGCCTCGCTGGCCTCTTCGTGTCACAACCGCTATATTTGGCGTTTTTTGCAAAAAACCCCTTGACCTTTAGGGAAATCATGCACGCGTACATGTGGCACTAAAGCCAGTTCCAGGAATATGTTAAGTGGCTGAATGTGGATGTTGCATGATTGGTTTGCAAATTTTGATTTTTGTCTCAGGAAAAAAGTTTGCCAATAGGCGCGCTTGGGTGGCGTCGATAGTTAATGCAACTTGTTCCTGTACAAAAGGGAAAGTAGGGCCAGTCGGTCTGTTTTCCAATTGAGATGCTGATAGGCGCAAATCAAGAAAAAAAAGTTCCACCTCGGGATTTTTCTTTGTAATAAGAACTAAAAGTGAGATGAAAAGATGTGTTTTTCAGTGATATGATCTATGAGATCAGAGCAGTTAACCCATGTAAGATGTTCCACCTCGATTTGGGCCTGACTGGAATGAAGCGCAAACCATAACAAAGTTATAGAGTAGCCATTTGGATACGACAGTAGTAAAGACAGAAAATAGAAATAACTTCCATCCAAAGCGAATGAAAATGATTGATTTCCATGCACACTATGATTAAGAAAATCCTGGTGGAAAATTTATTTCCAAGAACTGAAGTCCTATGAAAAATCTACGGTCCAGAGAGGACATCATGGATGCTTTTATGTAAACATTTATGCAGTTTTGTTTTAAAAAAATGTCTCACTGCAAACATGTATGAGAGCCTACAAGGCATAAAGGCACTTTGAAGTCTTTTAAAAAATATGTAAAAATACTTGGTGTAATATCATTGGTGTCAATTACTATGGTTCTGGTCCTGTAAGATTATTCTTGTAACCTTTTTTTAAAACAAGAGATTCTTCTTGTAACATGAACTCAGAAAAGGATGCGTCTAGTCTTGATGCAGAAGATGATTAGTTCACACAGGTTGAAGAAGGGTATCATATCATTGAGATGAAGAACAAATGCTCAGATTAACTTGACCAGAACAAGCCTCGATCACTCGAAAGCTTGATTGATTATCCATCCTATACTCCAGCTAGTACTATGTAGAGCTGATTATCCACTTTATCATACAGAGCAATAAAATGCAGAACAACGTTTTGAGATCCATGTC
The DNA here is from genome assembly GCA_021605145.1 of Aegilops bicornis. Lineage (NCBI taxonomy): Eukaryota > Viridiplantae > Streptophyta > Magnoliopsida > Poales > Poaceae > Aegilops > Aegilops bicornis. The sequence goes on from CM038675.1 coordinate 777,323,894, forward strand.
TTAACTATACACCTCTCCCCTCTTTCTTGCTAGCAATTTGGTCAAACCGTTGTTATGATCAGTTCGTGTTTTAGCCACCTATATAGCGATCTAGCTAAGGAAGATCGATCCATGGTACATGCGCAGCTGCACACGCTCGCCGTCAACCTACAACTAGCTAGCAGCCACGGGAGTGCGCGCCACCGCGCCGAGGATAGCGATGGTCGACCGGCGGTGAACATGGACGCCGTCATCGCGGCCGCCGCCTCGCGTCATGCGGTGCCGGTGGCCCGCTCTGCCGCGGCCTGCTAGTGTACGCGCTTATGATTTCTCATGTGCTCTCCCATGTGCTCGCGCACGCGTGGCACGGTCGTCGTTGCTCCTGAGAGGAGAGTGATGCATGCGTGTGTGCGTGCTCTAAGTGGTGTGCCTCATCACGCTTCTCTTATGTACGCGCTTATGAATTATGATTTCCCTAAAGGTCAAGGGGGGTTTTGCAAAATTGCCAAGGTCAGCGGCTATGCCACGCAGAGGCCAGCGAGGCGCCATTTGTCCGCTCTTGATTGGTTGTGGACTAGATCATCCCAAGCAGTGCAAGTTTAGAGATGGATTGATCACCTTTTGCAAGTTTGTGGACTAAACCATCACATACAATGCAATTATGTGGGTCTCTAGTGCTCTTGCCTCTTTTCTTTTGCACATTCTCTTACCTTACTCTAACAGGTCAAAAATGCAAAAAGGAAATGTCCCTCCAAACTCCTTCCCCCTTCTCTACTTCGCGGTTGTTTGGTTACTTGGTATATGAAAAACCAGATCTCTATAAACCTGGAAAACTTCCTAACGGAATATAATCTTGTTTGGGTGCTCTAACAAACCCGTGGATATACAAAACTTGCTTCTCGGGATCCTCATATTCTGCATTTATATAAGAAAAACGACTATTACTAGTTTTTTTTTCCAAAAACACGATCCTTGTATACTCGATCACAACTATCTCTGTCGCCTCCGCGTATTTCTCAACGACCTAACAGTAAACAAAGTCGCCATGGCTGGATGCACAATATTTTCTCCTTCCTCGTCAAGGACGCCTCCATCCCGAACTCCTCATAAGTGTGGCCTCAAAACCTACATGCTCCCGGGACAATTCCAGAGCACTCTTTTGAATCGTCATCCTTCTGTTACTGCTGTCTGTGATGGTGGTGTTGGCGAGTGTACATGTGTTGCAGTTGCATGGATGGCTGCCATGGGCGTAGCCAAGCTCAAGGAAAGTCAACAGGCGACCAAGTTGGAGAAAGTGTCACGGCAGAAATAGAAGGCCATGAGAATTTTATCCAGAGTTCCAAACAATTCCCCAAACAAGGAACTGGACGGACTCATTTTACCACTTTCATAGCCCAAACATAGTTTCCTATAAACTGGTTATTCAATTATTTGCAAGTAAAACCGGCTTTGCTAAAAATGGGCTAAAAACTGATTTACTATTAATCCATAGCTAATATTTGCTATCCAAACAACCCCTTAGGAAGCAAAAATCAAGGCTGAAGCCGAAATAAACAGTTATTTCGGATCAATTTTGGAATAATAAAATAGCCAAAATCTGGTTTGGGCTATTTTGGTAGTGTGTTGGGTTAAAGCACGTCCCGGTGCACTTGATAGTCAAACCAGCTTTTGCCATGCCAACACAGTGAATGCATGGGTGGTTATGTCGAAACCGAGGCACGGACAAACAAGGCATGCGACCTCAAGGCTCCTCTTCGCCCTCGGGAGGCGCCACCCACCCATCTACCATCTTTCTTGCTCCGGTTCTACCTCTATCCTATCGCGTCCCCTTCATGCGCTGATACGTCTCCAACGTATCTATAATTTTTGATTGCTCCATGCTACTTTATCTACTGTTTTAGGCAATATTGGGCTTTATTATCTACTTTTATATTATTTTTTGGGACTAACCTATTAACCGGAGGCCCAGCCCAGATTCTTTGTTTTATGCCTATTTCGATTTCGAGGAAAAGGAATATCGACGGAGTCAAAGCGGAACGAAATCAATCGGAGAAGTTATTTTTGGAAGGAAACCCACCTGATGGACTTGGACCCCACGTCGGAAGAAAGCGGGAGGTGCTCACGAGGGTGGGCGCGCCTCTGCCTCGTGGGGCCCCGTAGCTCCACCGACGTACTCCTTTCACCCATATATACCTACGTACCCCAAAACTTCCAGAACAGAAGATAGATCGGGAGTTCCGCTGCCGCAAGCCTCTGTAGCCACCAAAAACCAATCGGGACCTGTTCCAAAGACCTGCGGGAGGATCCCATCACCGGTGGCCATCTTCATCATCCGGCGCTATCCATGACGAGGAGGGTAGTTCACCCTCGGGCCGAGGGTATGTACCAAAGAGCTATGTGTTTGATCTCTCTCTCTCTCTCGTGTTCTCTCTCGTGTTCTATGGCACGATCTTGATGTATCCCGAGCTTTGCTATTGTAGTTGGATTTTATGATGTTTCTCCCCCTCTACTCTCTTGTGATGAATTGAGTTCCCCCTTTGAAGTTATCTTATCGGATTGAGTCTTTTATGAGAACACTTGATGTATGTCTTGCCGTGATTATCTGTGGTGACAATGGGATATCATGTGCCACTTGATGTATGTTTTGGTGATCAACTTGCGGATGTCGTGACATTTGGGAACCTATGCATAGGGGTTGGCACACGTTCTTGACTCTCCGATAGAAACTTTGGGGCACTCTTTGAAGTACTTTGTGTTGGTTGGATGAATCTGAGATTGTGTGATGCATATCGTATAATCATGCCCACGGATACTTGAGGTGACAATGGAGTATCTAGGTGACATTAGGGTTTTGGTTGATTTGTATCTTAAGGTGTTATTCTAGTACGAACTCTTTGATAGATTGATCCGAAAGAATAACTTTGAGGTGGTTTCGTACCCTACCATAATACGTTTGTTCTCTGCTATTAGTGGCTTTGGAGTGACTCTTTGTTGCATGTTGAGGGCTTGTTATATTATCTATCTATGTTATTATTGTTGAGAGAACTTGCACTACTGAAAGTATGAACCCTAGGCCTTGTTTCCTATATTGCAATACCGTTTATGCTCACTTTTACCGTTAGTTACCTTGCTGTTTTTATATTTTCAGATTACAAATACCTATATCTACCATCCATATTGCACTTGTATCACCATCTCTTCGCCGAACTAGTGCACCTATACAATTTACCATTGTATTGGGTGTGTTGGGGACACAAGAGACTCTTTGTTTTTTGGCTGCAGGGTTGTTTGAGAGAGACCATCTTCATCCTACGCCTCCTGCGGATTGATAAACCTTAGGTCATCCACTTGAGGGAAATTTGCTACTGTCCTACAAACCTGTGCACTTGCAGGCCCAACAACGTCTACACGAAGAAGGTTGCGTAGTAGACATCAAGCTCTTTTCTGGTGCCGTTGCCGGGGAGGCTAGGTAAGTTAAGGTATATCTTTAGATCTTGCAATCGAATCTTTTTGTTTCTTGTTTTAGCACTAGTTTATATTATAAAAGAAAACTACCAAAAAAATGGAATTGAGTTTGTCTCATACGCTTCATCTTTTTAATATCTTTCGTGAGAATGATGGAAAGGAAAATTGTGCTCAATTGCTAGAAGAAGAATGCATTAAAATGTTTGGCACTAAATCTTTGAATGATGAGCATGATTGCAATGTTGTTAGTATGAATTCCTTGAATACCCATGATGCTAATGATATGCAAATCCACAAGCTTAGGGAAGCTATGTTTGATGAAGATGATATTTTTTGTCCCCCAAGCTTTGATGAGCAAATTTACTATGATGAAAGCATATGCCTCCTATCTATGATGGTTATTATGATGACACGTATGCTATAAAGAATAATGGTAACCATAAAACTTGTCATCTTGATCTTAATTTTCAATCACATGATAGTTGTTTTGTTGAGTTTGCTCCCACTACTATTCCGAATGAGAAGAATTTTGCTTATGTGGAGAGTAGTAAATTTTCTATGCTTGTAGATCATGAAAAGAATGATTTAGGTGCTGGTTATATTGTTGAATTCATTCATGATTCTACTGAAAATTATTATGAGGGAGGAACATATGCTTGTAGGAATTGCAATAATATCAAGTTTCCTCTCTATGTGCTTAAATTGTTGAGGTTATGCTTGTTTTGCCTTCCTATGCTAGTTGATTATTGTTCCCATAAGTTGTTTGCTCACAAAATCCCTATGCATAGGAAGTGGGTTAGACTTAAATGTGCTAGTCATATTCTTCATGATGCTTTCTTTATATTTCAATTCTTATCTTTTATGTGAGCATCATTGAAATCATAATTCCTAGCTAGGGGCGTTAAACGATAGCGCTTGTTGGGAGGCAACCCAATTTTATTTTAGTTTCTTTCTTTTTGGTTCTGTTTAGTAATAAATAATCCGTCTAGCCTCTGTTTAGATGTGGTTTTATGTTTTAATTAGTGTTTGTGCCAAGTAGAACCTTTGGGAAGACTTGGGTGAAGTCTTTATGATCATGCTGTAAAAAACAGAAACTTTAGCGCTCACGAGATTAGCTTTAACTTTTTACTGGAGAGTGCTATTTAGTTGATTCTTTTTGCAGATGATTACTAGACAAATTCCTCAGGTCCAGCAATTTATTTTAGAATTTTTAGAGTTCCAGAAGTTTGCGTTAGTTACAGATTACTACAGACTGTTCTATTTTTGACAAATTCTGTTTTCATTGTGTTGTTTGCTTATTTTGATGAATCTATGGCTAGTAAAATAGTTTATAAACCATAGAGAAGTTGGAATACAGTAGGTTTAACACCAATATAAATAAATAATGAGTTCATTACAGTACCTTGAAGTGGTTTTTTGTTTTCTTTCGCTAACGGAGCTCATGAGTTTTCTGTTAAGTTTTGTGTTATGAAGTTTTCATGTTTTGGGTAAAGATTCGATGGACTATGGAATACGGGGTGGCAAGAGCCTAATATTGGGGATGCCCAAGGCACCCCAAGGTAATATTCAAGGATAACCAAGAGCCTAAGCTTGGGGATGCCCCGGAAGGCATCCCCTCTTTCGTCTTTGTTCATCGGTAACTTTACTTGGAGCTATATTTTTATTCACCACATGATATGTGTTTTGCTTGGAGCGTCATTTTATTTTCTTTAGCTTTGCTTGCTGTTATTTAGAATAATGTTTTGCATCTTTAGTTTCAATAAAAAAGTCAAGGATAGCCTTTGCCATGCTTATTTTGCTAGTATGCATGTTGCTGTTTGAAAACAGAAAGTTTACCGCTGTTGCAAAAATTCCCTAGAAAATTCAGAGAGTGTTATAATGTTGAATATTTTTGCATAATGAGCTCTGATAAATTTATTACAGTGGGAATTTTAGTTCATAATTTTTGGAGTTAGGGAAGTATTGATACTCTTGCATTCTTCACAGACTGTACTGTTTTGGCAGATTGCTGTTATGGTTGCATTGTTTGCATATGTTTGTTTGTTTAATGATTCTATTCGAGGATAGGAGTATTAAATATGCAGAGGCATTTAGTATGCAATGTTGAATAATAATGTTATTGATTTGTTACAGTAGAAAATTATAAGGTTTTGCATTGGTTTATACTAACCTATCTCACAAATTCTTGTTGAGTTTGTTGTGAATGAAGCTTTTGATAAAAAGAGAAACCATGATATGAGAGGAATTAAGGAGACACAAAAGCTCAAACTTGGGGATGCCCAAGGCACCCCAAGATAATATTTCAAAAAGTCTCAAGCATCTAAGCTTGGGGATGCCCAGTAGGCATCCCACCTTTCTTCTCCAACAACTATCGGTTAGTATCGGTTGAGCCTAAGTTTTTGCTTCTTCACATGAGTTGTGCTATCCTTGCAATGTAGTTTTATTTAGCTTTGCTTGCTGTTTGAATACAATACCAAGATCTGAAATTATTAAATGGGAGAGTCTTCACATAGTTGTATAATTATTCGACTACTCATTGATCTTCACTTATATCTTTCGGAGTAGTTTGTCATTTGCTTTAGTGATTCACTTATATCTTTTAGAGCATGATGGTAGTTTTATTTTGAAGAAATAGATGAACTCTCATGATTCACTTATATTATTTTGAGAGTCGTTAATAGCATGGTAATTTGCTTAATGTTAATATACTTGGTGTTCAAGATATGTGAAACTTTCTTTTGAGTGAATTGAATACTAAGATAAATTTAATGCTTAATAATTGTTTTGAGATATGGAGGTAATAATATCAAAGTCGTGCTAGTTGATAATTGTGAATTTGAGAAATACTTGTGTTGAAGTTTGCAAGTCCCGTAGCATGCACGTATGGGTAAAGTTGTGTAACAAATTTGAAACATGAAGTGTACCGCTTGTGCATCCTTATGAGTGGCGGTTGGGGACGAGCGATGGTCTTTTCCTACCAATCTATCCCCCTAGGAGCATTGCGCGTAGTACTTGATTTTTGATGGCTTCTAAATTTTTGCAGTAAGTATATGAGTTCTTTTGACTAATGTTGAGTCCATGGATTATACGCACTTTTACCTTTCCGCATTTGCAAGCCTCTTCGGTACCGAGCATTTCCCTTTCTCACCTTGAGAGTTGGTGCAAACTTCGCCGGTGCATCCAAACCCCGTGATATGATACACTCTTTCACACATAAACCTCCTTATATCTTCCTCAAAACAGCCACCATACCTACCTATCATGGCATTTCCATAGCCATTCCGAGATATATTGCCATGCAACTTCCATCATCATTATTATGACATACATTACTCTTGTCATATTGCCATTGCATGATCATGTAGTTGACATCGTATTTGTGGCAAAGCCACCATGCATTATTTTCCATACATGTCACTCTTGATTCATTGCACCATCCCGTACATCACGGAGGCATTCATATAGAGTCATGTTTTGTTCTAAGTTTCGAGTTGTAATTGTTGAGTTGTAAGAGAAATAAAAGTGTGATGGTCATCATTATTAGAGCATTGTCCCAAGTGAGGAAAGGATGATGGAGACTATGATTCCCCCATAAGTCGGGATGAGACTCCGGATGAAAAAAAAAGAGCAAGACCAAAAAAAAGGAAGGCAAAAAAAAAGGCCCAAAAAATGAGAGAAAAAGAGAGAAGGGACAATGCTACTATCCTTTTACCACACTTGTGCTTCAAAGTAGCATCAAGATCTTCATGATAGAGAGTCTCTCATTTTGTCATTTTCATATACTAGTGAGAATCTTTCATTATAGAACTTGGCTTGTATATTCCAATGATGGGCTTCCTCAAAATGCCTTAGGTCTTCGTGAGCAAGCAAGTTGGATGCACACCCACTTAGTTTCTTTTGTAGAGCTTTCACATACTTATAGCTCTAGTGCATCCGTTGCATGGAAATCCCTACTCCTCATGTTGACATCAATTGATGGGCATCTCCATAGCCCGTTGATTAGCCTCGTCAATGTGAGACTTTCTCATTTTTTGTCTTCTCCACACAATCCCATCATCATATTCTATTCCACCCATAGTGCTATATCCATGGCTCGCGCTCATGTATTGCGTGAAGGTTGAAAGAGTTTGAGATTATTTGAGTATGAAACAATTGCTTGGCTTGTCATCGGGGGTATACAAATTGGGAACATCTTTGTGTGACGAAAATGAAGCATAGCCTAACTATATGATTTTGTAGGGATGAACTTTCTTTGGCCATGTTATTTTGAGATGACATAATTGCTTAGTTAGTATGCTTGAAGTATTATTATTTTTATGTCAATATGAACTTTTGTCTTAAATCTTCGGATCTGAATATTCATATCACAAGTAAGAAGATTTATATTGAAATTATGCCAAAGTATCACTCCGCATCAAAAATTCTTTTTTATCATTTACCTACTCGAGGACGAGCAGGAATTAAGCTTGGGGATGCTTGATACATCTCTAACGTATCTATAATTTTTGATTGCTCCATGCTACTTTATCTACTGTTTTAGGCAATATTGGGCTTTATTATCCACTTTTATATTATTTTTGGGACTAACCTATTAACCGGAGGCCCAGCCCAGATTTGCTGTTTTTATGCCTATTTCGGTATTTCGAGGAAAAGGAATATCGACGGAGTCAAAGCGGAACGAAATCAACTGGAGAAGTTATTTTGGAAGGAAACCCACGATAGACTTAGACCCCACGCCGAAGATACAGGAGGTGCTCACGAGGGTGGGGGCGCGCCCACCCCGGGCGCCCCGCCTCGTGGGGCCCCGTAGCTCCACCACGCTCCTTTCACCCATATATACCTACGCACTGCCTAAAACTTCCGTAACAGAAGATAGATCGGGAGTTCCGCCCGCAAGCCTCTGTAGCCACCAAAAACCAATCGGGACCTGTTAGGCACCTACGGAGGGGGATCCTGTTAGGGAACGCGAGAAAATTAAAATTTTTTCTACGGTTTCACCAAGATCCATCTATGAGTTCATCTAGCAACGAGTCATGGGAGAGTGATTGCATCTACATACCACTTGTAGATCGCAGGCGGAAGCGTTCAATGGAACGGGATGATGGAGTCGTACTGGCCGTGATTCAGATCACCGATGACCTAGTCTTTGAACGGACAACACCTCCGCGTTCAACACACGTGCGGAGCGGATGACGTCTCCTCCTTCTTGATCCAACAAGGGGAAGGAGAGGTTGATGATGATCCAGCAGACGACGGCGTGGTGGTGGATGCAGCAGAACTCCCGGCAGGCTTCGCTAAGCAACTACGGGAGGAGGAGGAGGTGTTGCAGGAGGAGGAGGCGCCAGGGCTTATGGGTGCGGCCACCCCTCCCTCCCTCCCTTTATATAGGTGCAAGAGAGGGGAGGGCGCAGCCTGCCCCTTCCTCCAAGGAAGGGTGCGGTTAAGAGGGGAGGAGTCCATCCTCCCAAGGCACCCTGAGGTGCCTTCCCCTTTAGGACTCTCCCTTTTTCTTATATCTTGGCGCATGGGCCTCTTGGGGCTGGTGCCCTTGGCCCATATAGGCCAAGGCGCACCCTACAGCCCATGTGGCCCCCTGGGCAGGTGGACCCCGGTGGACCCCGGACCCCTTTCGGCACTCCGGTACAATACCGATAACGCGAAACTTTTCCGCGACCAAAATAAGACTTCCTATATATAAATCTTTACCTCCGGACCATTCCGAACTCCTCGTGACGTCCGGGATCTCATCCGGACTCGAACAGCATTCGGTTTGCTGCATACTCATATTCATACAACCCAGCGTCACACCGAACCTTAAGTGTGTAGACCCTACGGGTTCGGGAGACATGCAGAGACATGACCGAGACGGCTCTCGGGCAATAACCAACAGCGGGATATGGATACCCATGTTGGCTCTACATGCTCCTCGATGATATCATCGGATGAACCACGATGTCGAGGATTCAATCAACCCCGTATACTATTCCCTTTGTCAATCGGTATTTTACTTGCCGAGATTCGATCGTCGGTATCCCAATACCTCGCTCAATCTCATTGCCGCAAGTCACTTTACTCGCACCGTAATGCATGATCCCGTGACCAAACACTTGGTCACTTTGAGCTCATTATGATGATGCACTACCGAGTGGGCCAAGTGATACCTCTCCGTCATACGGAGTGACAAATCCGATCTCGATCCGTGTCAACCCAATGACACTTTTGGAGATACCTGTAATGCACCTTTATAGTCACCCGATTACGTTGTGACGCTTTGGTACACCCAAAGCACTCTTACGGTATCCGGGAGTTACACGATCTCATGGTCTAAGGAAGAGGTACTTGACATTGGAAAAGCTCTAGCAAAACGAACTACACGATCTTGTGCTATGCTTAGGATTGGGTCTTGTCCATCACATCATTCTCCTAATGATGTGATCCCGTTATCAATGACATCCAATGTCCATAGTCAGAAACCATGACTATCTGCTGATCAACGAGCTAGTCAACTAGAGGCTCACTAGGGACATATTGTGGTCTATGTATTCACACATGTATTACGATTTCCGGATAATACAATTATAGCATGAATAAAAGACAATTATCATGAACAAGGAAAGATAATAATAATACTTTTATTATTGCCTCTAGGGCATATTTCCAACAGTCTCCCACTTGCACTAGAGTCAATAATCTAGTTACATTGTGATGAATCGAACACCCATAGAGTTCTGGTGTTGATCATGTTTTGCTCGCGGAAGAGGTTTAGTCAACGGATCTGCGACATTCAGATCCGTACGCACTTTGCAACTTTCTATGTCCCCGTCTTGAACATTTTCACGAATGGAGTTGAAGCGACGCTTGATGTGCCTGGTCTTCTTGCGAAACCTGGGCTCCTTGGCAAGTGCAATAGCTCCAGTGTTGTCACAGAAGAGTTTGATCGGCTCCGACGCATTGGGTATGACTCCTAGGTCGGTGATGAACTCCTTCACCCAAATTGCTTCATGTGCTGCCTCCGAGGCTGCCATGTACTCCGCTTCACATGTAGATCCCGCCACGACACTCTCGCTTGCAACCGCACTACCATCGCTCCACTATTTAACATATACACGTATCCGGTTTGTGACTTTGAGTCATCCAGATCTGTGTCGAAGCTAGCATTGACGTAACCCTTTACGACGAGCTCTTCGTCACCTCCATAAACGAGAAACATGTCCTTTGTCCTTTTCGTGTACTTCAGGATATTCTTGACCGCTGTCCGTTGTTCCTTGCCGGGATTACTTTGATACCTTCCTACCAAACTTACGGCAAGGTTTACATCAGTGCAGTACACAGCATGGCATACATAATAGATCCTATGGCTGAGGCATAGGGGATGACACTCATGTCTTCTTTATGTTTTGTCGTGGTCGGGCATTGAGCCGAGCTCAATTTCACACCTTGCAAAACAGGCAAGAACCCTTTCTTGGACTGATCCATTTTGAACTTCTTCAAAATCTTATCAAGGTATGTGCTTTGTGAAAGACCTATGAGGCGTCTCGATCTATCCCTATAGATTTTGATGCCTAATATGTAAGCAGCTTCTCCAAGGTCCTTCATTGAAAAACTCTTATTCAAGTAGGCCTTAATGCTGTCCAAAAGTTCTATATCATTTCCCATCAAAAGTATGTCATCTACATATAATATGAGAAATGCTACAGAGCTCCCACTCACTTTCTTGTAAACGCAGCTTCTCCATAAGTCTCAAGATAAACCCAAACGCTTTGATCATCTCATCAAAGCGAATGTTCCAACTCCGAGATGCTTGCACCAGCCCATAAATGGATCACTTTGGAGCTTGCATACCTTGTTAGCATTCTTAGGATCAACAAAACCTTCCGCTGCATATATACTGACTCTTCCTTAAGATAACCGTTAAGGAATGCCGCTTTTGACGTCCATCCGCCATATCTCATAATCATAGTATGCGGCAATTGCTAACATGATTCGGACGGACTTAAGCTTCGCCACGGGAGAGAAAGTCTCATCGTAGTCAATCCCTTGAACTTGTCGATAACCCTTAGCGACAAGTCGAGCTTTATAGATGGTAACATTACCATCCGTCCCGCCTTCTTCTTCTTAAAGATCCATTTGTTTTCTATCGCCGCCGATCATCGGGCAAGTCTGTCAAAGTCCATACTTTGTTTTCATACATGGATCCTATCTCGGATTGCATGGCTTCAAGCCATTTGTTGGAATCTGGGCCCGCCATCGCTTCTTCATAGTTCGAAGGTTCACCGTTGTCTAACAACATGATTTCCGTGACAGGGTTGCCGTACCACTGCAGTGCGGAACGTGTCCTAGTGGACCCACGGGTTCAAGAGCAACTTGATCCAAAGTACCTTGATCATCATCATTAATTTCCTCTTCATTCGGTGTAGGCACCACAGAACATTTTCCGAGCTGCACTACTTTCCGTTCAAGAGGTAGTACTTCATCGAAGTTCTACTTTCCTCCCACTTACTCCTTTCGAGAGAAACTCTTTTTCCAGAAAGGATCCGTTCTTGGCAACAAAGATCTTGCCTTTGGATCTAAGGTAGAAGGTATACCTAATGGTTTCCTTAGGGTATCCTATGAAGACGCATTTTTCCGACTTGGGTTCGAGCTTTTCAGGTTGAAGTTTCTTGACATAAGCATCACATCCCCAAACTTTTAGAAACGATGACTTAGGTTTCTTCCCAAACCATAATTCATACGGTGTCGTCTCAACAGATTTAGACGGTGCCCTATTTAAAGTGAATGTAGCTGTCTCTAGAGCGTATCCCCAAAATGATAGCGGTAAATCAAGAAGAGACATCATAGATCGCACCATATCCAATAGAGTGCGACACGACGCTCAGACACACCGCTATACCGAGGTGTTCCAGGCGGCGTGAGTTGTGAAACGGTTCCACATTTCCTTAAGTGTGTACCAAATTCGTGACTTAAATATTCTCCTCCACGATCTGATCGCAAGAATTTTATCTTTCGGTTACGTTGATTCTCTACTTCATTCTGAAATTCCTTGAACTTTTCAAAGGTCTCAGACTTGTGTTTCATCAAGTAGACATACCCATATCTACTCAAGTCATCAGTGAGAGTGAGAACATAACGATATCCTCCGTGAGCCTCAACACTCATTGGACCGCACACATCGGTATGTATGATTTCCAATAAGTTGGTTGCTTGCTCCATTGTTCCGGAGAACGGAGTCTTGGTCATCTTGCCCATGAGGCATGGTTCACATGTGTCAAATGATTCATAATCGAGAGACTCTAAAAGTCCATCAGCATGGGGCTTCTTCATGCGCTTGACACCAATGTGACCAAGGCGGCAGTGCCACAAGTATGTGGGACTATCGTTATCAACTTTACATCTTTGGTATTCACACTATGAATATGTGTAACATTACGCTCGAGATTCATTAAGAATAAACCATTGACCATCGGAGCATGACCATAAAACATTTCTCTCATATAAATAGAACAACCATTATTCTCGGATTTAAATGAGTAGCCATCTCGTATTAAACGAGATCCTGATACAATGTTCATGCTCAAACTTGGTACTAAATAACAATTATTGAGGTTTAAAACTAGTCCCGTAGGTAAATGTAGAGGTTGCGTGCAGACGGCGATCACATCGACCTTGGAACCATTCCCGACGCGCATCGTCACCTCCTCGCCCTTCGCCATGATCTCCGTTTATTCCGCAGCTCTGTTGTGAGTTACATATATGAGCAACGGCACCGTATCAAATACCCAGGAGTTACTACGAGTAATCGGTAAGGTACACATCAATTACATGTATATCAAATATACCTTTAGTGTTGCCGGCCTTCTTATGCGCTAAGTATTTGGGGCAGTTCCGCTTCGATGACCCTTCCCTTGCAATAAAAGCACTCACCTCGTGCTTGGGTCCATTCTTTGACTTCTTCCCAAGAATCGGCTTTACGGGCGCGGCAACATCCTTGCCGTCCTTCTTGAAGTTCTTCTTTCCCTTGCCCTTCTTGAACTTAGTGGTTTTATTGACCATCAACACTTGATGCTCCTTCTTGATTTCTACCTCACGACTTCAAAGATTGAAAATACTTCAGGAATAGTTTTCACCATCCTCGCATATTGTAGTTCATCACAAAGCTCTTGTATCTTGGTGGGAGCGATCAAGGATTCTGTCAATGACCGCCTCGTCCGGAGGTTAATGTCCACCGGGACAAAGCGGTTGTGCAACCTGCATATTTTGAGTATGTGCTCACCGATGTAACTATTTTCCTCCATCTTACAATCAGAGAACTTGTCGGAGACTTCATATCTCTCGACCCGGCATGAGCTTGGAAAACTAGTTTCAGCTCCTCGAACATCTCATATGCTCCGTGTCGCTCAAAACGCTTTTGGAGCCCGGTTCTAAGCTGTAAAGCATGCCGCACCGAACGAGGGAGTAATCATCAAGACGAGACCGCCAAGCGCTCATAACGCCTTGGTTCTCTCGGGATGGGTGCTTCACCTAGCGGTGCTTCTAGGACATATTGTTTCACGGCAGCTATGAGGATAATCCTCGTGTTAGGACCCAAATCCGAATAGTTCTCGCCATCATCTTTCAGCTTGGTTTTCTAGGAACGTTGAAGTTCAGGGTGACATGAGCGTTGGCCATTTGATCTACAAGACATTTTGCAAAGATTTTAGACTATTGTTCATGATAATAAAGTTCATCTAATCAAATTATTTAATGAACTCCCACTCAGATTTGACATCCCTCTAGTCATCTAAGTGATACATGATCCGAGTCGACTAGGCTGTGTCCGATCATCACGTGAGACGGACTAGTCATCGCCGGTGAACATCTCCATGTTGATCATATCTTCCATACGACTCATGTTCGACCTTTCGGTCTCTTGTGTTCCGAGGCCATGTCCGTACATGCTAGGCTCGTCAAGTTAACCTAAGTGTATTGCATGTGTAAAACTGTCTTACACCCGTTGTATGTGAACGTAAGGATCTATCACACCCGATCATCACGCGGTGCTTCAAACGCATTTAACTTTAGCAACGATGCACGCTTAGGGAGAACACCTTTTGAAATTGTTATGAGGGATCATCTTATTTACTACCGTCGTTCTAAGTAAACAAGATGCATAAACATAATAAACATCACATGCAATTATATATAGTAGTGACATGATATGGCCAATATCATATAGCTCCTTTGATCTCCATCTTCGGAGCTCCATGATCATCCTGTCACCGGCATGACACCATGATCTCCATCATCGTGTCTTCATGAAGTTGTCACGCCAACGACTACTTTTACTTCTATGGCTAACGCGTTTAGCAATAAAGTAAAGTAATTTACATGGCGTTCTTCAATGACACGCAGGTCATACGAAAATAAAGACAACTCCTATGGCTCCTGCCGGTTGTCATACTCATCGACATGCAAGTCGTGATTCCTATTACAAGAACATGATCTCATACATCACATATATCATTCATCATTCATCACAACTTTGGCCATATCATATCACAAAACACTTGCTGCAAAAACAAGTTAGACGTCCTCTAATTGTTGTTGCAAGTTTTACGTGGCTGCAATAGGGTTCTAGCAAGAACGCTTTTCTTACCTACGGAAAGCCACAACGTGATTTGTCAACTTCTATTTACCTTTCATAAGGACCCTTTTCATCGAATCCGCTTCAAGCTGAAGTGGGAGAGACAGACACCCGCTAGCCACCTTATGCAACTAGTGCATGTCGATCGGTGGAACCGGTCTCACGTAAGCGCACGTAAGGTCGGTCCGGCCGCTTCATCCCACAATGCCGCTGAAGCAAGATAAGACTAGTAGCGGCAAGAAAGTTGACAACATCTACGCCCACAACAAATTGTGTTCTACTCGTGCAATAGAGAACTACGCATAGACCTAGCTCATGATGCCACTTTGTTAGGGAACGTTGCGAGAAAATTAAAAATTTTCTACGGTTTCACCAAGATCCATCTATGAGTTCATCTAGCAACGAGTCATGGGAGAGTGATTGCATCAACATACCACTTGTAGATCGCGTGCGGAAGCGTTCAATGGAACGGGGATGATGGAGTCATACTCGCCGTGATTCAGATCATCGATGACCTAGTGTTGAACGGACAGCACCTCCGCGTTCAACACACGTACGGAGTGGATGACGTCTCCTCCTTCTTGATCCAGCAAGGGGGAAGGATATGTTGATGATGATCCAGCAGCACGACGGCGTGGTGGTGGATGCAGCAGAACTCCGGCAGGGCTTCGCTAAGCAACTACGGGAGGAGGAGGAGGTGTTGCAGGGAGGAGGGAGGTGCCAGGGCTTATGGGTGCGGCCACCCCTCCCTCCCCTCCCTTTATATAGGTGCAAGAGAGGGGGGGAGGGCGCAGCCTTGCCCCTTCCTCCAAGGAAGGGGTGCGGTTAAGAGGGGAGGAGTCCATCCTCCCAAGGCACCCTGAGGTGCCTTCCCTTTAGGACTCTCCCTTTTTCTTATATCTTGGCGCATGGGCCTCTTGGGGATGGTGCCCTTGGCCCATATAGGCAAAGGCGCACCCCTACAGCCCATGTGGCCCCCCGGCAGGTGGACCTCGGCGGACCCCGGACCCTTTCGGCACTCCCAAGATAATACCGATAACGCATTTAAACTTTTCCTACACCAAAATAAGACTTCATATATATAAATCTTTACCTTGGACCATTCCGAACTCCTCGTGACGTCAGGGATCTCATCCGGACTCCGAACAACATTCGGTTTGCTGCATACTCATATTCATACAACCCCAGCGTCACACCGAACCTTATGTGTAGACCCTACGGGTTCGGGAGACATGCAGACATGACCGAGACGGCTCTCGGCAATAACCAACAGCCGGATCTGGATACCCATGTTGGCTCTACATGCTCCTCGATGATATCATCGGATGAACCACGATGTCGAGGATTCAATCAACCCGTATACTATTCCCTTTGTCAATCGGTATTTTACTTGCCCGAGATTCGATCGTCGGTATCCCAATACCTCGCTCAATCTCGCTTGCCGCAAGTCACTTTACTGCATCAGTAATGCATGATCCCGTGACCAAACACTTGGTCACTTTGAGCTCATTATGATGATGCACTACCGAAAGTGGGCCCAGTGATACCTCTCCGTCATACGGAGTGACAAATCCAGCCTCGATCCGTGTCAACCCAATGCAGACACTTTTGGAGATACCGTAATGCACCTTTATAGTCACCCGATTCACGTTGTGGACGTTTGGTACACCCAAAGCACTCCTACGGTATCCGGAGTTACACGATCTCATGGTCTAAGGAAGAGGTACTTGACATCGGAAAAGCTCTAGCAAAACGAACTACACGATCTTGTGCTATGCTTAGGATTGGGTCTTGTCCATCACATCATTCTCCTAATGATGTGATCCCGTTATCAATGACATCCAATGTCCATAGTCAGAAACCATGACTATCTGTTGATCAACGAGCTAGTCAACTAGAGGCTCACTAGGAACATATTGTGGTCTATGTATTCACACGTGTATTACGATTTCCGGATAATACAATTATAGCATGAATAAAAGACAATTATCATGAACAAGGAAATATAATAATAATACTTTTATTATTGCCTCTAGGGCATATTTCCAACAGATCCCATCACCGGTGGCCATCTTCATCATCCCGGTGCTATACATGACGAGGAGGGAGTAGTTCACCCTCGGGGCTGAGGGTATGTACCAGTCGCTATGTGTTTGATCTCTCTCTCTCTCTCTCTCTCTCTCTCTCTTGTTCTCTCTCGTGTTCTATGGCACGATCTTGATGTATCCCGAGCTTTGCTATTGTAGTTGGATCTTATGATGTTTCTCCCCCTCTACTCTCTTGTGATGAATTGAGTTTCCCCTTTGAAGCTATCTTATCGGATTGAGTCTTTTATGAGAACACTTGATGTATGTCTTGCCGTGATTATCTGTGGTGACAATGGGATATCATGTGCCACTTGATGTATGTTTTGGTGATCAACTTGCGGGTTTCGTGACATTCGGGAACCTATGCATAGGGGTTGGCACACGTTCTTGACTCTCCGATAGAAACTTTGGGGCACTCTTTGAAGTACTTTGTGTTAGTTGGATGAATCTGAGATTGCGTGATGCATATCGTATAATCATGCCCACGGATACTTGAGGTGACAATGGAGTATCTAGGTGACATTAGGGTTTTGGTTGATTTGTATCTTAAGGTGTTATTCTAGTACGAACTCTTTTATAGATTGATCCGAAAGAATAACTTTGAGGTGGTTTCGTACCCTACCATAATCTCTACGTTTGTTCTCCGCTATTAGTGGCTTTGGAGTGACTCTTTGTTGCATGTTGAGGGCTTGTTATATTATCTATCTATGTTATTATTGTTGAGATAACTTGCACTAGTGAAAGTATGAACCCTAGGCCTTGTTTCCTATCATTGCAATACCGTTTATGCTCACTTTTACCGTTAGTTACCTTACTGTTTTTATATTTTCAGATTACAAATACCTATATCTACCATCCATATTGCACTTGTATCACCATCTCTTCGCCGAACTAGTGCACCTATACAATTTATCATTGTATTGGATGTGTTGGGGACACAAGAGACTCTTTGTTATTTGGTTGCAGGGTTGTTTGAGAGAGACCATCTTCATCCCACGCCTCCATGGATTGATAAACCTTAGGTCATCCACTTAAGGGAAATTTGCTACTGTCCTACAAACATGTGCACTTGCAGGCCCAACAACGTCTACAAGAAGAAGGTTGCGTAGTAGACATCATGCGCCGCTTGAGGCTCGGGAGCAATAGAAGTGTTGGGGTTGAGGCGGCCCAGCTCGGCTCCCTGCGATGGTAGAGGTCGCGCTTCAATCTTGAAGGCCATTAGGTGCAGCTGCTATGAATTCGGTCGTGCAGCGACGGGACCCGGCTGCCTAAACGAACACTTGCCTTTTTCATGATCTAACGAAAAAGGATACGGGTTGTTGTCTGCCGCCTCTTCTCACCGGGGGCGTACATTGCTCGTCGGAATCTTGCTTGTCACTGCCTTAATCTCGCATCGCCGTCAACCTAATTAAAGTCTCGGTTTCCGCCTTTTGGATGTTTTGGATTCCATTTTTATAAAAAGCACTGTTTTTTGGCTACTCATGGAAGGCTAGAATAGACCGACGCAGTGCGCAGGGGATTAAGGTTACTCACAGTTGCAGCACTTCGAGGAACTTGTCGTGCTCGGGCTCGGTCCAGCTCTCCCTGGACTTGGTGATGGTGTAGGGCTTCCTGATCCGCACCGACCTAGGGGGTGCCGCACCGATCAACGCCATCCGCCGGAGCAGGGACTCCTGCTCCGGGTCGGAGTTGCGGCCACAGCTTCCGTCCCCCTCCGTGACAACCATGATGCTCCTCTTCGGCTTTGGCTTCATTGGGTGTAGTGGCACGGTCGACGAGAACCGGGAGCGGCTGGGGGCCGGGCGGGATCGCTCGCCTCCCTTATTGTGTTTTTTTGGGGAAGGGGGCGCAGTGCGTGCGTGCGGTGTGTTCGAGGGACCAGAAGCGAAGCCAATGGGCCTGCTAATAAGTAGGTGGATGCATGTCTGCCGATTGCTACGCGCTTCGCGGAGCCTTCTTCTTCCATGTTGCTGCTAGTTGGTTGGGTCATGCGCTTCGCGCTCCCGATGATGATGATGATGATGATGATGATGCCTTTCTCTTCCTCGCCGTGCACGCAACGCGTTGGAGCTTCGCCCACGGCGGCTGGAAGGGGTCACCCGAACGAACGGCTTATGATGTTATCCGTGCCTCGCGAGTGTGGAGTTTCTGCCAAAATCCTAGTGTTCACGCAAACCTCCATGACGTCCAAAGCCGAACGGGAGGCAACAACATGCCATCCGGTGGCTACAACGATATGGGGCTATGGTTTCTTTCTATTTTGGCAAACGAACTTCCTGCTTTTCATATGCTTAAGAGTAATTGTAACCCCAACAGGCAACAGTAGATAAAAAACTCCAACAGGCAACAGTAGAGCTTCTCGGATGTTATTTGACCCTAAAAACTTACAGACACCTAGCACCCCCAAGCATTTTGGTTGCCACACAATTTCAGTTTTTTTTAATTTGATGCTATTTTTTTAATTTACTGTTCATATGTCAAACCTGGTCAACATGGTTAAACCCGGTCAACGTGCTCAAAATTTAGTTTTGGACCAAACTTATCCGGTTTTGAAGGACCAAAAATGTCTACCAAAAAAATCTTGAGGGACCAAGACTATACTTTTGGGGAACTTGAAGGACCAAAAACATACTTTTCTCTTTTTGCAATTGACCTGTTCAGCAGAGTTGCTGTGGCGGTGAAGGTGTGAAGGTTCTGTCATCAGTTGTCCCTGAAACCTCAACTACCGATGTTGTTGAGGTTACAGTCATAACCCTTCTGTTTTGGGCTAATCTAACAGTTTCTTCTGCACAAGTGTGCCAACTGCTTAACTGGTTCATTTATGGTCGGTTGTCATTGGGCATTTGTGTGGTTTAAATCTTTCAGTATCACGAGTATAACATCATGTATGCTGTATTTTTGCAGGCTCCTGCAACTGACAATGACGGTGAAAGAGATGTTGACCTTTTTGAAGAGGAAACAGAAGAGGAGAAGAAAGCAGCTTAAGAGCGTGCTGCCAAAGTGAAGGCTTATAGCAAGAAGAAAGAATGAATGTTATCCTACATTCTTGGTATTTTACTGATTCGTCTATATCTTTGCGTTGAACCTACATTGTGAATCATGTCTATTTGTTACTCCTAATATTGTATGGCCGAAGCAATTATTTTGCTCCGTCAAAATTCCTTACTGAGTATTAGTGAAGGATTTATGTTATCTTACACTGTACTTCATTGTTTCATCTATGGCTCTATGTGGCACTTTATTTATAAACATTGTGTGAGGCTACAGTTTCTGCTTTTAAACTTCAAAACTCAGTTTAGTACTAACTTGGTACTTTTGTTGTCAGCTGGCAAGCCATTTACTTTGTTGGATAATAAGCAACTAAGCTTTACTGAGGGCCAATGGCCAGTACATATACAGATGTGGTAAAATGCAGAAAAGCCCCTTATACAATGGGGATGTACACAATGTACTATACACATCTAACACCCCCCCCCCCTCAAACTCATGGTGGATCAACACCGCTGAGTTTGGAGAGGAAAACCCATGTCAAGGCCGAGTGCAGGCTTTCGTGAAGAAGTCAGCCAATCAGAATTTAGAGGGCACATAGTGAAGAGTGAGAGTCTGATCCTGCACAGCAGCACGCACAAAGTGGGCATCCACATCGATGTGCTTGGTGAGCTCATGCTTCATCGGGTCACGCGCAATACTGATAGCACCGGTACTGTCGGACAGTAGAGGAGTTGAGGTAGCACCAGACACACCAAAGTCGTCAAGTAACCACCGTAACCAGATCACCTCAACCGTCAACATAGCCATGGCTCACAACTCAACCTCTCAGTACTGGGTGAGAAATCGTACCGCTTTCTTTGTCTTCCGTGCAATAAGAGAGCCACCAAGAAAGACACAAGAAGCGTGACAAATGATCGTCGATCGTGAGGGATCACTAGCCTGTAGCATCGAGTAGGCCCGGAGCTCAAGAGAGCCGGAGCGGGAAAGAAAAGGCACCGAGAGATTGTGCAACGAAGATATCGTAGAACACGGAGGAGGTGACTATAGTGATGAGAGCGGGGCGGAAACAAACTGACTCAGGACGTGGACAGGATAGGAGATGTCAGGACGCGTAACAGCAAGATAGACAAGACTGCCAACGAGATGGCGATAACGAGTGGGATTAGGAAGCGGGTCACCATCAAAGGCACGAAGATGAACGTTGAGCTCCATATGAGTCACAACAGTGCGCTCATCACCGAGAGCAGCGCGAGCAAGAAGATCCTGAATATATTTTCTTGGGAGATGTAGAAGCCATCAGAGGTCGAGGAGATCTCAATCCCAGGAAAATAGCGAAGTGGACCAAGATCAGTCATGAGAAACTGGTCGCGAAGGCGAGCCTTAACAAAGGCAATGTACTCAGAGTCGTCACCAGTGATGATCATGTCATCAACATAGAGAAGGAGAAGAGTCCGACCACGAGAAGACGTGTGAACAAATAACGCGGGATCATGATCACTGGGCAAGAAACCAGCGGCAGTTACCACAGAGGCAAAGCGCTCAAACCAGGCGCGAGGGGCCTATTTAAGACCATAGAGGGAGCACCGAAGTCTACATACCATACCATCAGGGGCATAGTACCCCGGTGGTGGCTGCATATAGACCTCCTCACGCAACTCGCCATTGAGAAAGGCGTTCTGGACATCAAGTTGAGAGATAGACCAATGACGAACAGAAGCCACATCAAGGAGAGTGCGGACAGTGGTCATGTGGGCCACAGGAGCAAAAGTCTCATCATAATCGTCCCTCGCCCCCGTTGAAAACCACAGCCACAAGACGAGCTTTATGGCGCCAAGAGAACCATCGAGCAAGTCTTAATCTTGTAGACCCACTTGCAAGTGATGGGACGAACACCTAAGGGAGAGGAACCAAATCCCATGTGCCGAGCGCTCAAGGGCAGCAAGCTCTTCGGCCATCGAACGTTGCCATTCAGGCTGAGTCATGGCAGTCCGATAGGAAGTGGGCTCAGCAAGAACAGAGAAACCGTACCGATCAGGAGAGTAGCGATCAGGCGGGGGAGGGGGGCGAGGCCGAGCACGGAGGTTATGAACCGGAGGAGGCGTGAAAGGAGGGGCACCAGAGGTGGAAGGCGTGTCAGGAGAAGCATCCTCAGAACGAGGGCGACGGGTATAGTGGAGAGGAAACGGTGAGAGAGGTTGACGAACGGGAGAGAATGGTGGAGATGTGGAGGAGGAGCATGGGGAAGATGTTGTCGGTGGTGAAGAAGGAATGAGAGGTGTAGGTGGAGGAAGTGAAACATGAGGCACATAGCGGGGTGTATTGGGGAGAAGAAGAAAGGAAATATCGTCCACAGAGAAGCTCGAGGAAGAAGGACGAGGGTAGTAAGAGCGAGACTCATCAAAAGTCACATCACACGAGATGCGCAAACGACGACCAACAGATCCCAACAAATGATAGCCCTTGTGCTCATCATCAGAATTCAAGGAAAACACACTCAACCGATCGAGCGCCGGTTTGGTGCGTTCTGGGGCAAGAAGAACATAGCACATACATCCAAACATACGAAGAGTCGAGTAGTCGAGAGCGACCAAAGGAGACACTCCATAGGAATACCACCGCAGAAAGCGATTGATGGTTGAATGTTGATGAGATAGGTGGATGCGGAAACAACCTCGGCCCAAAAATGGGGTGGAAGGGAAGCAAGAATCATCACAGACGAGCCGTCTCAAGCAAATGCCGATGCTTTCGCTTCAACGCCATTCTCGAGCATGAGCACCGTGGCATGAGAACTAGGCAAGAGTACCTGCTCCGCGAGAAAACCACGCAATACCGAGAGATATACTCTCCAAATGAATCAAGACGAAAAGTATGGATGGGCGTGGCAACCGGGTGTGAACCATGACAAAGAAACATTTGTATATAGGGAGAACCTCGCCACGAGATTTCATGAAGTAGAGCCAAGTGTAGCGAGAGAAATCATCAATAAACAAAACATAGTAGCGATGACCACCTTTGAATCAAAGGGAGCAGGACCCCGGACATCGTAATGAACTAAGTCAAAAGGACGCCGAGATACTGAGACTCACTAGTAGGATAAGGTAATCGAGTCTGCTTTGCCAAGTCTGCAACCATGACAATGTAAGGAGACATCTCGACATGCACCTAAGAGGCCCCGATTTAACTAAAGAAGATAAGCGAGAGCCACAGATGTGACCAAGGCGATGATGCCACCGCCTTTGGAAGGACGCAGACGAAGAGGCAAAGAAGAGCATGAGAGTCAAGTGTATGGTGGCGCGGAAGGAACACAAAGCCACCAACCTCCCAAAGGCCCTATGACTCACGGCCGGGGCCAAAGACCAACCAAAGCCTTGGTGCGACGATCCCGAATGGATCAAGAGTCGGTATCAAGAATGACACGACAACCGTAATCAATAAGTTGGGCAATGGAAAAAGATTCATGGTGAGGCGAGGAACATGAGAAACACTCGAATGTAAAAAGATGGAGTGGAAAGAATACCACGACTAGCAACAGGAAGAGATGTGCCATCGGTAGTAAGAACATTAACAGGAGAATCAAGAGGTCGGAGAGAAGACAACGCAGAAGAATCAGAAGACATATGAAAGGAGGTTCCAGAATCCAGAACCCACGAAGATGTACCTGACTGTGTAGATGCCGGTGATGGTGAGAGCGGGATGCGATCCACAAAGAAGCAGAGAAGGAGTCGACGAGGATCCTGAGGAAGCAAGAAGACGTTTGAGGCGAACAATGTCCTGATCAGTGAGTGACGGAGTCAAGGAAGACACAGGAGTCCCACCGGAGGAGGAGAGCCTCTGGTCACGCTTTTTCTGACGACAATCAGACTCTGGGTGACCGGACCGGGAGCAATACACAGACGCTGTCACGGCGCGACGTGCCCTTCTCAGCATATGGAGGATGGATCACCCGGAGGAGTAGGCAGAGCGGCCGAGAAGGGCGCAGCAAACCACATGTGAGCTCTGGGCGGCCAATACCGACGGAACCGTAAGCAACCCAAAGCAGAAGCGAAGGCGGGTCTCACAAGACGAAGCTTGTAAGGACCTCCGAGATGGGAACACAACCACGCAGCAAGGTGCGCGCCGTCGAGGCTCAAACTCACCGAGACGGGATAAGAACTCATGAACCCTCTCGAAACTTCGATCGCATCGGTAGTTCGACAAAGAACGACAGGTTCCACAAACAACTGTCCGAAGAGAGTCAAGCTAGCGCCAGATGGCAGAGCACTGTGAATAGAACTCATCAACAGAGGAATCACCTTGCTGGAGTGCGTGCTCACGCACCACAGAGAGGTAGAGAGCATCACCAGAGGGCTGATAACGCTGACAGAGGTAAGACCACATCGCTGCAACTGTGCCAAGTCCCATGAACTCCGAAGCAAACCGAGGGAGGACACTCGCAAAGGAGAACAACAAAGACTCGAGCATCATCATTGCACCACCGAGTATAAGCGCATGTGTCATCACGGCATACGTAAAGAGCATCCGAATAAGCGGATACCTACCGATCATAGGCATCAACCGTAGCATCATCTAGGACCTTGGCCGCATCCCGGCCACCGAGAAGCATCAAGAAGAAGGACCGGCAAGACGGGTGGAATTGGTGCCACCGGGCGCAACAGACATGGCGGACAGGGGACCTCGCCAGAGAACACCCCACGAAGAAGTCCACGCATATGGATGCGCATGAAGCCCACAAACTCAGTATAGTTGGTGCCATCGAAGATCACCGAACAGTGAGGAACAACCACATAGCCCGAAGATGACATACTGAGATATCTCTTCTGCCTCTTTTTTTTTTTGAAGTCAACTAAGGCAGACCCGATCTGGATCGATCAGGATCGAGCCCTCGCTCATGCGCAAACCACCGAGGCGAAGCAGGCTGGCGCACAACCAAAGCAAGTGAAAGGAGCGGACGGGCGGGTCGAGGTGGGCAAAGAAAGCAGAAGAAGAAGAAAAGGTGGCGATCGCCGGGCGGAGAGGGCCTCAGCGGCTGGAGTGG
Source organism: Aegilops bicornis (assembly GCA_021605145.1). Taxonomy (NCBI): domain Eukaryota; kingdom Viridiplantae; phylum Streptophyta; class Magnoliopsida; order Poales; family Poaceae; genus Aegilops; species Aegilops bicornis. Next base: position 777,349,071 of record CM038675.1, read on the forward strand.
GCGGCGACGCACGGCAGGAGGCAGAGGCACGGGCGCGCGGCAAGGCGAAGGTGGTCGAGGCGCGCCGGTATAGGAGTGTGCCGGATCCACGAGGGTACCAGGACGGCGGGATCCGCAGCGAGGAGGATCGGGGCGGCTGGATCCGCAGCGAGGGGGAGCCGGGGCAGCTGGATCCGCAGCGAGGGGGAGCCAGACCTGGTAGAGGGTGGATCAAGGGAGGAGCTAGCACGAAGTTGCCGCGTGCGGGAGAGAGAGGAACCTAACATCTGATACCATGTTGGATAATCAGCAACTAAGCTTTACTGAGGCCCAATGGCCAGTACATATACAGATGTGGTAAAGTGCAGAAAAGCCCCTTATACAATGGAGATATATACAATGAACTATACACATCTAACATACTTCATGTTAGGGCATAATACGATGAGACTGACATGGTCAAGTTAGAGGAAGCTGTCTCAAGCACCAAGAACTCAAGATGGAGGGCCGTCTACTCTAAAATTGTTGTTTTGATTGTTCCAAAAATTTGTAGGGCCACGCACCTGCAGAAATGTGTGCAATTGTCGATAACTCGATATGTATCTATTCCCACAGAAATTGGTTTAAAAATCATTGAAAATTCTTCACTTGCTCAATTCGAGACAATATAATGTTTATTCTGTACAAATACTTCCACGGACCGCTGTTATACGTCTCTCTACCTCTGCATATGCTACATCCCTGTTCTGTGAGAAGCTGAACAACTTTTTCTTTTTTGAGAATCGAGAAGCTAAACAACTGGGCACTGAAGCCTGCGGTATGAATAGTAGTTGGGGACAGGGGCCGTTATTTGGGTGTTTATGAAGCCTACGGGTGTGTTTGGTTTGTGCCTAAAATTGCCCCACCAAAACATTGGCTAGCCAAAATTTTGGTTAAGGTTTTGGTTATCCATGACTCAGTCAACATTGGCAAGAAAATGAATTAGAATTGGGTAGAGTTTATTGAGATGCCAAAAAAATGGCAACCATCCAAACAAAGACTAATCTTTGGATCATGACCAAAATTTTGGTAAGGTGCACTTTGGCCACAATCCAAACACACCCTACATCATGTTCACCGCCTCCCATGTTTTATGTAGGATGTGTTTGGTTGTCTCCATTAAGCCCAGCCAGGCCCGCGCGGAATGTTTTTGAATTGTTTGGTTGGCTGGGTCGCATACAAATGTTGGTCCGCACGAAACTTAATGCACTCCCCAACCAGGCCCGTTAGGAACGGCCGAATCGACCATTTCCAGTGAGTCAGGCTGGGTCGAGCCACCTCGAGCGCACGTGATGGGTCCCCTTGCACGAGCGTATACAGGAGGGATGCGAGCTCATCCATACTGGCTTCTTCTCCTACCTTCGTTAAACTCCTCCCTAATCTCATTTTCTTCGTCCCTTATGATCTACACAACACTACTTCGATTTGAGTTAAGGTCTATACAAAAAAAGATGCACATCGATGTCATGATTCCATTCAGGCGATCGATTCGTAGTTTCGTCAACCGTAGAGGCGAGGTGACCTTCCGGGGCGGCCATGGCGTCATGTGTGGAGAGTGGCAGAGAAAGACGAAGCAGTGGAAGTGAGGAGAACGGGAGGAGGGGGACGAGCCGAGGAACAGCGGCACGTCGCAGGGGCTCGTCGGCCGGCGTGGCCCGTGGACGAGTTCGTCCCGCCGGATCCCCAGATCGGTCCCCATGCCGCCATGTGTGGCTCGCCATGGCTGGCGAAGGCGCGATTTCTGCTGCCCACCGGTGGCCATGTGTGACCGCCCCGTCTGCCCACCACGCGCCCATCCCTTCCGCGCCAGCATCAGCCGTTCGCCGATGAGATAACCGTTGCATCCTCCGCTCGCTAGTGCCCGCACCCCTAGTCCTCGCCGATCACGCCTCGGCCATCCATGGTCGCTTCCATGGCGCCGCCCTCCGCCTAAGCTCCTCCAATACCGCTGCCAGACCGCACCGAGCCTCCTCGCGCATGCGAGTCACGCCGACGCCGGCCGCTTTTGTGCGAAGTCACACGCTTAAGGCCATGGCACCGCCATGGCGGATCTCGCAACCCCGCCGACTCCTATGTCCGATCCTTCCCTACCTCGCCGCGACCACCCTTTCCTTCGTTTCCGAACTCGAGAGCCACGGTTGCGGCTTGTCCCCTATTGTTGCCTCATGCACCTCTGCTGCCAGCCGCATGGACGTCAGTCCTACAGCGGGAGGCTTGCTCGTCGACCCGAAGAGGCCGACGTTCTGCACGGACGAGCCCACGGTGGTGGACGGTGGCCTCGACACCGAGTCCGACGACGTCGCGACGAACTAGTTGCTTGTCTTTACTGCCCTCGCCAGCGTCGTTCATCTCGCTCACCTTGTCCTCGGCCTACACTGATGTTGTCATCGCGAGCACACTGCCAAGAACTCTACTGTAACTCAGTGTGCCATGTGTAGGTGTTAACTCTTAATCACCTTGCCTGTATGCAATCAAACACCGACACTTGCATCTGCCAAGCCAATACATGCAACCAAACGGTAAGCAAAAAATGTTCCTCTAATGCAGGCAACCTATATGCAGATAACCAAACTAAGTGCAGATGATGATTTTTTGTCTACACATGCTCAACAAGGCTCAACCGGGACAAGTATGCAAATGGCAAAAAAAAAAGTGATGCAAGTAACCAAACGCATCCCTACTGTACATGTCTGTGCGCAGTGGCGGAGCGTGAAGCAAAAATGAGGGGGGGCCAACTGGTTCAGATTTATGAAAAAAAATAGCAAGTAACAGCAAGAAAGTGCAAGTTCATGTATGTATCAGGTTAGAATCATTGCAGAATATGCACATACATATAGAGCAAGTAACAGCAAGAAAAAAAATAGCAAGTAACCTCGAAATATGATAGGCTCATTTGTTTGTCGTTCGTCATTTTCACTCAGCTGTTCAGCTTCTTCATTTTCAGTTTGATGTTGTTCTTCATTCTCAGTATGATACTCTTGTTCAAGCAATGCCAATGGTAGAGGTTCAAGAGGCAAAAGACCTTCAACTTCAACAGATGTGTCATCTCTTTTTCTTTGGAAAAATGAATGCATAGTTGTTGCTCTATTTCTCCCCATTGGTACCTAAAATTGGAATTTGCAAACAAATTTTCATCAGCTGAAAAATCATAATTCCACATTTGTTCTTTAACTGGAACTAATCTACTTATTCTAGCAATCTAAAATGAAGAATTTAAGATGGTCTCCAATTAACTTTGCAAGATAGAACTGCAAAAATTAAGATCCACACATAACATACCCTGTTAGGCTGCAGATCCCCCACAAATTTGGTAACCCCCACGAATTTGCTGCTATAGGCTGCAGATCCACTTGCACTGCTGGAATTCAGAAAGGATTTAGGAGAAAACAGTGAGCATACACAATAAGTAGATGGGGATTTAGGGATTGGATTGGGAGGGGACTCACGTAGTTTATCAGGGAGCCGGGGAAGTAGGGGACTAGTGGAGATGGGAGGATCCAAGGAGGAAGAAGACCTAGCCAGTCAGGGGAGGAGGCGAGGAGCAGTAGCGGCAGAAGTCACCATGGCCCATGGGGGCGACCGGAGGAGCAGTGCGGAGGAGGCGAGGAGCAGTGGAGTGCGGAGGGGGAACAGGCGAACAGAACAGGGATGGGGCGGCTGCTCCCACGTGACGCGCTCACGATCATTCAGGTAGCGCTCGGTGCCTAGGCCTCTCAGTTTCCGCTGCTACTGGGCCACGAGATGGGCTGTGAGTCCTATAAAAAAATATTTGGGCTTTTGGAAGGGGTGGCCACGGCCCGGAATTGTCCCCACAACGCTCCGCCAGTGTCTGTGCGTGTACTTGAGCCTTTTTGTGCATAAGCTTGTTCTATATGCTTGTCATTGATGTACTTGTTTGATTGTTATTGTGCACAATAATGTTCAATTTAATTTCATGCTTGAAAAAATCTGAAAAAAAAATGGAATCAGTGAGACAGACAAGAAACTGGAAACAAGGATGCAGTTGCTTTGCTCCTGTTGAGTATAATGTTTATTAGGAAAGACAAGATAGACTAGGATTTATTACGAGGCTCAAACAATACAACGAACAATTCCACCAAACATCCCTCTCCCTTCTAACATGGTATCAGTTTCCGGGTTCTAAACCCTAGTCACTGTCGCTTCGCCCGCTGCCGCCTCGGCCGTCGGCCTTCACGATCGCCACGGCTGCGCCGCCTGCATTTAGGGTTCGTCACGGTCGTGTCGACCGGCTGCCCTAGAGAGTCTTTTTCCCGATCCTTTGATCCGGGTTTTCCTCTCTCTCGTCGGTCGCTTTGATCGGCGTCTACTTTTTAATTTTCCGATCTAAGATCGGTTTGCGTCGCCCACCGCTGCTGTCGAACCTCGCGTGCCTCTACTCCGACATCGGCATGACTACGCGGCTTCTTCTCGGACACGATGGCCATGCGCGACACATGGCGGCCGTCATCCGCGCATCTGTCGCTCGCGTCGTTCTACGCCGACCGTCGTCGCCTTGATTTGATCGGGATCCTCCTTCAACCTCGCCTTCATCCAGCTGGCTCCATCGTGCTCCTCCCTGCAGGACGGCACGCGCGTGGTGCGTTGGTGCAAACGCTCTGCCCCGCGTCCGCATGTGGTTATCCACACCGTGCGGCCCGAGGTCAGCCTCACGTGCGCTGGATGCATGTCTGAAGTGCACTAGCGCTTGCTCGTGCGTGTGTTGGATGGCAGTGAACTAATACATGCAGCCAGGCCACCTACATCACGCAACTTGCATTGGCTCAACGCATTGCAGGCTCCTGCTACGTTCGGCCGCAAAATCGCACCACGCAATACCTTCATCGCCAGCCGAGCAGCTACCCAGCCTCGCAAGTGATTGGATTGATCACCCGATCGCCTGCGATCCGCCTCATCTACGCCATGCAACCGACCTGGCCCGTTGGTTGCGCGTGCCTCCGCAGGTCCTGTAAAGACCGTCCCTGGGTTCAGCACGTCTCTCCACCGATCAAGCATCGGGCTGCCGCTGTGTCGCCCCGTCGGGCTGTAGCGCCGCCGCCCCGTGGTTCTTCTTCCGGCTGTACCGACCCGCATCACCGCTGCGTCGCCCCTTCGGGCCGTAGTGTCGCGGCCCGCGGTCCACCGCTGCCTCGAGGCCATCCTCTTCAGGTCGTCCCCATGGCAGCTCCGACCCTCGCGCCGCCGCTGCGTCGCCCCGTCGGGTCGTAGCGAGCATGGCACGCGGTCCCCCCGCCGTCACGAGGCCGTGCCCGCGGCTGCACCGACTCGCGAACCGTCGTTGCGTCGCCCCTTCGGTCGTTGTCGCGGCCCCTTGATCCCCGCCGCCGCCCGAGGTCTTCAGCCGTCGCCCGAACCGCTTTGCCGCTGTTGCGTCGCCCGCCAGACGTAAGCGCCGCTGACCAGCGTCCGTTCGCCGTCACCGTAGCGTCGACTACCCGTGGTATCGCCGTGCCGTCTTCCTTAAGCGCGAAACGCCACGTCCCACGCCGGTCTTAAATCCATTGTCGAGGTTTTCGCCTACTTCGAGCACCGCCGCCGCACTCCTAACCTAGCCGCAGCCGCCGCTGTCAGGCCGCCGCCGCCGCTCTTCTTTGGCCACGGCCGCCGCTACCTTCGTAGCCGCCGCCGTCGCCCGTCCATCCCCTTCGTCTTCGTCCAGCACCGGCCCCTCGCCAACGTCGCCGTCATCTACCCCGACCACTTCGTCTACTCCGACAACCGCAGGCGACATCGGCCCTGCCCCGATTGACGCTGCAACCGTCATCGAGTCCTTCTCTGTTGGCTTCTCCGACTTCTTCGACATGGTGTACAGCTCGTGCAGGTCCCAGTGTACGCATGCCCGGTGCTGGCAACAACGAAGCGTGCATTCGTCCACGATGTTTCCCCGGGCCTGGCAAGCCTGGTGCGGCGCTTCGTCAACTTCGTTTTCGTCCGTCTACGCATGCCGGGTGCTGGCAACACTGGTGTGTGCCTTCGTCTACGATGTGTCCCCGGGCTTGGCAAACCCGCCGTGACGCATCGTCAACAACATCTTCTTCTCGGCGCACCACTACTTCGACAACAATGCGCCCATGCTAACTCGGCGCCTCCTTGCGCCCGCGGCTCCACGGCGACTTCCTCGACACCGGCCACCCCGACTCGACATCGACCACGACATTCTTCGCACGGCTATCTCGACCACGGCTCCACCACCCATGCTCTCGGCTACCTCGACAAACGGCCCAAAGGGCTATCGCCTTGCTTGAGCAACCTCGTCGGTTGCCACTCCAGCCACGACTCCGCTGGCGCGCCGACCGTTACGACCGTGGGGGCGGGTGTCCGTCGGCTTGCCTTCGGATTCTTCTCCAGTCTCACAGTCTGCGTCGCTACTGTTGTGACTGCGGGGGATGTTGAGTATAATGTTTATTAGGAAAGATGAGATAGACTAGGATTTGTTCTGGCTTGTCTTGTACTCCAAGTAGATCATTGTACTCCTATATATATGCCCACGAGGCTCAAGCAATACAACGAACAATTCCACCAAACATCCCTCTCCCTTCTAACAGCTCCCAAAAGTTTTCATCTTCTATCCTTCGAACAGCTCCGACAGGCGACGGCAGAGCTCCTCCGCGCCGCGGCTGGTGGGCACGTCAACCTCCGAATGGTTGTCCAGATACCGGCAGTACGCCGGCACGACGGTCTCAAATACGGCCATCTGAAGGTCGCCCCTGAGCACGGGGCTGGGCACCTTCCAGCCCCCAATAATGCTAAACATATAAAGAGTTACACACAATTACACGCTGACTAGGATTTTTTCCATCTACTAATCAATCATAAATTTGCCCCCCCTTAATTTTCAGTGGATGATCCGCCTCCCCACCTATTGAGCAATTAAATTAACCCTCTTTATAAAATCTTGTAACTTCGTTTGTACATGTAGCATTACTCTTCCAGCCCCTCTGCATGCTGCACGCGTTCTGGAACGCCGAGTGGAACGCGCTCAGCGGGTTCCGTCGCCGCAGAGCGTTCATGGCTCCCGGCTTCCCGCCAAGGCGCGACACCACGGGCGCCCAGGAGACTCGCAGGTAATCTCTGATGTAGCCCTCCATACGCTCCTCGCGGGCGCCGGCCCAGCCAGGCGGCAGGAGCATGCCGATGGGCGATGGCGTCGGCGCGCACGGCGCAGCGCACGATGGCGCTCGTGTTGTTGAGCATGAACACCTGCCTCAGCCCCGGGAAGGCGAGCTCGGCGGACTTGTCCTCGAGCGCCGCCTCCAGGCACGCGATCAGCTCCGTGACCAGGCTGCCCTCGTCCAGGTCGCCGCCGGCGAGGACGAAGTAGAGGGGCACGCGGTTGCGCAGCATGCAGCGCAGGTAGCCCATCCATAACCCCACGCTCGGGTGCTCCTCGCCGCCCTGCGGCATCCGCCACGGTCCACGGGTACTGCGGCGCGCGTATGAAGCCCCTGAGGTCGCGCACGCAGCGCCGGGACGCGTCCAGCAGGCCGGCCAGCGCGGCGTCGGACGCGGCCGGGACCGGGTGGGAGAGGGCCCAGGAGAAGGTCCTCGCGAGGCCGGGGCAGGCCTCCGAAACGGCGGCGTACGCGTCGAGCGCCGCGAGCAGCTTCGACGGGGAGCTCGCGAGCGTGGCCACGGTGCCGGTCAGCCTCAGCATCACGCCGACGCTTTCGCCCGCAAGCTCCGCCGCCGCGGCGTCGCTGGCCGGGTTGCGGACCTCCAGGTTGTGCCGGCCTCGGAAGACGCGGTCCATGGCGCCCAGCGCCTGCGCCCACGCCCTGATCCTCCTCCCGACCTCCCGCCGCGGGAGGCCGTGGTCAGTCCCTGTCCCGCTCCCGCGGCCCATGTTCAGCACCCAGCCGGCGTCGAAGCCGGCGATCCATTGACGCAGAGCGTCCGCGCGTGCCGCGGCGGTGGAGGAGAAGGCGGGGAGGAGGAGGGCCATGCGCTGCAGGTGCTTGTAGTCGACGTGGTCGGACAGTGGGCTAGAGGAGGACGGAGAGGTCGGGCGGAAACGCGAGAAGTGGCGCCGGGAGTCGCGTGGGTCGTCGGGGCAGTGCTCGTCGGTGCTGGTGGATCCGCCGTCGCTGTCGGAGGGGCCGGAGGGGGAGGCGGCCGGGCTGCTGCCTCCGCTGCTGGAGCCGAACCGGACGTCGTCGGCGACCCAGAGGCGCGCGTGCATGGCGGCTTCCCGCGCGCATGCAGGGGTCGATCAGTCAATGGAGTACTTACTAGCGACCTATGGCTGGCGTGAGGGCAACGAGCGTGTGCGTGCAGGAACGGATTGTGCCGGATATGAGGAAGAAGACGTGCACGCGGGCTTGCGCTTTCGCTTGATTGGCGGCTATCGTCGCGGCGGCTATAGACCGAAAATGGTAGTTCGACAGTTCTACTCAATGCGTTGACATTGACTTGGAGACTTGGGAGTCTTGCACACATTGCCAAATGACCCAGGGTCCATGTCTATCACATGTATTTCGATATCAAGTACTCCCTCTGTAAATAGTAGTGATCTAAACGCTCTTATATTAGTTTATAAAAAAATACTAATATAGCTAAAAATAACACATTTAACAATACAATATACCTAGAGGCTAGAATATAATATAACCGTGAATATGTTTACCAAAGATCCAAAATAAAGAGTTTCACTTGAAATGTTAGTTGATCGTAGGATTGATTAGAGGGACACAGGCGACGCGGGCAACGCCCACGGTGACTGGCGCGTCCCAGGAGGTTGCCTCTGGCGACACTAGTGGGCGTGTCGACGACAGGTTCTGGTCTCTCGCGGAGACTGACGACGAGGATGAGGACGACGGAGAGATCACCGGCGGCTCGCCGGAGCAATCTTCACCAACACCTTCAGATGTGATCTGCGAGGCTTTCAACCCGGGGTATTCGGAGGAGGAAGTCGCTACAATTGTCGATGTCGTGGTTCCTAGCGACGATCCGGCCCAGCAAGCATTACGACTTGAAGACAAGATCGAGTTGGTTCCCCGGATAGTTCACCGGAGAACGACGCCATCCGCGATCCGGCCATGGAAAGGTTCGATCTCCAAGGTATGTCTTGCACCAATTACATTATCAGATTTCTGGATGTCGGACTCTTGGACAAAAGTGACTAGAATGAAGAAGAGGAATGGCCGGGCGGCGGCGCAGCCGTCGGGGCGGCTGAGATCCAGGCGACCAGGAGAACACGTTTGAATCAGCTATTGGGCCAAGTTGGGCCTGTGGTTGATAGGGCCGGTACGGAATCAGACATGTCTGGGCATGTGTCCCAGCATGCGATCCCCGTAACGAAGCCTTCCTACGTGATTCCTGCCACGGATCTAGCAGCCATGATGAAAGAATTGGGATTGAAGGAGGAGGACCTTCAGGATGTTGTGGTTGAAGATGAAGAACTAGAAGCGGAGGCGGCCCGCTGGATGGCTATCGCTAGGGTACACACAGAGAAACCCTACAGCCAATACTGGTTCTTCAGGAACATGAGAATCGCTTGGGATCTGGCGAAGGAGGTGAAGATAAGGCCATTAGAAGACAATCTGTACACCATGCAGTTCGGTTGTCTCGGCGACTGGGAACGGGTAATGGAGGACGGCCCGTGGTCTAACAAGGGGAAGGCCGTGATCCTGGCGCAATACGATGGATTCACCAAACCGTCGACCATTGAGCTGAAGAAGATCGACATATGGATGCAGATCCATGACCTGCCAGATGGATTCTTTTTAAAAATCAAAGCTCTCTCTGCCACAGTAGGAGAGTTCATCTACGCGGAGCCAAAATCACATGATTTTGAGGGCAACTTTGCAAGGGTTTGGCTGAGGCTTGATGTGACTAAACCTCTCAAGAACGCTGTGTCTCTGGTCATCAAGAAGAAGGAAACCATGCAGAGGGTGATCTTTAGGGTGAAATACGAGCGGCTCCCAGATTGGTGTGCAGTTTGTGGTTATATAGGCCATCTGTTTAAAGAGTGTGGTGATGGAGTTCACCCTCCAGAATCTCTGGTATATAAGGATCTGAAAGCAACATGGTTCAAGGGGCCGGGAAACGGTCCAGGAGAAGGAAGAGGCGCGGGAGACGGCTCTGGTTCAAGAGGGGGTCGAGGCAGAGGGCGATCGGGCAGAGGCCGAGGTCGTGGAACATCGCAGCAGTCTGCACCCGGGTACAGAGACGAAGAACTTGAGAAATTTGACCTTGACATAGCCATGCTCGACGTTGAGAACAACAGGAAGAGGGGGGCCACGGTAGGCGATCCAATAACCTATGTGAATCCAGAGAACACTTCTTCCGACGCTAACAAGCTCCTGCTGCTGCCCGCTCCTGAAGTTCCAGCTAGTCCTTCCGCAAAGCAAGAGCCAAAGAGGAACAAGTTAAGCTCATCGACCATTGAAAAGCCCCCGGGGATGAACACAGTGAACACCAATAACCAAGATGCGCGTATGGCGGGCCTCCCAGGGGGGTCGCGCCAAGCGCAATGAGTCTCCTATGTTGGAACTGTCGTGGCGCTGGCAAACCGGCGACAGTTCAAGAGCCGTGACCTAACGAAGCAGTTTGCCCCCTCTGTACTTTGTATCCTTGAAACCCAGATAGAGGGATCTAGAGTTGAGAGTATGGGTGGTTCACTAGGTTATAATAAAAGTTTTGCAGTTAGTAGCTCGGGGAGAAGTGGAGGACTAGGTGTCTTTTGGAACGATGAAATAAAGCTTGAAATTGTCGGTTACTCTCAGTACCATATTGATGTTGTTATTGATAATCTTTTTGATGTCAGAACACGGGTTACCTTTGTTTATGGAGAAGCCCAAGTAAATGAAAGGTACAAAACTTGGGACATGCTAAGGGGAATTGTTGGTGATAGCGACTTGCCATGGCTTGCCTTAGGCGATTTCAATGAGGTGTTGCAGCTCCATGAGCATGACGGAGTGGGAAACAGAAGCCAAGCGCAAATGGATGCCTTCAGAGATGCGTTGGATACCTGCGGTCTAGCGGATATTGGATATATTGGGAGCAGCTGGACATTTGAACGGAAAGTGACAGGAGAAACTTTCACAAGGGTAAGGCTCGATCGGGGAGTGGCTAACCCAGCATGGTCGATCGCCTTCCCGCATGCGCAGCTGGAACACAAAACAGCAGCCACCAGTGATCACGTACCCATTTACGTGAGATACATGCAGGGAGCAGCATGCAGACGGGCCCCACGGACATTTAAGTACGAGATGGCATGGGAGCGGGATCCGAGCCTGCAGCCAATAGTGGAGACAACATGGAAGAGTGGAGCGGCAGATTCTGCCAGTGCGGTAAATGAGAAGCTAAGGTCGTTATCATCGGATCTTGCGAACTGGGACATAACCCACTTTGGGAACGTGAGAAGGGAAATTCAGGATTTAAAGAAGGAGCTACAGGAGATGAGGGATAGTCCAAACCGCATTGGCCCAGTGCATGCAGAAATAAAAGTGGTGGATAGACTCACTGAGTTGTACCACCGAGAAGAAATTCTTTGGCGACAGAGAGCCCGGCTCGAGTGGCTGATACATGGGGATAAAAACACGTATTTTTTCCATCTTTGTGCTAGTCGGAGGAGAAGGAAAAACCAGATAAAATCGCTACAAAAACCGGATGGGCAGTTAACTGAAAACTTGAAGGAAATGGAAGACATGGCTACTGCCTTTTATCAGGAGCTGTATACGTCCGAAGGGATACATGGTGTGGAAAGGGTCCTCGAGGCAGTACCAACTAAAGTCACACATGAGATGAATGCGAGCTTGTGTGCTCCTTATACCAAAAAAGAGGTGAAAAAGGCTTTGTTCCAAATGTACCCTATTAAAGCACCGGGCCCGGATGGTTACCCGGCCCACTTCTTCCAACACCACTGGGATACTTGTGGAGAGGAGGTCACCAAGGCTGTTCTGAGAATAGTTGATGGCACCGAATCTGCAGAATGCATCAACGACACAATCCTTGTTCTTATCCCAAAGGTAAAAAATCCATCACTTCTATCACAATTCCGTCCAATCAGCCTCTGTAATGTTTTCTACAAAATTGCGTCAAAAGTGATATCCAATAGATTGAAGGTGGTATTGCCTGAAATTATTTCACCGGAACAGTCAGCTTTTGTACCTGGGAGGTTAATTACAAATAACATCATAATGGCTTATGAGTGCTTGCACTTCATGAAGAGAAACAAGGCAAAGAAAAATCAGTCCTGTGCCCTCAAGCTGGATATGATGAAGGCATACGACAGGGTTGAGTGGTTACCTGAAGGCCATAATGCTTAAACTTGGCTTCAATGCCAGGTGGGTGGATATTGTCATGAGCATGGTAAGCACAGTGACTTTCTCTGTGCTGTTTAACGGAAAGAAACTACAACAGTTCAAACCATCACGTGGAATCAGACAAGGGGATCCCATATCTCCATACTTGTTCTTGTTAGCAGCAGAGGGCCTTTCGTGCCTGTTAAAATCAAAAAGTGAGTCATCAAACTTGAGTGGTCTACAGGTTGCACCAACGGTGCCGCCAGTGAGCCATCTCTTATTCGTTGATGACAGCCTGCTGTTTTTCAAGGCGAATAGTGTGGATGCAAATGAGGTGTACCATGTTCTGAACACTTACTGTCAGGCGACAGGACAGCGTATCAACCACTCTAAGTCATCAATATATTTCAGTAAAGGAGTGCCTGAGTCGGTTAGACAAGAGATCAAAGGGGCTCTCAATGTCCCTAATGAAACCCTTAACGAGAAGTATCTAGGGATGCCCTCTGATATTGGTAGCTCAAAGAATGGCGCCTTCAAATACCTAAAGGACAGGTTGTGGAGTAAGGTACAGGGTTGGATTGAACACACCATGTCCACGGCGGGTAAGGAAGTATTAGTCAAGTCCGTGGCGCAAGCAGTGCCAGTTTTCTCTATGTCTTGTTTTAAGCTCCCAAGAGGGCTTTGCGAACACCTGAACATGCTGATCAGAAAGTTCTGGTGGGGGAGTAAGGAAGGAAAGAGGAAGCCTCATTGGGTGTCATGGAGCACAATGACCAAACCAAAGGGTATGGGAGGCCTCGGGTTTAAGGACTTTGAGTTATTCAATCTTGCGATGCTGGCCAGGCAAGCGTGGCGTCTGCTACAAGGTCCGGATACACTTTGTGCGCGCCTCCTTAAAAGCATCTATTACCCAAACGGGGAGTTCCTCGAAGCTGAACTGGGAAGCCACCCAAGCCAGGTGTGGCGAGCCATTATGGAGGGAAAAGACACTCTCAATATGGGGCTAATCAGACGCATCGGCAATGGTGATGACACTAATATATGGACTCATAACTGGCTACCCCGGGATGATATGCTACGGCCTTATGGAAGCATTGCACCGAACCCACCGCAAAGAGTGTCTGACCTTATCTTAAGTTCAAGTGCCTCCTGGAACGCCCAACTAATCCAAGCCACGTTCATGCCCATGGATGTTCAGACTATTATGGGCATTCCTCTGTGTACACGCAGTATAACAGATTTCTGGGCTTGGCACTTTGAGAAACATGGTTGTTTTACGGTTAGATCTGCATACCGAATGCTAGTTGCTACTAAGCAACGAAGGGAGGCATTGCTTGACGGGTCAGGTGGTACTTCAAATCCTAGAGTGGAGGAAAGTGCATGGAAATCTCTCTGGAAAACCGAAGTGCCGGGGAAAGCCAGAATGTTCCTATGGAGGCTCTCCAAGCATTCGCTGCCGATCAATGATGTTCGTGCGCATCGGCACATGGCTGTTTCGGATCAATGTGGCCTTTGCGGAGCTCAGGACTCGTGGCGTCACTCTTTGCTAGACTGTACTGCATCAAGAAGTGTCTGGGCACTGGCGGATGATGAGTTTACACATAAAATCATAGCAAATACAGAGCCTAATGCAAAGCAGTGGCTGTTTACGCTGATGCATGCCTTAACCCACGAGCAGTTTGTTCTGATGACGGTGACGCTGTGGTCGATATGGCATGCACCACGCAAGGCGATACATGAATCAATCTTTCAGAGCCCCTAGGATACTCACAGTTTCATTGCCAGATTTATTAATGAACTCGGTCTTATTAGGAACAGGCAAGTGCATGTCAGAGCTACCCCCGGGGTAACGCAGCAGCCAAAGAAACCGCCCTTGGGTTTCTGCAAAATTCACGTTGATGGGGGTGTCCTATCGGGACAGAGAGGAGCCGCGACAGCTGTTTGCAGAGACGGTGGAGGAAACTATTTGGGTAGCGCTGCCCTTGTGATCGATGGAGTTCATGATCCAGCAACAATCGAAGCAATAGCCTGTCGAGAAGCACTCTCCCTCGCCGAAGACTTGGACATACATCGTTTTGTGGTGGCTTCTGATTGTCAGCAGGTCGTCTCCGATATCTCTGGACATGCGCGGGGTGCATATGGTGCAATTGTAACCGAAATAAACCTTCGAGCTGCTACTTTTAATTGTAACTTTTCTTTTGAGTCTCGTGCCGCTAATTATGAGGTACATAGTTTAGCCAAGTTTACGATAACTAGAGGTCCGGGTCGCCACGTCTGGTTGGGTGTACCTCATGACCAGAGTTGGATTTTGCTGAATAAAACTTGGTTTTCCCCTAAAAAAAACGTGATTCCTGCCCCATCGCGAGACGATCGTCTGGATGTATCGATCGTTCCGCCTCCGCCACAGACCGCTAGGGTTCGTCGCTCGATCACTCCATGGTTTCCTTCGCTAGGTGTCGGGCGCGCCGCTAGGATAACCAGGCCGCTGGGTGACGCCATGGCGGGGCGTGGACTGCCGCCAACCAAGCAAGGGGCCGCGCCCCCGGCACCTGTTCCAGCAAGAGCCAACGTGGCCACGGCCCGAGGCCGGGCCGTCGTGAGACAGCCGGTGGCGCAGATCGGCCAGGCCGCCGGGCGAGGCGGCGACTTTGCCGCCGGGCGGAGCGACGCCCAAGTCGCCGGGCGGGGCGGTGCCCCGGTTGCCCCTGTTGCCGGGCGGGGCGGTGCCCCTGGCCCCGGGCGAGGCAATGACCCTGGTCATGATGGCTATGGTGTCGCCGGGCGTGGCAATGGCCCTGGTCGTGATGGCTATGGTGGCGGTGGACGGAACTACGGTGATGACGGCTTTCGTTACAACTATTACAGACAGTGGGGTGATGATGGATATGATGCGTACGGCGAAGGGCAACACCATGGCTCTTCGTCGAGCGGTGGACGTGGTTCTGGATGGTACAATGACGGCGGAGCGGGACGCGGCTTTCAAGGTCCTCCTGACAATTTTGTCGAGGGCGTGGCCGGCCCAACAGACCGGTATAACCGGGAAGCTCACCGTACTTTCCGAGGCGGGAGAGGAGGGAGTCGGCGTCCGCCTCCACCGCGGCCTCCTCCACAACCTGTTGATACGGCTGCAGCGGCACAGGCGGAACCTGTTGCTGCGGTGCATACGGCCACGACTGCTCTTCCCGAGGTGGATGTAGACACAGTCCGGCCCTTGGCAGCTGTCAGCATTTCAGTGACCAGTACCGCGGTTGCTAAGGTCGGTGACGAAGGTTCTGATAAGGTTCCGGACAAACGGGATGGGGAAAAGTTATCTAAGTGGGCTATTAAGAAAAAGAAGCTTCCGTGTTATAGATGTGGCGAGCCGGGATATTTTGTGGCAGAGTGTACCACAGAATTATGTGATTATTGCTGTAGATCGTAGCATAAAACCAGTGAGTGTCCGTTTCTTACTGGCCCCAAGCCAGTGGTCAACATATATGGAGTTCGTTGTCAGGAGCTTATGTTTTTTGAGTCACCTGATGTGGCACCGGTGACGCATGTGCAAGAGAGCTCCTTCCCCGCTGTTGTCAAGGTTACTAATGAGAGTTTGACAGAGGCACGGATTGTGCGACAGTTGCAGGACTTAGTACCAGGCAATCACCCGTGGCACCTTGTCAAACTGGAGTCCCAGTCTTACAAGGTTGATTTTCCCACTAAGGAGGATCAGTTACATGCCCTTAAGTAGGGCATGTGCAAAGTACACATCACAAATGTTATATTGGCTTTTGATGAGTGGAAGGAGAGGGACCCCGAGGGTACACCTTTAGAGAAGGTCTGGGTTCGCTTCTATGGCGCACCCGCAAATATATTAATCGCTTCTTGGTTGCTTGGAGTTTGGGTTCTATCATCGGTAAGACGGAGCAGGTTGACATGCCTTTTACTCGGGCACATGGAGCAGCGAGGTTGCTTGTCAGTGTAGTCAGTTTGGAGTTCGTACCGGATGTGGTCAAGTGGACGCATGTCGGGGTCACATTCGTGCTTGAGCTGGAGACTGAGGATACACTGATACCCCAGGAGGGAGATGAGATTCAGGACATGGATACGACTGAGGGTGATGGTGCACCCGGGAATCAAGACAAGGGGTCTGAGAGCACACCACGGGAGCCGGCTAAAGGGCCGGCGTCGATGGGTACGACAGATACATCCGCCAAGGAGGCGCCTTCTGCCACGACACCGATGAACTCACTTCGGTTTGGCTCTTTTGGAGCGCAGTCTGCACCTAGTCGGTCATGGAGTAACCGAGTTGAGGCAGATGGTCCAGAGGAACTCGAGTTACTGGCAGTGATGCCCCCTACTGTTGGTTCGCATTCGTCTCCGAGTGTTGATTCCGGGCCACAGGACCCGTCGGGCTGCGGTATACCATTGGTGTGTGTGTGTGTGGGGGGGGGGGGGGTGGGCAGGAGGCTCGCAGTCCCAGTCCACCTGTGGCGGTTCCTAGTCCTAGGGGGAGGGGCGCGGCGTCCTCTCACCTCTGGATAGTCCCAGGCGACATGACCAGGAGCGCGGGCAGGAGGCCCGCAAATCTCCTTCTCCGATGTCGTCTCCACGTCACGCTGAAGGCTTGGGGGGGAATGAGACTGTTGAGCAGGTGGCTCCACAGTCTCCTTCTCCCACTACTTCGGCTGGGGGTACCCGCTCGACCGCACCTTGCCCTTCTTCACCGGCAATTAGGGAAGGACGTCAGAGCGGGGACCACATGCCTCGGGAGAGGACTACGGAGGAGCTTGTCGCTTTCGGTGGCATCTCGGATGCGGTCACGGCTGGCAGGCGTGTTAGCAGTCGGATCCAGGGATAGCCAGACGCTGATGACTTGCAGTTAGCGCGCGCCAAGAGGGCGGCCATGCTTCGTGATGTCGAAGCAACTACATGTCTGTCTTTTGATAAGAGTCGTTCAATTATGCATTTCGCCAAGCATGAAATTATTGATAAGGCAAACGACTTAGGAGTTACTTTGGGTTCAAATAAAAAAGAGATAGCAAAATTTGTTAATGATCTTTTAGATTTAGAAGCAGAGCGGGCTTCTGAAATAATTCGGAACCTTGCATCAGTTAAACCGATGAATGACGATGACATGAACAATCTGTGAATTGTAGCCCTTGAAAGCATTTGTAATAATCTCTTACCTAGTGAGGAGGCCGAAGATGAGGAGGGGTCAGAGAATACAGACATTGTAGAGCCTCTACTGATGGAGGGCACTGTCCAGTATTATGCCGATCCTACGTTTTTGAAGGGTGATGAGGAGAAGCCCAAGCGACCCTGGAAACGAAAAATCTATCCTACTTCGGCGGTGCATAGGAGTGCTAGGGTCAAGCATAAGAAAAAAATTCCATGAAGACTTATGAAAGGAATCTTTTGGAATAGCAGAGGTCTATCTGACTTGGCTAAATGTAGGTTCCTGGCTGAGACAACGATAGAGCAACATTTAGATTTTATTGCGCTTCTGGAAACATGACGAGATAACTTTACCTCACAGTTACTTGGAACTCTTTCCGGTGGAATTGATTTTGATTGGCATGTCTTACCTCCTAGAGGAAGATCTGGTGGGATCTTGCTAGGGGTTCGGTATGAAACACTCGAGGTGCTTAATGTGGTTAGGGGAGATCTTACGGTCAAGTTTCGGGTCAGATCAAAATTGGATGGCTTCCGATGGTCTTGTAGTTGTATATGGAGCAGCACAATCCAAATTCAAACCAGATTTTTTAGCCAACTTAGTGCGGATTTGTGGCGATGAATCTTTGCCAATCCTAGTCGGTGGGGACTTTAATTTAACTCGGAGGAGAGAGGAAAAAAACAATGACAATTTTGATGGGCGCTGGTCTATGATGTTTAACATGATTATCGGGAGTCTTAATTTGAGAGAAATTGAGCTCACCGGTAGACAATTTACTTGGGCCAATTCGTTGCCCACTCCGACTTATGAGAAGTTGGATAGGGTACTTGTCAGTGTGGAATGGGAACAAAAGTACCCTTTGGTGTCGGTTCATGCGATGCAGAGAGCGATCTCAGGCCATACACCCCTTCTTGTAGACTCGGGAGAGGCTACACACGTCGCGAATAAGAACACTTTCTCTTTCGAATTAGGTTGGTTCGAGAAAGAAAACTTTCTGGAGATCATTGCACGCGAATGGGAAAAACCTGTTAGCGGTAGAACTAGTATTGAGAGATGGCAAAATAAGATAAGACATCTGAGACAATTTTTGCGAGGTTGGGCCAGAAATGAGAGTGGGATTTACAAACAAGAGAAAGAGCGACTTACTCAATTAATTGAGACGCTAGACTTAAAAGCCGAAAGCAATCTCCTTACGATTAGTGAGCAAAACTCCAAGTCCGAAGCTGAGCAAGGCTTACAAGCTCTTCTTAGAGAAGAAGAGCTCAAGTGGGCACTGCGTGCTAAAGTGCTTAAGGTTGTCCAAGGGGACGATAATACACAATTCTTCCATATGGTTGCGAATGGTAAACATAGGAAGAAGAAAAATCATACAACTCGAATAGGACGAGGGGAAAATTCTGGGGCATGAGAATTTGAAAGCGTATATCTCTAATTGCTATAAACAACTTTTTGGGCATCCGGAAGCAAGCACGGTGGCCCTAGATGAGTCTGTTTTTGGAGATATACCTCAACTCCAGGTAGAGGAGAATGATATTCTATCTGCACCATTTACTGAGAAGGAGGTTCTGAATGCCATCTCACAAATGAAACCGAATAAAGCACCGGGACCAGATGGGTTTCCAGCTGAATTCTAAAATAAATGTTGGCATATTATTAAGAATGATCTTATGCCTATGTTTCAGGACTTCTTTAGCGGTCATCTCGAGCTGTTTCATCTTAACTTTGGCCTGATTACGCTGTTGCCCAAAAAAGAAGAAGCAGTTCGGATCGAACAATTTAGGCCAATATGTCTTCTTAATGTGAGTTTCAAAATTTTCACAAAGGTTGGTACCAATAGATTGACACAAATTTCTCATTCAGTGGTACAATCGAGTCAGACAACGTTCATGCCAGGGCGACACATACTTGAAGGGGTGGTCGTTTTGCATGAAACGCTTCATGAAATCCATTCAAAGAAGCTAGATGGGGTTATCTTCAAAGTGGATTTTGAGACAACATATGATAAAGTTAAATGGCCTTTCCTTCAGCAGGCAATGTGCATGAAATGATTTAGCGAGGCTTGGCGGAACCAAGTGGGTTCTCAAGTCCAGAATGGTAGTGTTGGAATCAAGATTAACGATGACATCTATCATTACTTTCAGACACATAAGGGTTTGAGACAAGGAGATTCCATGTCTCCTCTCTTATTCAATATAGTGGCCGATATGTTGGCCATTCTTATTGGCAGAGCCAAACAGCATGGTCAAGTGGAGGGTTTAGTTCCTCATTTGGTCGATGGAGGAGTCTCCATCTTGCAGTATGCTGACGACACTGTCTTATTCATGGAACATGACATTGCTAAAGCACGCAATATGAAACTTATATTATGCATCTTCGAACAATTGTCTGGATTAAAGATAAACTTCCACAAGAGTGAGTTGTTCTGCTTTGAGAAGGCCAAAGACGAGCAAGACACATATAGACAATTATTCAGGTGTGAATTAGGGTCATTACCATTTAGTTATTTGGGCATACCAATTCACCACCGTAAGTTGTCTAATAAAGAATGGAAGTGTATTGAAGATCGAATTGAGAAAAAGCTGAGCTGCTGGAAGGGCAAGCTTATGTCTTATGGAGGTTGGCTAGTGCTGATTAATTCGGTACAGACCAGTATGCCGATGTTCCTACTCTCTTTCTTCGAAATTCTGAAAGGGGTATGGAAGCGACTTGATTTCTTCAGATCTCGTTTCTTCTGGCAGTCGGATGAGGCCAAAAGGAAATTCCGACTGGCGCGATGGGACATCCTTTGCCGGCCAAAAGACCAGGGGGTCTTGGTATTGAGAACTTAGAAATAAAGAATAAATGCCTTATGAGCAAGTGGCTCTACAGGTTGGAGACAGAGCCGGAGGGCATATGGGCCCAACTTTTGCGCAATAAATATTTGTAGTCGAAAACACTCGCCCAGGTTACCATGAGACCAACTGACTCGCCATTCTGGAAAGGGTTTATGAGAACGAAGGATTTGTTCTTTCATAGGGTCAAATTCTTGGTTGGCAATGGGATGCCAACAAGATTTTGGGAGGATACGTGGTTAGGAGCGACACCACTGGCCGTATAATATCCCACCCTTTATAACATTTTACAACGCAAGGAGGATTACGTTATCCAGTTCAGGCGTGCATTAGTTGGTGAGCGATGGACTACCTGATTGCACTTGGTTCGGAGATTGATAGATGTCCTACTTTCCGACCAGCCAGATTCGCTGCAATGGACACTAGCTAAGAATGGGGTTTTCACGGTGAAATCTTTTTATGTGGATTTGATTAATTCTGGCCCAATCTCAAGATCGTTGCATATTTGGAATATTAAGGTTCACTTGCGTATTAAAATTTTTATGTGGTTTGTCCACAAGCAAGTAATACTCACTAAGGACAACTTAATCAAGAGGCGATGGGTAGGTAGTTCACGTTGTTGTTTTTGTGATCATGATGAAACAATACAACACTTATTCCTTGAATGCCCTCTCACTAAATTGCTTTGGAGAACTATTCATATAGCCTTCAACATTAATCCTCCAGTTGATATTGAATCATTGTTTGGAACGTGGTTAGCTGGGGTTGAACATAATACTGCAGCTCATATTCGGATTGGAATATGTGCGCTTTTGTGGGCTATATGAACTGTAGGAATGATTTGATTTTTAACAGACAACACACTTTAACTTTCTTGCAGGTTTTCTTCAGAGCTACCGCATGGATCCGTATGTGGTCCTTATTTACTCCTATGGACTTCAGGGAGCCTTTGGTTACTGGGTGCAACCAATGGGAGATGGTAGCATGGGCTATTTTCAACCGGTTCGAATGGCGGTCGCATAACATGATAGGAGTCTAGGGAGCTTATCCTTTATTTTGCCTTACCGGTTATGATTCTGAGCATGTACTTTCATTTTCTTTGTTTTCCTCCGCTTGCGAGCTGTACTAACTTTATGACTTTGTGCTATTTCGAGACTTTTTAATAAGATGGCTGCATGCATCATTATGATGCAGAGGCCGGGGGCACGCCTCCATTTACAAAAAAAAAGGAAAATCAAAGTGTCCAAATTATGAATAAAGTATAACCGATGACGAGAAAATGCAACACTAGATCTTGATTGCCCACAAATCAAAAAGAAATGAAACCACTAAGTAACATATCAATTATAGTTTTGTACTAATAAGCAAGTTAAAACCATTACCTTGCTAAAATGCTTTCCTATGTTCTTTCATGGCTTCAAAGCGATTAATTACTGCATCATTAGTAACCTTCCTCATTTCACTTTTCTTCACATAACAAATAAGGTTGTACTTCAAGGAGTCATCACCCAAGACGATTGCGCAAATATGTCATCCGGTGGCTACGACGATCTGGGGCTATATTTCCTTTCTAGTATTCTGGCAAACTAACTTCCTGCTTTTCATATGCTTAAGAGCAACTGCAACTCCAACAGTAGATAAAAAAGTAGCAAAAAAAAGACAGATTTTTTTAAAGTTTTGGACTAATAAATGGCTGACAGCAGACAAAAACCTGCATGGCAACAAAAAATCAGACAAAAAATTGCTATAGGAGTGCTATATTTGGGTATGGGAAACGTCGCGTACCGACGGACCGGCCGAAGCTTCGGCCGATCGCTCGTGCGCCGCTCGATCGCGAAGGGATCTAGGGCTAGGATGTCTCCCGATCCACGTTTTTTGTTGTTTGTTTTTCCTTTCCTCGGCCCACCCATGTGCTCTAGGCCCACCACGATTGTTTATTTTTCTCTCATCCTATCTGATGCGTCTTACTCTGCCCTCCGTTATCCTCTTCCCCACGTGATCGTCTTCAAGCTCCTTCTCCACAAACCGCTCGTTGAAAAGCTCCGACATGGGGGGTGGGAAAAGGAGCTGCAGCCGGAGCCTAGCGAAGATGCATCTGTGGGAGAATCACCACCGGCGAGCTGCGACCATGGCGGCCGCATGCTGGAACCAGCGTCGCGGCATGCTGGAAGCAGCACCATTTTTTGCTACATGCATTCATGGCGGAGCTACAATCCGCGACGGCGGAGACAATTTTTTGCTGCAATCGTCATCAGTTTTTGCTACGACCGGCGAGAAATTTTGCTACATCCATTCATGCCAGAGATGCGACTAGGTTGCAAACTTTCACGGATAAGCTTCATTTGTAGTTGAAAAAAGCTTCAACCCACGAGTAGCCCAAGCAACATTCGGCGAGGATGGAAGTCGTGGGTTTCATGCTACATGCTACAAGCGGTCCTGGATTTTGCTACGACCGGTGTTGCATCCAGCTACATCTGCAGTCATGGTTTGCTGCATCGAACAATGATGCTTTTTTTGCCGGAAGCGAAGCTGGAGTTTTTGCTGGAACGGGGGTGAGCGAGAGGTTGCAACCGCGATGTATGTGACCAAAGAGCTGCGAATGGACGGGCAGGAGCAGCGGCAAGCACACCGACGAGCTGCGGCCGTCGCCACCGAAGCTACGAGCGTCACCGCCGAGAGCTGCAACCACTAGTGCAGCTGTTACATGGGTTGAGGCGGCGACGAGGACAGACGACAAGGGTGGGGACCGGCGACGAGGACGGCCGACGAGGGCGGGGACCGGCGACGGGGACGGCCAGCGAAGGTGGGGACTGGTGATGCGGATGGCCACTGGAGAGCGCGCGGGGCTGATGAGATGCGGACGGTCCTTTTCTCTTGAGCCTGAGGGAAGAAGATGACCTGGATGGATAAGGATCTAGCGGCTTGGGAGGGGCCGATCGGGCGGCGAGGGTAGGACCGGCCAAAACGTTCGGCCGGTGCGCCGGCGCCTAGCGGTGCCCTTTGGGTATCCACTAGCACGGGACAAAAAAATTCAAAAATGATGATGTCAAGCCTAACCACCGCCCCGTCAAACTTCTTCTGTGTATTCTGAATTCTTGGTTGCTCCACCATCGACTTACACTGTTGAGTATCGTGATCGTTTATAAAATATAGGATAACATAGGATTTATTCTACCTTCTTGTACTTCAAGAAGGTCATGTACTCTCTATATGCCACGAGGCTCAACAATAATTATCGATTCCACCAACCCCTCTTTATTCATCTTACATGCACCAACGTTGCAAGGTGGTACAATCACATTGATGCACCCCTGAAGCTGAAGTATATGCATGAAGGAAATATGCCCTAGAGGCAATAATAAAGTTAATATTTATTTCCTCATATCATGATAAATGTTTATTATTCATGCTAGAATTGTATTAACCAGAAACATGATACATGTTTGAATACATAGACAAACTTAATGTCACTAGTATGCCTCTACTTGACTAGCTCATTAATCAAAGATGGTTATGTTTCCTAACCAAAGACATGTGTTGTCATTTGATTAATGGGATCACATCATTCCTAATGATGTGATTGACTTGACCCATTCCGTTAGCTTAGCACTTGATCGTTTAGTATATTGCTATTGCTTTCTTCATGACTTATACAAGTTCCTATAATTATGAGATTATGCAACTCCCGTTTACCGGAGGAACACTTTGTGTGCTACCAAACATCACAACGTAACTGGGTGATTATAAAGGAGCTCCACAGGTGTCTCCAAAGGTATATGTTGAGTTGGCATATTTCGAGATTAGGTTTTGTCACTCCGATTGTCGGAGAGGTATCTCTGGGCCCTCTCAGTAATGCACATCACTATAAGCCTTGCAAGCAATGTAACTAATGAGTTAGTTACGGAATGATGCATTACGTAACGAGTAAAGAGACTTGCCGGTAACGAGATTGAACTATGTATTGAGATACCGACGATCGAATCTCGTGCAAGTAACATACCGATGACAAAGGGAACAACGTATGTTGTTATGCGGTTTGACCGATAAAGATCTTCGTAGAATATGTAGGAGCCAATATGAGCATCCAGGTTCCGCTATTGGTTATTGACCGGAAACTGTTCTAGGTCATGTCTACATAGTTCTCGAACCCCTAGGGTCCGCACGCTTAACGTTACGATGACAGTTATATTATTAATTTATAGTTTTTGATGTACCGAAGGTTGTTCGGAGTCCCGGATGTGATCACGGACATGACGAGGAGTCTCGAAATGGTCGAGACATAAAGATTGATATATTGGAAGCCTATATTTGGATGTCGGAATCGTTCCGGGTGAAATCGGGATTTTACCGGAGTACCGGGGGTTACCGGAACCCCCCCCCCCCGGGGGTTAATGGGCCTACATGGGCCCTAAGGGAGAAGAGGGGAGCCGGGGCAGGCCGCCCCCCTCCCCTAGTCCTAATCGACAAGGAAGGGGCGGCCCCTTTCCTCTTTCCCCTTCCCTTTCCTTCTCCAACAAGGCAAGAGGGAGTCCTACTCCCGGTGGGAGTAGGACTCCTCCAGGCGCACCCCTAGGGGCCGGCCGCATCTCCCCCCTCCCTCCTTTATATACGGGGGCAGGGGGGCATCCCATGACACACAAGTTGATCTTCCTGATCGTTCCTTAGCCGTGTGCGGTGCCCCCTTCCACCATATTCCACCTCGGTCATATCGTAGCGGTGCTTAGGCGAAGCCCTGTGTCGGTAGAACATCATCACCGTCACCACGCCGTCGTGCTGACGGAACTCTTCCCCGATACTTTGCTGGATCGGAGTCCGGGGAACGTCATCGAGCTGAACGTGTGCTAGAACTCGGAGGTGTCGTAGTTTCGGTGCTTGATCGGTCGGGTCGTGAAGACGTACGACTACATCAACCGCGTTGTTATAATGCTTCCGCTTTCGGTCTACGAGGGTACGTGGACAACACTCTCCCCTCTCGTTGCTATGCATCACCATGATCTTGCGTGTGCATAAGATTTTTTTTGAAATTACTACGTTCCCCAACAATGCACTCAATCTAATTTCAATTCAGTGCCTTTTCATTTCCTGTTATCTCACCAAGTGATGCTATTTTTTGTAGTTCATCTGTTCATGTTCAGTGGAGTTGCTGTGGCCGGTCAAGGTGTGAAGGCTCCGTCTTCAGTTGTCCCTAAAACCTCAACTACTGATGGTGTTGAGGTTATAGTCATAACTCTTCTGCTTTGGGCTAATCTAATAGTTTCTTTTGCACAAGTGTGCCAACTGCTCAACAGTTTCATGTGTGGCCGGTTGTTATTGGGCATTTGTGTGGTTTAAATCGTTCAGTATCACAAGTGTAATATCATGTATCCTGTATTTTTGCAGGCTCCTGCAACCGACGATGACGGTGACAGAGATGTTGACCTTTTTGGAGAGGAAACCGAAGAGGAGAAGAAGGCAGCTGAAGAGCGTGCTGCCAGAGTGAAGGCTTTTTGGCAAGAAGAAAGAATGTATGTTATCCTACATTTTTAGTTTTTTTACTGACTCGTCTATATCTTTGGGATGAACCTACATTGCGAAGTATGTCTATCTGTCACTCCTAATATCGTATGGCGTAAGAAATTATTTTGTTCCGTCAAAATTCCCAAGTGAGTATTAGTGAAGAATTTATGTTATTTTACACTATACTTCATTGTTTCATCTATGGCTCTATGTGGCACTTTATTTACTCGGTTGGCGGCAGAGCTTCCGCATCTTGTGGGCAACCACCAGAGTGCATTTGTCAGCGGGCGATCCCTCCACGACAATTTCATGCTTGTGCAGTGCACGGCTAGGCGACTACATGCCCTACGGTAACCCACGGTGCTTATGAAGCTGGACATTTCTAAGGCCTTCGACACCATCCAATGGTCGTTTCTCCTTGAGGTTCTGGAGCACATGGGATTTGGAGCGAGATGGCTTGGATATGCGGCATCCTGTCCACGTCGACCATGCGAATCGCTGTGAATGGAGTGCCCGGTGAGACGATCTTCAGCTGTTGTGGCCTACGCCAGGGAGACCGGGTCTCTCCAATGCTATTCATCTTGTGCATGGAACCGCTGCACAGGCTGTTCCTCAAGGCCACGACATCGGGCATCCTCACACCCCTGGCGCGACAAGAAGTACGACATCAGATTTCAATGTTTGCGGATGATGTCACTATCTTCATCAAGCCACAACGGATGGATTTGGCAACGTGTGAATCCAGCCTTCACATCTTTGGGCAAGCCTCCGGGTTACGAGTTAACATGGCGAAGAGCACGGCGCTACCGATCCGATGCTCTCAGGAGGAGTTGGCCCTAGTGTGCGACACTCTGGGATGCTCGAGCACTACCTTCACGTGCAAATACTTGGGCCTCCCGCTATTCCTCAGGAAGCTCATGGCGGCTCAGCTCTAGGGCCTCATGGATCAGTTGGCCGCGCGCCTACCCCATTGGAAGGCAGCGACCCTTCCTAAGAGCAGTCATGCAATGCTCGTAGACACTACAAAAAAATACACTTCTGTGATGATACGTGTTTGTCACAGTAGGTCGCGTTTTTTGTCATGCATGTACATCCATGACAAATTTATGACAGAATCAAGATAGTCATACTTGTGTTGTCGTAGAAGTGTTCCATGACATTACCAAAATTATCATCACGAAAGTGTCCACTTCCATGACGATAAATCGCGTGTCACAGAAGTGCTTTCGTCAAGGGTGACCGACACGTGGCATCCACCATAACGGAACACCGTTAAGCTATCGGGTCAGGTTTTGGATCCGATAACCCGTTAACAGCCCCGACCAATGGGGATTTTCCACGTGTAAAATCATCATTGGCTGGAGGAAACACGTGTCGGCTCATCGTTGGGACAGATGTCATCCACTCATTGGACAGAAGGCGCCTATGATACTTCGACACGTGGCACGGCCCAACAGAGGCCCATTCACGTGAAAAGGCCGCCCAAGAAAAATTAGTGAGCCAGCTCATATAAGGCCTACTTGTGTCAGGTCCATTTAAGCCCACGACCCATACGAGATGTGCCAATTCGACCCGTCAACGGCCCGTTAAAGATATGACACCATTGCAGACCATCGTCAGTTCGAGCCCGTTAACAGCTCGCTATATATTTGGGCTCAATATCGGCCCGATGAGATTTCGGCCTGTTAACGGCCCATTTAATGGATGGGCCAATTTTCAGGATGTACATCTTTCGGCCTTTTAGCGACCCATTTAAATGTTGGGCTAGTTTATGGCCCGGTGTGTCTTTCAGCCTGTTGACGGTCCATAAATCTGATGGGCCATTTGTTGTCAGACCTGAGTTTCGGCCTTTTACCGACCCATTTAAGTGTTGGGCCAATTTTCTGGCCCGGTGTCACTTTCAGCCTGTTGACGGCCCATAAATCAGTTGGGCCATTTGTAGTCGGACCTGAGTTTTGGCCTTTTAGCGACCCATTTAAGTGTTGGGCCAATTTCGCCCCTGTGCCTTTCGGCCTGTTAACGGACCATAAATGAGTTGGGCCATTTGTAGTCGGACCTTAGTTTCGGCCTTTTAACGGCCCATGCCCTTCATGGTCTAATACCAGCCCGGTTTCTCTTCCGGCCTGCTAAAGGCCCACAACATAGTTGGGCCATTTACAATACGACCTGACTTTCGGCCTCTTAGCGGCCCATGGTCTTCATGGTCCAAAGACAAGCTCATTGTCTCTTTCGGCCTGCTAAAGGCCTACAGTATAGTTGGGCCATATGTAGCCCAAACTTAGTAACGGTCAGTTAACGGCCCGTGAAATAAATTGGGGCCGCCTGTTGCCCGCTTTGATGTCGGCCTGTTAATGACCCGAGAGGTAAGAGGGCCAACCATTAACTTTCGCCTAGTAACGGCTCATTAACTTACTGGGCCCACTAAAGTTCGTACATGTCTTTAGGCCAAATTAGATAATTTGAGCCCATTACGACGAGAAATTATGCACAGGACCAAAACCGATCACACAAAGGTATGACATACAGGGAATAACGTTGCACATCCAGCATATACTACAGGAAATTACATCCACTGGGCAATCAAAGATTGATGCCAGTGCAAATAAATGAGCAGAACCTAACCATCTACAACGTCACAATCTGCAACCTCAGCACAGATGACGCCCATAAGCATGTTGGCAAGTTCTTTCTGCTTTGCTACACTTTCTCTGAAAACATTGATCAGTTGTTGTGTCGCACGACTCTGCACCTCTGATTCATCAACCATTTCAATCATTGCTTCAGCCATTAATTGGTTCACAAACATACATTTATTCCGTTGCATTCGAGACAGAGGATACTGAACAGATTTAGATGGCGATTTTGGCAGGCTTGTATTATTGATAGTGGAGAGTGTCTCGACCACTGCATCATAACATAAATTAGGACGGAAACCAGATTAATCATGAGTTATTGCCATATTACTTGGCGTAGATTTACTGGAAAGAAACAATGGGGTTGCCTTGCTGTTTTCAGAGTTTATCTTCTTATCTTCAGCAACCTGCACAAAATTAACACACTAGCATTGCTATCATTGGCCAAGTCAGATAATAGGAAAGCAACATTGACACAACGAACGTTTGGGCAACTAGCCTACACCAAATTAACACAATATGGCACAGCTATCATCAACCAGGTAAGGTAGTACGAAAGCAACATTGACACAATGAATGAATGGGCAACCAGAGAAGCACTACAATTCAGTAATGTGCGTGATATGAGATAGTACATTCATGCAGCTCAGTATGCAAAACTACCAGGCATTTTTCCTTACAAAAATCAACATTGGCGCCTTTAACATTTTGCCACAACTAATTTTAGATCAGATAAAGGTTAGATTCACGCCGATTAACAAAATACATGTTGATGTAAAAATATAGTGATATACAACAGGTACTTACATCAGCATTGGAGCACAGCGAATTCCCGCAAGATATTCTCCTCAAATACGATCCGAATGGAGGAAGTCTTCTATCGTTTAACCTTATTTTCTAAAAGAGAGATGGGTAAGAAACATGTAGAAAATATGATCAGAATGCTATAAAATTTCATGATGCGGGGATACGCTCACGCTTCTTAGAATGGAGTTGACATTCTTTTGCTGGACTGGAGCGGACTAGTTCTTTGGCCACTGGAATCTGCTTATTATCAGTGGGAGTTGGGTTTCTACGTCTTTGGAGCAAGATATCTATGAAAAATGGAGTTGGTTTATTATCTCATGGCGTTTGGATCTTTTGCAAAGACCTGGTTTGTAACCCTTTAGATTCTAACATAGCCGTCTTCCCCTTGCATGCCTTATATAGAAGAATTGTGATTTAGTTATAAAACATGCTACAGCAGAGATGGAATAGGTACTGAAGAATAGAAAGGCATGACATATTGACATGTATTCCCTCCATCCGGAAATAAATGGATGGGTCTAGGCGTATTTCAGTTCTAGATACATCCAGTTTTATCCATTTCTGCGACATTTAATCCGGACGGAGGGAGTATGATGTAAGAGCTAGGGATACGACAGGACAACAGAGAAAAAAACACTGAAAAACCCACTGCAGAACCAAAGTATTCAAACCCACTGATATGAGATAGTACACTCATGCAGCTCAGGATGCAAAACTACCATGCAGTTTTCCTTACAAAAATCAGCATTGTGGCCTTTAATCATACATTTTGCTACAACTAAATTTAGATCAGATAAAGGTTGGATTCACGCCGATTAACAAAATACATGCTGATGTAAAAATATAG
Source organism: Aegilops bicornis (assembly GCA_021605145.1). NCBI lineage: Eukaryota > Viridiplantae > Streptophyta > Magnoliopsida > Poales > Poaceae > Aegilops > Aegilops bicornis. Next base: position 777,379,115 of record CM038675.1, read on the forward strand.
TGATATACAATAGGTACTTACATCTACATTGGAGCACAGAGAATTCCTGCAAGAATATTTCCTCATAAACAATACCATTGCAGAAATTCTTCTATCTGTTAAGCTTATTTTCTAAAAGAGAGATGGGTAAGAAACATGTAGAAAATATGATCAGCATGCTAAAAAAATTCATGATGCAAGGATACGCACACGCTTCTTAGAATTGAGTTGACATATTTTTGCTCGAATAGAGCTGACTAGTTCTTTGGCCACTGGAATCTGCTTATTATCAATAGGAGTTGGGTTTCTCTGTGCTGGAGCAGTATCTATAAAAACTGGAGTTGGTTTATTATCTCCTGGCGTTTGGATCTTTTGCAAAGGCCTTGTTTGTAACCCTTGAGATTCTAACATAGTCGTCTTCCCCTTGCATGCCTTGTATAGAAGAATGGTGCTTTAATTATAAAACATGCGACAACAGAGAGATGGAATAGGTACTGAAGAATAGAAAGGCATGACATATTGACATGTATTCCCTCCATCCGGAAAAAAATGATGGGTCTAGGCGTATTTCAGTTCTAGATACATCCTTTTTTATCCATTTCGGCAACATGTAATCCGGACGGAGGGAGTATGGTGTAAGAGCTATGGATATGACAGGACAACACAACAACAAAAAACACTAGTTGAATGTAAAACTATATGCTAGCGGAATACATACAGAAATAACTAAGGCAACATACACGTGTATGATTGGGAAAATAAGATGGCATTGCAACAGAGCACTAGAACAGCACTTCAATATAAAAAAACATGGTATGGCAGACAAATGAAGTACATACTGATGAATAACAATGCATAAGATATTCGAAGCATGCTGTCCAAATTAAGCAGATGGCATTGCGATAGAGTAGAATGACAAGATTTGAATTTGAAAACATGTTATCATGAATGGAATAGGTACTGAAAACAGGAAGGCATGACATATTTACATGCATGATCAACATGCTAAGCACATGGCATTGCAACATAGTAGATACACTCCAGGACATTATATGCATGTTGTACCCATATCACGTGCCAAGTTAGAGCAAGGACCTTGTGGGGTGAAGAGGATTCATCATCTTTACGCAAGTCTTCAAGAACTGCCTTTACATGTTCCATCATATTGGGTATCATTGACATCAAGTTTATTGGCCTTTACATTGCTCCGTGAGGTTCTTGTGGATATATCGGTGTGCAATTATATCTCGACATGCATGGAAGACAACTAGTAGTTAGATTTATGTAAATGAGTGCCTCAGAGGAGACGACATAAATAGTAGGACTGGGGTTAACTAGCAGCAACAGGTCTCATAAACTAAAGGGAGAACATGATGAAAGCTACAGAATATGTATCGTTTGTACTCGAGATTAACTAGATGGCACACAAAAGTATTAAAGAACAACATAGGTAATACTAGAAGTGGTATAATACTATAATCACCAGCCTGTGGGATAGCATTGGCTGATGGATGATAACTATGGAACATCGTTACCTAAAGAACAAGTATCTTAGTTGAACTATGGAACAACGTGAACTCCTGAACAAGACCCGTAAGAGATCAACATGAACATACAGTGAAACGTGATGATCTCTTTTCCGTGCTTAAATGAATAACAAAGCCATAAATGTTGCACACAAGTAAGATGAGGGTACAACCTATCTGGCTGCCATCCATAGGAGTGAGCATCATGTGCTGACTTGTCGATGGCCCTGCAGTTGTTGTGGCTGTCCATGTCGGGCACACGTATTCGATGCAGGGAACTGTTGAGTGGGGACTGTAGCTCCCTTCTGGTGTATGCTTCCCTTGTTGGAGCAGCTGCGGTGAGTCGGAAGACGGTGTGTCTGAAGATGCAGATAACGCATCATGTTAAGAACGACATATCTCTTTGATCCAAGAAATACACTAAGAGATCAACAAAGAAGGTACGAGAGTGGTCACACGTCTGTTGGATCAAGACTAAATTGGGGTCACACGATTTTATTTTATTTTGGTATCGTCCGATCTACGCCGGATGGCTTGATGGCCGCCTTGTGCCTCCCGGCCGACACTGCTCGAATCTTCCCGAAGAGCGGCGACCAACGGCAGAGCAGCCTGCCTCCGCCGTCCGTGTCCCCAGCCAAAACCCGCCCCGCCCCCACCGCCTGCCGTGGTTGCGCCACCCCCCGGCCAATCCCCACCGACTCCCCGTCATCCAGATCCGGCGGCGGCAGTACCTTCAACCCACGCAACTCTAAAAGATAGCCATCTAAGTGCTGCTTCCGCGGCGAAATTGCGGCCCCGCACCCTTACATTAGACACCAGCCAACCGGCAGCCTAGGAGCTCCGCCGCCTCGAGGGATGCTGCTTCCCATTGGGAATCGATTGGCCCAGAATAAAAATTTAGACAACTGACGCCTAAATAAAGTGATTTCAGATGAGGGTGCGACCTATCTGGCGGCATGGTGAAGTAGGCAGGTCCAGCTGCCGAGTCGGTGAGGCTGGCGCGGTTGCGGTGGCGACCGGCGGCAGGGAAAGAGCGATGTCGCCACGGTCAACGGCTACGCGGAAGCAGCGCCAGGACTCTGGACGGATCCGAAGTTGGAGCCGCTCCGGCGCCGTGAACAACGACGGGGGTGAATCGGCTCCGGTACGGTTCACGCGACTGTCGTTGAGGCAGCACCAGCAGCACGGAGTAAGAGGCACACGACCCAGTGCACGACGGCAATTGGACATCGTCTCCTGTGAAATTGGTGCGGTGGGGGCGCCATGGAGGTGGGGCTGAGGTTTCGCGGCTCGGGAGAAGGGAGCTTCCCGGGGAGAAGGTGATTTGGCGCCCACGAGGTATGAATGGGGGCGGGCGGGGGGGAATTGGGAGGGGAGTGGAACCATGTCTTACGGACGCATTTGTCTGAAATGTGAGGGGGAGTTATAGTTCTACCCTTGCCTATAGGCTTCTCGGCCTGGGTCTGTGTACTGAGGGTCGGGGATAGTAGAGTAACTTTGCTTCTCCCCAAATAGTGGGCGGGAGCGATTTCGGGCGAGGAGGGCGTGTTTTGAACTATAGTGGGCGCGAGCGATTTCGGGCGAGGAGAGCGTGTTTTGAAATAGTGGGCGCGAGCTATTTCGGGTGAGGAGAGCGTGTTTTGCCGACCATGGTTTATAAATTATTCGACACATGTCATTTCGGCCGAGGAGAAGGCACGCTTGGATGAAGTTACGAACCTACCCTCGATGTACAATGGGCCAATTGATGCGTGTCCCACATAGGACGGTAATTTCGCGTCTCCCATTTATTTGCTCGGGCAAATTCCACCGAGCAGAGAGGATGTTTAACGGTTCGTTCAAATTTTTGGAGAACGAGCATCCACGTCTACCTTACCAAGTCGATTCGAATCAAATTTTGAAATATTAGCTTGCCACTTCTTTTTTAGATGGAGAGATGATGCTCGGGAGTAATGTGTTTTTACATGCTCGTTGCTAGCGATTTACTATATGACAAATAGTTGACCCACTCAAAAACGCGAATCAAACCCAAAATGAAATATCTCGATTTAATGAACTAGCTCGTTCAGTAGGTCAAAATAGTGAACTAAATCCAAAATTGAACACCTCAGTCGAGTAGCATGTTGTACAGTGTTATAGTACTCCATGAACATGTTGAAAGTCAAATTAATGAACTTGTTTGATATACGCATATATCCGTTCATGTGTGGATTGCAGACAGCATGTTCTCTAATTTCAATATTTGAATGTAAGTTTATATCGAAACATGGTTTATATCAGTCTTTGATGCATAAAACGCGACCTCCCCCTCTCCCAGACTCCTGTTCTCTCTCTCTCTCTCTCTCTCTCTCTCTCGCCGACAATCTTCAATTCTGTCGCACGCATCCGACACAAAAACCTTGTTGGTCCCTCTCCCTTTATCTCTCTCTCTCTGTGTGTGTGTGTGTGTGTGGGGGGGGGTCTTTCTAGTTCGCATTCATATCTACACCATCTATAGGTCTCTCTCGCACACTATGTATGATACTCTAGCTAGTCCAAGCTAGATATCTTGGGTGCACTCATCGTACGCACACAAATTCCTTGGCTCTTTGCCCGTAACTCTCTCACGCACCACTATGTCGCCCTGCAGCTCTTTCCCCTCTCTCAAACTCTCCATCCACCTGGGTCACACATACACATGCATATCTCACTCGCACTTTTCGATAGGGCCCATCTAAAACTCTATCTCTCTCCCTCGCTCTCTTTCCATCTCACACGCACACACATACACAATCTCATGCCCAGCTAGCCAAGTATGATGGTCTCTCACTCAATTGTAGGCACACGCAGTCCCCCTATATGTATATGACTAGCTAATCTTAGTCTCCATCACAAACATGTGCATGGTCTATCTCGATTTCTCGGGGCATCTTTCTATCGCGACGCACTCCTCGATCTCCCACCCATATAGTCCCTCACGATCTCGAGGGATCTCTCTATCACAAACACACCCTCTCTCCCTCCCAATGCGTCCATGCCATCCATGTGTCCCTCTCGACCTTTTTTTCCTTGTTGGCGGACCTCTATTGGACATGTGCTACAGGGGTGTCTCTCTCCGTTGCAAACAATCACACACTAGCTATCTTCGTGTATCTCCTCGCCTCACTTTTCCATCTCGGAGATGCATGCGTGATATGTTCGCATAAGAAACGTAAAAACACACACTCTCTCTAATTTATCGTTTGTTGTCACTTTCTCTTTCACACACATACTCTTTTTGCACACTTACTCATTCTCCTTCACACGCACTTGATTTGTCTCGACTGAGGCACTCTCCTCCGTCCATAGCACATATATTTATTGAAAAGTCAAACATCAGAAAGTTTGACCATGTACGTGGAGAAAAAGAATTACATCTAGTACGGCAAACATATACCATTAGATTCACCATGAGATGTAGTTTTGTATGATGTATCTTTAGTATTGTATATATAAATAACATTTGCGTAAACCTGATCAAAGTTTCCAAAGTTTGACTTCTAAAAAATTTACATGCACTACATTATCAAGCGGATGGAATATCTCTTTCCCCCTCTCAGCTATCTGACGCACCACTCATCCTTATCGGGGCTCCTCAATCTCTCTCAAACTTTATTGGTCAGTTTGGTTTGTGACCTGACCCTCATGCCTTGATGGCGGTCTTGCTGGTGTGGACGTGAGATGTAAAATATTTCTGCTGGCAGGGCTTGTGTGGTGCTGAAGCGTTTGGTTCATGCAGGCCAGGCAAAGCATCAACGTCCCATCAATCAATCCATGCATCAATTATTTAATGCTAATATCCATCCATGTTCTGTTAGCCTCGTGGCCGCCGCGACCGTGCACGACGAGCGTTGAAATCGGTCGCTTGGGCCAGGCTACTTGCGGTGTCCGGAGTTCCGCCAAAGCTAATTAAAGTGCAAGGGATCCCATCCCAAAGGGCTTTCTTTTTCACAGGTAGCAACCAAACAAGTGTGCATGCAATCCAGCCACAACCCTGTGCCAGGCAAAACATGCTCAGGACGCAAGCCAAACTGACCTTATATCTCCCCGGTTCACACATACACATGTCTCGCTCGCGCTATACATATAGACCCATCCAACACTCTCCGCCCTTGTTCTCTCTCCATGTGACACGCACACCCCTAAGTACCATAATCCCTCACTCCATCATCAGCTCTGTTTGGATCCATGGGTTAGAGTTAGTTTGGGTTAGTTTGGAGTCAACTAACCCAAAAAGATCCAAACATGAGGGTTAATTTAGGTTATATGCATCTAACCCATCCAAAAAACTAACTCATCCAAGAGGTGCTTATTTGGGTTAGTTCTTCTCGGGACCACTAATAAACACTTTTTTCTCTCGCTCTTCCCGCAGCAGATCCCTCCCCACTTCCTCAAAGCTTCTCGCCCTCCTCCCTCCCTCTCTCGCACCGCCTGTGAAGGTGCCTCACAGATCTGCGCTCCATCTAACCCTGCCATCCAAACACCTCTTTACTTAGAGTTAGTTCCGGGTTAGTTCAGGGTTAGAATCTAACTCTAACCTCTAACTGAGTTAGAGTATCCAAACAGGGCCATAGGCACAAGCACTCCCCCCATCCTAAGTATGATTATCTCTTACTAGCCATCAAGAACACATCTATTGTCTCCTTCCATCCATACGTCTATCTCGATATCTGTCGGGGCATCTTCTATCGCGCACACACCTTGTCACTCGATCTCTCACCCATGTAGTCCCATCACGATCTCCAGGGGATCTCTCTATGACAAACATAGCTCCTCCCCATGTCTGCATTTTCTCCGTACGTCTCTATCGACCTCTCTCCCTTGTTTATCAGACCCCTCTTGGCCACGTGCTAGGGGTCTTCCTCTCTCGGTTCCAAACAACCACACACTATCTCCTCACCTTGCCTCCGTTGTCGAAGATGCATGTGTGATGTGTTTGCATAAGACACGCACGCCTTTTCTCCCCTTTGATCGTGTGTTTTCCATGTCTCTTTCACACACGCACACACACTTTTTTCGCTCTCTCTCTCTCTCTCTCTCTCTCTCTCTCGTTAGGGACTCGGTCACGTCCATAAGCATATGGATGTTTTGAAAAGTCAAACCTCAGAAAAGTTTGACCAGGTATATGTGGAGAAAAACATTTACATCTGGAACAATCATTAGATTCATCACAACATGTACTTAGTTCATACTATCATTTATGTTTGGTATTGCAGATATAAGTAATTTCTTTATAAACTTGGTCAAAGTTTCAAAAGTTTGACTTAAAAAAAATGTTGTAACTACATTATCGAACGGAGCGAGTAGCTCTTTCTCTCTCTCTCTGCCATCTCTCACGAGCCTCCCCTCTCACTCGAACTCTCTATACCGACGGATTATACGCTCACTGTGTCAGCGTATAGCTCCGTATATTGTTTAGTTGACCGGTCAACCAATCCACATGTTGCATTGTCAGCTCGTGTTCTGTACCTTGGTGTGCTGGCCCATGTGGCAGTGGGTGAAAATAAGTAAACTAGAGGGCAAATTTATTACGCGCGAAGGACACACTAGCGCACAATTCATCACCGCGCGGCGACATGCACAGAAGGACGCACTCGCGCACACCCAGCACACAACACACACCAGCACACGTGTACACCGGCGTCGCCGCCGGTTTAGATGGACGGCGAGGCAGCCAACAAGCAGAGGCCGCTCGAGCCAAAACCGCATCCGGCGAGCTCGGACTTCATCAAGCCTCCCGATGACATGCTGCTCGTCATCATCGGCCTCCTCCCCACCAAATCTGCCGTGCGGACCGCCTGCTCTCCGGCGATGGCACCCCTCCGGTGCTGCGTCCCCCTCAACCTCACCGTCGGCGGCTGCCTGCGGCGGGGATTATAAACGCATGGCGCGGTCTCCAAGATCCTTTCATCGCACCTGGGCCAGCCAGACGCCTTGACATCCGCATGTTCAAGTACCAACCGCAAGGTCCAACCCAAGTTCGATGAGTGGTTCTTATCCCCGCCCTAGATCAGCTCGAGGAGCTTAGCTTTGAAGCTGGACAATGTCGCTCTCGCCGCCGTCCGCGCTCCGCCTCACGCCAACGCCGCGCACCAGCTTCAGCCTGCTATCTTCCCAGTTAATGCCGCGCCCGCCTTCTTCTTCTCCCTCAACTCAAGCAGCTCGACCTCTTCGACGTTGTCATCTCGAAGAAGGCTATGGAGCACCTGCTCAAGAATCGCATCAAGCGCCGAGTACCTTCGTCTTGAGCAGATCCACGGGTTCATTAGCCTCCACATCGCCTCGACGAATCTTCGATGGATTTATGTGTCTTGCTGGCCCCGCAACAAGACATCAATTGGGAAGAGATCACTCTAGCTGTTCCACGTTACGGTCATTGAGAATGCGCCTTTCCTTGAGAGATTGCTTGTATCGGATCTAGAAGGTCCAATGAAGTCGGGGTCATTGACGCTACCGAAATTGACAGCGTTGGTGTACTGCTTTCGCCAAATTCTCCGAACTCTTTATTGGATCCATAATCGTTCAGGTACAACACTCATCTTCTTCTCCGTCTTCTTGAAATTCACATTTTTAAATTTCTTCTTGATGTATTTACGACCGTCTTCCAGAAAATGATTCCCACAAGCTTGACCTAGTCCATGCGCACAGTGAAGATCTTAGCACTAAAATCTATCGGCCCCAATCTGGATCAAGTTGTTGGATTCCTTACATGCTTTCCATGCACGGAGAAGCTACTCATCGAGGTGAAACTTCTTTCCTATTAGTAAACGGTAATCACAACGTAGCTCAATTTTTTCGTAATTTTCCCAAATTACGATGACAAGTGTAGTGTTCAAAACTACATCTACGCACTGCACCGAAAGAAATGTTTTTAGTATTTTTTCTCACGTGATCACCTGCATCATTTTTATGCTGTACTACTATAGTAGCCTAGGCTAGTCATAGTGGAAAGTAACTTAGACTACTCCAGTAACTCTATGGTTACCCTAAGGGCAAGTACTACCTTCGTCCTGGTTTACTCTTCGAATTTTGTAGTATCAAAATTTGACCATAGATTTAAATGACAAAATGTTAATGCATGTCACTAAGAACTATATCGTTGGATTCGTATTTGAACATTTTCAAATGGTGTAATTTTTAGTGACATGCATTGGCATTTTCTTAGGTAAATCTATGGTCAAAATTTTATACTAAATACGAGTAGATTTTTCGTCCCAAAATTCTTGTCTTACATTTGATTAGATACGGATGTATCTAACACTAAAATGTAACTAGATACATCCATATTTAGACAAATTTAAGACAAGAATTTTGGGACGGAGGGAGTACAAAAGTGGGCTATGTAGGCCAAAACACGTGCCAAATTCACTTGTGATGCATTTGGCATCGATGCCCCTCCATTGCTCACCTGGTGCCCCAATCTGGATCACCTACTTTGCTCCGGTGCCAAATTAACTCACGCAATGAAAAACACTGCGTGGGAGAGAGAGAGAGGACCGAGGCAATAAAAAAACACTTGTTTGGGAGAGTGAGAGGCTAGTGTAGTTGGTTTGATTGATTTGTTTATACATGTGGGTCTGTGTGCACAGCGGTGCCAACTCTCTCACATCGCGAGAGCGGTGCCAAAATCTTTTCATTTGACATTGAGGCGTATTATGTGGCATACTTTTGCGAAATATGGCATCGGCCACATAGTGGAAGGCAACAAATGCCCAAGCTCTTCACGTGCTCCTAGTTAAATGAGAGGAAACAGAAAGATAGAGAGAGAGAGAGTGAGGGAGTCCCGGATTAGGGGGTGTCCGGATAGCCGAACTATAACCTTTGGTCGGACTCCTGGACTATGAAGATACAAGATTTAAGACTTCGTCCCGTGTCCGGATGGGACTTTCCTTGGCGTGGAAGGCAAGCTTGGCGATCTGAGATATGTAGATCTCCTCCCATTGTAACCGACTCTGTGTAACCCTAACCCCCTCCGGTGTCTATATAAACCGGAGGGTTTTAGTCCATAGGACGAACAACAATCATACCATAGGCTAGCTTCTAGGGTTTAGCCTCTACGATCTCATGGTAGATCTACTCTTGTACTACCCATATCATCAATATTAATCAAGCAGGAGTAGGGTTTTACCTCCATCGAGAGGGCCCGAACCTGGGTAAAAACATCGTGTCCCTTGTGTCCTGTTACCATCCGCCTAGACGCATAGTTCGGGACCCCCTACCCGAGATCCACCGGTTTTGACACCGATAGAGAGGGGGAGAGAGAGAGAGAGAGAGAGAGAGAGAGAGAGAGAGAGAGAGTGAAAAAACATCACTAGCCAGCCAAACCTATCGTATGAGCGAATGATATTGGTAGCTCTTGATGACACGACAATCTTATGCAGCCAGCTGCTCTAATATGTTCTCTTCTTTTGCAGATAAAAAAAGACCCGAAAGTGAAAAATGTGCTGCACTATAACAATCTCATCGAATGCCTTGATCTCCATCTTACAGAAATTGATTTGATCGACTACCGAGGCAGCACATCTGAGATTAAATTGGCTGTGTTCTTTGTTCCGGAGGCAAGTGTGCTCAAGGTAATGAGGTTTGGTGTTCTCTGGCGCTACAATGAATGGCGTCGATCACCGCATAAGCGTCTAAGCCTAAATGACAAAGTCTCCGCAAGCTGAATTTGTTTTTGAAACATCAAGTGGCGAGACTCGAAAACTTATTTGCCCATTAGTGACTTGTCGTAGGCGATGGATTTTAGTTTGTACGATAACGCTGCATCCACCTAAAGTAACGAAAGTTCTTACGTAAACTTCCTAGTAATTCCCTCTTCCTAGGTGCAACATTACTCCTAACATTTGTAATATCAGTTTGAAACTTGTAATATTGCCGTGTCCTATTCTTGCGTTTTCAAAATCCTACGAATCAAATAGGTCCTGAGTTGGTGATGATGTTGTGCCTCCCATCTTTCACCAATAGCCGTTGGATCTAGATCTGACGCATACAAACCAAGCTTCTCCATTTTGCGTAAAGATGCCCGCACTTGTTCCCTATTTACAAACAACTCCTTGTCTCTCACAATCAGCCTTATCTCCTCCCCACCACATCTAGAAGGCCGTGGAAAAATCAGCACGATGGTCAGCTGCCGAGCCGTCCACCCCAATCTTGGTGTTCCGTGCAATGCACGGCATCTACGCATGGGAAATTATGTCGAACAGGGCTAGTTGTAAGCAGGCTAGCTCTACAGCCATGATGATAGTGACTGCAGACGGTGAGGCTGACTATGGTATGCGAACACGGCGCCTATACTCAGTGTCATCTGCGGTAGCGAGGTCTTGTCACTTCACCGTGAGGAACATCACGTAATAATTTGACCAACGGGTAGTACAAAGGTTAGTACTCCTAGGAGTACTACATTGGTAGTACTACTACTAGTACTAGTAGCACCATCGTCTGGATTTAGGAGTACTACCACGTCCATCTGGATTTTAGTATTTGACTAGCAATATCAAGTAATGCATGTCACAAAAAATGTACTACTCCCTCTGTAAATAAATACATGGTGTTTTATTCCTATCGGCGTAGAGAACTTAATGTTTTTTTGCTAACTAGAGTACTAATAGGATTACATGCAATGAACTAAACACTGCATCTCATGTTTGGTAGTCTCAAGTCATTGAAAGCATGCACGACCCACATCTCTCATTGGTTGATATGTCACGAAATAAGAAACAAGGAGGGAGTTAATGCACCGTGCCTAAGTGTTTTGGGACTATTTGGTTTTCGTAATGTGACTTACACAACATTTTTGTTTACATGCATTAACATTTTATTAGTTAAATCAAATGTCAAAACTTGGCGCAAAATGCAAAGGGGACCAATAAACCAGTAAACATCAAACTTCTCTCGTTTGGCCCCAACTAGAGGTCCGGTGAGATGACTGCATCTTGCACCGCACGGAGGAGGGCGCAGCTTCATTGACTTCTGACGGCAATCGCCTTTGGGTGAATGACACGTGGGCCTGTGGGGTGGCTGGCCCACCTATCATACAACCAAAGGCAGGTGCAGAGGGCCGAGGAGTAGTACGAAATCCCACGCACCCACGCACGCTAACCAAGGGCAAGAGTGGTCACCTCGAATCGCAAGATCGATTGACTACTACCTGTCCCTGGTTTATTAGTCTCCTTTGTAATTTGTGCTAAATTTTGACCAAAGATTTAACTAACAAAATGTTGATGCATGTCAACAAAAATTATATTTTTGGATTCAGTATTTGAACATAGTTTTCAGTGATATAATTTTTAGTAACATGCATAAACATTTTGTTAGTTAAATCTGTGGGTCAAAATTTGACACGGATTACAATGGGGACCAATAAACCAGGACGGAGGTAGTAGAATCTAAGCTAGACCCATGGAGGCGCGAGCGCGAGCATCACCGGTTGTGCCAGATGGTCCTGACGCCGCCTGCGGCCCGCAACGAGGAACGCCTCCGTGTAGTATTGCTTGAGGCCGCCAGGCGAGGGCCGCTTGGACGGCAACCGTCTCCTTGTTCGACGAGGTTCTCGTTGGTTTCCTCGACAAGTTCACCGTCGTCAAGAAGCTCGCAGACGACTTTGACGTAAGCCTCCAGCCGATGCGCCCAGGCTCTGCGATGCCCGCCACCCTCAACGGCCACTATGGTGACGACCTCTTCGACACACTGGTGGCCTTGAGACTGCCCGCCGTCGCGCCGGAGAATGTCCACCTCGAGGTCGTGCTCGCCACGCAGTAATGAACGAAAATTATGAAGTTGATGCGAAAGGTAAGATAATTGCTGTAGTATTTTTATCTTTCCGTCAAATCCATGTAGTAGTATGACCTCAAGGTGGACATTCTCTGGCGCACTAGCACTACAGTAATTATCTTACCTTTCGCATCAACTTCATAATTTTCCTACGTACCCCATGCATGAACGGCGCCAGAACCAAACTTCTCATTACTCTATCGATCGCGCCATGGAGCAGAACCAAATTTTACAAGTTACGAGTTCAAAAGGAAAAGCCTGCCGTGTTCGCGTCGCACCCCCACACGGTTGGTCCGGCACGCCGCTCAAGCGGGAATGCGTGCGGTGTTGCATTTTCACTTACAAGTGGGACCGTAGTTGAGCAAACCGACTATCGGCAGACCAGCTGAGAAAACGGGAGAGAGAAGAGATGGTTGTAGTACGGACTCCAAGAAAATTGGTGTCGGATGGGACTCGTGTGGGTGGCGTGTGCCGTACTGCTAGACGTGAATGCTAGTTATGGCCCATGCCGCCCCACTATATCGAGCCTATATCGAGGTACGTAGAAAAAATTTCCTGCAGTCCGTGCTCAGCAATCCTGTATCTCTCTTCTCAGCCAGCCAGCGGACGCGTGGAGCCCATCGTCTGTTTGCTCACATGTGGTCCCACATGTCAGTGAAAACGCAAGCGGACCCACTGAACCTGCACATCTTTCACCTCGACGTGCTGGTGATGAAAAACAAATCCAAGAAAGATCTTCGGTGGCCGCTTTTGGAGTTACTCAAGAGTAGTAAGATTCTATTTATAGTTTAACCCAATATGCACATCTCGTGGCTTCAACTACCACTTTATTTTCTTTCATGACACGACCTGGATGCTGGATGTCCCGTGTGTCGGCAAAAGGAGGAAGAACCTGACCAAATCTTCGGTTGTGCTCTCGGATTAGACTAGTTGTGCTAACTTAAAAATTTTATTGTATACTCCCTCCGTTCCTAAATACTTGACTTCCATTTGTCCAAAAATGGATGTACCTATAGACTAAAACATGTCTAGATACATATATATTTTGACAAATAGAAGGCATGTAATGTGCAACGGAGGGAGTAGAATGGATGCAAGTTTTTGTATTGGGAAGAAGAGTACATCCATATATTTATAGAGCGCAATTTAGTAGATGTTCTATCACTTTTAGCTAGCACAGAGGCTATAGATGAGATTAGTGCACTTGTTGATACTCCTACTTGGTATGCGTGTTGCTGCTTAGACACAGAGAAAAACAGACCGGAGGGAGTACTAGAATAGAGGCTAGACATGAGACTAGATGCGAGGAAGGAACGTCTACTTCTTTACTCTCGAAGAAGAAAGAAGCACGCAAGGTCGAGCCTCCGCAGATCAACAATGAATGCATCGAGAAGGCACTAATCCAACTTACAGGAGTAGTAAAATGTATTCTTGTGGTTCTTGTTTTCTTTGGTCTTGCTTTTCTAGTCAAAATTATCGTTGGAGTTCGTGCAAAACGGATGTCCGTTTGGGGTCGTGCGTTGCAGTTGGCCTTACAAGTGGGACCGCAGTTAAGGAAACCGACTATCGGCAAACCCCCACCTCGCCCGCCGCGCGATGGCTGAGTTAGAGAAACGATGAGGTTGAAGAGATTGCTCTAGCACGGACTCCAAGAAATATGGTGTCAGATGGAAGTTGTCTTTGGTGGCGTGTGTCGTACTCACGGACGTGAATGCTTGTTACGACCCATGCCACCCTACTACTCCTACTACTTACTATATAGTACTACTAGTATCGAGGATTCGAGGTGCTGGTTACGTAGTACAATATGGCTACTGAAAAACACCCGCACGACGCCTTGAAGCATGTGAAGCTAGTACAAATAGTGTACTACTATTGTTGATTGGCCTCATCTGATAACCTATTGCAATGCACGCATAATTATGTATTAGAAAATATTTTTTTGCCTCACGCACCACTCACTCACGAAGCAACTCGAAAGCCATTCATAAATTTAGTAAGTTTATCACAGGCATATCATTTTATTACATACAACAAGTCATCAACCCACATCGACAACGAGGATACATTATAAATACTAAAGTTTTCACCACACAACAAATAACAAGCAATGAAATGAACTTCAACTCAACCATTCCTCGGCGTTGGAAACGCTTGCTTTGAACCACAAGTGATTCTTCGGGACGGGCCAGCCATTGTCGATCTGGAGACCAACGCAGGATCGATCATCCAGCTGAAACGGCCTACTATATCAAGATTCGTGGTAGGGAACCACCCAAATGTCCGAGGTATAGACACAGTTGCTTCTCATAAATGGTAGTAACGTTGTGTCAACAACAGTTGGATCGCCTTTCACCATCATTGGATAATTTTGTCCAAGGAAGAGCGAAGTTTTCTCCAAGACTATCAATTCTGTACTGTGGAGAAGGAGTTGGAGCTAGCACACTAGTATCCATCCCGAATACCATGCAACGGGTGTTGGAATAGGTCCGGAGAGTGCGACCATGGGAGACTACACCTGCTTCCTTAGCAGTAACATCATCAGTGGGATGTATACACACGAGAAGAGGTGATCCATCAGAATTAGTTGCCAGGCGCCAAAGAGTATATGGGCGCTGCTCGTCCTCATGCTCGTGATCATCACCATCATCATCTCCCCCTTGGTTATAAAAATCTTCAAGTATAGGTGGTGGAATGTTCACAGAACCTTGGAAACACAAGAAGAATGTTAATTAGTAAGGCTGGCCATAGTGGGGGTAACATAAGTAGTATCAAGCACTTGGGACTCGCAAACATGCTTATGTGGCAAGCAATTAAGGAAGAGAGAGATGGTTATAGTAACATAGGTAGATACCGTAACATAATAAATGTGATGCTACTATGTGTCATGCATGACAATAAATGAGACCACCTATGATACTAATCTAAGATACTATGCACTAAGGGGAAACTTGCTAACCCGCATGCATGTGGATGAAACAATTAAAATTACGGTGGAAGACAAACGTACCGAAACAACGAGGATGCCATGCAAAAACAGTGCCACGAGTGGTGGCAGCAAACACAAGGCCCTCGTATTGAATTGCATCACAGTACTCATTCGTGTACAGAAACTGATTTTTGAGCAATATCCATCCAGTCAAACCACTAAGGACGACAACAAGCTTGTCGAAGATAGCAACAACTTCATAGTTGTTGTAATTCCAAGAGCGGATGGGGACTCGAGAAATTGCTATCTTCCGTAGAAGACAGTCACCATGATTGTATTTGAACCTGCGTACAATACCGGTGTGCTCAACCTCTGGGTAGTCTGCTGAGATTTTTGGAAGTGGAACCCGGTCACTGAAGGAAATATGCCCTAGAGGCAATAATAAAGTTATTATTTATTTCCTCATATCATGATAAATGTTTATTATTCATGCTAGAATTGTATTACCCGGAAACATAATACATGTGTGAATACATAGACAAACATAATGTCACTAGTGTGCCTCTACTTGACTAGCTCATTAATCAAAGATGGTTATGTTTCCTAACCATATACATGTGTTGTCATTTGATTAACGGGATCACATTGTTAGGAGAATAATGTGATTGACTTGACCTATTCCGTTAGCCTAGCACTTGATCGTTTAGTATGTTGCTATTGCTTTCTTCATGACCTATACAAAGTTCCTTCAACTATGAGATTATGCAACTCCCGTTTACCGGAGGAACACTTTGTGTGCTACCAAACGTCACAACGTAACTGGGTGATTATAAAGGAGCTCTACAGGTGTCTCCAAAGGTACATGTTGAGTTGTCGTATTTCGAGATTAGGTTTTGTCACTCCGATTGTCGGAGAGGTATCTCTGGGCCCTCTCGGTAATGCACATCACTACAAGACTTGCATGTAATGTAGCTAATGAGTTAGTTACAGAATGATGCATTACGTAACGAGTAAAGAGACTTGCCGGTAACGAGATTGAACTAGGTATTGGATACCGACGATCGAATCTCGGGCAAGTAACATACCGATGACAAAGGGAACAACGTATGTTGTTATGCGGTTTGACCGATAAAGATCTTCGTAGAATATGTAGGAGCCAATATGAGCATCCAGGTTCCGCTATTGGTTATTGACCGGAAACAGTTCTAGGTCATGTCTACATAGTTCTCGAACCCGTAGGGTCCGCACGCTTAACGTTACGATGACAGTTTTATTAAGAGTTTACAAGTTTTGATGTACCGAAGGTTGTTCGTAGTCCCGAATGTGATCACGGACATGACGAGGAGTCTCGAAATGGTCGAGACATAAAGATTGATATATTGGACGAGTATATTCGGATACCGGAATTGTTCCGTGTGATTTCGGAGAAAACCGGAGTGCCGGAGGGGTTACCGGAACCCCCCGGGGAAGTATTGGGCCTTAGTGGGCCTGAGGGGAGAGAGAGGGCAGCAGCCCAGGAGGTCCCCCCCCCCATGAGGAGTCCGAATTGGACTAGGGAGGGGGGGGGGGCGCAGCCCCTCTTTCCCTCTCCCTCTCCCTCTCTTTCCTTCCCCCTTCCTCCTTCCTAGTGGGACTAGGAAAGGGGAATCCTACTCCCACTAGGAGGAGGATTCCCCCCTCCTTGGCGCGCCCCCTAGGACCGGCCGGCCTCCCCCCTTGCTCCTTTATATACGGGGGCAGGGGGGCACCCCAAGACACACAAGTTGATTTCGTGATCGTTCCTTAGCCGTGTGCGGTGCCCCCCTCCACCATAGTCCACCTCGATAATATTGTAGCGGTGCTTAGGCGAAGCCCTGCGACGGTAGAACATCAAGATCGTCACCACACCGTCGTGCTGAGGAACTCATCCCCGACACTTTGCTGGATCGAAGTCCGGGGATCGTCATCGAGCTGAACGTGTGCTGAACTCGGAGGTGCCGTACGTTCGGTACTTGGATCGGTCGGATCGTGAAGACGTACGACTACATCAACCGCGTTGTCATAACGCTTCCGCTTACGGTCTACGAGGGTACGTGGACAACACTCTCCCCTCTCATTGCTATGCATCACCATGATCTTGCGTGTGCGTAGGAAAATTTTGAAATTACTACGTTCGCCAACAGTCACGAGTGTACACATTCACAAGTTCCCACTCGCAGTTGGACCCAATGTAAACAACCCAATCTCCATTTGCGCCTGCCCAAGCCTTGCCCTCAAGCGATGGCATCTTAACATCATATGTATCATTATCAAGCGGCATCAATTTGCACAGGACGAGGCCTCCGTCGTGACGGCGCCAGTCATCAGGGTCACGCCGAAGAAGATAGGGGAGATCAAACCGCTCCTTGATTCTTGGGTTCCTTGTAATGATGTTATTAGTTGAGTCGAGAATGGGCTTGAACGAACCTGCCATGCTAGCTGAGGTGATGACGTCGCACCGATCAATGAGTTCCTCCACCACGTCATCTTTCAGATCGGGGCAAGAATAACGGGGTCGTTTCCGTTCTGTTCCCTCCATGGAGAAGACGATCGAACAATGGCAGAAGAAAGGGTGAAGGGCTTAAGGAAAATGGAGGAGGGTGAGGAAGAGCGTGCGACAGCAGTTCCAAATCGAGAGGGAAAGGCAAAGAGTCGGTGGACGGTTGCCAGTTTGCCACGGTTCACGAAGGGGCGCCCCGGCCTACACGTCGGTTCGGAAATACTCCTACTACTCGTCGTCGTCTCACTGGTATGTGGAACGGGACCACATGTCAACGAAACATGGTGTGTAATTTCTCGTGCAAAATGCGATCTGGCCGCGTTGGCCCGAGGTGCCGCATTAGTTATCGACCTTTATTTTTTTAATGGCGTGTCGTTTAGTTTTGAAGCAGACTAACTGCATCAGCACGCAGAGAAAATATAAACTACTCTACCACTACTCCACCTCCAAAGATTAGTAGTATAAAGAAGATATATAGGCTGGAGCTTCACGCTTTCTTGCCAAGGGCTGCCCACTTGCTTCTCACACTACCACCCTCTCTCCAGATCTAAAAAAGACGGCCCCTCTCTCCCTCCTCACCGGTGGTCACAGATCCGCCGAGGAAGAAAAGGACGTGCAGCGTTGACGCACTCGTCATGGCGAGCGAGGTCACACACTGACGACAAGGCCGTGCTCTCAGACCTAGCGCCCGCGCGGGATGGCCTTCGTCCCCAAGCTCGCTGCCGTAGTGTGTGCGGAGGACGACGACCACGAGCGAAGCCACTTCCCGCCGACCCTCAGGTATGCTACCTCCTTTCGAACCATACCCTTATTCTATTGCCCCATCTGGCACGTCGTTGCATATGGATCTTTTTCCACTCCACCATCTTCCCAATTTGCTATCCTCTGCTCTGCTGGCCATGCAGACGACAACCATAATTTGCACTATTAAAGGAAACCCTACTTCATGCAGACTAATGCATGTCTGGGTTGAATAAGGAAAGGAAGGGAGACTGTACTGTCCAAGAGAGTAGGCATGAACCCGCATCTAGGTTGAAAAGGGGAAAATCAGTAGATAAGGAACGAGTCTCGTGTCTCTTGGTTGAAGGAGGGTAGAAAGGCATGACAACGCAATAGAGAATGACAGGTCGATCAGTTTGTTGTCCTCACATAGGAAAAAGGTGGCTAAAGAGAACAAAAATGGGACGTAATCCACATATGCTGCCTGGATATCTGTTGCTCTGGGCAACCATACCTCCCTCACCACTCTGCGTGCGTGGAGGTACATCGACTGCGCGCCATCGTCCTAATGGGCCTCCCATGCTCTTATTGCCACTTTTTTGCTGTTAGTATAACGCCAGCAGTCAAGTCAAGAAATGCTACTGCTAAAGTGATGCCACATTTAACTAATGCCGCTCTCAGTCTAATGCCACAGATAAATTTAAGCAGTGCCATTTAATGTCATTGGATCATTTCAGGGTTAGCTGTTGATTGTGGATGTATTAAAGATTTTTCAGCTAAGGCATTCTAATGCTGTTGCACAGCCAGTATACCAACGATGAAACTTGTTACTACCTTCAGATTTTTGAATTGTTAATGCTTATAGATTACATACCTCACTTTCATGAGATAAGTTAATTTTTTGTACAGTGTCACCAAATTGCCAAGGCGCTGATGTCATTTTATTTTGGTTAAACCGCATGCACAATTATGAAGACAAGAGGAAAGGTCAAGAGTGGGCACCTCCTCCTCCGGGCTGTTCTCTTGATTCGCTTCGATCAAGTTTTTATGTTTGATCGATTATCAAGATTGGGATAGCAATTTTTAAGGTCCCCCGAGTTCAAATTATATTTACCTTGGAGGTACATGGTTTGCAATTTTTTATACTGTCATTAGTTAGTAATGCTAGTTACCTTCAGACTTCTGTATTTGGTTTAATGCTCATGCACAGCTAGTATACCAATGCTCAAACTTGTTACCTTTACATTTTGTATTGTTAATTCTTATAGAAACCTTCCAAAGGTTAGAGTTTATTGAAATCTGTTCAAGAAACCATTGTACTGCACTCGTAATAAACTAACTACTCTGCTGTTGCACTAGCCACTGGATTAGTGTATATTTGTAGTATTCGAATGGTGTTGCATTAGCGTATGGACATAAATAAAGTGTGGCAAGCTTTCCCAGATATGTGCTCAAGAAAACTACTACCTGTTTTTCTAAATACTAGACGTTTGGGTACTTTAAATTGAACTGTGAAAACGTCTTATATTAAGGAACAGAGGGTGTAGAGTTCACTCAAATTATCCCGGTAAAGCTAGTCACACCTTTATTAAAATTAATGTTCATATGTTATCGGAGGAGGTCTGTATGTTTGTCTCTAATGCATGTCTACTACATACTCGACATCATGATGTAATGGTAAGTCATTTCCTTTTGTACAGTGTCACTAAATTATCAAGGCGGTGATGGCATTTTATTTTAGTAGAACTGCACAAAATTTGCTTAAAAGAAGAGGAAAGGTCAGGAATGGCTCAGTTTTTCAGAAAAAACTATGTATGCCTTCCTGACATCAACCGAAGTCGCTTTATTTATTCCTTCAAACAGGTGGTTAGAAACAGTCTTGCTACCTTTTCCCATTAAGAAATTGGAATGCTTACATTTGTGAGTCTATGCTTCAACTAGTGTCACTTTTATAGTAATCACACTTTCAATATCTATGCAAATAGGGATGCTCGATTTTAGTGGAGCTGCACAAAAATTCCAACTCGTTCAACATTAGGAGCATGTTTTTTTCCAAACCTTTATATCCAATTGGTGGCACTATGAGCTGTTCATTACGAAGGTACATGGTTTGCTACTATCTTGCTACTCTTTTTGTATTGTCATTAGATAGTAATACTAGTGGTTTGCATGTGAATTTATTGGCAGGGGGGACCTACATTGGAGGTGCAGGACAGGATTCAATGATTGGATGCTCAATTTCGGTTGTATCGATTTCACCTCTTCCATCACTGCGAACATGGTGTGGTATATGTTTACTAGCTGATATTTGTGCAGACAGAGATGTCTGCCCGTTGCTATTTGGCAAACAAACAAAGTGTCCACAATTTTGGTTGAACTGCACAAGAGAATAGTATAGTCACTGCATGCAGTGCCATTTGAAAATAGACACAAAGATTGGATAGTCACTTCATGGACTGCAGAAAAGTAGTACTGTACTATTTACTGGCAAACACTAGGTGCTTCATTGCTTTGGTCTGATTATACAATGGGCATAATTTTCCCTAAGTTAAATTTTGTATTCCAAAAATAGTCTCGCGGTGTGATCGAGAGAAGACCAAATCATATTGCAGTGGATATTCCTCCATCATGTGTGGTTCATTCTCATGGTTCCAGCTGTTGGTGAAACCACTTACGTTTGCAAGAGGAATTGTAGACTTCACAAACAAATTTGTCTTTCAGTCTGCACTGAATGTTGGCCAAGAGAAGCATCCATGTTAGTAGGAAGAACAGATGTTTTTTCTAGATCTTTGCTTTTGGAGCTACATATTTATATATGATCTGTGAATCATTGAGATGCCTTAACATGTTGATCTTATGTATGGGAATCGTACTAGTTAGTTTTAGTTGCGACGCAAGATCCTAAGTGGCTGATCTTTGCTTTAGGAGCTACATATGTGTATATGATCCGTGAATCATTGAGATGCATTAACATTTACTTATTTCTGTTCGCTCGGTGTTTACAAGTTCTTGATCGATCACTAGCTAGGCTACAAATGCACTCCTGGCAGTTTTATTTGCGACGCAAGATGCGAAGTGGCAGTTTTTTGAATAAAAATGCCTACCTCTCAAGAAACTGACAAGCTACACTATCGATCCTACACGGATAAAAATGCCTACCTCTGAAGAAACTGACAAGCTACACTATCGATCCTACACGGATAAATAGCGGATCATGCACGTACTACCTCCTTTCCGGTTTGCAGGGCTCAATTCAAGAAACGACCTACTTGATCCTACACGAATAAATAGCGGATCACGCACGTACTAGTACCTCCTTTCCGGTTTGGAGGGCTTAATTCAAACCTCTCACCAACCAAGGTACTCCCTCCGCCCGAGTTTATTAGTCCCATGAGCAAATCAGCAAGACCAAGGCATGGCAATAATTAATGGCATGCAGAAGTTTAAGCCTAATTAATTCCAGCGATTTAAGTGGCTGCATGCGTGCCCTCGACTGCGAATCGTTGCATGCTGCTTCGTGTACTGCCTGCGAGCGATTCTGAGTGCCTGCATGCAGCCGGCCGTAATTAAGGCAGCTAACTGATGCGAAAAAAGATACGCTTTAATTGTTGCGGGCTTTTTAAATCCGTGAAATCAGGAGGGAGATGATTCGAGTGCACTCGTTTGACCGCCATGCCGGCGTGCGGCCCAGACGGGACGGGACGGCACAGTCATAATTTCATTTCCCTAGTTTTCCCGGCAAGCTGGCGCGCTAAGCCATTATCCATTGAATTCCGATGACCGTCGAGCTACCTTCCCCCTATAAGTATTGTTTCCTGGCCTTCTCCAGTGCCACCGTGACCCAACTCGCCATATCCTCATAAGCCCCCACCGGCCCGACGTCGCTCGCCACGTCCGCCATGCCCCCGCCAGTCCGCGGTAGGCGATGCTGGAGGCGGTCACCGCCGGAACTAGTGTTCGGTTTTTCACCGGAAGGCAGACGGAGGGAGGAGGCATTCTATCTGTCTTTAGATGGCAATGCGCAGATCGAGGAGTTGTTGGAGCGCGACCACATGGCGGAGGAGCAGGAGTTGTTGGAGCGCGACCGCCTGGCGGAGGAGCAGCGTATCGCCGATTTGCGCCGCCAGCGGGACATGGAGCAGCAGTGCACCGACGCTCTGAGTCGCGAGCAGAGCGCCCGCAACTGGGCCGACTACGTGGAGGCCGGCGCCCGGCAAATAGCCCTGGAGGCTGTCGGGCACGCACGCGTTCACGACGCCGATTTTTACTACCAGCTCGTCAAGTGGGTTTCCCGCTTGGAAGCAGCCGGTGGACCACGCCCGGCATGGAAAGGGCCAACGCACGCGAGCAACGGGCCCTATCGCACCTCTGGCAAGTCCGAGGCGAGGCGCAGGACGCCGATGCCGGCGTTTTGCGTGTACCGTCGGTATCGTCTAGTTAGCTAAGAGTAAGTTAGTACTTGTCTACTGGGAGTAGATAGTTAACTTGGCTATGATGGTTGTCAACGTGGAAGTTCAGTACTCTATATGTGGATCAGACCTGTTACTTTGCTCTGAATGTTGAACTTTCCGTTTGAACGTATGGAATGGGTTGTTATTTTTTTAAATGGGTTGTATTTGTCCTCCACGGGTTTAGAGGCTGACTTGTTGGCCTAGCAAGTTGACGCGTACACAATCAGGAGATGATTGTACATGGAGAGGATGACAGCAGGGACCCGCCAAGGTCATGGCAGTACGCAAGCAAGTGCCTCCTTATTTCAAGCCAATAAAAAAATGGCTCCTCCTAGTGGATTTCTGACATCTGGGTCCCATGCCATTGTTAACGTAGTCAATAAACGAGAGAACTGCACAACGAGCGGCTGACACCAGGGACCCAACAGCTCACCCAGTTATTTTTGTTTTGGGTTAATTTCATAAATGCCTCCGAGAAATGCCACTGCAATTTCCAAACTTTGAAAAATGCCATTTCATGCCATTTCTAGTGGCATTTTTTGCAATCTGGAGTGGCGTTTTTCAAAGTTTGCAAAAATTGCAGTTGCATTTTTCAAAGTTTGGAAATTGCAGTGGCATTTTTATGAATCGCCATAATTGGAATGGCATTTATCTAATTTGTTTTTGAGACGGAAGCAGGGTGTCAACTGGGCTGTGCGGGACACTCTGGCCTGTCTAGACAGCCTTTTCTTTTATGTTTACCACAGACCAACCCAGTAGTTTTTTTTTCTTTTTGAAAATGGCTAGCCCAGTTTTTTTGTGATTTGTCAAGTAAGTCACTTTATCAGGCCTGTTGGGCTGCAAATCTTTCAAGACGAGGAGAGCTTCATTCGGCTGGCCGAGAAAATGACCTATCAGTAATGAGAAATGGGTTGTACATTTTTAAAACACATCAAACCGGCAATTAGTTTCAAATATCTTTTTTTCATTTCGAGATTTTAAATTGCATTGATTTTTATGCGTGGACAATTTATTGGATTTTATATTGATATACATTTATTTTTAAAAATAGTTTGAATGTGACTCAAAATTTCGGGATTAAAAACAGTTCAGACCGCACCGACATATGCAAAATTTCGTATAATTTTTTAACCGTGGCCACAATATGGGCTGTAATGCTAACAAAAAGAATATGGGCTCCAAAAAAACCCATAAGAATTAGCAAATGGTCTGTAAACTATTTGAAATAATGGCAGGTGGGCTGTATGCTGTTTTCCACAGATTTGAGGCTTTCCACAGATGGCATGTATACTGTTGGATGTCCATTCATTGGCCGTCAAGCTTCTTAAATCTCTGCTCTTCCTGCTCCAGCCGCTCAAACAAGCGCCGGCGGGACTGCCTGCTCCCTCCTCCCCGTGGCCGGCTGTGCTGCGGCGCAGGCCACATCGCCCCACCGTACTCCCATCGCTGGCCTAGCCATCCCTCTACTCACCCACACATGCTGTTATTCTCCGGCGACGGCAGACGAACCAAGAAACCTCAGATTCTCCTCAGCGTGGAAACAACCGCCGAGTATTCCACGGCTCGTGGTCGTTCCTTCCTAGGCCTCGCACGCCCATCGCCTCGGTGCTCTCGGCGCGGCCTGGTCAACGTGGTCAATGAACGACATCCATTGGAAGTGGACTGTACATGGAGAGGCTGACAGCTGGGTCCACGCAAGGAAATGCCTCCTTATTACGCGCAAAATAATGATTCCTCCACCTGACATCTGGGACCCACCGAAAGGGCCTCTGTATTTCGTGAAAAAAATGTTACCACCGCTGACAGCTTAGACCCACCAGCTATATCTTAGCACGCAAGGAAGTGCCTCCTTATTACACCCAAAAAAAAGAATACTCCCCCTGCTAGCTGGGACCCAGTATAGTGGGCCTACTAAGTTGACTGGGACGAAGGGCTTTGTCAACTTAGTCAATATGCACGATTCTAGCTCGACTGACCGTACGATGTCAATCCAATGGCCGTAGTGCTTCTTCAACCTCTGGTCTTCTAGCTCCAGCCGCCCAAAGCAGCGCCGGTCGTGCCGCCTGCTCCTGCCTCCCGTGGCCGTCTGCGCTGTCACGGAGGCCTCACCGCCCCCATACTACTCCCATCGCTGGCCAGGCCATCCCTCCACTCCACTCACCCACACCCCCTGTTATTCTGCGATGACGGCAGCGCAGCCGAACCAGTGAACCCTCGTACTCCTCTCCGCGTGGGCATCCACTGCCGCGTCTTCCTCGGCTCTGCGTCGTCCCCTTCCTAGGCCTCGCCATCGTCCACCGCCGTGGTGCTCTCGGTGCGGCGTGGTCTGAAGGAAATATGCCCTAGTGGCAATAATAAAGTTATTATTTATTTCCTCATATCATGATAAATGTTTATTATTCATGCTAGAATTGTATTAACCGGAAACATGATACATGTGTGAATACATAGACACACTTAATGTCACTAGTATGCCTCTACTTGACTAGCTCATTAATCAAAGATGGTTATGTTTCCTAACCATAGACATGTGTTGTCATTTGATTAAAGGGATCACATCATTAGGAGAATGATGTGATTGACTTGACCCATTCCGTTAGCTTAGCACTTGATCGTTTAGTATATTGCTATTGCTTTCTTCATGACTTATATAAGTTCCTATAACTATGAGATTATGCAACTCCATTTACGGAGGAACACTTTGTGTGCTACCAAACGTCACAACGTAACTGGATGATTATAAAGGAGCTCTACAGGTGTCTCCAAAGGTACATGTTGGGTTGGCATATTTCGAGATTAGGTTTTGTCAGTCCGATTGTCGGAGAGGTATCTCTGGGCCCTCTCGGTAATGCACATCACTATAAGCCTTGCAAGCAATGTAGCTAATGAATTAGTTACGGAATGATGCATTACGTAACGAGTAAAGAGACTTGCCGGTAACGAGATTGAACTAGGTATTGGATACCGACGATCGAATCTCGGGCAAGTAACATACCGATGACAAAGGGAACAACGTATGTTGTTATGTGGTTTGACCGATAAAGGTCTTCATAGAATATGTAGGAGACAATATGAGCATCCAGGTTCCGCTATTGGTTATTAACCGGAAACAGTTCTAGGTCATGTCTACATTGTTCTCGAACCCGTAGGGTCCGCACGCTTAACGTTACGATGACAGTTTTATTATGAGTTTATAGTTTTTATTGTACCGAAGGTTGTTCAGAGTCCCGGATGTGATCATGGACATGACGAGGAGTCTCGAAATGGTCGAGACATGAAGATTGATATATTGGACGACTATATTCGGACACCGGAATGGTTCCGGGAGTTATCGGATATATACCGGAGTACCGGGGGGTTACCGGAACCCCCCCGGAGGTTAATGGGCCTCATGGGCCCAAGTGGAGGAAGAGGAGAGGCGGCCAAGGGCAGCCGCGCCCCCCAAGTCCGAATTGGACAAGGAAGGCGGCGCCCCCCTTTCCTTTCCCCCTCTCTCTCCTTCCCTCTCCTCTCCTACTCCAACAAGGAAGGGAGGGAGTCCTACTCCCGTTGGGAGTAGGACTCCTCCTGGCGCGCCTCTTCCTGGCCGGCCGCACCTCCCCCCCTTGCTCCTTTATATACGGGGGCAGGGGGGCACCCTAGAGACATAACAATTGATCCTTGAGATCTCTTAGCTGCAGCGGTGCCCCTCCACCATAGTCCTCGATAATATTGTAGCGGTGCTTAGGCGAAGCCTGCGTGATAGAACATCAAGATCGTCACCACGCCGTCGTGTTGACGGAACTCATCCCCGACACTTTGCTGGATCGGAGTCTGGGATCGTCATCGAGCTGAACGTGTGCTAGAACTCAGAGGTGTCGTAGTTTCGGTGCTTGATCGGTCGGGCCGTGAAGACGTACGACTACATCAACCGCGCTGTTATAATGCTTCTGCTTTCGGTCTACGAGGGTACGTGGACAATACTCTCCCCTCTCGTTTCTATGCATCACCATGATCTTGCGTGTGCGTAGGAATTTTTTTGAAATTACTACGTTCCCCAACAGTGGTATCAGAGCCTGGTTTTATGCGTAGATGTTATATGCACGAGTAGAACACAAGTGAGTTGTGGGCGATACAAGTCATACTGCTTACCAGCATGTCATACTTTGGTTCGGTGGTATTGTTGGATGAAGCGGTCCGGACCGACATTACGCGTACGCTTACGCGAGACCGGTTCTCCCGACGTGCTTTGCATAGAGGTGGCTAGCGGGTGTCAGTTTCTCCAACTTTAGTTGAACCGAGTGTGGCTACGCCTGGTCCTTGCGAAGGTTAAAACAACACTAACTTGATGAACTATCGTTGTGGTTTTGATGCGTAGGTAAGAACGGTTCTTGCTAAGCCCGTAGCAGCCACGTAAAACTTGCAACAACAAAGTAGAGGACGTCTAACTTGTTTTTGCAGGGCATGTTGTGATTTGATATGGTCAAGACGTGATGCTATATTTTATTGTATGAGACGATCATGATTTGTAACCGAGTTATCGGCAACTGGCAGGAGCCATATGGTTGTCGCTTTATTGTATGCAATGCAATCACCCTGTAATGCTTTACTTTATCACTAAGCGGTAGCGATAGTCGTAGAAGCATAAGTTTGGCGAGACGACAACGATGCTACGATGGAGATCAAGGTGTCGCCCCGGTGACGATGGTGATCACCAGTGGCGGAGCGTGAAGCAAAAATGAGGGGGGGCCAACTGGTTCAGATTTATGAAAAAAAATAGCAAGTAACAGCAAGAAAGTGCAAGTTCATGTATGTATCAGGTTAGAATCATTGCAGAATATGCACATATATATAGAGCAAGTAACAGCAAGAAAAAAAATAGCAAGTAACCTCGAAATATGATAGGCTCATTTGTTTGTCGTTCGTCATTTTCACTCAGCTGTTCAGCTTCTTCATTTTCAGTTTGATGTTGTTCTTCATTCTCAAAGATGATACTCTTGTTCAAGCAATGCCAATGGTAGAGGTTCAAGAGGCAAAAGACCTTCAACTTCAACAGATGTGTCATCTCTTTTTCTTTGGAAAAATGAATGCATAGTTGTTGCTCTATTTCTCCCCATTGGTACCTAAAATTGGAATTTGCAAACAAATTTTCATCAGCTGAAAAATCATAATTCCACATTTGTTCTTTAACTGGAACTAATCTACTTATTCTAGCAATCTAAAATGAAGAATTTAAGATGGTCTCCAATTAACTTTGCAAGATAGAACTGCAAAAATTAAGATCCACACATAACATACCCTGTTAGGGTCACAGATCCCCCACAAATTTGGTAACCCCACGAATTTGCTGCTATAGGCTGCAGATCCACTTGCACCGCTGGAATTCGTAAAGGATTTAGGAGAAAACAGTGAGCATACACAATAAGTAGATGGGGATTTAGGGATTGGATTGGGAGGGGACTCACGTAGTTTATCGTGGAGCCGGGAAGTAGGGGACTAGTGGAGATGGGAGGATCCAAGGAGGAAGAAGACCTAGCCGGTCGGGGAGGAGGCCAGAGCAAGAGCGGCAGAAGTCACCATGGCCCATGGGGGCGACTGAGGAGCAAAGGCGGAGGAGGCGAGGAGCAGTGGAGTGCGGAGGGGAACAGCATCGTAACAGGGATGGGGCGGCTGCTCCCACGTGACGCGCTCACGATCATTCAGTAGCGCTTCGGTGCCTAGGCCTCTCGATTTCAGCTGCCATTGGGCCACGAGATGGGCTGTGAGTCCTATAAAAAAATATTTGGGCTTTTGGAAGGGGTGGCCACGGCCCAGAATTGTCCCCACAACGCTCCGCCAGTGGTGATCACGACGGTGCTTCGAAGATGGAGATCACAAGCACAAGATGATGATGGCCATATCATATCACTTATATTGATTGCATGTGATGTTTATCCTTTATGCATCTTATCTTGCTTTGATTGACGGTAGCATTTTAAGATGATCTCTCACTTATTATCAAGAAGTGTTCTCCCTGAGTATACACCGCTATGCGAAAGTTCTTCGTCTTTGAGACACCACGTGATGATCGGGTGTGATAGGCTCTACGTTCAAATACAACGGGTGCAAAACAGTTGCACACGTGGAATACTCAGTTTAAACTTGACGAGCCTAGCATATACAGATATGGCCTCGGAGCATGGAGACCGAAAGGTCGAGCATGAATCATATAGTAGATATGATCAACATAGTGATGTTCACCATTGAAACTACTCCATCTCACGTGATGATCGGACATGGTTTAGTTGATTTGGATCACGTGATCACTTAGATGACTAGAGAGATGACTGTCTAAGTGGGAGTTCTTAAGTAATATGATTAATTGAACTTAAATTTATCATCAACTTAGTACCTGATAGTATTTTGCTTGTCTATGTTTGTTGTAGATAGATGGCTCGTGCTGTTGTTTCGTTGAACTTTAATGCGTTCCTTGAGAAAGCTAAGTTGAAAGATGATGGTAGCAATTACACGGACTGGGTCCGTAACCTGAGGATTATCCTCATTGTTGCACAGAAGAATTACGTCCTGGAAGCACCGCTGGGTGCCAGGCCTGCTGCAGATGCAACTGACGACGTTAAGAACGTCTGGCAGAGCAAAGCTAATGACTACTCGATAGTTCAGTGTGCCATGCTTTACGGTTTAGAACCGGGTCTTCAACGATGTTTTGAACGTTATGGAGCATATGAGATGTTCCAGGAGTTGAAGTTAATATTTCAAGCAAATGCCCGGATTGAGAGATATGAAGTCTCCAATAAGTTCTATAGTTGTAAGATGGAGGAGAATAGTTCTGTCAGTGAACATATACTCAAAATGCCTGGGTATAATAATCACTTGATTCAACTGGGAGTTAATCTTCTTGATGATAGTGTCATTGATGTAATTCTTCAATCATCGCCACCAAGCTACAAGAGCTTCGTGATGAACTATAATATGCAAGGGATGGACAAGACTATTCGAGCTCTTCGCAATGCTAAAGGTTGCGGAGGTAGAAATCAAGAAGGAGCATCAAGTGTTGATGATCAATAAGACCACCAGTTTCAAGAAGAAGGGCAAAGGGAAGAAGAAGGGGAACTTCAAGAAGAACAGCAAGCAAGTTGTTGCCCAGGAGAATAAACCCAAGTCTTGACCTAAGCCTGAAACTGAGTGCTTCTACAGCAAGCAGACTGGACACTGGAAGCAGAACTGCCCCAAGTATTTGGCGGATAAGAAGGATAGCAAGGTGAACAAAGGTATGTGTGATACACATGTTATTGATGTGTACCTTACTAATGCTCACAGTAGCACCTGGGTATTTGATACTGGTTATGTTGCTAATATTTGCAACTCGAAACAGGGACTACGGATTAAGAGAAGATTGGCTAAGGAAGAGGTGACGATGCGCGTGGGAAATGGTTCCAGAGTCGATGTTATCGCGGTCGGCACGCTACCTCTACATCTACCATCAGGATTAGTTTTAGACCTAAATAATTGTTATTTGGTGCCAGCGTTAAGCATGAACATTATATCTGGATCTTGTTTGATGCGAGACGGTTATTCATTTAAATCAGAGAATAATGGTTGTTCTATTTATATGAGTAATATCTTTTATGGTCATGCACCCTTGAAGAGTGGTCTATTTTATTGAATCTCGATAGTAGTGATACACATATTCATAATGTTGAAGCCAAAAGATGCAGAGTCGATAATGATAGTGCAACTTATTTGTTGCAATCGCCGTTTAGGTCATATCGGTGTAAAACGCATGAAGAAACTCCATCTTGATGGACTTCTGGAATCACTTGATTATGAATCACTTGGTACTTGCGAACCGTGCCTCATGGGCAAGATGACTAAAACGCCGTTCTCCGGAACTATGGAGCAAGCAACTGATTTATTGGAAATCATACATACTGATGTATATGGTCTAATGAATATTGAGGCTCGCGGCGGGTATCGTTATTTTCTCACCTTCACAGATGATTTGAGCAGATATTGGTATATCTACTTGATGAAACACAAGTCTGAAACATTTGAAAAGGTCAAAGAATTTCAGAGTGGAGTGGAAAATCATCGTAACAAGAAAATAAAATTTCTACGATCTGATCGTGGAGGAGAATATTTGAGTTACGAGTTTGGTTTACATTTGAAGCAATGCGGAATAGTTTCGCAACTCATGCCACCCGGAACACCACAACGAAATGGTGTGTCCGAACGTTGTAATCGTACTTTACAAGATATGGTGCGATCTATGATGTCTCTTACTGATTTACCGCTATCGTTTTGGGGTTATGCTTTAGAGACGGCCGCATTCACGTTAAATAGGGCACCATCAAAATCCGTTGAGACGACGCCTTATGAACTATGGTTTGGCAAGAAACCAAAGTTGTCGCTTTCTTAAAGTTTGGGGCTGCGATGCTTATGTGAAGAAACTTACATTGGGGAACGTAGTAATTTCAAAAATTCCTACGCACACGCAAGGATCATGGTGATGCATAGCAACGAGAGGGGAGAGTATTGTCCACGCACTCGTGAGACCGTAAGCGAAGCGTTATGACAACGCGGTTGATGTAGTCGCACGTCTTCACGATCCGACCGATCCAAGTGCCGAACGTAAGGCACCTCCGAGTTCAGCACACGCTCAGCTCGATGACGATCCCGGACTCCGATCCAGCAAAGTGTCGGGATGAGTTCCACAAGACGACGGCGTGGTGACGATGATGATGCTCTACCGGCGCAGGGCTTCGCCTAAACTTCGCGACGATATGACCGAGGTGGAATATGGTGGAGGGGGGCACCGCACACGGCTAAGGAACGATCCGTAGATCAACTTCTGTTTGTTGTGCCTAGAGGTGCCCCCCTGCCCCCATATATAAAGGATCAAGGGGGGAGGGGGCGGCCGGCCTAGGAGGGGGCGCGCCAAGGGGAGTTCTACTCCCACCGGGAGTAGGATTCCCTCCTTCCTTGTTGGAGTAGGAGAAGGGGAAAGAGGGGGAGAGGAAGAAGGAAAAGGGGGCTGCGCCTTGTCCAATCGGACGAAAGGGGGGGGCGAGGCCTCCTTCCTTTGGCCTCTCTCCTCTATTCCCGTATGGCCCAAATAAGGCCCATATACTCTCGGCGAATTCCGTAACTCTCCGGTACTCAAAAATACCGAATCACTCGGAACCTTTCTGAAGTCCGAATATAGTCGTCCAGTATATCGATCTTTACATCTCGACCATTTCGAGACTCCTCGTCATGTCCCCGATCTCATCCGGGACTCCGAACTCCTTCGGTACATCAAAACACATAAACTCATAATAAAACTGTCATCGTAACCTTGTTGCGTGCGGACCCTACGGGTTCGAGAACTATGTAGACATGACCTAGAACTATTCTCGGTCAATAACCAATAGCGGTACCTGGATGCTCATATTGGCTCCTACATATTCTACGAAGATCGTTATCGGTCAAACCGCATAACAACATACGTTGTTCCCTTTGTCATCGGTATGTTACTTGCCCGAGATTCGATCGTCGGTATCCAATACCTTGTTCAATCTCGTTACTGGCAAGTCTCTTTACTCGTTACGTAATGCATCATTTCGTAACTAACTCATTAGCTACATTGCTTACAAGGCTTGTAGTGATGTGCATTACCGAGAGGGCCCAGAGATACTTCTCCGACAATCGGAGTGACAAAACCTAATCTCGAAATACGCCAACCCAACATGTACCTTTGGAGACACCTGTAGTACTCCTTTATAATCACCCAGTTACGTTGTGATGTTTGGTAGCACCCAAAGTGTTCCTCCGGTAAACGGGAGTTGCATAATCTCATAGTTACATGAACATGTATAAGTCATGAAGAAAGCAATAGCAATATACTAAACGATCAAGTGCTAGGCTAACGGAATGGGTCATGTCAATCACATCATTCTCCTAATGATGTGATCCCATTAATCAAATAACAACACATGTCTATGGTTAGGAAACATAACCATCTTTGATTAATGAGCTAGTCAAGTAGAGGCATACTAGTGACTATATGTTTGTCTATGTATTCACACATGTATCATGTTTCCGGTTAATAGAATTCTAGCATGAATAATAAACATTTATCATGAAATAAGGAAATAAATAATAACTTTATTATTGCCTCTAGGGCATATTTCCTTCAGTCTCCCACTTGCACTAGAGTCAATAATCTAGTTCACATCATCATGTGATTCAACACTAATATTCACATAAGTATGTGATTAACACCAATAGTTCACATCGTCATGTGACCAACACCCAAAGGGTTTACTAGAGTCAAAAATCTAGTTCACATCGCTATGTGATTAACACCCAAAGAGTACTAAGGTATGATCATGTTTTGCTTGTGAAGAAGCTTAGTCAACGGGTCTGTGACATTCAGAGCGGTATGTATTTTTCAAATATTCTATGTCTACAATGCTCTGCACGGAGCTACTCTAGCTAATTGCTCCCACTTTCAGTATGTATCCAGATTGAGACTTAGAGTCATCTGGATCAGTGTAAAAAGCTTGCATCGATGTAACTCTTTACGACGGGCTCTTTTATCACCTCCATAATCGAGAAATATTTCCTTAGTCCTCACTAAGGATGTTCTTGACCAATGTCCAAAGTGATCTACTCCTAGATCACTATTGTACTCCCTTGCCAAATTCAGAGCAAGGTATACAATAAGTCTGGTACACAGCATAGCATACTTTATAGAACCTATGACTGAGGCATAGGGAATGACTTTCATTTTCTTTTCTATTTTCTGCCGTGGTCGGGATTTGAGTCTTACTCAATTTCACACGCTTGCAACACGTAAGAACTTTTCTTTGACTGTTCCATTTTGAACTACTTCAAAATCTTGACAAGGTATGTACTTATTGAAAAACGTATTGCCGCGTCTTGATCTATCTCAATAGATCTTGATGCTCAATATGTAAGTAGCTTTACCGAGGTCTTTCTTTTAAACAACTCCTTTCAAATACTCCTTTATGCTTTCCGTAAAAATTATACATCATTTCGATCAACAATATGTTACTCACATATATTTATCAAAAGGCGGTAGTGCTCCCACTCACTTTATTGTAAATACAGGCTTCACCGCAAGTCTCAGATGAAACTATATGCTTTGATCAACTTATCAAAGCGTGTATTCCAACTACGAGATGCTTGCACCAGTCCATAGATGGATCATTTGGAGCTTGCACGCTTTGTTAGCTCCTTTAGGATTGACAAAACCTTACGGTTGCATCATATACAACTCTTCTTTAATAAATCCATTAAAGAATGTTGTTTTGACATCCATTTGCCAGATTTCATAAAATGTGGCAATTGCTAACATGATTCGGACAGACTTTAAGCAACGCTAGAGTTGAGAAAATCTCATTGTAGTCAACACCTTGAACTTGTCGAAAACCTTTTGCAACAAGTCGAGCTTTGTAGATAGTAACACTACTATCAGTGTCCGTCTTCCTCTTGAAGATCCATTTATGTAACTTGACTTGCTGATCATCGAGCAGGTCAACCAAAGTCCCCACTTTGTTCTTATATATGGATCCTATCTCAGATTTTATGGCCTCAAGCCATTTCGTGGAATCTGGGCCATCATCGCTTCCTCATAGTTCGTAGGTTCATCATGGTCTAGTAATATGACTTCTAGAATAGGATTACCGTACCAAATTGGTGCGGATCTTATTTTTGAAGACCTACGAGGTTCGGTAGTAACTTGATCTGAAGCTTCATGATCATCATCATTAGCTTCCTCACTGATTGGTGTATGAATCACAGGAACTGATTTCTGTGGTGAACTACTTTCCAATTCGGGAGAGGGTACAATTACCTTATCAAGCTCTACTTTCCTCCCACTCACTTCTTTCGAGAGAAACTTCTTCTCTAGAAAGGATCCATCTTAGCAACAAATATCTTGCTTTCGGATCTATGATAGAAGGTGTACCCAATAGTTTCCTTTGGGTATTCTATGAAGACGCACTTCTCCGATTTGGGTTCGAGCTTATCAGGTTGAAACTTTTCACATAAGCATCTCAGTCCCAAACTTTAAGAAACGACAACTTAGGTTTACGGCTAAACCATAGTTCATACGGTGTCATCTTAACGGATTTAGATGGTGCCCTATTAAACGTGAATGCAGCTGTCTCTAATGCATAACCCCAAAACGATAGTGGTAAATCGGTAAGATACATCATAGATCGCACCATATCAAAATAAAGTACGGTTACGACGTTCGGACACACCATAACGTTGTGGTGTTCCAGGTGGCTTGAGCTGTGAAACTATTCCACATTGTTTTAATTGAAGACCAAACTCGTAACTCAAATATTCATCTCCACGATCAGATCGCAGAAACTTTATTTTCTTGTTGCGATGATTTTCCACTTCACTCTGAAATTCTTTGAACTTTTCAACTATTTCAGACTTATGTTTCATCAAGAAGATATACGCATATCTGCTCAAATCATCTGTGAAGGTCAGAAAATAATGATACTTGTCACGAGCCTTAATATTCATCGGACCACATACATCAGTATGTATGATTTCCAACAAATCTGTTGCTCGCTTCATTGTTCCGAAGAACGGAGTCTTAGTCATCTTGCCCATGAGGCATGGTTCGCAAGCATCAAGTGATTCATAATCAAGTGATTCCAAAAATCCATTAGCATGGAGTTTCTTCATGCGCTTTACACCAATATGACCCAAACAGCAGTGCCACAAATAAGTTGCACTATCATTATTAACTTTGCATCTTTTGGCATCAATATTATGAATATGTGTATCACTACGATCGAGATCCAACAAACTATTTTCATTGGGTGTATAACCATCGAAGGTTTTATTCATGTAAACAGAATAACAAGTATTCTTTAACTTTAAATGAATAACCGTTTTGCAATAAACATGATCAAATTATATTTATGCTCAACGCAAATGCTAAATAACATTTATTTGGCTTTTAACACTAATCGCGAAAATATAGGGAGTGTGCGATGATGATCATATCAATCTTGGAACTATTTCCAGCACTCATCGTCACTTCCCCTCAACTAGTCTCTGTTTATTATGTAACTCCTGTTTCGAGTTACTAATCTTAGCAACCGAACAAGTATCAAATACTGTGGGCTACTATAAACACTAGTAAGGCACACATCAAACACTGTATATCAAATATACCGTTGTTCACTTTGCCACCCTTCTTAAATATTCAGGTCATTTCTGCTCGGTGATCATTTCCTTTGCGGTAGAAGCACTTCGGTTTCAGGCTTTGGTCCAGCTTTGGGCTTCTTCAAGGAGCGACAACTTGCTTGTCATTCTACTTGAAGTTCCCTTTCTTTCCCTTTGCCCTTTTCTTGAAACTAGTGGTCTTGTCAATCATCAACACTTGATGCTCTTTTCTTGATTTCTACCTTCACGATTTCAGCACCACGAAGAGCTTGGGAATTACTTTTGTCATCCCTTGCATATTATAGTTCATCACGAAGTTCTACTAACTTGGTGATGGTGACTAGAGAATTCTGTCAATTACTATTTTATCCGGAAGATTAACTCCCACTTGATTCAAGCGATTGAAGTACCCAGACAATCTGAGCACATGCTCACTAGTTGAGCGATTCTCCTCCATCTTTTAGCTATAGAACTTGTTGGAGATTTCCTATCTCTCAACTCAGGTATTTTCTTGAAATATTAACTTCAACTCCTGGAACATCTCATATGGTCCATGACGTTCAAAACGTCTTTGAAGTCCCGATTCTAAGCCGTTAAGTATGGTGCACTAAACTATCAAGTAGTCATCATATTGAGCTAGCCAAACGCTCATAACGCGCATTTGCTCCTGCAATAGGTCTGTCACCTAGCGGTGCATTAAGGATATAATTCTTCTGTGCAGCAATGAGAATAAACCTCAGATCACGGATCCAATCCGCATCATTGCTACTAACATTTTCAATACAATTTTCTGTAGGAACACATATAAAAACATAGGGAAGCAAAAACATAGGGAAGCAACAACGCGAGCTATTGATCTACAACATAATTTGCAGAATACTACCAGGACTAAGTTCATGATAAATTAAAGTTCAATTAATCATATTACTTAAGAACTCCCACTTAGATAGACATCCCTCTAATCTTCTAAGTGATTACGTGATCCATATTAACTACACCATGTCCGATCGTCACGTGAGATGGAGTAGTTTCAACGGTGAACATCAATATGTTGATCATATCTACTATATGATTCACGCTTTCGACCTTTCGGTCTCCGTGTTCGAGGCCATATCTCATATATGCTAGGCTCGTCAAGTTTAACTCGAGTATTCGCGTGTGCAACTGTTTTGCACCCGTTGTATTTGAACGTAGAGCCTATCACACCCGATCATCACGTGGTGTCTCAAAGACGAAGAACTTTCGCAACGGTGCATACTCAGAGAGAACACTTCTTGATAATTTTAGTGAGAGATCATCTTAAAATGCTACCGTCAATCAAAGCAAGATGAGATGCATAAAGGATAAACATCACATGCAATCAATATAAGTGATATGATATGGCCATCATCATCTTGTGCTTGTGATCTCCATCTCGAAGCACCGTCGTGATCACCATCGTCACCGGCGCGACACCTTGATCTCCATCGTAGCATCGTTGTCGTTACGCCATCTATTGCTTCTACGACTATCGCTGCCGCTTAGTGATAAAGTAAAGCAATTACAGGGCATTTGCATTTCATACAATAAAGCGACAACCATATGGCTCCTGCCAGTTGCCGATAACTTCGGTTACAAAACATGATCATCTCATACAATAAAATATAGCATCACGTCTTGACCATATCACATCACAACATGCCCTGCAAAAACAAGTTAGACATCCTCTATTTTGTTGTTGCAAATTTTACGTGGCTGCTACGGGCTGAGCAAGAACCGTTCTTACCTACGCATTAAAACCACAACGATAGTTCGTCAAGTTAGTGTTGTTTTAACCTTCGCAAGGACCGGGCGTAGCCACACTCGGTTCAACTAAAGTGAGAGAGACAGACACCCGCCAGTCACCTTTAAGCACGAGTGCTCGCAACGGTGAAACCAGTCTTGCGTAAGCGTACGCGTAATGTCGGTCCGGGCCGCTTCATCTCACAATACCGCAGAACCAAACTATGACATGTTGGTAAGCAGTATGACTTGTATCGCCCACAACTTGCTTGTGTTCTACTCGTGCATATGACATCTACGCATAAAACCAGGCTCGGATGCCACTGTTGGGGAACGTAGTAATTTCAAAAAAATTCCTAGGCACACGCAAGGATCATGGTGATGCATAGCAACGAGAGGGGAGAGTATTGTCCACGCCCTCGTGAGACCGTAAGCGGAAGCGTTATGACAACGCGGTTGATGCAGTCGTACGTCTTCGCGATCCGGCCGATCCAAGTACCGAACGTACGGCACCTCCGAGTTCAGCACACGTTCAGCTCGATGACGATCCCCGGCTCCGATCCAGCAAAGTGTCGGGGATGAGTTCCACAAGACGACGGCGTGGTGACGATGATGATGCTCTACCGGCGCAGGGCTTCGCCTAAACTCCGCGACGATATGACCGAGGTGGAATATGGTGGAGGGGGGCACCGCACACGGCTAAGGAACGATCCGTAGATCAACTTGTGTTTGTTGTGCCTAGAGGTGACCCCCTGCCCCCGTATATAAAGGAGCAAGGGGGGAGGGGGCGGCCGGCCTAGGAGGGGGCGGCCGGCCTAGGAGGGGGCGCGCCAATGGGAGTCCTACTCCCACCGGGAGTAGGACTCCCTCCTTCCTTGTTGGAGTAGGAGAAGGGGAAAGAGGGGGAGAGGAAGAAGGAAAAGGGGGCTGCGCCCCTTGTCCAATTCGGACCAAAGGGGGGCGCATGCCTCCTTCCTTTTGGCCTCTCTCCTCTATTCCCGTATGGCCCAAATAAGGCCCATATACTCCCCGGCGAATTCCCGTAACTCTCCGGTACTCCGAAAAATACCCGAATCACTCGGAACCTTTCCGAAGTCCGAATATAGTCGTCCAATATATCGATCTTTACGTCTCGACCATTTCGAGACTCCTCGTCATGTCCCCGATCTCATCCGGGACTCCGAACTCCTTTGGTACATCAGAACTCATAAACTCATAATAAAACTGTCATCGTAACCTTAAGCGTGCGCACCCTACGGGTTCGAGAACTATGTAGACATGACCTAGAACTATTCTCGGTCAATAACCAATAGCGGAACCTGGATGCTCA
Organism: Aegilops bicornis; assembly: GCA_021605145.1. NCBI lineage: Eukaryota > Viridiplantae > Streptophyta > Magnoliopsida > Poales > Poaceae > Aegilops > Aegilops bicornis. The sequence continues at coordinate 777,418,290 of CM038675.1, forward strand.
TATTGGCTCCTACATATTCTACGAAGATCTTTATCGGTCAAACCGCATAACAACATACGTTGTTACCTTTGTCATCGTTATGTTACTTGCCCGAGATTCGATCGTCGGTATCCAATACCTAGTTCAATCTCAATTCTGGCAAGTCTCTTTACTCGTTAAGTAATGCATCATTCGTAACTAACTCATTAGCTACATTGCTTGCAAGGCTTATAGTGATGTGCATTACGGAGAGGGCCCAGAGATACCTCTCCGACAATTGGAGTGACAAAACCTAATCTCGAAATACGCCAACCCAACATGTACCTTTGGAGACACCTGTAGTCCTCCTTTATAATCACCCGATTACGTTGTGACGTTTGGTAGCACCAAAGTGTTCCTCCGTAAACGGAGTTGCATAATCTCGTAGTTACAGGAACACGTATAAGTCATGAAGAAAGCAATAGCAATATACTAAACGATCAAGTGCTAGGCTAACGGAATGGGTCATGTCAATCACATCATTCTCCTAATGATGTGATCCCATTAATCAAATAACAACACATGTCTATGGTTTGGAAACATAACCATCTTTGATTAATGAGCTAGTCAAGTAGAGGCATACTAGTGACTATATGTTTGTCTATGTATTCACACATGTATCATGTTTCCGGTTAATACAATTCTAGCATGAATAATAAACATTTATCATGAAATAAGGAAATAAATAATAACTTTATTATTGCCTCTAGGGCATATTTCCTTCAACTTCAACCAGATAAGCTCGAACCCAAATCGGAGAAATGTGTCTTCATAGGATACCCAAAAGAGACTATTGGGCACACCTTCTATCACAGATCTGAGGGCAAGATTTTTGTTGCTAAATTCGGATCCTTCCTAGAGAAGGAGTTTCTCTCGAAAGAAGTGAGTGGGAGGAAAGTAGAACTTGATGAGGTAACTGTACCTGCTCCCTTATTCGAAAGTAGTTCATCACAAGAACCGGTTCCTGTGACAACTACACCAATCAGTGAGGAAGCTAATGATACTGATCATGAAACTTCAGATCAAGTTACTACCGAACTTCGTAGGTCTACCAGAGTAAGATCTGCACCAGAGTGGTACGGTAATCCTATTCTGGAAGTCATGTTACTTGACCATGGCGAACCCACGAACTATGAGGAAGCGATGATGAGCCCAGATTCCGCAAAATGGCTTGAGGCCCTGAAATCTGAGATGGGATCCATGTATGAGAACAAAGTATGGACTTTGGTTGATTTTCCCGATGATCGGCAAGCCATAGAAAATAAATGGATCTTCAAGAAGAAGACTGATGCTGATGGTAATGTAACTGTATACAAAGCTCAACTTGTTGCGTAAGGTTTTCGACAAGTTCAAGGGGTTGACTACGATGAGACTTTCTCACCCGTAGCGATGCTTAAGTCTGTCCGAATCATGTTAGCAATTGCCACATTTTATGATTATGAAATTTGGAAAATGGATGTCAAAACTGCATTCTGAATGGATTTCTGGAAGAAGAGTTGTATATGATGCAACCGGAAGGTTTTGTCGATCCAAATGGTGCTAACAAAGTGTGCAAGCTCCTGCTATCCATTCATGGACTGGTGCAAGCCTCTCGGAGTTGGAATAAACGCTTTGATAGTGTGATCAAAGCATATGGTTTTATACAGACTTTTGGAGAAGCCTGTATTTACAAGAAAGTGAGTGGGAGCTCTGTAGCATTTCTGATATTATATGTACATGACATATTGTTTATTGGAAATGATATAGAATATTTGGATGGCATAAAGGGATACTTGAATAAAAGTTTTTCAATGAAAGACCTCGGTGAAGCTGCTTACATATTGGGCATCAAGATCTATAGAGATAGATCAAGATGCTTAATTGGACTTTCACAAAGCACATACGTACCTTGATAAAGTTTTGAAAAAGTTCAAAATGGATCAGGCAAAGAAAGGGTTCTTGCCCGTGTTAAAAGGTGTGAAGTTGAGTCAGACTTAATGCCCGACCACAGCAGAAGATAGAGAGAAAATGAAAGATGGTCCCTATGCTTCAGCCATAGGCTCTATCATGTATGCAATGCTGTGTACCAGACCTGACGTGTGCTTAGCAATAAGCTTGGCGGGTAGGTACCAAAGTAATCCAGGAGTGGATCACTGGACAGCAGTCAAGAATATCCTGAAATACCTGAAAAGGACTACGGATATGTTTCTCGTTTATGGAGGTGACAAAGAGCTAGTCGTAAATGGTTACGTCGATGCAAGCTTTGACACTGATCCGGGCGATTCTAAATCGCAAGCTGAATACGTGTTTATATTGAACGGTGGAGCTGTCAGTTGGTGCAGTTCTAAACAAAGCGTCGTGGCGGGATCTACATGCGAAGCGGAGTACATAGCTGCTTCGGAAGCAGCAAATGAAGGAGTCTGGATGAAAGAGTTCATTTCCGATCTAGGTCTCATACCTAGTGCATCGGGACCAATGAAGGTCTTCTGTGACAATACTGGTGCAATTGCCTTGGCAAAGGAATCCAGATTTCACAAGAGGACCAAGCACATCAAGAGACGGTTCAATTCCATCCGAGACCAAGTCCAGGTGGGAGACATAGAGATTTGCAAGATACATACGGAACTGAATATTGCAGACCCGTTGACTAAGCCTCTTCCACGAGCAAAACATGATCAGCACCAAGACTCCATGGGTGTTAGAATCATTACTGTGTAATCTAGATTATTGACTCTAGTGCAAGTGGAGACTGAAGGAAATATGCCCTAGAGGCAATAATAAAATTATTATTTATTTCATCATATCATGATAAATTTTTATTATTCATGCTAGAATTGTATTAACCGGGAACATGATACATGTGTGAATACATAGACAAACTTAATGTCACTTGTATGCCTCTACTTGACTAGCTCATTAATCAAAGATGGTTATGTTTCCTAACCATAGACATGTGTTGTCATTTGATTAAAGGGATCACATCATTAGGAGAATGATGTGATTGACTTGACCCATTCCGTTAGCTTAGCACTTGATCGTTCAGTATATTGCTATTGCTTTCTTCATGACTTATACAAGTTCCTATAACTATGATATTATGCAACTCCCGTTTACCGGAGGAACACTTTGTGTGCTACCAAACGTCACAACGTAACTGGGTGATTATAAAGGAGCTCTACAGGTGTCTCCAAAGGTACATGTTAGGTTGGCGTATTTCGAGATTAGGTTTTGTCAGTCCGATTGTCGGAGAGGTATCTCTGGGCCCTCTCGGTAATGCACATCACTATAAGCCTTGCAAGCAATGTAGCTAATGAGTTAGCTACGGAATGATGCATTACGTAACGAGTAAAGAGACTTGCCAGTAACGAGATTGAACTAGGTATTGGATACCGACGATCGAATCACGGGCAAGTAACATACCGATGACAAAGGGAACAACGTATGTTGTTATGCGGTTTGACCGATAAAGATCTTCGTAGAATATGTAGGAGCCAATATGAGCATCTAGGTTCCGCTATTGGTTATTGACCGGAAACAGTTCTAGGTCATGTCTACATTGTTCTCGAACCCGTAGGGTCCGCACGCTTAACGTTACGATGACAGTTTTATTATGAGTTTATAGTTTTTCATGTACTGAAGGTTGTTCGGAGTCCCGGATGTGATCACGGACATGACGAGGAGTCTCGAAATGGTCGAGACATGAAGATTGATATATTGGACGACTATATTCGGACACCAGAATGGTTCCAGGGGTTATCGGATATATTCCGGAGTACCGGGGGGTTAGCGGAACCTCCCCGGAGGTTAATGGGCCTCATGGGCCCAAGTGGTGGAAGAGGAGAGGCGGCCAAGGGGCAGCAGCGCCCCCCCCCCAAGTCCGAATTGGACAAGGAGGGGGGGCGGCGCCCCCCTTTCCTTTCCCCCTCTCTTTCCTTCCCTCTCCTCTCCTACTCCAACAAGGAAGGGAGGGAGTCCTACTCCGGGTGGGAGTGGGAGTCCTCCTGGCGCGCCTCCTCCTGGACGGCCACACCTCCCCTTGCTCCTTTATATACGGGGGCAGGGGGCACCGTAGAGACACAACAATTGATCCTTGAGATCTCTTAGCCGTGTGCGGTGCTCCCCTCCACCATAGTCCTCGATAATATTGTAGCGGTGCTTAGGCGAAGCCCTGCGACGGTAGAACATCAAGATCGTCACCACGCCCTCGTGCTGACGGAACTCATCCCCAACACTTTGCTGGATCGGAGTCCGAGGATCGTCATCGAGCTGAACGTGTGCTAGAACTCGGAGGTGCCGTAGTTTCGGTGCTTGATCGGTCAGGCCGTGAAGACGTACGACTACATCAACCACGTTGTTATAACACTTCCGCTTTCGGTCTACGAGGGTACGTGGACAATACTCTCCCCTCTCGTTGCTATGCATCACCATGATCGTCAGCGACCGAATTCCATCGGAAGAATATTGTACGTAGAGAGACTGACAGCTGGGTCCACGGCAGCCGCAAGGAAGTGCCTCTTTATTACGCGGAAAATAATTATTCCTCCACCTGACAGCAGGGACCCACCGGACAGGCCACCAGTATTTTGCGGAAAAACGTATGCCCCTGACTGCTGGGACCCACCCGACGGGCCACCGTATTTCGCGAAAAAAACGTTCCCCTGCTGTCAGCTCGAACCCACCGGAAGTGCCTCCTTATTACGCACAAAAAAATGAATACCCCCTGCTAGCTGGGACCCAGGGAGGCTGACTTGTGGGCCTACTAAGTTGACGGGGACGGAGGGCTTTGTCAACTTAGTCAATATAAACGATTCTAGCTCCAGTGACCGTACGATGTCCATCCAACGGCCGTAGAGCTTCTTCAACCTCTGGTCTTCTTGCTCCAGCCGCCCAAAGCAGCGCCGGTCGTGCCGCATGCTCCTGCCTCCCGTGGCCGGCTGTGCTGCCGCGGAGGCCTCACCGCCCCCTACTATTCCCACCGCTGGCCAGGCCCTACGGCGACGGCAGCCTCACACCGCAGCCGAACCAGTGAACCCTCGTACTCCTCTCCGCGCGGGCTTCCACTGCCGCGTCTTCCCCGGCTCCCCGTCGTCCTCTTCCTAGGCCTCGCCGTCGTCCACCGCCCTGGTGCTCTCGGCGCGGCGTGGTCAACGTGGTCAAGGAACAACTTCCATCGGACATGGACTGTATGTGGAGAGGTCGATACCGGGTCCACGGCCACAGAAGGAAGTGCCTCCTTATTACGCCGGAAAATAATTATTCCTCCACCGACAATGGGGACCCACCGGACGGGCCACCATATTTCGTGAAAAACGCTTCTCGACCGCTGGGACCCACCAGCTACACCTTCGCACGCAAGGAAGTGCGTCCGGGCAAAAAAAACCCAAAACGATTCGCCCCCCTGACTGCTGGGACCCACCAGCTACATCTTCGCAGGTAAGGAAGTGCCTGACAGCCGGGACCCACCTGGTCGAAGCATACATAGCGTTGTCATTCTGGTCGCGAACGTGTAGGTACATACTGGTCGTAGTAGAGGCGCGCATGTGTCGTAGTAGAGGCGCGCACGTAGCATGTACACGTACGTACAGCGGCGAGGGTGCAAGAAAGAAAATACGGCCACGTACGTACATACGGGCAGGGTCTCGAACGCCTACTCGCGCATAACATGGCTGGGTCGGAACGGAGAAACAGCGTCGTCGTCGTGTTCATGGGAAGCAACGGAATGCGCCGTGTTCACGGGGAGGCAACGGAATGCGTCGTGTTCATGGGAGGCAACGGAATGCGTCTTGTTCATCGGGAGGCAACGGAACGCGTGGGAGCCAACCGGCAGGGTAGGAACGGAATGCGTGGTCGTGTTCATCGGGAGGGCTTGGACGGAACAGGCGATGGAAACGAGGCCTGGCGTACCGCACAACGGAGGAAACGGCCTTGTGTTCGATCGCCACGCTCAAAAGGGATCCTGTTCATCGGGAGGGGTCCGCGCATCGCAAAAGCGGAGGAAACGGACCTCCTACGGTCGAAACGGGGTCCCGTTGATTGGGAGGGTGTGGCGCATGCCGTAAAGCGGAGGAAGCGGACCTCCTACGGTCAAAACGGGGTCTGTTGATCGGGAGGGGTGTGGCGTACCGCAAAACGGACGAAACAAATCTGTGTTGGAGCGCTACGGTCGTAATGGGGGTCCTGTTCATCGGGAGGGGTGTGGCGTACCGCAAAACGGGACTCCACGGGATACTGTTCATCTCCACCGTCGACCTCCTCCAGCCTCCACGGGCTCCTGTTCATCCAACCTCCACCGCGCGCTACTCCACGGGCTCCTGTTCATCCAGCCTCCACCGCGCGCTACTCCACCGGCTACTGTTCAACCAGCCCTCCACGGGCACCCCTCCACCGTCTACTGTTAGTCCAGCCCTCCACACCATGGGGTCCTGTTCAACCACCCCTCCACGGGCACCCCTCCACCGTCTACTGTTCATCCAGCCCTCCACACCACGGGGTCCTGTTCATCCAGAGGCAACGCCACCGCTCACTGTTCATCCAACCCCCCCTGCAACGCTCACTGTTCATCCAATCGATCGGCTTGATTAGCAGCAGCGGGCGAATCGCTCCATCGGGTTCGATTAACAGCCATCGATCGATCGCTCGGGTTCGATGTAGCGTAACTGCAGTGCAATCGCCGGGTTCGATTAGAGCCCAACGCCTCGCTTCGGGTTCATTTAGTTTAACGCCAACACACACGCTGCAGCGTCGTCTGAGAGAGAAACACACATTTCTCGGCCCCCGACCTCCCACCGTAACCGGCAACTCCCCGAAATTTTCCTCCCCCTCGCTTCTACCACAGTTTTTTCCATCATGGACGGCCCAAAGAATGTCATGCAGCTGTGTCTCCGCCCGCCTGTGACGAAAAAGCCCATTTTCTGTCATGATTTTTTGTCATAGAAGTAGGAGCCCACCACATCTATGATGATACCGGGTTTTGTCACAATTATCGTCATAGAAGTGTCATATGTATGACAGAAAAAATTTCGTTCAGCCCAAAATAATACGGATGTGTCTTTTTTTTGTAGTGACAGACGGTACTTTGTGCAATTCCTATCCATTCTATGCTGGCTCTAGGCTTACCACCGAAGACAATCGGCGCGATGAATAAGGTCTGCCATGGATTCATGTGGGCTGGCAAGGCAGAAGTGGACGGAGGCGCGTGCGCCATAGCTTGGAGTCGGGTGTGCACGCCCAAGTGGACCGGCGGTCTTGGCATTCTGGACTTGGCCTGGACGAACGTGGCACTGCATGCCAGGTGGCTATGGCTGCAGAGGGTGGATCGGGATAGGCCTTGGACGGAGTTCTCGTTCTCAGTGCCGAAGGAAGCAAGACAACTTTTTCAGGCAGCGACAAGAGCTTTCATTGGGGACGGACAGGACATACTATTCTGGGAAGATAGGTGGCTTGACGGTTATCGAATACAGGAGCTGGCACTGCGGGTGTACATCATGGTCCCATCGTAGACGATAAGAGCAAGGACAATATTTGAGGCCATTGCGCAAGGTGGATGGGCCACAGACATCGGGCCCGTCATCGACATGGCCGGAATTGCAGAATATATGAGCATCTGGCCCCGGGTAGCGGTGGTACAGCTACAGGAGGGAACCATGGATTCCATCTCGTGGTCATGGGAGAGCAGTGGTGAGTTCTCGGCCAGGTCGGCCTATGAGGCCAAGTTTGTCGGACGGCAGATATCGCCCACAACGGCATTCACATGGCGTTCAAGGACTCCGCTTCGGTGTCGGTTCTTCACATGGCTAGCAATCATGAACCAATGTTGGACATCTGACAGACTGGAACGTTGTGGCCTACCACACCAGGACGCATGTCCTTTTTACGACCAACACGATGAGACGATCAGCCATCTACTCGTGGAATGCGTGCTAGCACGGGAAGTTTGGACCCGTGTCTTCTCAGCCTTAGGCATTCCGAGCGGTGCGCCGCATGCAGGCGAGGCATTGCAGGCTTGGTGCACAAGGCAGAGCGTGCACGGGCATCACGCGAAGACTGTCTGCACCATCTGTCTGCTAACTCTATGGGAGTTGTGGAAGCATAGAAACGCTACAGTATTTGATGGGGCAACAGTAGCCAGTGCTGTGAAACAGGACTGAACTTTAATTTCGTCATCGTAAGCTGCGTCTACCGATGGTACAATCGGAAAAAGTATGGTGCAACCTATGACAGTAGGAGTACTATTTTTGCTTGCCTATTATTATACAGTTGTCGCTCGCCTTCCAGTCGAACACCAATCACATGTACTGTTGGACAAACAAATGCATGGGGCAGTTAGAGCATCTCCAACGGCGACAAACAAATTTCCTCCCCGGATCCATCCGAGGACGCGGGGGGTAGAGATGTGGAATGCAGTCATCCAACCGTAGCCGCATATATTTTCCCAACAACTTAAACCAACCAAACAAAATTTGATCAATCGGACGAAGCTTGATATAAACACGGCGAATTTCATTGAAACTAGGATAATTTGTACATAAAACGGAATGATATTTTGTCCGGTGAATTAAAAACCAAAAATAAAACCCTAAAGTATCCTATACTTCACGGTGACCTCGTAGGCCTTGCCGGGCTGGCCGGCGGATCCTCCTCTCTGATCTTGGCCTGACCTGGCGTCAGAGTCGTCGTCGTCGGGTTTGGGCCGGCGGAAGGTGGCGGCGTCGCAGCAGGGCCATGTGAAGGGTCGGTCAGCCACTTCAATGTGGCGTTGTCGGTGTCAAAACCGGCGGATCTCGGGTAGGGGGTCCCGAATTGTGCGTCTAGGCGGATGGTAACAGGAGACAAGGGGCACGATGTTTTTACCCAGGTTCGGGCCCTCTCGATGGAGGTAATACCCTACTCCTGCTTGATTAATATTGATGATATGGGTAGTACAAGAGTAGATCTACCACGAGATCAGAGAGGCTAAACCCTAGAAGCTAGCCTGTGGTATGATTGTTGTTCGTCCTACGGACTAAAACCTTCTGGTTTATATAGACACCGGATAGGGTTAGGTTACACAGAGTCGGTTACAATGGTAGGAGATCTACATATCCGTATCGCCAAGCTTGCCTTCCACACCAAGGAAAGTCCATCCGGACACAGGACGAAGTCTTCAATCTTGTATCTTCATAGTCCAGGACTCCGGCCAACGGTGATAGTTCGGCTATCTGTACACCCCCTAATCCGGGACTCCCTCAGTAGCCCCCGAACCAGGCTTCAATGATGATGAGTCTGGCGCGTTGATTATCTTCGGCATTGCGAGGCGGGTTCTTCTCCAAATTCCATATACTTGTCGAATAGTGTCCGGCTTCTGATAAATGCTGCGCTCCTTGGCTTCTATGCCCAATAATGGCCATCTTCCATGTGTTTGAATGAATGCGAACAGCCAGGGTATTTTTACACTTACCCCCTAGCTGCAAAATGAGCCGCCTATAAAAGGGACGGGGATCTAGATCTGAGTCACACCATCCCCCTTCCGCGAGCTTTCATCGGAGCGCCTCTGACAAAGACCCATTCCAACATGGACAGTCGACGCAGCTCCTCCTCTCGCGCTCCTAGCCCTCAGCCTGGAAATTGGGAGAGATGCTCAGTCCCGCATAGCGAGCTAGTTATACTCCAAACCAAGGGATTTCTTCCCCCGGCCTTCATGGTTCCGGTTCGAGCCAGACTTGCCACCTACAAGGGCGGAAAGCAAGCAGAGAGTGTCCCGATCCCTCTAAAGGAGAGCAGGTGTGCTTCGCCTCTTATCTAGTAAGAGGACTCGGATTTCCAATTCATCCGTTTCTCCGGGGGCTCTTGGAGTTCTACGGCCTCCAGTTGCACCACCTTACGCCTGCCTCCATTTTGCACATCGCGGGCTTCGAGGCCCTTTGCGAACTATTCTTGGGCGTCGAGGCTCATTTTGCACTATGGAAGAGATTATTCTGCCTTGTACCCCGTTCTCATGAGGGGTCAATATATCAAGTGGGCGGAGCCGAACTATGGCGCATCGTCGGGACCGGATATCTATCCGGAACCCCGAAGAAGGCGTCCGAAGACTGGCCTTCGGAATGGTTTTACATGGAGGACGTCCCGCTGCCGGATCCTGTTCGGATCGGCCTTCCGGAGTTTAGCAACGCTCCTCTGAAGAAGCGCCTAAGCTGGCGCCCACGGAGCCCCCAGAGGGAAAATGACCGGGACGTCCTTTATTTGATGAGCCGAATAAGATTACTGGCTCATGTCGGATTGACCATGACTGGAGTCATGGAAATCTGCATTATGAGGGGAGTACAGCCGCTCCAATATAGGGGCCACCCCATGTGGGATTTCAACGTGGAGGACGATGCCACCCGCCATGGCCGCAAAGGGCCGGGATCGGTCACCGAACTGGTGAAGACCTTGTCCGCCATGTACAAAGGGGAAGAGGAGGATTTTCTCCGCGTCAATCCACTGAACGGGTTTTCTTCGAATAATCCTCGAAGTTGGGTAAGCAAATACCTTAGTGGCCTGTCCAATCCATGTTCCCGTGGTTAAATATCTCATTTCATGGCTTCTACGCAGGAACTGCGCCGGGCCATGGAGAAGATACACAGCCCGCTTCACAACCCGAGGATCCGGAGCGGTCCCTCGATCCGACCTCGAAGAGGATCCGGATATAAAGGTGGAGTTGATCGACGGGTGTTCCACCAACTTAGCATCGACAATGCTTTGGTTGCCATTACGGCCGATTACCCCGGAATACTTTCAGCCTCACAGGTAACTGAGACCGAGGTCCCAATACTCTGATAATGACCCATCCGTGCTTATTTCTTGATCACCGTATACCAATGGTGTTTTGCAGGGGGTGCCTTCGAGGCAGGAGGCCGAGACCGCGGCGGCTGGCCAAGAAGGGGCAGTACGGCCCCGCAGGCTAAAAAGAAGTGTGGTCCAGATCGAAACTCCGCCGCAACGGTATGGCGCGTCACCATATTCCCAGGATTGACTCCTGGAAAGTGTACTAACGCTGGTGCTCTTTTCAGGAAAAAGCGCTCGGACCGAGTCCGGAGAGGTTGCCAATCGAGCCTCCGCCGGCCAGGCTCCAAAGCCGGGTCCAGAAGTGGAGGCGAGCACGAGGCGTGAGTCGGATGCTCCTCCAACAGAGGATGCCGACAGATTGTCTGCCACTAACTCCGAGGTGGAGAGCGTCATGAATCACAGGCGCCATGACAGTTCTTCATGACGACATGTTTCTCCCAAGAGGCCTTGAATGCCTTCAATTCGGAGATGCGCACCTCCGTGCCGCTCAAGATGGTCTAGCCAGAGCCACGGAGCAGTATGTAAAGGACATACTGGTGAGGAAATTTGTGATTATATATGCCAAGTAGCCCCGAGACTTAAAATAGTTAGAATAACTGATTTAAGGATCATTTATTATGCAGGATCTTACAAAAAGAATACCCGTCTGTCTCAGAGCTTGAAGAATGCAAGGCCCAACTTGAGGCCGCACTAGCCTTCTGGGGAGCCACAGAGACCCCCTCTGGTAATATATGCCTCAAAAGATAAATAGTTTATGAAGTGCGGCGTGTGTGTAAATCTGACAATAATATTGAAGATGGCGCCGGACTAGATCCGGACAAGCAACAGCTCCTACGCCAGCTAAAGGCCGGCGAGAGCGTGCTTACGAGGGTGCGGCAGGAGAAAAATAACGTCCAAGATGCCAACACCCAACTGGGTGAGGAACTAAAGGATGTTCGTGCCCAGTTGTCTGACTCCGTAAAGGAGAATCGACAGCTTCGTCGCGGCATTTTCAGTAAGTGCTTGAGCGAACTTTGAAAGAGTTCGGCGAGGAAGGCGACTAACATAAACATGTATGTAGGTTTGCTCACAGGTCGTCCCGAGGAGGAGATGCCCAGTTCTTGGTGATCTTCTTCCGAACTGCGCTTAGCTGCACGAACGAAGTTCGGCACGTGATGAAAGGCGTCGGCCAGGCCTTGTGGCCATCTATCTCCCTGCTCAAGGCATTGGGGAGCTGGCAGAGCGGCTTCAAGGAGCACGGCGGCGCTTCCGACTATGGAAGATATCGGCCTGCCGTCAAAGGCGCCAGGAGGCTCGGGCCATGGTAAAGACGCGGTACACGGTTGCTGACCCAAACCACATGGACGAGGTCGGACCTGTGGGGCCTGATGGGATGGAGATCCCTGTAAGCTTAGTGTACGGCCAAGTAGAATTGGCCGCCAAGTATTCCCAGCAAGATTGTAAATTAGATAGCCTATTAGATGGCATTGAGGAGGAATACAATGAGTCAAGTTGACTATGTAATTCAATATGACATGAAAAATGTCTTCTAGCCGGATTGTAGATCGTTTGTCATAGCGGACCTTTTCGCTTCGAACTCGGGACCCAACAGTCCGGAGTGTGTCCGAATACCCTCGCGGTTATATAAGAACCGGGGCATGCATGGAGACAAGGCGAAGGGGTCATTATTGTTGTATCAGACAAGTGCCCAACTAGTTATGTTATATTACATGGATAGTAAGAAACATCTTCCAGGGATAATAGTTCCGTTAAGGGTTCCTTTCGCTGGGAGGCATGCCCTAAAGTGCATGTCAAAACTGCTAAGAAAGCAGAAAATCATCTGGGGGCAGATGGATAAATAGTTAAAAATCATCTTTCAGTTCACCGACCGATATTCCCTTAAGAACGCTAGCTTTCGTCTTCACCCAGTCTGAGGTACACATCCGGCTGACCTGGCAGTAACAATCGCAGAGGTGCTCCCTTTACCACCTAGCCGAACAATCGGGAACATAGGGGTAAGCACAGGAGCCAGGCAACCCAGCTTGGCCAAAACTTAAGTCATATCGATGCATATAATGGTGAATAAAAGGTACATGCGGAAGTTTGACACATGTGTTGGGCATGAAGCCCGTATAAATAAGCTTCTGTTAAAGAAGCCCCCAGGTATAATGAGCGCGTACAGCGCGTCAAATATGTGCGAACAAAGCGCAAACGAGCCTCTAAAGGCTTCAGGAAGAAGGAGGAGGAAGGAGAGAAATAAAAGACAGCAAAAATAGAAAATGTGGACGGAGGAAGGAGACGAACTTGGAGTCTGGCGCTTAGGCGTAGAATCTTCGTAGACGGGCTGCGTTCCATGGGTTCGGCTCGAGTCGGTTATCCGATGCGTTTCGCAGACGGTATGCTCCGCGGGTCAGGACTTGGTCGATGATGAAGGGACCTTCCCATTTGGGCTTGAGTTTGTCCTTTTTCTTGTCCGACACGCGTAGAACTAGTTCGCCAACGTTGTAAGCTTTGGCCCGTACTTCCCTTCTTTGATATCTTCCAGCCTGCTGTTGATAAAATGCAGAACGAGCTTTTGCCACGTCGCGCTCCTCCTCCAATGCGTCCAAACTGTCCTGCCGATCGAGCTCGGCTTCTCTTTCTTCATACATGCGCACGCGAGGTGAGTCATGAATTATGTCACAGGCAGGACTGCCTCCGCACTGCATACACCATAAAAAATGGTGTGAATCCGTAGTACGATTCGGCGTGGGTCCGTAGCCCCCCGTAGTAACGGAGTCGAAGCTTCTCAACCCAAAGGCGTGTTAAATTCCTTGAGGGACCGCACTAGTCCGGGTTTAATGCCGCTCATAATTAGACCGTTTGCTCGCTCGACTTGGCCGTTGGTTTGAGGGTGATAGATCGAGGCGTAATCGAGCTTGATGCCCATGTTTTGCACCATAATTTGACCTCATCGGCGGTGAAGTTGGTGCCGTTATCGATGATGATACTGTGGGGACACTGTAACGGTGCACTACCGATATGAAGTCTATCACCGGTCCGGATTCGCCGTTTTAACGAGCTTGGCCTCTATCCATTTGGTGAATTTATCCACCATGACCAATAAGTATTTTTGCTTGTGGGTTCCTCCCTTAAGGGGTCCAACCATGTCAAGCCCCCACACCGCGAACGGCCAGGTGATGGGTATAGTTTTGAGGGCGGTGGGTGGCATGTGGCTTTGGTTAGCAAAAAGCTGGCAACCGACGCATCGTTGGACTAAATCCTCAAGATCTGCCCAGGCCGTCGGCCAATAAAATCCTGTACGGAAGGCCTTGCCTACAAGGGCCCGGGCTGCAGCGTGGTGCCCACCTAGTCCGGCATGAATTTCAGCCAGGAGGTTTCGCCCTTCCTCTTCGGAGATACACCTTTGAAGGACTCCTGTTGTGCTTTTCTTATAGAGCTCTCCCTCATGGAATTCATAGGCTTTGGATCGCCGTACTATGCAGCGAGCCTCATTTTGGTCTTCGGGGATTTCTTGCCTAGTTAGGTAGGCTAGGAATGGTTCCGTCCACGGGGCGATAACTGCCATTATTTCGTGAGCGGAGGGTGTTATCTCGGTGGCGGAGCCTCCGATTGTGTCAGAGTGTTCGGTGTCAGGCAGTGCGGTTCCGGATTGTTATTTCCAGACTCCCCTTTCCATAGTACGGATGGCTTGAACAGCCGTTCCAGGAAGATGTTGGGCGGGACGGCATCGTGTTTTGCACCGATGCGTGCCAATATGTCCGCCGCCTGGTTGTTATCCCGAGCTATATGATGAAATTCGAGCCCTTCGAACCGTGCTGACATTTTTAGGACCGCATTGCGGTACACTGCCATTTTCGGATCTTTGGCATCAAAGTCTCCGTTTATTTGAGATATCGCGAGGTTGAATCCCGTGCACCTCTAGGCGTTTGATGCCCATGGAGATCGCCATCCGGAGGCCGTGCGAAGGGCCTCAGATTCGCCTGCGTTGTTGGAGTCTGTATACATTATCTGAAGGGCGTATTGGACTGTCCCCGGTTGGGGACGTCGGGGCAACGCCAGCCCGTGCCGGCCAACATTTTGGAGCCGTCAAAGTGCATGATCCAATTGGAGTATGCGCCGTACTCTTTAGGGAGTTGACGGTCCATTCGGCCACGAAGTCGGCCAAAACCTGCGACTTAATAGCTCGTCGTGGCTTATAGGTTATGTCGAATGGAAGGAGCTCTATGGCCCATTTAGCAATCCGGCCCGTCGCGTCGCGGTTGTTTATAATGTCGTTAAGGCGTGCCGGAGGCTACCGTTATCGAACACTCTTGAAAGTAGTGTCGCAGCTTCCGGGATGCCATGAACACCGCGTATGCTATCTTTTGATAATGTGGGTACCGGGACTTGCATGGAGTTAGGACAGTGGACACATAGTAGACCGGTTTTTGAAGAGGGAACCGGTGTCCGTCCGTTTCTCGTTCGACGACGAGCACCGCGCTGACAACTTGATGTGTTGCGGCGATATATAATAGCATTGGTTCGCCCATGTTGGGCGCGGCCAGGACCGGATTTGTTGCCAATATGGCCTTTATTTCTTCGAGTCCGGCCGTGGCGGCATCCGTCCACTCGAAGTGTTTGGTGCGCCGGAGGAGGCGGTAAAGGGGTAACGCCTTTTCTCCCAAACGGGAAATAAAGCGGCTTAGAGCCGCTACGCATCCAGTCAATTTTTGTATTTGTTTGAGGTCTTTTGGAATATCCAATTGTGACAGAGCTCAGATCTTGGCTGGGTTTGCTTCAATTCCTCTACCGGACACAATGAAGCCCAGGAGCTTTCCGGCTGGAACGCCGAAGACGCATTTTTCCGGATTGAGCTTAATGTCATATTTTCGGAGATTGTCGAATGTGAGCTTCAAGTCGTCTACTAGAGTTTCGACATGCTTGGATTTGACGACCACGTCATCTACATATGCCTCCACTGTTTTGCCGATCTGGTTTGCCAGACATGTACGAATCATGCAATCGATATGTTGCGCCGGCGTTTTTGAGCCCGAAGGGCATTGTGTTGAAGCGAGAATGGGCCATATGGAGTGATGAATGTTGTTGCAGCTTGGTCTGGCTCCGCCATCTTGATTTGGTGGTAGCCGAGTGCAGCGTCGAGGAAGCACAATGAGTCGTGGTCCTCAGAAGCGTCGATAATTTGATCAATGCGAGGGAGGGGGAAGGGATCCTTTGGGCAAGCCTTATTAAGGTCTTTGAAATCAACACATAGGCGCCAGGATTTATCCTTCTTTGGTACCATCACCAGGTTTGCTAGCCAGTCCGGATGTTTTATATCTCACGATCAATCCGGCTTCAAGTTTGGCTAGCTCTTCTCCCATGGCCTGTCTCTTGGGTTCGGAAAAGCTACCAAGAGCCTGTTTGATCGCTTGAATCCTTTCAGGATATTTAGGCTTTGCTCGGCCAGCCGACGTGGGATTCTGGCATGTCCGAAGGGTGCTGCAAAAATGTCCCAGTTTTCGTAGAAATTCTCGTAGTCACGGTGTCTACATCAGGGTTTAATTGTGCCCCAATGGAGGCCGTCTTTGCAGGGTCCGTTGGGTGGACTTGGAATTTGACTATTTCATCCGCTGGTTTAAAAGAGGTGGACTTGGATCTTTTATCAAGTACCACATCGTCCCTGTTCACCGTGGAGCGCATCGCAGTGAGTTCCTCGGCAGCTAAGGCTTCGGATAGTGCCTCGAGGGCTAGTGCGGCTGTCTTGTTTTCGGTAGCGAGTGCTATGTTCGGATCACTAGCGAGAGTGATGATTCCGTTAGGTCCGGCATTTTAAGCTTCATGTACCCATAATGGGGTATAGCTTGAAAAATTGTGAATGCCTCTCGCCCTAATAAAGCGTGATATCCGCTGCTGAGCAGGGCCACTTGAAATGTGACCTCCTCGGACCTGTAATTGTCCGGTGAGCGAACACTACGCCCGGTGTGATTTTTCCTGCAGCATGCTTCCGGCTAGGGATTATTCCTCTAAAGGTTGTGCTGCTTCGCTCAATGCGGTTCGATCTATTTCCATTTTTCGGAGGGTTTCCTCATAGATGAGGTTTAGTCATGCCGCCATCCATGAGTACCTTAGTAAGGCGAAAGCCGCCCACTATTGGACCGAGGACCAATGCGGCTGGTGCTCGGCTGTTCGAATTTGGGTTAAATCACGGCATTAAAGGTAATAGCCGTGTCCTCCATGGATTTATTGTTGCTACTTGGTAGACTTCGCAAGGTTATGGAGTGTTCGTTTCGCATGTTATTTGATGCGAAAGTCTCAAGACTATTAACACCGTGGTGTTGCGGGCTGGGATTACGAAGCTAGAAGCTCTTCGCCACTTTTGGCCACCTGCCGTAGTATCCAACATGCTTTCGAAGGCTATGAGTTGGAGTGGCGCCCAGTGCTATGAATTTTGCAGGTCCGTTTAGCCAACCCTCCAAGACGGTTCTGTACCCTTTAGGGGGTTTTGGTTTTTTGGTGTTTAACACAGGTGCTTGGTGATGATGCACCCTTTTATTTCGGACTAGGGATGTATTCAGGGCCGGATTATCCCAAAATTTACTTTCCGTTTTCCAAGCACTCTCCATCGCACAGTACTTTTGTACTATGGTCACCAAGTCAGCAAAGCGTGTAATTTCGCGACGACTTATGGCGTTTAGGATTCCTTTGTCCGTGCAATTATTGCAGAAAAGTGGGATTACGTCCTCCCCTCGGCAGTCCTTTATCCTGTCCATAACCAGGAGGAATCTGGCCCAGTAATGATGTACTGTTTCAGCGGGCTCTTGCCAAATTCGGGATAGATCGCTAATGTTTGGGTGGGCGGGTGGAACTAGATCCGGAACCCCGTCCAATTTAAGACTCAGGGGCCGGGAAGTTTCCGAACTCGGAAGTTTGGATTTTTGAATGCTATCCAATGAATCCAACCCGCCGCCTGACTTTAAGTTCAGGGCTTGATCGACATCCGTCCCTTTGCGGGAATCCGGCATGGAGGGATCGGGAATCCGGACGTAGCTAGTCCTTAAGATAGAATAAGAATCGCCGCATTGCTCCTCTATCACAGCAACATGATGGGTAGCCTGGGGAGAGTTGATCTCTCTCGGGTCGGTTTTAGGCCCGATCCGGTCGTAGTCTGTGGCGACTCCCAGGGCGGCGATGCGATCCAAGAGCTCGTTTACGGAGGAGAGCTCGATCGGGTCTAACTGCTCGGCAAGTTTCGAGTTAACGTGAAGATTGGTTTCGATGACCCGAGAAGTCATCGTCGGCGCGGTGGCCGAACTGGCGGTCATAAGAAAACCACCTAGCCGGAGAGTTCCGGCGATGGCCAAGGCTCCTTTGGCGATAGTATCATCTTTAAAGACGGGATGAGGCATCCTTCACGGCGACGGCAACGCAGAGAGGAACTCTCAATGAAAGCACCAATTTCGGTGTCAAAACCGGCGGATCTCGGGTAGGGGGTCCCGAACTGTGCGTCTAGGCGGAGGTAACGAAGACAAGGGGCACGATGTTTTACCCAGGTTTGGGCCCTCTCGATGGAGGTAATACCCTACTCTGCTTGATTAATATTGATGATATGGGTAGTACAAGAGTAGATCTACCACGAGATCAGAGAGGCTAAACCCTAGAAGCTAGCCTATGGTATGATTGTTGTTCATCCTATGGACTAAAACCCTCCGGTTTATATAGACACCGGATAGGGTTAGGGTTACACAGAGTCGGTTACAATGGTAGGAGATCTGCATATCCGTATCGCCAAGCTTGCCTTCCACGCCAAGGAAAGTCCATCCGGACACAGGACGAAGTCTTCAATCTTGTATCTTCATAGTCCAGGAGTCCGGCCAACGGTGATAGTTCGGCTATCTGGACACCCCCTAATCCGGGACTCCCTCAGGCGTAGTGGCCGGAGTTGGTTCCTCGGGAACCTGCATCCGGGTTGAAGCAGCGGCTGTCGAGAGGTCGCGTCGATCAGCGCCGCCCTCCCTCCCTCCGGTCACATCACGACATCAATGCCGGCCTTCGCGTGCCCTGGGCCGGCATGAATGCGGCGCGGTAAGCAGCGCGTGCATCGGAAGAAAAGCATGGGACGGACGGGTGATGGGTTTTTGGTGGGTCAAGGCGGTCAAAAGCGGCGTGGGATCGGCCCGGACTCCCGCAAACCTCCCCCACGTTTGTCTCCAGTTTGCGGTAGAGAACGCGTCCAGACCGCGCCACAGACTGATACTGCCCGCGTTGGATGGCTTCTGCGGTCCGGACAGTCACGGGAGGTTAGAGGGTCGGCATTGGAGATGCCCTTAGCTGGGACATAGCCTTTTACAATATAGATGGCACGAAAATACATAGGAGCGTACGAGCTTTCCTACTCATGGAATCAGTGAACATTAGTCAAATGCACGTTGAATATTTTTCAAATATAAGTGAGTATTTTTTAAACACATGTTGAACATTTCTCGAAGACATGTAAGATATTTTCGTAAATATATGGTGATTATTTTCGTAAATATATGGTGATTAATTTGTGAATGTCCCGACATTCCTAAGATACACAATGACATTTTTTAAATACATGGTGAAAATGTTTTGAACATACTTTTTTCCAAAAATATGTCTAATATAATATGAACAATATTGAAAAACACAATGATTTTTTAAATACAAAAGGACCATTTTTAAAGAAAAAAATCCAATGAAACATTTTTTTACATGATGAACACTTTCACATATTTCAAAAAAATGTTGATGTAACTATAAAAAATGTTAACGCATGATGAATATTTTTATAGTACACGATGTATATGTTTGAATTAAACCATGAATAATTTTAGTGCATGAAAAAATTGTTTTAAAATAAATGATGAATTTATAAAAGTATGCGATGTTTTTTCTAACGTGGTGAATATTCTTAACACACGTATATTTTTTTTCAAATACACGTCAAATTTTTGTATACCTGCGAATTTCATTAATGTACGTGAATATTTTATTATTTTAGCACGTGTATTTTACTCAAAAGAATAAAAATAGAAAGTAAAATGTAAGGAAAACCAGAAAAGAAGAGAAAATTAATAATAATACTAGAGTGTTCGCTCCACTAGTTTTTTTAAGAAAGTGTGCTCCAAGTTTATATCACAACAACTTTTTTAACCATGGCAAATTGCATGGCTGGACCATGGCAAATTAATTTTTCACAGCCATGTCAATTTACTCTTTCATGGTCCATGGCAAGTTTTGCATCAATTTGCAAATTCAACATGAGACACGGTAAATTGAAGTTCTGGACCAGGGCTAGTTTTGGGGCATGACAAACTTGTGCAATTTTAGACGCACAAAAAACTGAAAAAACACATAGAGTTTTTAGCAGGACAACATTTTTACCATGGCTAATTGCATCGACAAAAAAGTTACTTGTGCTCTGTAACGTTGAGGGTTTGCCATCCCTTGCAGCCAAGCTCATGCCAATTGGATATGGCATCAGGCTGGTCACAGTGGGGAGTAACTTATACTAGTGCCATGCATATGACATTAGGTTACTATCCTCATAGTACAAAATAACATAGTAGTAGTGTCATAGATGATCTCATTTATTAGATTGTAGACTCATCTTGTATTGAGAAGCGTTATGTTATAGCAACATATTATGTTACCACTTTTTATTAACTACTCGCCACATAAGCAAAAAGAATTTAGAATGCGTTATGTTACTCCCACTATGGCCCTATTTGGTTTATATTTTTTGGCCAGATTCCTCCTCTACGTCACAGCCGAATCCTAACCAAACGGGCCGGCCCGCGCAGCTGATTCCACCAAAATCCAGACCAGAACGCACGCATGAGTGGAAGCACCTGTGTAGGTGCTTGATCTTTAGATCTTTTCCCTCTCGTTAGGGTTTTTTCCTCCCGGGGCGATTGAGATCGCCGCCGTCGAGACTTGGATTTCCCTGCCTGCGCCACGGATCCCCGGCCCTCTTATCTCCGTTCTGGTGACGGCTTGCTCGCTGATCGGAGGGGGGCAGTGGGAGGCGGAGAGATTAGGGTTCCTGCAGCACGGCCCGGTTGAGTTATCGGGATAGGGTTCTGAATCATGGCGTCGGCCGGAGCTTCGGGATCGGCCACGGCGGACGCGACGGAGACGGACGAGGTAGCAGCGTTGATGGCGGAGCTGGGTCTTCGGGAGGAGGACCTTGATGATGTGGTTTTTGACGAGAAGGAGGCACCACCAGAGGCAGCTTGCTGGATTGCGCTCGTTAGAGTTCATACTGCCAAAACCTACAGTCAATACTGGTTTTTCAAGAATATGAGGGCTGCGTGGGATCTGGCCCAAGAAGTTCAGTTTAAGCCGCTTGAAGAAAACCTGTATACATTGCAATTCTCATGCTTAGGAGATTGGGAACGTGTCACGAGGGATGGACCGTGGCACTTCAGAGGTGATGCAGTGATTTTGAAACCGTATGATGGAGTGGCAAAACCATCCACGGTGTAGCTGGATACAATTGAGATATGGGTCCAGATACATGATGTCCCTCCCCTATATGCTCATCTCGTACCGCCCCTAGCTTCAAGAATCGGGGAAGTTCTGTATGTTGAACCACAATCGCAAGACTTCGCGGGGAATTCTCACCGCGTCTGGGTTCGGATCAATGTCAATAAGCCACTGAGGAATGTTGTCTCCATGATAAGGGAAGGGAAACGTCAAATTTACAGAGTGAAATACGAGAAACTCCCGGACTGATGTGCGTTCTGCGGGATGTTGGGTCATCTGTTCAAGGAGCACGGCAATGGTATTCACCCCCCTTCTGCTCTGGTTTTTAAAGATCTCAGGGCATCATGGGTGATGCGCACCGGACAGGGGCCTGCTGGTGGTCGAGGTCGCCGTGGAGGCAGACTGGGAGGACGCGGAGGCCGGGGAAACGCTCCTCGCACAGGTGACAATGGGTGTAGGTTTGAGAAAGAGGATGGAGGCGCTGAAGCCGACCTTGATATGGTTGAGGCAGAAGAAAACAAGAAGAGACACCAGTCGACGGTGCAGCATGCTCCCAATACATCCAGCACAGTTTTACAGCTTCCAGCACCCCCTCTCACTCCCTTGAGCCCAAGTAGTAAGCAGGACCCGAAGAGGCCAAGAATGAATCCAGATTCAGATGAAAGTGCGAAGGATAATATGGGCAAGACTGTTTCATCTTTGGCGGGATCCTTCGAGGAGCGCCGCCGAGCCCAATGAGTGTTATGAGCTGGAACTGTCGCGGAGTAGGCAATGCCGCGACAGTCAACGAACTTCGTGACCTAGCGAAGAAGTTTGCCCCTACCCTACTATGTATTGTTGAAACACAGATAGAAGGAACTAGGGTAGAAAATTTAGCCGGCACTTTGGGCTCCGATAAGGCTTATGTTGTGGATAGCAGCGGCAGAAGTGGAGGTTTAGGCCTTTTTTGGTATAATGAAATAAAAGTGGAGATTTTGGGTTACTCAGAGTATCATTTGGATGTTTCTGTGGAAGAACCAAGGATGGACATGTGGTGGCTCACAAGTGTTTATGGTGAGGCTCAAACCCACCTGAGGCACCAGACATGGATCGTCATAAAAAATATTAGCACTTTAAGTTCGCTCCCTTGGCTATGCATCGGAGATTTTAATGAAGTCTTACGTCCAAACGAACATGATGGGATTGCTAGACGTAGCAATGCTCAAATGCAGGCATTTAGAGAGACCGTGGCCGTCTGCATGCTGCTTGATATCGGGTATACGGGCCGTTCCTGGACGTGGGAGAAGAAGGTCACAGGTGGAACCTACACAAGGTGTAGATTGGATCGGGCATTGGCTAATGCCTCCTGGATGTCTCGTTTTCCGTCGGCGAGCTTGGAACACACAACGGCAGCAACGTCGGATCATGGGCCTATTGTGTTAGACCTTGGGCGAAACCAAGTCAACTTCAAGCCTAACAACTTTCGCTATGAGCTGATGTGGGAAAAGCATGAAAGTCTTCAGGACAGAATGGGTAGCGTTGGGGCCTTGCACTATGGTCCAGGAACTGCAACAGAAGCTTCAAGCTGTCTCAAATGGACTAACAAACTAGAGTAGACAATCCTTTGGGAGTGTTCGTCGAGAGATAACGAACATGAAGAAAGAGTTGGACAGTTTGCAGGGCGATCCGCTGAGAATAGGGCCATCACATGCGGAACTTAAAATTAATGAATGTTTGATTGCACTTTACCACCGAGAAGAGATAATGTGGAGACAGCGCGCCCGCACGGAGTGGCTTTCTTCCGGAGACAAAAACACAAAGTTCTTTCATCTACGTGCGAGCCTGAGAAGGAAGGAAAATATGATACGAGCCCTACAAAACTCTTTGGGAGTACTGATTGATGACCCGACAGAACTGAGAGCTTTGGCCAATAATTTCTACCAAGATCTGTACTCGTCTGAGGGAGTGCAAGGAGTAGACACAGTACTGGAGCATGTACCAAGGAAAGTTATAGCGGCGATGAACGAGCAACTTTGTGCGCCTTACTCCGCTGATGAGGTCAAGTGTGCTTTGTTCCAAATGTTCCCTACGAAGGCGCCGGGCCCCGATGGTTTTCCAACCCACTTCTATCAGAAACACTGGGATGTTTGTGGAGAGGATGTGACTAACATTGTGCTACAGATTGTCAGAGGAGAGACGAGCCCTGAATGTGTTAATGATATTGTACTTGTCTTAATCCCTAAGGTTACAAACCCCACCCTCCTCTCTCAATACAGACCCATCAGTTTATGCAATGTGTTGTACAAGATTGCGTCCAAAGTCATTGCAAACAGATTGAAGCTTATCTTACCGGACATCATATCGAAGGAGTAGTCGGCTTTCGTGCCAGGGAGGTTGATTACTGATAATATTATCTGCGCATATGAGTGTCTGCATTTTATGAAGAGAAACAGGTCAAAAAATAATAGCTTTTGTGCTCTTAAGCTTGATATGATGAAAGTGTATGACAGGTTGGAGTGGCCATATTTGAAAGCTATTATGCAAAAATTGGGGTTTGCACAGGTATGGATTGACACAGTCATGAACATGGTCTCAACAGTTTCATTCTCAGTCTTGTTCAATGGAGAAAGGCTTGAAGCATTTAGACCGACCAGAGGAATTCGGCAGGGAGATCCAATCTCCCCTTATCTCTTCTTGATTGCAGCAGAGGGCCTCTCGTGCCTCCTGAAAACTAGTTCTCAGTCATCACTTCTTGCAGGTGTTAAGGTGGCTCCCACGGCTCCGGCTGTTAACCATCTTTTATTTGCAGATGATAGCATGTTGCTTTTCAAGTCTAGTGTGGAGGGAGCAGAACTTGTATCAAACCTACTGAACAGGTATTGTAATGCTTCGGGCCAGAGAGTCAATCATGCAAAATCATCCATCTTCTTCAGCAGAGGATGCCCACAAGCAACCAGAAAGGGGGTGAAAAACAACCTTCAGGTCTAGAATGAAACATTGAGCGAACGCTATTTGGGCATGCCCACTGATGTTGGACACTCCAAGAACGGAACATTCAAATATCTGGGGGATAGAGTGTGGGAGAAAATAAGGGGATGGATGGAAAAACTGTTGTCATCTGCGGGCAAGGAGGTCTTGATAAAGTCAGTTGCTCAAGCAATACCAGTTTATTCTATGTCATGCTTCAGGTTGCCAAGGGGTGTGTGCCAGGATATCACATCCCTTATTCGTCAATTTTGGTGGGGCAGTAAAAGAGGAAAGAGGAAACCCTCATGGGTTGCATGGGATGTGATGATCAGACCCCAAGTATATGGGGGGTATGGGATTCAGAGATCTCGAGTTGTTCAACCTGGCGTTATTAGCAAGACAGGCGTGGAGAGTTTTGATTGATGATGACTCTTTGAGTGCTCAAATACTCAAAGCAGCTTATTATCCTAATTGCTCTTTATTAGATGCAACCCTTGGGCCGCATCCATCTCAGATTTGGAGGGCTATACTTGATGGCAGAGATGTGCTTGCTCAGGGAGTTATACGTCGGATTGGAGACGGAGAGACTACCAGCATTTGGGATCATAACTAGATACCGAGACCAAGCTTCAAGCGACCAATTACCTCTCTGGTATCGGCTCCACCGGAGAGAGTAGCTGAGCTCATTGATGAAACTAGAGCTTCATGGAAAGAGGAACTGGTGAGAGCAGTATTCACCCCCTTTGAGGCCGAAGAAAATTTGAAAATCCCGCTGTGCACTAGACGGATAGATGATTTTTGGGCTTGGAGCGAGACCCCGAGGGGAATTTTCACAGTTGCGTCGGCATATCACATGCTTGTGACAACAACAATCAGCAGAGAAAGTTGGTTGGAAGGAAGAGAGGAGTCATCGCTTATAAACAGGGAGAGTGGGGAATGGAACAAGTGGAAATTCCATGTACCTTCAAAGATCAAAGTGTTCGCATGGCGGCTGGCGAGGCACTCAATCCCTTCCGGCGAGGTGCTACACCACCGCCATATGGCAACAACTGCAGCGTGCCCTCTATGTGGAGCTCAGGATACATGGAAGCACGCGTTACTCGAGTGTTCGATGTCTCGCTGCACTTGGGATTGTCTTCGGAAGTAATATTGGATCATCTCTGCATCGTTCAACACGACAGTGCGAAAAAATGGTTGTTTGCCCTTCAAGAGAGCATCAATGCCGATGTTTTTATCAGATTGGTGGTCACTCTTTGGGCTATCTGAGGAGCTAGAAGAAAAGCAATACACGAAGGAGTATTCCGCAGTCCCCAGTCCAGTCCATCGATGGCTTCATAAGATCCTTCTTGTCGGAGATCAATATGATCTACCCCCAGAAAGTCGTAGTGGCCAATGCAACTACAACAAGGCCGTGACGGTGGTTGCCTCCTGTGGAGAATCATGCCAAAATAAACACGGATGCAGCAGCCGGAGGCCAGGGACGTTTTGGTGCAGTTGCAGCAATCTGCCGAGATGGACAGGGAACATTTGAAGGTGCGTCGGCAGTTGTATACAGGACAATTGGAGACCCAGCTACGCTTGAAGCCTTAGCCATCAGAGAGGCCCTCTCCCTCGCTGATGACCTATACCTCCAGAGAATTCACGTGGCTTCAGATTGCAGGGAAGCAGTGGAGGAGATTTCCAGCGGTGGTGCATCGATCTATGGTGCAGTTATACAAGAGATCAAGTTGCATGCATTGTCTTTTATTTCTTGTAAGATACTTCATGAATTTAGGAGCTCAAACTTTGATGCTCACAACCTTGCGAAATATGCGTCGGGTCTCGGGCCTGGCCGCCATGTTTGGTTAGGCCAGCCCGAGGGTATTCCCTTCGTCCATGTAAACATTGTGACGGATGAATAAAAGTTTCGCAAGGTTGCCTAAAAAAACCTGTGTAGGTGCTTTTGTGGATTTGGATTCATAGCCATTTGAGCATACCCCTTCACTTTACGTAGAATTACCCACCTTTGCCACTGACTGGGTCGATCCCCGGTACTGATTGACCAGCCCATCGAGAGGAGACTCGCCAGAACGTTCGCCCCTTTCCTCGTCTCCCTCCTCTGGCGATTCTAGGGTTTGTGGCCTACTGGTGGCCACCGGCACGCTCCCTCCTCATTACGGTCATTACATAATGTTCTAATGTCTCATTATGGATTGAAGTCAAGTAGAGAAGTGACATCACAAGAGTCTTTAGCTGTGTTCTTGTGGATAGTTGGTGGGCCTCTATTATTTGAAAATCGTTTTTCAAGATCAACGGAAACAGTTCATCGAAAGTTCAAAGAAGTCTTGAATTGCTTGTGCAAGTTAGCGGGACATAACATAACACCTCGAGATGGTTCTTTCACAACTGTACATGAAAGTCAATTGTGTCGAATATTATTGTACAAGTTAGGTTACAGTTGGAATTGGAGTCGTACGGTGTGTAGATGGGATATGGAGTCGTGTCCTAGTAGGACACTTGTATCCTAGGCCTTTCATATATATTGGGGGTAGACACACGATGTAACATATGCCAACATAATAGCACAGGCATGCGGGAGAGCCGGCGGTATTGTGCCGGCGGCCGGGGTGCGGTATTATACGGTGTCATGGGGAGGAGCGCCCGTAGTCATGCCTTAGAAATGTAGCCATATCGGTGAACCTCGTTAGCAAATCTCGGTGCCGTGCCTTGTGTGATTGCTTGGTCCTCGATAAATCGACGGTGCCCTCGGATTTATTCTAACAAGTAGTATAATGAGCCAGGTTCAAAAAGGTCGCGGATTGTTGATCTAGAGGAGGTCGTGGTTGTGGAAAAGGTCGGCGCGATTGGGCGGCAGCTGATGTTGCGGGCAGTTTTCATGTCGCGGAGAAGTCCCAGTCAGTATAGCAACAGCGGCACGAATCGGAAGCAATCGGTAACGAGCAGCAGCAGAGTCACGCAAGGCGGGCGGCGGCAGATCGATGGATCTTCGATCGGGAGCAGAGGCGCCGGTGCCCTAGCGCGTGCAAGGGTCAAGGCCCACGTGTGGGTGCTGGTGGGCCAGAAGGGCAGCGAGGCCGACGGAGTCTGCGGGCAAAAGGACGGGCGTGATTCACTTCGGCAGACAACATACGTAGTAGCAGGCAGACGAGCGGAGCTAGGCCAGCGGCACTTCAGTTGGCGAGCGTAGCAGGCAGTGCTCACGCGAGTAGCAAGCGTACGAGGCTGGGTCAAGTTGAAGAACTGTCCGTGGATGAGCAGGCTGGGTGCTTGTATAGACGTGAGATTTGTTGGCTGAAAAAAAAAGAAGCTACGCAACAGGCTGAAGCTACTCATCGGGAGGAAGAGATAGGAAGCCTAATGGACCTACAGCCTACAGAAGCACATGGTGGAGTTGGAGATTTTGGATCTTTTGATCTTCACGGTTTAGTGCACGCAGGAAGGCTTATGTGGTGGATTTTTTGGCTTTATTACTTTGTAGACATGATGTGTATTGGGATGATAGTTTGAGGATTTGTGGTGCGCGTAGCGAGGATGGCGACGTGCGTATAAGGCTTGGAGGAGTCTGGAGCGCGCCGTGACAGGATCATGCAAACACAGGGTGTCAAGCAATGCACGGATGTGCGGGCGGACACGACGCAAGGTGGAGCATGGTTGCAGTCGGATGATTTCGGCTGAGTCGGACTGGACTGTCTGACGGGTCGACATGGATGTCGGTCAAAGCAGAAGATGGTGGTGATTTCAGCGACGACGATATAGCAGCGTGATGCTGATGGTGGCCGACTTCTGGGGCGTGGAAACACGTAGTGCAGGCCTGAGGGCTTGTGCGGCTTCGACAGACTATGAGCGGGGTTGATTCAAGATGGTGTTGGGGAACGTAGTAATTTCAAAAAATTTCCTACGCACATGCAAGGATCATGGTGATGCATAGCAACGAGAGGGGAGAGTGTATGTCCACGTACCCTCGTAGACCGTAAGCGGAAGCGTTATAACAACGCGGTTGATGTAGTCGCACGTCTTCACGATCCGACCGATCCAAGCACCGAACGTCACGGCACCTCCGAAGTTACGCACACGCTCAGCTCGATGACGATCCCGGACTCCGATCCAGCAAAGTGTCGGGGATGAGTTCCGTCAGACGACGGCGGCGTGGTGACGATGATGATGCTCCACCGACGCGGGGCTTCGCCTAAGCTCATGACGATATGACTTCTCCGGTGAGGGCTTCGCCTAAGCTCATGACGATATGACCGAAGTGGAATATGGTGGAGGGGGGCACCGCACACGGCTAAGGAACGATCCGTAGATCAACTTGTGTGTCATGGGGTGCCCCCTGCCCCCGTATATAAAGGAGGGAGGGAGGAGGAGGCCGGCCCTAGGAGGAGCGCGCCATGGGGAGTCCTACTCCCACCGGGAGTAGGATTCCCCTTTTCCTAGTCCAACTAGGAGTCCTTCCATGTATTAGGAGTAGGAGACAAGAAAGGGGAAGAGAGAAGGGAAGGAAGGAGGGTGCGGCCTCCCCTAGTCCAATTCGGACTAGGCCATGGGCGCGGCCTGCCCTAGGCAGCCCTCTCTCTTTCCGCAGGGCCCAATAAGGCCCAATACTTCTCCCCGGCGAATTCCGTAACTCTCGGTACTCGAAAAATACCGAATCATTCGAACCTTTCCGAACTCCGAATATAGTCGTCCAATATATCGATCTTTACGTCTCGACCATTTCGAGACTCCTCGTCATGTCCCCGATCTCATCCGGGACTCCGAACTCCTTCGGTACATCAAAACTCATAAACTCATAATATAGCATCGTGAAACCTTAAGCGTGCGGACCCTACGGGTTCGAGAACTATGTAGACATGACCTAGAACTATTCTCGGTCAATAACCAATAGCGGAACCTGGATGCCCATATTGGCTCCTACATATTCTACGAAGATCTTTATCGGTCAAACCGCATAACAACATACTTTGTTCCCTTTGTCATCGGTATGTTACTTGCCCGAGATTTGATCGTCGGTATCCAATACCTAGTTCAATCTCGTTACCGGCAAGTCTCTTTACTCGTTACGTAATGCATCATTCCGTAACTAACTCATTAGCTACATTGCTTGCAAGGCTTATAGTGATGTGCATTACCGAGAGGGCCTAGAGATACCTCTCCGACAATCGGAGTGACAAAACCTAATCTCGAAATACGCCAACCCAACATGTACCTTTGGAGACACCTGTAGTACTCCTTTATAATCACCCAGATTACGTTGTGACGTTTGGTAGTACCCAAAGTGTTCCTCCGGTAAACGGAGTTGCATAATCTCATAGTTACAGGAACATGTATAAGTCATGAAGAAAGCAATAGCAACAAACTAAGCGATCAAGTGCTAGGCTAACGGAATGGGTCAAGTCAATCACATCATTCTCCTAATGATGTGATCCCGTTAATCAAATGACAACTCATGTCTATGGCTAGGAAACTTAACCATCTTTGATTCAACGAGCTAGTCAAGTAGAGGCATACTAGTGACACTATGTTTGTCTATGTATTCACACATGTATTATGTTTCCGGTTAATACAATTCTAGCATGAATAATAAACATTTATCATGAAATAAGGAAATAAATAATAACTTTATTATTGCCTC
Source organism: Aegilops bicornis (assembly GCA_021605145.1). Taxonomy (NCBI): domain Eukaryota; kingdom Viridiplantae; phylum Streptophyta; class Magnoliopsida; order Poales; family Poaceae; genus Aegilops; species Aegilops bicornis. Next base: position 777,448,138 of record CM038675.1, read on the forward strand.
TAGGGCATATTTCCTTCAGATGGTGCACACATGAGAGCTTGAAGTCGACGGGGCGCAGGGTAGCACACGGCCAACTACATGGAGTCATGTTGAAGGTGGAGCTGGAGTCTGATGGACGACTTCACCCTGTGCTGATGGAGGGGCTACGGCGTAAGAATTCGGAGAGTCGAAGCCTATTTCAGCGGGATAGCGAGAGACACGTGGATCGGACTGGGTACCAGTGGTCTAATGGAGACGCGATACTCGGCATCGATCGGTGATAATCGATGGTTCTCTGCTGTGGGGGTTGAGGTAGTGTGGGCTAGCTACCAGAGAGACTCGACCAAGACGGCAGAGGCTCGACGCGGTGATAGCGGCGAGGCGTGCGGTAAGCACGGGACACAGCGACATGCCCAAGGCACTTGGGGGTCAGATATGTTGTCAGACAAAGTGTGTAGGGGTGCTGAAGCAGTATTGACGAGTACCGGATTCAAGTTGGTGACTGGGTCTATCGGTGCCGGTTGATGGACAAGAGTTGACTATGGTGAATCTGAGAAAGTGGCGGAGAGTCTGAAATTGTCAAAAGCTGAGAGAGTACATGACCGTATATTCTGTGGTGTTCAGTGCACATGGCAAAGTGCGGATGACAAGACGGAAGGAGGCGGAGTGCTATAGCTATGGGACATGCCAGAGACTATCAGGGAAAAGGGTGAGACAACTGTGAATTTGACACAAGGTGACACAGGACGACGGTGAAATTCCTTCAAGTTTCAGATAGATGGTCAGGAAAGAGTGGTGATGTTGAGTTCGGGTAACTCTAATATGTGGCGTCCAATTTGTGAGTTGTTCATTTTCACGCAGACAGTGGTCGGTGTGTGATGGCGTTGAACTGATTCTCCGGAAGTTGGGAGCACAAAGTAGAGTAATGAGGAACTTAATTTTGCTCGAGTGTTGACCGTGAAGAAGACGAGAAGGGACTACGGTTGCAGGTGGAGTCACATGGAGTCTAGGAGTAGCAGCGATGCTTATGGCGTATCTCAAGTCCAATGTACATGGAGGTTCGACGCATGGATGAATTCAAGGTGGTGAAGAATATTCGCCAAGGTGGAGTTTGTTAGAATTATGTCGAATATTATTGTACAAGTTAGGTTACAGTTGGACTTGGAGTCGTACGGTGTGTAGACAGGATATAGAGTCGTGTCCTAATAGAGCACTTGTATCCTAGGCCTCTCATATAAGGGGTAGACACACGATGTAACCTATGGCAACATAATAGCACAGGCATGCGGGGGAGCCGGCGGTATTGTGCCGGCGCCTGGGCGGGCGGGGTACGGTATTATAGCGGTGTCATTGGGAGGAGCGCCCGTAGTCATACCTCGGGGATGTAGCCATATCGGTGAACCTCGTTAACATATCTCGGTGCCATGCCTCGTGTGATTTCTTGGTCCTCGGTAGATCGACGGTGCCCTCGGATTTATTCTAACAGTTTTGGCCTTATTTCAAAGGTGCCATTGGCGCAATAGATGGCTGCCACATTCCAGTTACTGTACCAGCGGATGAGGTTGTTAACCACACAGGCCGACATGGATTTCCATCACAAAATGTTATGGCGGTTTGTGATTTCGACATGAGGTTTACTTTTGTTGTGGCTTGTTGGCCCGGTTCAGCACATGACACAAGGATCTTAAATGATAGCTTGGTCAAGTATGCAGATAAGTTCCCTACACCTCCAGTAGGTACTAATATATGTTGCGCCCTTTAGTTACTTATTGCCAATTATTACTTGAGAACGTTTTTTCCTAGCTGGGGCTACACATACCTGTTATCTCAGCCTTCCAATCATGGCTAAGTTTCGTTGAGATATGTGCACGCAGCAGTTCGCGCCAGATGCTTAGTCCTTAACCATCTGCCACGGAAGCCTATGAATTTCGAATTTTGGGTGGGCCTTATTAGGCAACTGTGCGTAACAATGTTGTTGCCATTACTTACTTGCTTCTCAACAACCGTGCGTAACAATGTTGTTGCCATTTCTATATAGGAAAATATTACCTCGTCGATTTCGGGATATCCAAACCGTGAAGAATATCTTGCTCCTTACAAAAGGTCAAATATATCATATACCAGAATTTCATAATGGGCGAAAACCGGTGGGAAAATACGAGGTGTATAATCATGCCCACTCTTCACTTTGAAATGTTGTTGAACCAGCATTTGGAGTGCTCAAAGCTAGATGGCGCATCTTGAAGGGTATGCCTAGTTTCAGCCCTCGTAGACAAAAAAAAGATTATTATTGCATGTATGTCATTGCACAACTACATTCATGAGACCAAGTTGCCTGATGAGGAGTTTGACAAATATGATGAAGATGAAGATTATGTTCCTGATGAGGACTTGCGAGTACGGTCACTCCAAGGAGATAGTGTTCCTGCGAGACTTGACATCGTCGACATGAACAGAGTTCGTGACAGGATTGCTAACTCCTTGATGAGCTCGAGTGGATAGAGTTATTCCATCCGCTCATGGAGGAACTACTAATCTAATATGTGTAGGAGTTTATATAATATTTTGCGCCGCTCCTAGTAATCTAGTTGTTGGGTTGTCATTTCTTAAAATTGCAAGGGTTGTAACGTACTGATGTATTGATCAATGATGAAATATTTGGGTTCAATTGCTAGTTCATTCTGTAATAACTAGTGTGCTATTTCTATTTTTGTGCTACATGATGATCCTTATAAAAATGCTATCGCTATGTCAAAAATATAAAGTTGATCATGGTATATAGTTAGATAATTATTTAATTATGTTTTATTAGTGCTCTAAATCAGTATGTAATGTTGTTATTATCATTAAACACCGTGCAACCAATCTCTTAGCTCTTAGGGGTATTTCAAACATTTATCTCCACAGCCACAACTCATACAACTGGTTTACCAAATGGCCTACAGCTTTTTCACAGCAGATTTTCTACAGCTGCTTTTTCACAGCAGATTTTCCACAACTGCTTTTAAAAATCCACAGTCAAACCAAACACCACATAATGACTAGCCTCAAGAAGCTTCAGATTATGATGACCATCATTGATGATCTCGTCTGTGTCGACACTCTCATTGAAGTCCATCTCTGTGTTGAACCATCATTGATGATCTCATTGAAGACACAGGGCGCAAGAAACTTCATAATCAATGATTTGTTTTTCAAATTTCCGACCTTTTTATCAAATTCGTTAACTTATTTCAAAATGTGACGAACGTTTTCTCAAAATAGATAAACTTTTTACAAAGTTGTGATTTTTCTTTCAAATTTGCGAACTTTTTTCAAAATATATGATTTTCTCAAAATTTGTTAACTTTTTTCAAAATTCTGATTTTCTTCCAATTTTCGAAGAGTCAATGGTCTAGTGTCAGCAACTGAACGACCGACTAGGACAGAAAATAATCAACCGAGCGAGCAAGACCACTTTGGATCTAAGGTGCGCATCTTTTCATTGCATTTGTGCAAGAGATTTTCAGGATTCGAACCTACCACTGCGCCAAGGCTCACTTCATGGACGAGATATAAGTAGAAGAAAAAAGCAGGGGCCCCGGCCCCATGGACTTTCATCTAGAAAAAAGCATGAGTGAATGTCTGTAGCAATGTGTGCAAGACTCAAGTCTCCAGGTCAATGTCAACGTAGTGAGTACTGAGTAGAACTGTCGAGCTACCATTTTCGGACTATAGCCGCCGCGACGATAGCCAATCGAGCGAAAGCGCAACCCCGCGTGCACGTCTTCTTCGCCGTCTCCGGCACAATCCGTTCCTGCACGCACGCGCTCGTTGCCCTCACGCCAGCCATAGGTCGCTAGTAAGTACTCCCTACGTCCGGGAAAAGTTGTCACCGTGGCTTTTTTTGCAAAACCCCCCTTTGCTTTAGTCCGACACAACCCGCACTCCTCTGCCGCTCCTCTGCTCTGCTCAGCTCCCTCGCTCGTCCTCCGCCGCAGCTCCCCTGCTCCGCTGCCCGTCCCCTCCTCCACCGGCCCCCTGCTCCGCCGCTCCCCTCCTCCGTCGCTACCCTTCTCCGCCGCCTCCCTGCTCCCGGTCCATTTCCCCGTACTGCTCCCGCCTCCCATACCTAAAAATCATGTCTACCCCCAATGAGCGGCAGCAAGGACGGAGCGGCGCTCGATGTGGAGGGCACGGGGACGAGGGCGGCGACAAGCGTAGTTCTTGATGATGCAGAGCGCGGTGGATGCTCCGGTGGGCTTCTACGGTGAACTCCATCCTCTCCCTCCCCACCACCAGGACCACCTCCGGTCGCTCCCTTCCGCCCCACGCCGCGACCACCCTCCCCTTCCCAAGAACCATCGCCAGACCATGTCCGTGTCGTCGGAGGGCGGGAGCACCAACGGCTCGTTGCTGGGGCTTCCCCCCTGGACGAGGAGGAGGACAACGAGGCCTGCCCCGTCAGTGGTTGCTGCTGAATTATAGTATTCCTCGGGTCACGACGGTTGCTGTATGTCCCAATGTCAAAGGTTTGACATTTGTTGCTGCTGAATTACGAATTCTCATCCTCTTTTCTTGTTGCTGTTGAATGCTAAATTCTGGCGAGCAGCTCCTCAGGTCGCCGGGCTTCTGGTGAAGATCTTCGTGTGGGTCCTCGAGATGCCGGTGGTGGGCTGGATCTTGCTCTACATCCTCAAGAAGGATAATCTCATCAACAAGGTGCATGCACTTGTGCTGAATTTTTTTTATGCCTGAGCGTCGCAATTCTGATTCTCAATTCTACTCGCATGTGTACGATGTTTGTTCACCTGTAGGCATTGATCAGTAAAGTTTCACCAAAGCAATCTCTGGGCACAGTTATTTTACAGCAGACAATTCACTCTTCTGTGGTGTTTTTACTTTTGCTGAAATGCTCTGCTGATTCAGAAAAACCATTAGCTGTTGTTGCTGCAGACACCCTAGCCAAATTCAGTTAACTTAATCTGAATAATTCAGTTAACTTAACAGGGAGCGTGTGTATGCTGCGAACGAATGCATTTACTGAATGTTATTTTGAGGGACATGTTTTTATCAACTCTTAGTTAAGATAAATTAACCGTGTAAGGTGCTCTTTTGATTACTAGTGAAGTGCTGCTCTAAATATCATTGCAGCAAGAAAAACTTCAGTTTACTACAGTTTTCAGTTTGGAATAGTGCACAAAAGACAAATAGATTATGCACTATTGTGCGCTATTCGGAGCACAATTCAGTGTACTGCAGTTTATTGCATAATTGTGCACTTTTTTAACACATAACTTAGTTTGAAAAAAATTAAAAGCAGCAATGTCTATTCCTGCTACCCTAGCTGATCTAGTTATGCAAATGTTCAGAAATGTTCAGTTTGTACATTTTGAAAAAGGCTGCCATGGCCACAAAGGATGCCATGCAAGATTGTTCACTTAAACTTCACTGTACAGCAACTTAAATTTTGTGCATCTACTGTTTACTCCACTGTACAAACTTGAATTTGTGTGACATGAGCTTCTGTTGGTTGCTACTCCACTAGATATTGACTGATTAGACTAAACTGTAGGATAGTGGTGCTGGTCCATCTAGAGCACTACTCCCATTTTTGCTCACAATTATTCAGATAAGGACTACTCCTAGTAACAAAACAGATCATTTACTGAAAATAGCTCTACATATTTTCTATCTAGTGGTTGTTCCTTTAGCAATAGCTCTACATTTACTGAAAATAAACTTGATGTACTGAGAAGAAACTTGGGCATTGTTTACTGAAAATAAACTTTATCTACTGAAAATAAACAATCACTGATCAGCAGCAGTACTCATCACCAATGATAAGACAAGCCAGATGCTCTATTTTTAATTAACAGTAATCCATGATCAGCAGCAGTTTCTTTCACTAATTTTCAGTTAACAACAATCCATGATTTTTTTATCAAGTGTGATTTTGGGGTAATTTAGATCTTTACTACTGTCAAGTCTGACTTGTCAATGAGAAACCAGTAACTAGTCAATGTCAAAATTGTGAAAACTGAAAACAAATTCAGTAAATTTGATCTTTTATGCTGCATTGCTGAAAATTGACAGTAAATTTTCATGTACTGAAGTGAAGGCTCAATGCTGCATTGCTGACTGGATAAATTTATTGCTGAACAATTTCTGAACTTTAATTTGTTCATTGCGTATATGAGGCTCTCTAGCACATCAGGATGATCCGCTCATCAAATTACAGACTAGATGATCCGCTGCTACTCTAATTCACCTCAATTTGACATCAATTTGATCTGCACAACAAATTAACATCAATTTGACACTGATTTCAGGGCGCTGGCTACCTTTCAGTAGCAGCAGAGGCGGCGAGGAGGAGCTGGGTCGCCTGGACGAAGAAGAAGAAGAAATCGGCGAGGAGGAGAGGGTGGGCGGCGGTGGTCGCCTCTGTAGCAGGTGGGCGGCGGTGCTGGGCCCTACGGTGGATGCGCTGGTCACCTCGGTGCACGGCGGTGGAGCAGCGGCTGCCCGGGGTCTTGCCCAACTCCCGCAACAGAGTGCCTGGCCTTGGCGCGCGGCCGGGGTTGCGACCGGAGATGCGAGCAGAACGACGAGTAGAGCCGCCCGTGAGCCGTGGAATCGCCGCCCGTCGAGGTGTCGCCGCGGAGGAGCAGGTGGGCGGCGGCGAAGCTCGCCTCCGCAGCGCTGCTTGGCCGGGGCGGCGCAAGATGGCAGCTGCGGGGCAGGTGGGCGGCGGCGCAAGTGGGACTTCGTCACCAGCTGGTCCTACGGTGGCTGGGGCACGCGGTGCTCGCGGGCGACGGGGGGAGACGGAGGCTGGAGCGTGCGGTGTCGGCCGGCGTCGGGGGAGGAAGAAGGGCTGATTAGAACTAGATTTAAAATGAAAAGGGTTTTTCTGTAAAGTTACAATTGAACTACGCTGGTGACAACTTTTCCCGGACGGAGGGAGTACGTAGTTTCTTTCTTCTCCATTGACTGATCGACCCCAGCATGCGCGCGGGAAGCCGGCCATGCACGCGCGCCTCTGGGTCGCCGACGACGTCCGGCTCGGCTCCAGCAGCGGAGGCCGCCTCCCCCTACGGCCGCTCCGACAGCGACGGCGGATCCACCAGCACCGACGAGCACTGCCCCGACGACCCACGCGAGTCCCGGCGCCACTTCTCGCGTTTCCGCCCGACCTCTCCGTCCTCCTCCAGCCCACTGTCCGACGTCGACTACAAGGACCTGCAGCGCATGGCCCTCCTCCTCACCGCCATCTCCTCCACCGCCGAGGCCTGCGCGGGCGCTCTGCGTCAGTGGATCGCCGGCCTTGACATCGACTGACCACGGCCTCCCGCGTCGGGAGGAGGATCAGGGCGTGGGCACCATGGACCGCGTCTTCCGAAGCCGGCACCTGGAGGCCCGCAGCCCCGCCAGCGATGCCGCGGCGGCGGAGCTTGCGGGCGAAAGCGTCGGCGCGATGCTGAGGCTGACCGGCACCGTGGCCACGCTCGTGAGCTTCCCGTCGAAGCTGCCTGCCCCAGCCTCACAAGGACCTTCTCCTGGACCCCCTCCCACCCGTTCCCGGCCGCATCCGACGCCGCGCTGGCCGGCCTGGTGGACGCGTCCCGGCGCTGCGTGCGCGACCTCAGGGGCTTCGTACGCGCGCCGCAGTACCCATGGCGGATGCCGCCAGGGCGGCGAGGGGCACCCGAGCGTCGGGTTCTGGATGGGATACCTGCGCCGCATGCTGCGCAACCGCGTGCCCCTCTACGGCGGCGACCAGGACGAGGGCAGCCTGGTCACGAAGCTGATCTCGTGCCTGGAGGCAGCGCTCGAGGACAACGCCATCGGCATGCTCCTGCCTCCTGCCGCCTCTGTGAGTCTCCTGGGCGCCCGTGATGTCGCCGCCTTGAGGGGAAGCCAACCCGCTGAGCGCGTTCCACAAGACCAGAACGCGTGCAGCATGCAGAGAGGCTGGTAGGTGCCCAGCCCGGTGCTCAAGGGCGACCTCCGGATGGAGACAATCGTGCCGGCGTACGGCCACCCGGGAGGTTGAGGTGCCTGCAGGCCGCCGCGCGGAGGAGCTCCGGCGTCACTTGTCGGAGCTGTTCGAAGGATACAAGACGAAACCTTTTGGGAGCATCCTTGTTTCCGGATTTTGTCTGTCTCACTGATTCGTTTTGTTTTTCTTCAGATATTTTCAAACACGAAATTAAATTGAACAGTATTGTTGTGCACAGTGACAAGCTTATATGCACAAAAAGGCTAGAGTACACACAGAAATATGCACACTGTAAAATTAAAACAGGGGATGCAGGCTTCAGTGACACCCAAATAATATCCCCTATCCATCCATGCAGCAAAAAGATCAAATTCAGAAGAACATGGTACCGCGACAATGGCCACCAGAGTAGAACAATGCTTGGGTACAACCAGATCGGCGCGTTTCCTATGCCGGGTGGATGCAGCTCGCCACACAGCCAAGAGAGATCCGAGTTTGAGATTTACGGGTAAAGTATCTCCTGCCCCATGGCCCATAGTTCCGGGCTCATGCAAGAAAGTGGCGCGCTCTTCACTTCCTCCCCCCAAACGAGTGCCCAGTTTGTCCAGCTTCTCCACAACCATCCTTACCGCAGGCTTGATTGACACGTTGAGGCAGTAGAGCCAATTAGCATTGTGCATGTGAAGCATGTCAACACAAACCACCGGCCGCCATCTTTGCAGCCATCCTTCCTCATCCAGGTGTTCACTCCTGTCCTCCTGGATCGCGGTTGTTATCTCCTCCAGACCAAAAAGCTGAGGGGCCAGCTGCAGATCTAGTTGGTACCAAAGCCATTTGAGAGAAGGAACTGATCACTGAATTCCACAATCTGGTATATTACTTACCACCAGATCAGGATACTGTACTTCAGACCAAGAATCACTTCCAACATGCCAATCAAATAGAGAGGAGCCGGTACTGACAAGGAGATGTGCTGCATGCAAGGGGGGCTTTTAGAATGCCATTCTGGTAGAATTTTTCCCACATTTGGCACTGGATGGGAACACATCGATGGTGTGACAATATCCGTCGCAGAGGTAGATGAGATCGCCATACGAAGAGCATGATATTCTGTGCGAAATGAGCACCAATAATTAGAGCCACGGATAAGCACATGATATTTTGCAGATCAAATATGTGTGCCTATCTGTTGAAGAAACTTGATATGCCCCAGGAGTAAGAAGCATGGATAAATAAATACACGATGTTGTCCAGATGGGATAGACACACACACACAAAAAAAACAATTAGATCTAGTTACATTTCGGTGGGCATGTCATGTTCAGATTCAGAACAATCTATTATCACCCAGAACGCGAAAAAACTTGCTTACAGAGATGTCTCCCTTCAGTTAAAGTGTTAAACTTAAAAGATTTTGTGTGTGAAATCAGTGCATTCGGAACATAAGAAGGATGTACAGCCAAGGGATGCTATCATGCTAGTGCCGCCTTTCGGCTAGCAGCACACTCTAAATAAGAACGAAAGTGTGTGCAGCTCTAGCCCTCTGACCGATACGACGCTTTTTGATGCATGGAGATGCTGTTCAGAGGTTTCGAAATGCAACTTTCCTCTGGTCAATTTGTTTTTCTTTATTTCATTTCAGGGGACTCAAATTTGCTCACTAATCAAAACAGAATACAGGTTAATTGTGCGATCAGGTAGCTAGTTGAGTTGAAATGCTTGCCTACTCGGATCAATCCACTAGATCTACTCTAATTCTGGCCTCAGGTAGGTAACCAGTGTTACTTCCTACAACAGCATCCACTAAAAAATTCACGGAAACGACCGTGGGTTACAAGATCAGAGACGAAGTGACCAAGAAGCGATTCATCGAAACAAAAAGAAAACAAAGATAGGTGGAACTAGCTGGGGTTTCCGGGCGGTGGAGGGAGGGAGAACGAGCCTCGCGGGGAGGAAGGAGACGGCAACGGTGACGCTGTCACTGGCTGTTGCGGGCGTCTTCTCCATCGGAGCTGCCGACGGACAGACGGAGCAGGTGCACTCTGAAAACGAACGGCACTTCAGGGTTCAGATAACGAACGGCTCAAATTCGTCCGGGCACTAAAAACAACACAGAACACTGACGGACGGAACAAGGGAATTCTGAAAACAAATGACACCTCCGGGTTCAGATAACCAACGGCTTAGATTCGCGTTCATTCATATTATTGTTTTGAATCTTATAATAAGAAGTTTAGTGATCAATCAGATTTCTGCTTTATTAAGAATGCTTCTCTTGGAACTATCATGCTCTCGCAGTCGCAGGTCATCAACAGGGCACAATCGATGTTTTTGAACACTGTGAGAGAACTAAATTCTAAAAATTGAACTTAACTATTAAATTCTAAAAATTGACCTTGCATAGATAAACAGAAGGACCAACAACAGGCGACACAGAGTGCAGGACCAACAACACGAGTTGCTACAATGTTCAGGTTGGCAAACGGGCAAGCATAACAATTAACAAAAACCGACAAGCACACATTGGCGATAAGTTAATGATCTGGATGGCTTATTACCCCCCTAAACTTGTCTCACGGTTCAGTCTACAACCCTTAACTTTGCTTTCGTTCAAATTTCAACCTCAAACTATAAAAACCGTTCACAATGCATCCCTCGCAGAAGTCTACTTGATTTAGCTCCGGTTTTTTCTGCCACATGGTGGATTTTCTCGTCTCCTTGCCACGTAAACTGTCTAGTCAGCTAGTCATGCAAGGGTTTCTCGAGGTATCGTTCGCACGTCGATCAACCTAGGTCTCCGCCGCCGCTGCCACCATCCAGGTCTCCACCGTCGCTGCCGCTGCATGTCCCCTTGATCTCCTCCCCCATTTGTCATGCCCTTCTGCCGCTAGGCTAAGCAGCCGCCAGTCGACGCCGGCAGCCGGCGGCGCTGTCTCGTCTCCTCATTCGTCGCTAGAGGCTGATCTTTCTGCTCGTCTCTTGCTTTGCATGTGTGTTGATTTCTTTCATCTGACTTGCAGGGTGCATGCGTAATGGAAGGACTCTCTAGTTGACGCACTGGAGTACAGGGACCCGACAGTATTCATCGTCACAAGGCAAGTGGTTTTATTACTAGCTAAGCATCTAACTAGTACAGAAGCATACAAATGATTTGAGGTTACTATAGGACAGAAACAACATCATATTTGAAGTTTGGATGCAGATAATTTCTTTAAAAGTGTCCGATTAGAAGGAAGTGTGATCCTGTAAGCTTATATAAAAATTATGCACTGAACTTGTTTTAGCTCACCGTGCTTTTATTACATTTACTTTTTTTCTTTCGTGAAGTACATTAAATTTTTGAATTACTATGTTTATTTTTGGCAGCTGCTAGATGTCAAGGAAGGACTATTTGACGGTTCGATTCCACTTGATGGAAAATTTATGAATCATGGACAATTATTGGATTATGTGGGAGGGGAAGAAACTTTGTCTATGAGTCTCCACGATAGATGTGGAATGGCAGAGATTCAACACCACTTGAGGCTTCACCACACAATTTTAGATGGAGAAATATTGCATTGGTTGATGCCTGGGAAATGTTTGTTCGGTGGCCTTAGTTATCTTTGGAATGATGAGGCATGCACGGTAATGTTACAACATATTCCTATTGATGGTGTTGTGGACATATATGTTGAAGAACCAAGACAAAAACAGTTGAGCCAAATGAGGTAATGAATGACGGATTTACAGAGGACGACATAGAAGGAATGTTTGCAGATCATGGAGATATTGGCATCCCGTTTCCCGAACCAGATTTTGGTGATGAGATTTTGGCGAAAGGTCCATGCCCAATGTTGTTCAATCAAGCAAGGGCTTTTCTGGCACAAGAGACACCAGATGGTGCCAAAGCAATGATGGAAAAAGACCCACATCACTGGAGTAGGGCCTGGTTGAAGTTAGGCTCTAACTGCGGCTCCGTGGATAATAATATATGTGAATCATTCAATAAGTGGATAGTGCAAGCTAGGTACATGCCATAATTACCATGCTTGAAGCTATCCGATGCAAGGAGATGGTTAGAATACAACATATGAGAACTCAGCTAGATAAGTGGGCTGCCAGTGTCATTATTTGTCCTAACATAACAAAGAAATTGAAAAGGAGCATAAACCAGTATGCATACTGCCATGCAATCTGGAATGGCAATGATTCTTATGAAGTTAAGCTTCGTGAGCATAGGTTTACTGTTAAACTTGAAGAGAGGACATGTACCTGCAGGTATTGGCAACTTTCGGGGCTTCCTTGTTCACATGCTATAGCTTGCATATATTATCATACAAATAGCCTTGATGACTATATTGCAAAGTGCTACCATGTTGACGAGTTTAGAAAAACCTATGAGCATTGCCTTCAGCCTGTGGAAGGCATGTCTGCATGGCCAATTTCAGACAGACCTAGGCCAGTGGCACCTGGGCACATTGCTATGCCTGGCAGAAAGAAGTCAAGAACAAAAGAACCAGATGAGAAGCCAGGGAGCAGTAGAGTTAGCAAAGCTGGTACTACCATTCGTTGTGGGAAATGCAAACAGATTGGGCATAATAGAACATCTTGTGAGAGGAGAAACGGAGGCATGGCTGGAACATCTAATGCGGTGAGCTCTCATTATTTTCCAATTTACATTCATGTATTATGAATTGCAATATTTATTAAATTTGTTAGTAGCAGCCTTCACATCTACGACAATCAGCTGCACCACCCACACTCCCCCGGGCTGCACCTAATGTGGTGAGCTCTCAATATCCATTATTTTAATATTGTATTATGAATTATAATATTTATAACATGTATTAATTATAGCCTCGGGCTGCACCATCCACGTTCCCTCGGGCTTCGCCATCCACAGAACCACGAACTACAACCTTCATGGTAAGCTCACACTATTGTTATGCAATATGAACTCTTGGAGATGAACCTGTGGTCTCAATTTGACCAATGTTTTTGTAGCCCTCACAAGAAAGCACGACAACTAGCAGAAAGAGAAAGGCAAGTACAAAACCTAGAAGGAATAATAAGAGAGGACAACAACACAACGAGTAGGCGTGCTTTTCGGGATAGTTACGTTGCTTGTCAACTTGTGATGCTTTAATGTTGTGATATGCCAAACCATTTGCTATTGCTTGTTAAACTCTTTTCCGTTCATGATTGTCGTGAACCATACAGACCATGTGTGTCTAGTTTGATGCTTTCTTCAATTTATGTGAGACTATGAAGACCATTAAGAACTATATGGACCATGCTTTTTATTGAGATTGTGCGATGTAGTATTAGAATGTGAGTATTATGTATTGATTGACATGGTTGATATTATGTCGACGTAGTGCCAAAAAACCTACTGCTCACAAATCTAAAAGTAAAAAGGAAACTGTACAGAAAATAAAAATAATTTTTAGTAAATCTGGAATAATTAAATGACCAATATGGTATAATTTCAGTTAAATTGGTTTACGGTTTGATGAGAACCTCAAAAATCAAACTGCGCAGAGAATTCAAAAAACAATTCTAATAAATCAAAAATAATGCAGTGAACAAGCTGGTGAAAATTTTATCTAAAATGTACATACGGTTTAAGAGAAACATACTATTTTTGTTTCAGTTCTGAGAGGAGAGAGAAATGGTGGCATGGCAGAGATGAGAGAGAAATATGATGACATGGTAGTGCTGCCTATGACACAACTAGAGTGAAAACACGTCCAAACTGGTTAAATGAGAAGGAAGGGGGTATTGTGACCGGTTTTTATAGTTCAAGGGTGTAATTTGAACCAAAACAAAGTTAAGGGTTGTAGACTGAACCGTGAGACAAGTTTAGGGGGGTAATATGGACTTCTCTCTTTTCCCCAAGGTCAGGTGTACAGCTTAGGGCGAGTTTGGTAGCGCGCATAGAAGCCAACCAGGCCCGCGCGGGAAGAAAATGGGCTGTTTGGTTGCCTGCGTTCACTGTTGGGCCTGCATCGCACGGAACTTAAAGCAGCTCCCAGCCGGGACCGCTAGTAACGTCCAAATCGGCAGTTTTTGAAGAGACAGGCCCGCGGGATGCACGTGGGCGACGGCGGCTGCACGCGAGGAGCCACGCTCGAGAAGTCGCGTTGTTTCCTGAAGCGCCAACAATAATTACCTTACCTTTTCTCACCGCTCTCCACTCTTCCACTCTCAAACCGGTGGCGGCGGCGGTCAGCGGGTCGAAGATCAGCAAGGCAACCACCGGCTGAACTTCACCGGCGTCAGCAACATCACCTGCAGCACTTCGACAATGGCGGTGAGCTGTATTTTCACCTCCTAACCTACTACTCCCTCCGTCCCAAATTAAGTGACTCAACTTTGTACTAGCTTTAGTACAAAGTTAGTACAAAGTTGAGTCACTTATTTTGGGACGGAGGGAGTATTTCGCATTCGATCCGCGTTTAGATTTGATCCGCGTCCTAGAGGAATGGGGAATCGGGGTAAATAGCCATAGGATTAACCATAACTTGACGATGTGTACTAAGTAGCGATGGATTTTAGGGTTCCAATCTGGATTGAGTACAAGGGGAATGGGGATTGGGGGTTAATCTTACACAATAGCTTAAAATCTTAGCCCCGACACCCTGGAGGTGGTTGGAGCGGTATTGGGGGTTAATCTTACACAATAGCTTAAAATCTTAGCTTAAGATCCTCCTGCTGGACCACCATCTCGGCATCGTCGCTGAAGTCCAGATTGATTGGCAAAGTATGGTGGCCTGGCTCCGGCGCCCAGACCACCATCTCCAGAGCTTCTTCCTCCTCCGGTTCCAAACCAATGACCTCTGGCGCCACCAAAGTCCTATTCCAGTACGCTGGTCTTGAGGAGCCTTGTATTTCCTGTACTTGGCCCATCGTGACCTTTGTCCAGCATCGCCGGAGTCGGCCTAATTCATGGCCCAGCGAAGGATGTCGACTGACATAGCACCCTTCGTCGGGTCAGTAATCAGCGTCTTCAACTCCTCCGTCGTCGTCTTCCTGACCACATCGTTTGCCTCCTTATGCATGTCTTCAATATTGCTGAAGTTCGAGCACACTGCCATGGTGTTCTCAAACTTGGTGTGGTCACTATGCGAGAACTCGAGGAAGAAAGCCCTCCATCCAATGCCTCAAGGGAAGGGGTTGGGGTTGGAGTTCATGGTGATGGATAGAAGGAAGAGTGAGAGACAAAGAGAAGAGGGTTAACTGAGTGCAGTTGTGGGTAAGTAGTGACCGTCAGGTAAATATAGCGGCTTTGGACGATAGGTTTTGATGCCGATCAACATTTGAACTTTGTGCTCTTCATAATGCCATGAACTTGTGATGTTCATAACACAGATGAGAGAGAGAACAAGGGCAAGGAGGTGGCGCCGCACACGGTCGAGGAGGTGCCGCTCACGGACGACGACATCGTGATGGAGGAGCCCCCCCAGCAGCAAGCACCGAAAATACGGGCACTGCCATGAGAAGGGTGGGCCAACTCATTTCTGCAAGGTGATCCTTGCCCCGAAGCTCGAGTGCATACGAATGCACCTATACTTCACCAAGCACTTCTTGGCCATGCCGAGAGAGTTCAAGCTGAAGACGAACACCGGATGCTCATGTAGGGTCCTTTGTGAGGCGATGAGCGGCGAGGTCACCCTCGATCGAGGTTGGGCCACCTTCTCGCCGCCCATCGGATCAAGATCGGGTACATGGTGACCTTCAAGTTGTCGACTCCCTACACACTCCACGGTCGCCGTCTTCAGCGACCATGGCATTGGAGTGGCGACAAAGTGCAGGAGACACGACGACGCTTTCGCCGTGAGCGTCTAGGACAGCTCTCCATTGCTGCAGTTGGTTTAGTATTGACTATGACGTATTGCTTTGCTTGAGAACTGCTATTTTAAGTGTGGTACTATTATAGTAGATACTAAACCAGCTGGAGCAACGGAGAGTTGTCCTTGACGTTCACGATTAAGGCGTTGTCGTGCGTCCCGCACTTGGTCACCACTTCAATGCCGTCGTCGTTGAAGACGATGACCTTAGCGTGTCGGGAGTAACGAACTTGAAGGTCACCATGTACCCGATCTTGGTCTGATGGACGGCGACGAAGGTGGCCCAACCCTGATCGAGGGTGACTGTTGCTCATCGGGCCTCACAAAGGACCTCCATGAGCAACAAGGTTCGCCTTTAGCTTGAACTGGCACGGCCGTGAAGTGCTTTATGAAATCTAGGGGCATTGGTACGCACTCTAGCTTCGGGACAAGGATCACCTTGCAGAAGTGAGTTGGCCCACCCTCCTCATGGTAGTGCCCATATTTTCGGCGCTTGCCGTTGGGGGCTCCTCCGGCACCACATTGTCGTCAGTGGTCGGCACCTCCTTAGGCATGGTTGGCACAACCTCCTAGGGCGGCACCACCTCCTTGTCCTTATTCTCCGTCTCGGTCTGCGTTATGAACATCACAAAGTTCATGGCATTATGAACAACACAAAGTTCAATGGTTGATCGGCATTAAAACCTATCGTCCAAAGCCCCTATATTTACACAGCTTGACGGTCACTACTTGCCCATAACCGCACTCAGTTAACCCTCTCTGTCTCTCACTCTTCCTCCTATCCATCGCCATGAACTCCAACTCCAATCCCAACCTCTTCCCTCGGAGCATTGGATTGAGGGCTTTCTTTCTCGGATGCTCGCTCAGTGACCGCACCAAGTTCCAGAAAACCATGAAAGTGTGCTCGAACTTTAGCAGCATCAAAAACATCACAATTAGGTAGACGTTGTGGTGAAGAAGACAACGACGGAGGAGTTGAAGACACTGATCCCTGACCCAGTGAAGGGCGCTATGTCAGTCGACATCTTCGTTGGGCCATGAATCAAGCCGACTCCGGCGACACTGGACAAAGGGCAAGGTGGGCCAAGCACAGCTTACTGGTATAGGACTTTGGTGGCGCCGAAGGTCATCGATTTGGAGCCGGAGGAGGAAGAAGAAGCGGTGGAGATGGTTGTCAGGGCGCCGGAGTCAGGCCACCGTACTTTGCCAATCGATCTGGACTCCGGCGAGGACAACAAAACGATGGTCCAGCCAGAGGACAAGAACAAGGCCAAGGGCCCCCATCGCTCCAACCGCCTCCAGGGTCGCCGAGGCTAAGATTTGAAACTAATGTGTAAGATTAACCCCCAATCCCCATTCCCCTTGTACTCAATCCGGACCAGAACCCTAAAATCCATGGCCACTTAGTATTCATCGTTAAGTTATGGTCAATCCAATGGCTATTTACCCCGATTCCCTATTCCCCTAGAACATGGATCAAATCTAAACGTGAATCAAATGCGAAATAGTAGGTTGGGAGGTGAAAATATGGCTAATCGCCATTGCCGAAGAGATGCCGGTGATGTTGCTGATGCCGGTGAAGTCTGGCGGTTGTCGCCTTGCTGATCTCCGATCCACTGATCCCACCACTACCAGTATGAGTGGAAAGAGGGAGAGAGAGCGGTGAGGGAAGGTGAGGGTAATTATTGCCGGCGCTTCAGGAAACAACGCGACTTCTCGAGCGTGGCTCCTCGTGTGCAGCCGGCGACGCCCACGTGCATCCCGCGGGCCTGACTTTGGAAAAAACTACCGGTTTGGACGTTCCTAGTGGGCCTGGCTGGGAGCTGCTTTAAGTTCCGTGCGATGCAGTCCCAACAGTGAACACAAGGAACGGGCTACCAAACACGCCCCATGCCTTGTGTTTCCGCCTAAACAAGCGAGCAACCAAACAAGCCACCTTTCGTCACACGCCTCCCAAGCTAGAGGGTATGCAGGCAAACAAACAACACACAAATGTTGGTTTTTTGCCTCTTTTCCCTTAGCCAAGCTCAACTAGGTCAAGCATGCAATGCAGACAAAAGTTGCTACAAGAACCAAACCCGCCCTTTGTTGCCTTTGTGGTGGAAGGAGCGTCCCTCCGTGAGCCTCGCCTTTCCTCCTGTAGGCTGGCAGAGCACCATCTGCCAGCCTGGGCACACCACCACGGTCTAAGAGTGGCTGAACACGGTCGTTCTGTGATCAAGACAATAGAAAGTTGGAAACATCAGTCATAATAAGTTAACTGAACTGTGTTTTTTTTGCGAATGAATAAGTTAACTGAACTTGGTTGATGCATAAGCATCAATATAAATCAGGACATACAAACAACAGACTATCAAAGGAGGCAGATACAACATTTGACGAGGAATGATCTTCAAAATAAAATTAGTAATCATCTAGAAGTTTTGGGTAAGCTTGACCTACGAGGTGACATCTGACATGTCTCAATCCATTTATTTAACTTAAATGTCTCAACTAGTCGAGCACTACCAACGCCCAACGGCAGCATTAGCACAGGCGACCGACAAGAGCACATCATCAGCGAGGCACAACAACAGTATACTAGAAGATGCACATGTTCCTAAATCTACAGACCTTCTCACACATCAGCATCTCTATGTCAAAATTGCATAAACAAACCTAATATTTATCAAGGCATAGCAAAAAAAATCAATTCCTCTGGTCAATAGTACACTCCACCATCATAATTCATGTTGCTATTGTGTATGTAGAGTATTTGCTAGGAAAACAGGAGTAAAGCGGGGGGAAAGATGATGGACTCACTTTGCAGTTACATGTTGAAGCAGCACTGGACTTGACATCCTGGACAAACGCATCGTTAGGGGCCAGGCTAAGAGAGCAATCAACCATCAGATTCGATACGCGACAGCGACACGCACGTACCATGAAGAAGGAGTTGGGGGACTGCACGAGGCGCTTCTTCTTGTGCTTGGGCTTCTCGAGCTTCTGCAGCACCTGCTCCGATCCCCAAGCGAGGTCACGAGACAGAGAGAGAGAGAGAGAATCAAGCTACGGCGCGCGATCAGACGAGGGGAGCAAGCATTCGAGATCGACCGAAGGGGACAGCGTACCATCTTGGACGAGCGGCGGTGTTGGCGACGGAGAGGATCGAGCAGAGCACGGGGTGGCGGCGGGGGGTGGGAGGAGTGGAGGGCTAGGGCTGCGGCTGGAAGAGGCGTTCCGGCGAGGGCGCCCCTATTTCTGGCTTTCAGCGAGACAGGGGCGAAGCCTCGCGTCCGGGGGACGGCCCAGCCGCGCGGAGGCCACGACCTGTTTTTTTTGTTATATCTTTTTCTGTTTTATGTATGGTTTTTTGTTTTATTTTTGTATTTTTCTATATGTATCTACTACTTAAAGAGAATGTAAGGTTCTAATTTCATCTTTCTTCTCACCGCTCCTTTGTCTAACCTTTACTTTATGATAATCAATCAACTAAATTCACTTACATTCTAAATCAATTCCATTTTAATTTACTTAGCAAACTTCTGATCAAAATACAAGGTAATTCACGGGTAGAATTTGATGAACATTTATTTACACAATTGAATTATTATGAACATGTATATCATAATTTAACGTACTGGAATATTTCGTCCAACCTTCCTTGTATACGTCCAACTCTTTGCTTCTCCTCTTTGATTTTTTTCTCACATCCATTCTCCCTAAAATAAAATCAATTGTCTCATGTTTTATTAACTTAGCAAAATAAGTGCTTAACAATAAAATGGCGGGTAAATCATGACAATTGCATACAAACGCTTTCTAAGATTTTTAACGCATCAATAACGTGCAATCTCGGGATAATCTACTATAATGTTTAAACTCCTATTGCAACGCTCGGCAATTGTCTATTACTTTAAAATATTCTACCTCCTTTGATAGTCTTCAAAAACACATTTGAAAAATCTTGAACAAGTATTTGAAAAAATGTTGAATAAGTATTAAAAATTGGTGAAAGAGTATTTGAAAAAATATTGAATAAGTATTAAAAAATATTGAACCAGTATTTGAAAATATTGAAAAAGTATTGGAAAAATGTTGAGTAAGTACTAAAAACATTGAACAAATATTTGAAAAATGTTGAATAAGTAATAAAAAATAGTGAACAAGTATTTGAAAATATTGAAGAAGTATTTAAAAAAAGTTGAATGAGCATTTAAAATGTTGAACGAGTATTTGAGAAATGTTGAATAAGTATTAAAAATGTTGAAGAAGTATTTAAATCGTGGAATAAGTGTTTGAGAAATGTTCAATAACTATTAAAAAATGTTGAGTGAGTATTTGAGTAATGTTGAATAAGTGTTAAAATGTTGAACAACTATTTAAAGAATGTTGAATAAGCATTAGGACAATGTTAAATGTGTATACAAAAAATGTTGATCACTTACTAAAAAATTGTTTTTGACATACCAAAAAATGCAGAGTGAGAATGAAAACAGACATAAAGAAAAAATTAAAATGGAGAAGAAAACTCAAAGAAATAAAGAAAAGCAAAAAAACAAAGGAAAAAAGAAAATAAAACCCCGAGGAAACAAATGAAAAAAGAATGAAAAGGGTAAAAATGGAAAAGAAAAAAGAAAAGAAACAGAAGAAAACAAAAAGGAGGAAAAAACCGAAGAAAAGCGAATAAAACAGAAGAAAAACAAAAATACCTAGAAAAACCTATCAAGTACGTAGCGCCTTGGAGTTTGACATGAGATGCATGCTATCCTAGTGGCTAGCAATGTACGCTCGCAATTATGAGAGATCGAGGGATCGATCGACTCCAGCCGCTCCAACACTCTGCTTTTTCTTTCTCTTTTAGGTGTGAGTAATGGACCGGCCTGATTACCGCAACGCATGTCTCGCAGTAAGAGAGACAGTGGGCAGTCTCTCGCGTCAGGAAGCTCCAGCCTCCTTTTATTTTAGAAGAAACACTCTATAAAGGCATGTTGAATAAGTACTAAAAAATGTTGAACAAGAATTTGAAAAATATTGAACAAGTATTAAAAAAAGTTGAATAAGTATTTAAAAAATATTGAATAAGTATTAAAAAAATGTTGAACGTGTTTATGAAAATGTGGAACAAGTATTTGAGTAAGTATTAAAAAATTTGAAAAAGTATTCGAAAATATGTTGAATAAGTACTAAAAAATATTGAACGAGTATTTGACAGCTTCATTTGCCTCAGTTACAAAACTCACGTGCGAGACTTCGGTGCAGTGGATAGCATCGCTAGCTCTCTACAAGGAGACGCAGGACCGAACCCCGCTTCTCCCCATTCTCTTTACCTTTTCCATTTAGGGCTAATTTGGCTGTCCGCCTAGGTAGAGTTTCCCATGGCACAAGCGATCCATGGGAGAGATCGTCCCAGGTGGGAGAACGTACCTTCTGCTATTTGGACACCACAGGGAAGGAGAGAACGTACCTTCTGCTATTTGGACACCACAGGGAAGGAGCACGGTCGTCGCCCCCAGCGCCGTCACCTCTTTGTCGCCAAACCAGAGCGAGCGAGGGTTTCTTTCCCGATCTCGTGGCTACAGGAAATCGCTCCCAGGGAAGTTCCGTGGAAAGGGCCAGGTTCCCTCCCCCATCTGGACAACCAAATGGTCGGCCACTCCCTCGAGGTCAAAACAGCCCATTGTTTTCTTGGTAGGAAAGGGCCGGGATCCCCTCGGGATCCCTTGCATCCAAATTAGCCCTTAAGTGCGCGAACATGAGCCGGCCCAATTACTTAACGCCCTTCAGCGACAGTTCACCCACGGTTCGCTGAATGCGAGAAATAGTCGGCGCGTTCCGGCGAGGAGCTCCTAGTTGGCGCTCAGCGCCAGCTAAGAAAACTGGCGCTCATAGCCGCCGAATCGTGGGCCGGCCCATGTGG
This sequence comes from Aegilops bicornis, assembly GCA_021605145.1. Classification (NCBI taxonomy): domain Eukaryota; kingdom Viridiplantae; phylum Streptophyta; class Magnoliopsida; order Poales; family Poaceae; genus Aegilops; species Aegilops bicornis. The sequence goes on from CM038675.1 coordinate 777,469,829, forward strand.
CGACCACACCCAGTCGCCTAGTCAACCGTTGACTTTAGAAAAAAGATGAAAACTTAAAACGAAAAAATCATAAAAAAAGAAAAAAATTGAGATTTCAAAAAAGTTCACACATTTGGAAACCTTCATCCATTTTTTAAATCATCAAATTTGGAAAAAAGTTCACAAAAATTGAAAAAGTTCATCAAATTGGGAAAGAGTTCATCAATTTTGAAAGTAAGTTCACCGGATTTAGAAAAAGTTCATCAATTTTGAAAAACAGTTCATCAATTTTGAAAAAGAGTTCATCCATTTTTGAGAAAAATTTCGTCAAATTTGAAAAAAATATCAATTTTGAAAAACAGTTCATCGATTTTGAAAAAGAGTTCATCCATTTTGAAAAATAGTTCATGGATTGTGAAAAGAGTTCATCAATTTTGAAAAAGGGTTCATCAATTTAGAAAAAAAGTTCATCGATTTAGAAAAAAGTTCATCGATCTTGAAAAAGGGTTCATCAATTGTGAAAGATAGTTCACCGATTTTGAAAAATAGTTCTTTCAAATTAGCAAAAGAAATATAAAACCGTTCCGAAAAGAAGAAAAAAGAAAAAGAACAAAAAACATAACAAAACCGTTTCGAATAAAAAGGAAAAAAGAAATAGGAAAAAGGAATCGTTGTAAGAAGAAAAGGTGAAGAAGCGGTAGTTTGGGCAATTGATACGAGTTAGTGCGGTGGTTAGTGCATGAGGCGAACAACCATGAGGTCGCTGGATCAATTCCCATCCAAAGCGCGCCCTTTTTTGTCCTCACCACATGAAGGAAAGGAAAAAAGATGGACCAGGCCCAGTTAACGCGCCTGCAGGCGCCTGTTTCCGCACCACATGAAGGAAAGGAAAAAAGATGGACCAGGCCCAGTTAACGCGCCTGCAGGCGCCGGTTTGCGGAAACAGCTATAACCTGTAGCGCTAAATAGGAAATGCCTTCCGGCGAGGGGTGGGGACTTGTAACGGCTTCTGGGGCTCTTCTTTTGGGCTGCACCAAACAACCTTCTTTTGGGCCGACTCCATGGATTTGCTGCTTGGTGTTGGTGTTGGATTTCATGCCAAATTAGCTCAAACAGCTATAACTGGCGCCTACAGCGCTAAATAGGAAATGCCTTCTGGTGAGGGGTGGGGACTTGTAACGGCTTCTCGGGCTCTTCTTTTGGGCTGCACCAAACAACCTTCTTTTGGGTCGACTCCATGGATTTGCTGTTTGGTGGTGTTGGTGTTCGATTTCATGCCAAATTAGCTCCGTAGATCATGACAATGTGGAGAAAAAGGTACTTGTATCATGTTAACTATATGTATCATGGCAAATCTTCTTTGTCTCGCTAATTTTGAGAAGCCATGGTATTCACAAAATAGCTAAATATGTTAAGGATAGCACTTATTGTTAGTGTTTTGGCCGGTCAGGAATTAGAGATTAATCACAAATCGACCGACTAATTGATTTTATCAGTCGACTACTAATCGCGCATTTTCTTTTGCGCATCACAAGTTCTCAACACTAGAAAATGCTATATTCAACAGAAAAAACAAATTGACAGAAGTGTTACCTTGATTACTTATATCCTTGTACAATGACAAACAAAATAGGATAACAATACATATTACATAACAAGGTCCAAAAACACAAATAAACCTACTTCTTGCACACATAGTGCTAGGAATAGGCCCAATTGACGGTAGATTCCTGATATAAATCTGCACAACCGAAAAACGCTGATGATATGGCATAATCTTATCTTTCACCCCCCGAGTAGTGATAAATCGGTCGATAAATCGTTGAATCGGCCGATTTTTTGAATAGTGGTTATTGCCACTACAAATTTAGGAAAATGTATTTTGTAAATACAAATAAACCATGGCAAATCTTGTATATCTAAATAGCTATCCTCCACTAATCTATTTCTCTCAACATGCAAGTATGTCATCTCAATATGCAACTTGCACGGGATAAAAGGCCCACCTCAACATACAACTATGAATAGAAAAGGCCGACCTCTACATGCAAACATGCATCAGAATTTTCATTATGTCATGTTGTTTGCATCTAATAAAAGTTTACAACTATACTATAATCAAACACAATAAATCATATGCATTTTATGTTTTAATTCTCATATTATTAATCCAAATATCTATATTGCATAAAAACAAATCTTATCGAAATATGTCACCGAATAATCCTGCAACAATGTGCGGGGACAACTGAATCATGTTTTCAATGGTGTCTTAACTTCCATGTTATGATTTGCAATGGGAGATAGAGCAAGGATATTTGCAAGAATAATCAGCAAAGTGTGTCTCACTACTAGTTGAATACTTAGCAAAAGCAACTTGGTCACAATACCTCCAAGCATATACCAAACGAGCAAAAAGTCTAAATATAGCAGGTGAATACCTATATCTTGTGGCAAAAGGGAGAGAGCAGATATGCCGATAACTGATCACATTGCAGTGGAAGCAACCATAAACGTGTGATGCTGAATGAAGAAACTCATGAGCAATGTCGTCAATAGCATGACTAGGAAATAGGAACAACATGAAGAAAAACAAAGTGCATTTCTATTTTTACAAAAAAAAATCAAGAAGATCTTCTAACTATGACGATGTGCCTATGGTTGTGGGGCTCTAGTGTAAAGCGATATCGATGGAAGACATTTTCTATTTCCAAAAAGCAAAGTTTGTGATTTGATGAACTAATTTCAATTTAGTTTGTGCCAGACCACATCCAACACAAAAATGCAGGACACCATAGCCCAAGCGCTTGGCAGGTATCCAATACTCTTCGGTCAGACGGGATGGTGGAGACGAGTCTCCGGATCACCGATCTTCCCCAATGCACACATGCATTTTGTGTCCTTGCTCCTGCCGATCTTTATTACATTTTCCTCTCTAGTAGCAAAAAAGACTGTTTTTCCTCATATGGCACACACTAAGCGTTTGCTACACACTGCAATACAGACACATCTCACTGACCTGTATTGAGGTCTATGTTGCAGTAGTCTGATTTATGGTCAAAATGTTGTCAAGTCTACCCTGAAAAGACAACCTAATAGTCCACATTTGTATTCAGTTCCTTCTAAAATCTCATCTCATTAGCGAATAACATACCACTCACGACCCTTTTTTTTCTTGCGAAGACATACAACTCATGATCTAACAGCAAAGAAAGGTAAGCAGATATAAACCCCGTGCAAATAGGGATATATATAACAAGGCAGAGTGGTCATTAGCCACAACTCTCGTTACATCATCAACCCGGTAAGTGTGAAGGTAGTGAATGTGTGTAACTCATGGGGAAATGAGTAGCGATATCAAGCAATTGTTTAACAGGAAATGGTCCAAGCATGACCAAATTTATTCTACTAGTAGCAAGTATGGCCAAATGACTAGTTAACAATAGTGCAAGAAGAGCATGAAGGGATCTAAGTAGTTGATCTCACTACTTCTATAGACCCTGATATCCAGAACGTCAGATTTTTTAGGCATGGCAAAATAAACATTTTTCATGGTAAGTTGTGTTCGCTGAGGATTGCAAGTTTGGTTGGCGAGCATGCAAATCTCCCTCAGTTCATTTTTTACCAGGAAATTACTATGCTTGTGCCATTCTCACATCAATATAAATTGTAATGAAAAATGTTCGGTTTGCCATGTCTAAAAATCAGACGTCGAATTCTCGCCTTCCCGACTTCTATTTATCCGTCCTCTCCTGGCGCGACAGCTGATGTTAGTGGCAACTAACAGAGGCGGCGGTCAGCACCTTCCGCTCCTCCTCGTGCGTCCATGGCCCTCGGCGTCAGGAACATGCTTTCCCGATTGTCGTCAAAAGCAACGCAGGCGACGACGTCCTCTGCATCCGCGACCACAGGTTGCATCATCTTTTTGAAGAAAAGAAGGGCTTCCCCCTTCCGATTTCCATTAAGAGGAACCAAACATAACCACGAGCTACAAGCACCAATTCACTTACAGAAAGTAGCTAAAGATCTCACAGGTTGCATCCTCGTGATGCAACAACATGCGTGTTCTCCGCTCCTCCATGGTGCGGCGAGGCAACTCTCTCTGGCACACAACCCAGCAAATATTCGTCTCAACAGACTCCAGATCCCTCTTCCATGGGCGTATCCTCGCATGGTTCCGCTAGCCAGCGCCATGCCGCAAACCACCCTTGCCCTGGTTGAGATCCCACGGGCTGCCGTCGTAGCACCATCGCCGGGGAGAGAGAGGGTTCGATGGGGGAGGAAAAGAAAAGAAGAGGACGAGTGGGGAGAGGGGGGGCAATGATCGCGCGAAAAAAGCTTAGAACTGACGTCAATTCTATAGCATTTGGGTTATGTCTTCCTAGGAGGGAAGCTCCCTTCTTTACCTTCTTAATAAATTGACTTGATTGTCTTACTGATCAGTGATTAGTATTGATGGCCCTTGAGCTCGATTTGAAGGACCCACGAGGAAAGATCGCCTGTAGACTTTCTGGGGTCTGACAGAAAATGTAGTCAGATGACCTCTTTGGTCTTCAGGTTGGCTCAGCCAAGATCGGATTAACTTGATTTTGGAACTAGTTATGCGGGTACTTTTATTTTTTAATCATAGCCTGCAGCTTATCTGCTATACATGCTATGCTCATTGGTTGGTTCATCAGTTAGATTCATCCGGAAAACATCGCTTTGTTTTTCTTTCTTGCGGGTCCAAAAAAGAAAAAAAAAGGAAAACACCGCTTTGTTGGTTCTGAGTAGTCGTGTGTCATTTGGTTTGTTGGTATTGGTACAGAGTGACCTTTTACAACATAAATAATTCTTTTTTTGCGCAGAACACAAGTTATACTAAAATTGCGTCAGTTAATTTGGATAGGAGAGAGTAGTACGATCTGTACTATGTTGCAGTAGTCTGATTTATGGTCAAAATGTTGTCAAGTCTACCCTGAAAAGACAACCTAATAAGTCCACATTTGTATTCAGTTCCTTCTAAAATCTCATCTCATTAGCGAATAACATACCACTCACGACACTTTTTTTTTCTTGCGAAGACATACAACTCATGATCTAACAGCAAAGAAAGGTAAGCAGTGCGCATTGCTTTAGAATTTGTTCCGTGATTCAGTCGTTCCATCTCCGAGGAAATCTTCAGGCGAAACTCTGCCGATCGAGACTGGTGGCGATGGGTGGTGACCAACGGGCACCAGGCAGATATTATGGCTTTTCCTATTGTTTATTTTCTGGTTAGGTGCGCGACCCAAGAGAAAACGCGTCACTGGGAACGCAAAAGGGTTTGGGGCTGTCGGTATGGTGGTGGAGTTTGACGTCTCCACTCTCCACCTGCATCCTTCGCATTCTTGCATGTTGGTCCTACATGTGACCGAGTTAAACAGTCTCTAGGTTACTCCAAAAAAATGGTCTCTGGGTTCAGTTTATGTCATGGTAGCAACTTAAGTGTTTTTTTACAGGCAACTTAGCATGTCTCAAAGTTCAAAAAAAAACTTAGCATTTCTCATTTTTTATCTGAACGACGTTAGTTGTATTTTATTTTTATTTTTTGAGGAAGATGCCCTTGGGCGCGCTTTATTAAAATTCAAATGACAGTTACATCAAATAAAATGTCTGGAAGAATGATGCTTGGTGGATCGACATCCCAATCCACTTCTACATTCAAATCATAAGTACGTCGTCCCCGCAAAAAAAAAATCATAAGTACATCTAGCTAAATTATGTGCCGTCTGGTCTAGCTAAATTATGTTGTATTTTTTGTGTTACTATGGCTTGTCGGACTGTATGCACCTAGAAATTTAGTCATTGAATTAACCCAAAAATATGGTACCAAGATAACATAGGGTGACCCGATCTTCTCACCGATTGAGCTTGGATATATATGTACATCTAGTGCAATGTTGCAAATCTTCGGGCGACCCACTGCCAACACGACGAACTTGCAACATAACAGAAATTCACCCGACCACAATTTAGCGCCAACCACAACCGGTTTCACCAACCAATTCAACTGACGTAGTGTTTTCACGATTTAGATTTGATCTTTTCCCCCAATCCGAGGATAACATCATATAGGTTGGAAATCACACAGATTTAGCTTTCCAATGGATCCTTTTATTGTTTTACTTGAAGCGTGTATGCATATTTTGCAACCGTTTCAACTTCGGACCTTCTGGCGGTCAATCCGAATCCGAAAGGGGATATCTTGTGTTCCATCTTTGTTCTCCTTATTTGATGATGGCCTCTGTTGGGGATATAGCTACTAAGTGTAAACCGCCCAGGAGGGGCCGGTTCACCCTCAACTATATTGAAGCCCACAAGATCCAGAAGATGGCGCTTTACTATGAAGCTTAGAGGCCCGGAGCCCAAAGGCGGATTAGGGCCCGTAGTGGTAAACCGCCATAGTCATGTAACTTGTGTTGTAAGATAAGGAAAGGAGAGACCGAGCCAGACACTTGTATGAGTCGGTCTCGGGACTCTCAGAGACCGGCCGCAAGGCCAACCCATGTATATAAGGGGACGACCCGGCGGCGGTTCAGGGACAACAGACAACAGCTCGGGACTCAGGCAAGCGTATTTCGCTCCCTGGTCATCGAAACCCAATCAATCTCATCACAACTAGACGTAGGCTTTTACCTTCATCGAAGGGGCCGAACTAGTATAAACTCCCGTGTCCCTTGTCCGGTTTAACCCCTTCAAGCTAACCCTTTGCGATGGCTCCACGACTAAGTTCTTTCATGAGGACATCTGACGTGTTAATTCCACGACAGTTGGCGCCCACTGTGGGGCTATCGCACGATGGTGTCAAGTTCTTGAAGGGCTGCTCTGAAGGACTTAAGGGGTACGTGATCGGCCGGATGACCAAAAGTCGTCGCGGCAAGCTCTACATCGACGACGAAGGATGGGGCCCCGAGGCCGGCTCGATCGAGTACGGGTACCGGGTCCCTTCGCGGAATTCATGTCTTCATCGGCAAGATCAGCGAACCGACCTCGAGCCGACATCTGCACCGACCTCGCCGAGACGGCTCAGCGGCGAGTCCAGGCCGGGTTAAGCCCGCCATGAAGCGTCGCGTCAGAGGATGTGTTCATGGGATCGGATCTGAACCGGTGTCTGAAGGCGAGATGGCCGTATACTCCGACGGCGAGTCATCCACTGGCGAAACTGAGTCCTTGTACCAGGTTCATAGTGGTGTGTTCGAAGGATATTCCGATGGCAACAGTATTCCGGACCTTCTTGAACCGCCAAGCCGGGTTGCTGTTTAGATGGCCGGAACACAGCCCACGTTGCAGTCTTCATCCACCGCAGCGACGAACACCGGATCAGCAGCCGCGGCAGGAGTCCCGGTGCGCCGTCCGTCGCAAATCCTCTCCGATTTAATGGACGCCTGGGCGACCTTGTTGACCGCAACAGTCACCCCGGAGACTCGGGATCAGCACAATGCGGACGTTGCGAAACTGAAGGACCAAATAGCACAGGCTAAGGAGGACCTGGCAGCTGAGGATGTTAGGATGGCTGAAGAGCGGGCCGCTTTGGATGCTCAATCACAGCGGGTACAGGCTCAGAATTACCAGCTCATGCTGGATCGGACCGCGTCAGAGGATGTAATGCGAAGGAAGTACCGGTCACGTCTGCCACCGGTGTACGAAGGGTTAAATCTCTTTCAGACGCCAGGAGCTGAGCCGAGCAATCCGGTAGCTGCAGACCGGACGGAGGCGCCTAGGACAGTTCCAGATCAATTACGGATAGCGGAGCCACCCCGACGAACAGATAACCCGCCGCAATACATATCTACACCACCGGGTCACTTCTCGAGCCCTCTGGACAACATGATTGCCGCAGCTTCATGCCTGGCGGCCATTCCGATGGAAGGTGATTCAATAGCAGCAGTTGAGACACGGCGGGTGAGAGATCTTCTCCAAACCGCCGTGGTACAACAGCAGGCTTATTCATATAGTCGGGATAGAATTCATTCAACACCTCGTCCGAGCCCAAGTTATAGCAGGCGTATGGATGAACCAAAGGTGTCTAGCAGCTGACATCGTAATGCTCAAGATGTGGTGGATCATGGCGAGGCACGAAGGGATGCCGCTTTGGGCCGTTATCAACCCGCCTGTGTTCAGCCAGCAGCGTCAGTTGAACGAGGCACCGGTCTTGCCTTCAGCTCCTGGGGAGTGCCGTGCCTTATTCCGGCTCTCCGTAATGTGCGTTTGCCCAAAGATTTCAAGGGTCCACACAAAGTGCCTAACTACACGGCGGATCAGCCACCTGAGGCGTGGGTCGAGAGTTATGAGATGGCAATGGAGATGCTAGATGTAGATGAAGCAGCTTGTGCAAAGTACTTCACAATGATGTTGGAGGGAACAGCCCGTACTTGGTTGAAAAATCTGCCAGCCAATTCCATCGAGTCATGGGATCAGTTGAAAGCACGGTTTATAGCCAATTTCAAAGACACGTGCAAGCAGCCCATGTCCATTGTGGATCTGGATGCTTGTGTTCAAGGAGAGAACGAGTCCACAACTCATTGGGTGCGCTGGGTTTCAGAAGTTTTACACTCGTCCGACCGGATTAACGCTGGTCAAGCGATTATCACACTGGAGCGCAATTGCCAGTTTAAGTCGCTGAAGATGAAGTTGGGACGGCTCAAACGCCACTGCAGCGACATGGGAACCCTCATGGTAGCCTTGGTAAAGTATGCCGATTCTGATAATACCAAGGATCCCGATTCTGATAATGAGAAACCGGAGAAGGGAAAGAAGAATGGCGGTGTGAAGGGACAACAGCACAACCAAGGAGGCCATGGGAACAATGGTAAGCGTAAAGCGGATTCAGATTTTGTAGCTAACACTAATGTGCAGCGCCGAAAAGGTAAACCGCCCCAGCGCGGTGGGGCGATGAATCTGGAGTGTTTGTTGAATCAGCCCTGCCCGAAGCATGGGACCAAGGAGGCTCCTGCAACGCATCTCTGGAAGGATTGTCATATTATGAAGGAGTTCAAGAACTCTGATCTTTGTCGGTATGATCAGGGTCCGTCGGGCGGTTCAGGTCCAGGTTTCCATGGTGGCGGCGGCTCAAACTCTGGGTTTCAGGGTAATTATGGCAACCAGAGCAACCAGGGTGGAAATAACCAGCAGAATAATCAAGGGAATCAGCAGCAGTTGGGTTACCAGAGTCACCCAAAGCAGTTGAATGGTGGGCAGTATCACGTGTTCACCACTAGTCTATGCAAGCGTGATCAGAAGCTTCACAAGAGGCGATCAATCTTTGTTGAACCGCCGTTCCACGTTATCTGCGGTGGTCGGAACAGCCTATTGTGTGGAGTAGGGAGGATCATCCGCCCGGTTGACAATCCGGGTCAACTAGCTCGTGGTGGCACCTCGGTGGGAGGTTACAAGTTCACCAAAGTACTCATGGATGGAGGAAGCGGTATCAATATTACGTATTATGAGACATTCCGTCGCATGGGGTTGACAGGTAAGAATCTTAAACCGTCCAACATTGTCTTTCATGGTGTGGTACCAGGTAAATCGGCGTATCCTGTAGGTAAGATCGCTTTGGAAGTTGTGTTTGGTGATGAGCATGACTCTAGGTCTGAGATATTGACCTTTGAGGTAGTAACAATCCAGAGCCCGTATCATGCGCTGTTTGGGCGGCCGGCTTATGCAAAATTCATGGCAAGGCCTTGTTATATCTATTTGCAGCTCAAGATGCCGGGTCATAAAGGGACTATCACGGTTCATGGAAGTTGAAAAATCGCGTTGGATTGTGAGGAGGGTGATGCGGCTTATGCTGAGGCGGTTTGTGCTACAGAAGAGCTAAAGTTTTATAAGGAGAACATTGATCCGACAGATATGACCCCTCTGAAGAAGCCCACCACTGAGCATGACCCAACTCTGCATTTCAAACCGGCTGACGAGACTAAGCTTGTTGACTTTGTACCTGGCGATTCGTCCAAGCAGTTCAGCATCAGCACTAATTTGGATCCAAAATAGGAAAGAGCGCTCATCGAGTTCATCCGTGAGAACCGGGACATTTTTGCATGGAAGCCTTCTGACATGCCAGGTGTACCGAGGGAACTCTATCAGCACACTCTTAATATTGATCCGAAGTTTAAACCAGTCAAGCAATTTCTTCGTCGCTTTAATGAAGAAAGACGCAAGGCAATTGGTGAAGAGGTAGCCCGGCTGTTGGCTGCTGGTTTTATCGTCGAAGTGTTTCATCCTGAATGGTTGGCTAATCCGGTGCTGGTTCTTAAGAAAAACGGCACTTGGCGATGTGTGTGTGGATTACACGGACTTGAATAAGGCTTGCCCGGCTGATCCCTTTGCTCTCCCACGTATTGATCAGATCATTGATGCGACGGCGGGTTGTGAGCGCCTGAGTTTTTTGGATGCTTATTCAGGATATCATCAGATCAAGATGGCAGTTAAGGACCAGGAGAAGACATCCTTCATCACTCCTTTTGGAGCCTTCTGCTATGTTTCTATGCCCTTTGGGCTCAAGAGTGCTCAGGCAACTTATCAGCGTTGTGTGCAAAATTGTCTTCACACGCAGATCGGGCGTAATGTTCATGCTTATGTGGATGACATTGTGGTCAAATCCAGGAGGAAGGAAACACTAATCGATGACCTTAAGGAGACATTTGACAATCTTCGGGTGTACAGGATGATGCTTAATCCGGATAGATGTGTTTTTGGTGTTCCGGCAGGCAAGCTTCTCGGGTTTTTGGTATCCAACAGGGGCATTGAGGCCAACCCAAAAAAAATTAAGGCAATCACATCCCTGGCTAAACCAAAGTGTATCAATGATGTTCAACGTCTCGCAGGTCGGATTGCAGCCCTTAGCCGGTTTATCAGTCGTTTGGAAGAAAAGGCAATTCCTTTGTATCAGATGTTGAAAAAGACGGATGATTTCGTCTGGAGTGACGCAGCTAATGCGGCCTTTGAGGAGCTAAAGCGGCAGTTGGTTGAACCGCCGGTTCTTGCAGCCCCAGTTGTTCATGAGCCTTTACTGTTATACGTGGTTGCCAATGCCCGAGCGATCAGTGTGGCAATTGTGGTTGAGCATAAAGAAGCTAGGAAGGAATATCCAGTTCAACGACCTGTATACTACATCAGCGAAGTCCTGATCGAGTCAAAACAACGCTATCCACATTGGCAGAAGTTGGTGTACGGGGTTTTTATGGCCAGTCGAAAACTCAAGCAATATTTTCAAGGCCATCCTGTCACAGTGGTTAGTTCTGCTCCTTTGGGCGATATAATTCAAAACAGGGAAGCAACTGGCCGGGTTGCAAAGTGGGCAATCGATCTTGGACCATATGGTTTATAGTATGTACCTCGAACAACCATCAAGTCTCAGGCTCTTGTGGATTTTATCAATGACTGGACCGAGCTGCAAGCACCGGAAGATAAACCGGATAATACGTCTTTGGACCATTCATTTTGATGGATCCAGCAGGTTGGAAGGCTCGGGCTGGAGTTGTTCTTACTTCCCTCGAGGATAAAATTTGCTATGTCCTCCGCTTGATGTTTCCTTGTACTAACAATGCGGTGAGTCTGAAGCTTTACTCCATGGTCTCCGTGTGGCCAAAGAGATGAACTTAAGTCGAGTTCGTTGTTTCGGAGACTCTGATCTGGTGGCTCAGCAAGTTTCTGGTACTTGGGATTCTAAGGATCCACTCATGGCAGCTTACAGGCGTGAGGTAGATATTGTGGCAGGACATTTCAAAGGGTATCAGGTTGAGCAAATCGATCGGCGCAAAAACGAAGCAGCAAACGCTTTGAGCCGGCTTGGATCTCAGCGTAAACCGGTACCTCCTAACACCTTTTTAGATATCTTGCATAACCCGTCTGTTAAGGTGCCTACAGAAGAAGATTTGGCTATTCCGGATCCGGAGGCTCAGTTGGTGGCTGCTTTACATGTTATACCGGATTGGACGGTTCCATATCTGGCGTATATGAGCCGGGGCGAGTTACCAAATGATAAAGTCCTGGCTCGACAGATAGTCCGGCGGTCCAAGCCAATGGTTATTCACAATGGCGAGTTACACCGTTGTAGCGTTTCAGGCGTATTTCAGCGTTGTGTTTCTCCGGAAGAAGGCCAAGAGATCCTACGGGAAATTCATGAAGGGGATTGTGGTCATCATGCCGGTTCAAAGTCCCTGGTTGCAAAAGCTTTCCGTCATGGGTTTTACTGGTTGACAGCTCATGCTGATGCGGAGGATCTAGTAAAGCGATGTGATGTTTGCCAAAAAATTTCACGCAGAGCTCATATTCTGGTGCAGGAACTACGGATGATTCCCATTACTTGGCCTTTTGCTACTTGGGGGCTTGATATGGTGGGACCCTTTAAACGTTCCCAGGATAAGAAGACCCACCTGTTGGTAGCAGTTGATAAATTCACCAAGTGGGTTGAAGCGAAGCCTGTTAGCAAGTGTGATGCAGCTACGGCGGTTCAATTCCTCAAAAAGATTATCTTCCGTTTTGGTTTCCACACAGTATCATCACGGATAATGGTACCAACCTTTCCAAAGGTGAGATGGAGGATTGCCGAGAGAGCACATCCGGCTTGACCTAGCATCCGTGGCACACCCTCAATCCAACGGTCAGCGGAGCGAGCTAATCAAGAAATTTTAAAGGGTCTTAAACCTCGGCTCATGATTCCCTTGCAGCGACGCCGGGTTGTTGGGTGGAAGAATTACCTTACGTGTTGTGGAGTATCAACACCACCCCAATCGATCAACAGGTTACACGCCTTTCTTTATGGTATACGGGCGAGGCGGTTCTCCCAAGTGATATCGTCATGACTCGCCCGGTGGCTAATTATGTTGAAGCGGACAACGAGCAAGCTCGCCAAGAGGCATTGGACCTGTTAGATGAAAAACGGGATATGGCTCTGGCTCGATCGGCGGTTTATCAACAAGATCTACGGCGTTATCACAGCCGCCGGGTTAGGACAAGAACCTTTCAAGAAGGTGACTTGGTGCTACGGCTCATCCAGGATCAGACCGACATGCACAAATTATCCCCGCCTTGGGAAGGACCCTTTGTGGTCAGCAAGAATCTGCACAACGGATCATACTACCTCATTGACGTTCGAGACAACTCACGCAACTCTGAGGAGGAGACCCGGCGGCCATGGAACATATCTCTCCTCCGGCCTTATTACACTTGAGCCATAGGCTCCTCTTATGTATATATATTTTTTTGACTGTGAGCTGTGGGGTAAAACCCCCACAGCATATCAAAACTTTATTAAAGCCAGACAACCGTTACAACAACATGATTACAAGAGGTAACCGAAAGGAGAGGAGAAAAACAAAATAAAATAAAGAAAAGGTTAAAACTTAAGGTGGCAAGAAAGAAATCCACTTGAGTAATTCATCCTTGTATCCAGATTTGATTCGATGCTGCATCAGAGTAATGTCATGCCTGAAAGCTCCTCTCCATTTGTTGAAACTTGCCCTCTCACCTCTGAACACTTTGGCATTTCTGATGATCCAGATATTCCGGCAGTAATAAATACTACTTCATTGAAAAAGGGCTTATGAAAACTTCTCCTTGCACGGATGACTAGGTCGAGACATTGAAGTTCCACCGACCAATCAATGCGCAAATAATTCCAAACTCGACCTTTGAAATTGCGGTTGAAGAATAAATGGTCTCTGGTTTCTCTCACCTGAAGGGGGCATAGCCTACAAGTAACACCATCATCCATGTGCCAGTGCCTTCTATCAACCATATCTTTAGTGTTTAGTCTATCCATGATGAGCATCCATGCAAAAACCTTGATCTTGATAGTGCAAGAGGATTTCCAGATCCAGCACAGCAAGTGGTTGAATGTTTCATTCCGAAAAATATGACCATAGAACATCTTAGGTTTGTAAACCTTTGAAGAGCCTTGCCAGAACCATAGATCCTTACAAGCGTCATCTCTTGTATGGGAGATCAACATATTTCTTATCAAGTTTAACTCATCAAAAGCTTGAGCGCATAAAGGTAGGTGAAAGTGTTGGTACAAGTCGATTGAATTGAAGATGTCACGAGCAAATCCATGGATCCTTGGCAAAAGAGAATAATCTTGGGAATCTAGACTGCAAGCTAGAAACTTCATTGCCAAGATTCCAGTTATCAGACCAAAAGAGGGCAGTGTCCCCAGCATTGACCTGCACCCAGGAGCAGTCCCTAAAATTCTGCAAGACCTTGCAAATATCCTTCCACCAAAAAGAGCCACAAGAAGTTGTTCCCTGGGGCATGCCATCATGATAATAAGAGTCCCAAATTGAGGACACCCAAGGTAGGTCTTTCCTGTTGAGAAAGTTACTAGCATGCTTGAGAAGCAAAGCCACGTTTTGAACACCTGTGTTCAAAATACCAAGACCACCCTTGTTTTTTGGTCTACAAATCAAATCCCAAGCAGCAAGAGACGGAGCAGGCTCCTCCCTATTTTTTCTCCACAGACATTGCCTTTGAATTCTTTCCAACTGTTTGAGGATTCCAGCAGGAACAGCCAGGCTGCCCATAAACAAGATTGGCATGGAAGACAAGGCAGAATTTAAGAACTGCAGTCTTTCACCTTGATTAAGGAAGGAGGAGCTGGCAGTCATTCTCCTCTCCATACAATCCACAAGAGGCATAAAGTCCACCATCTTGGCCTTGTAGTACCCAGGCAGACCAAGGTAAGTAAAAGGCATCTTTCCAATTTGGCATCCAAAAGCGTAAGCAAGCTCTACCATGACTGCATTTTCAACATTTATAGGAATGATAAAAGATTTATGGTAGTTGATATCAAGACCTGTGGACCGAGAGAACACCATCAAGATATCCTTCGATGCTTAGAAGTTGTTGCTGTCGTGAGGAGGATGATCGAGTATCATCAAGATATTGAATGATAGGGTAGTCTTGATCATGGCAGGGGAATAGGTAGCTTTAGGATCCCCTTGCTGAACATATCATTAATCACCGCTTTGTAGAAGATCGTGACTATCACAAAGAGGAGAGGAGAAACAGGTCCCCTGTCTAACTCCTTTTGCAAATAAACTTCCTCCCAGGCACACCATTCAAGAGGACAGAAGAAGTACCAGTGGCCAGTAGCTGCTTCATCCATAGGATCCACTTTTCATTAAAACCTTTGTGCCTTAGGATTTGGAAGATAGATTCATGCTCAACAGAGTCAAAAGCCTTCTCAAAGTCCAATTTGAGGATCACAATTGGCCTCCTTGGTGATGGCATTGATGCGAGATACTCAAAGGTCCAACCAAGGCAGTCCTGAATTGTTCTGCTCTTAATGAAACCATACTGATTATTATGAATGCATTTCATAATTATCCTCTGAAACCTATTGGCAGCCATCTTAGAAAGGAACTTCAGACCCATGCTTGTGAGAGAAATAGGCCTATAATCCCCCACTTCCTCCGGTGATAGTTTCTTGGGAATCAGAGTAATGAAGGAACTATTAATGTTGTCCAAAGATCGCAGTCCCCTCATGAAAAGCATGAGACAGATCATAGAAATCAGATGAAATGATGTGCCAGCACCTCTTGAAGAATAGACCATTAAAACCATCAGGTCCAGGTGCTTTATCCACATGCATGTGCTTGACCACATCATCCATTTCCTCTTTTTCAAAAGGTTTAGTAAGCATATCCAGGCCATCCACTGGAATTATAAGAGATGCTAAATCAAAACCCATTGCAATCCCTCTAGAAGTGCCCATTCTGTTCTTGAAACAGCTCCAAATAATTCCAGCCATTTGATCATGGTCAGAGACCACAGAGCCATCAGGTAATTTAAGACTAGCAATTGAATTTCTCCTGTGCCTCTCAGTGTCCATGGCATGAAAAAACTTGGTGTTCTCACCCCAACCTTAATATACCCGATAGTGCATCTCTTTTTCCAAAGACATGCAGTGCAGGGTGCAAAAGCTTTTCCAAATGGATCTTCACAAATTTCCTGAAATTGAACTCACAATACGAACAAGGGCCTCCATTCCTCCAACTCATCTAAAAGGAAGACCACATGATTACACTTGCTAATCAACAACTTTAACTTGGAAACATTCATTTGCCATCTCTTAAGGCACAATCTTAGATGCTTAAACTTGTCAGCAATCTTAGCAGAAATGTGAGTCTTCCTAGATGGGGTTAGCCAAGATGATTCCACACAATCCATAAAGCCCTCTAGTTCCAACCAATAGTTTTCAAAACTAAAGAGATTTGATTTAGGTATGGTTGTCTTGATTGATACTAAACAAGGGATATGGTCAGAGGCAGTCCCGGCCGAGGCAAAACTTCAGTCATTGGATAGTCGGAGATCCAGGTCATCGAGGTGAAGAACCAGCCTAACTGCTCCGTAAGAGGGGTGTCCTGCATATTGGACCAAGTGTATGATCTACCTTTAATTGGCAATTCAAGAAGTCCCAAATGTCCAATAACCTCATTGAAGATGAACATATCATTTATGTCCCCACCAGGTAAGTTTCTATTGTCCACTGACCTAAGGAAATTAAAGTCACCAAGCAATAACCAGTGCTCATCAATAGGGATACAGAGATTATATAGCAAGTTTATAAAATTGTCCCTAGCTTCCCCCTGACAAGGACCATATACAACAACCAAGGTCCAACTTTCATTATTCTGCCTGGAGGTAAACTTAATCACAACAGCAAATTGCTGAACTTCAATTAGATTTCCAATAAAAACATTTGAATTCCAAACCACAAGAATACCACCAGAGGCCCCTATTGAAGGGGAGCAAGCAAAAGAGTCAAA
Source organism: Aegilops bicornis (assembly GCA_021605145.1). Lineage (NCBI taxonomy): Eukaryota > Viridiplantae > Streptophyta > Magnoliopsida > Poales > Poaceae > Aegilops > Aegilops bicornis. The sequence goes on from CM038675.1 coordinate 777,486,595, forward strand.
TCTCTTAGGGCAGAAACTTTTGATTGATCTGGAATCGAAAGATGAGCATTTAGTTTCTTGCAAGGTGCTATAGAGCATTGACATTCCTCAATTTTTCGTCGACATTTCATTGCCTAGCTTGAGTTCAAACCTCTAACATTCCAACACAACACATTCCAGTTTCTACATGAATTACTCATTAAAACATATACTAGGCAGCATAACCCATATGACACACAATGTCACATGTCCAAAATAACAGAACAAAGTCTGACCCACCACACAGACATAAGAGAGTTCATGACATAACTGGCATACATAAAGCATAAAAGTGGCAAACTTAGGGGCCTGCCACACCCAAAAGTCCAGAAGCAGGCTAAACATCAGGATCGACGGAGGCAGAAGCAAGTGGGTCCACCATAAGCGCATCCACCGAGAGGAGAGCGGCATCAATTTCCAACTCTCTCCCAATTTCACAAGCAGCATAATCCAGTCGCCAGGGGGATTTCTTCAGAAGCCTGCTCGTCAGACTCATGGGCCGTGAAGGGCTTCGCTCTGGGCTTCTTCTTCTTGGGTTGTATAGCAAGCTCATGGAAAACGGGCTTGAAACCATCCCGCTTGACAGAACTCCTAGTGCAACGTCTGACGGCAGTTTCAACAATTGGTGTTGGCGCCAAAGGTTGTCGTGGCCTTCTCGCAGTCACCACGGACACAGGAGGAACCGCCTGATCAAGTGCAGAATCAACAAACAGAGCTCTAGCGACCGGTCTGGCCACTCCCTGGTCCTTCCAAGTGAGACGAGGCAAATCCAGATCAGAGAAAGCGAAATCCCAGCTTCGCTTAGACAAAACAACAGGCGACAGAGGCTGCATTGAAAGCGGCTTGGGGACAGAAAACACCATAGGAGCTTGCAACAGACTTTCAAAGGATCTTCTCCAAATCATGTCAGGAGGTAGAGGAGGCCCATAAGGCACAACAGGCATAACAAATTCCTCCCTAATCACAGGAGGCTGATAGACCACAATGGCCCAATGATCAGGAGCAAACTCCTCATTGAATGGAGGAGGAACAGGGGCCTCAGGCTGCTCATCATCAAGAACTACAACAGGTGGCACATGGGCATCAGCAGAAGAGCTTGGCTGTGCAGATAAATCGACGACCATAGACTCCTGGTCCTGCACAGGAGCAGGGGCTACATTGTCATCCCGCCTCCCCGTTAGCATCGGCTATCTCATTGACCACAGTCTTTGGTGGCACAAGATTCCATCCCAAAGCAGAAAAGGTGTAAGTTAAAAGGGGCATCTCAGGGAATGGAACACCAGGCACCGGGTGTGGATTGCCATTGATGGGCATCCAATCCTCATCTTGAGGCATCTGCTCGGCAAAATTTGCCCCCAAGATATATAAGGGAGCAGTCCAAGAAACTCGTGCACCTCCATAGGGTGCAAAATCCATAAACACCACATCACGTGGCACCAGAATGTCTTCAGGGAAGGAGGCAAACACCAGAGACCTGACCAAGTAAGGATCCTCGTTAACCCAATGATGAAACTTGCGAAAGTGTTGACAAAGAGCCTCGATACACTCAGACATTGCGAAGATCCAAAGGAAGGCCCAGGAACATGAGAAGGCCCTGACGGAAACCCTGAACGCCGCGGAAATTTTCTCCCTCGTCATGTTTCATAAAGCGCACAAAGCGATCATTGCCCAGTGGCTGCGGCGGGAGCTGCCGCAGATGGAAACGGACAACAGCATCACGAAGCTCAAAAAGCCCCACAGAGCGAATCCATGGCTGAGCCGATCTGACTAAAACTCCATGCTCATGCAACCACTAAACTACAACCTCTCTAGCAGCACCTATCTCATCTGGCTGGGGGATAGGCATTACCTCAGCAAGCATAAACTCCTCATGGCGACGCACAATTGGGGTATCTTGCGTAAGCGAAAGGTTCTTGAAGGCGATCTTCACCACCGTCGATGACATGGTGGCCAGCGAGGGACGTAAAGTCGAGGATCCAGATGAAAGTTCGCCATCGGAACCGAGGGCTCGGCCTCAACGACGGCGAGTGCAACGGGCGGAGGAGGGGTTTCAGCGGCGAGGCGAGAGGAGTCTTGGGGCTGTGGGCTGATGGAACTGGACGAGGGAGTTAATGCGGAAGAGGAAGGGAGGTCCAAGTTTGGTAAAAGCGTTGTCAGAGAGATATTCTCGCAGCGCGCCTCGGAAGTCGTAGCGTTAGTGGATTTGGGTTTCCAAACAAGCCCCAAAACCTGTGCAAATTTGTTGCAATCCTTAGGATGTGACCCGTCCTAAGGCAGGAGATGCACCACAACTTGACGTGCAAGAGGCATAAAGTGTCCCTTCCTCAAACACTTTTGACACGTGAGAACCTCATCAACCATAGTAGAAATTAAATCCTCAAAATCATCACTGGCTTGCTGAGAAGAAGGAATATCTAAATTATCCGCAGAAGAAGCCGGGCCAGCCCTGTCAGACCCAACGGAGAGCAGCCCATGGCCCGTGGCACGTGTTGGCACGTCCACATTCAAAGAACCCGAATTCCTGCCCGAGATAGTCGGCGAGCGACCAGATAACGGCAGGAGATCTTGAACCATACCAAACAAGATAGATGGCCTCGTCGACGTCCACCGAAGGTTCACCGGCGGTGCGGGGTGGATGACAACTCTCTCCTGTGGCGGGATAGAATAACCATCGTCTTCAGTAGTTTGAATACAATTTTCCGTAGCCGGATACCGATAACCTCGACAAGCATTATAATTTTGAAAGACCGCAAATGATAATTTCTTGCCAACAAGAAGCCCCCAAGTAACGTGATGAGCTGTGCTCATTGGGTGCCTATGTTTGAGTTGTGCATAGCATCCAGACTCTCTTTGGCCCCTTGGGTGTGAAGCTCCCAAGCTTTGTGGCTTGATAGCCGGTTTAACAGGTAGTACTCCGCTTTGTCAGCTGAAGCCTCCATGTAACTCAAAGGATATTTGAGAAAAAATAGCAGAGGCCCCGCTCAAAGGATACTTGGGGGCTTCTTGTGTCAAATACCAAGGAGTTTGAATGGACCCTTGTAGCTGGGTATCGACCCATGTCTTGGAAGCCTGGTATATTTACCTAAAACCCCGGGTTAACCTGCCTTCATCAAGTAAGACACTCCTATCCAGGTCATCCTGGCACGACCCTCCGAACGTTTGACAGTTACTCTCATTGAGACCCTGAACTTGTCAAAGTTCAAACGGTGATTGGTCAGTTGGAGGTCCATCTTAAAAGGCTTTGTTAAATGGTTCAACTCAGCGGCCTGGCAGCCCACAAAAAAGCCTCGAATTTGGGCCTAGCAGCCCTCAAAAAGCCTTGACTACACGGTTTTATTTGCGTGTTGCTGAATTTTATGTTAAACCGATTTTCTTGGCCTGGTAAGTTATTTTATTAGCCCAGTTTTCTTTCCTAGCGTTGACTACCAGTCATCAGCTTTGATCATCTGGTGTGTATCATCACCCGGTATGACTTATTATACAACGTCAGTACATGATGGGGTTGTACAGAGAACTTCAGATTTGGGTTTTCACCCTTACTACAATCAAAGTTAACCAGCCAACTAAACATGGATATTGCATCACAGGTATGCATAATTTCATATTTTTACGGTTTAATTATCAATCAGCCCTTTTTCTTGGGCATTGTGACCCGTCCGGCGGTAAACCGCCAGGACCCTGTTTTCTTTTTATGCACACACAGGAGTTGCATATTATGATGGCACCATATTTGAACCAAACTTGGCATTGACATGGCGGATCACAAAAAGTATCTCCTTTTGCATGATGGCAGCAGATCAAAATAAGTTTTGCTATCCTATTACAAGGCATTAAGAGGCCCAAAATATGGAATTGTTTCACAATGGACAGTTTCTGATGTATCAACCGACTTGATGGATTAAGCTTCATCGTCGGGTTGATGTGAAGTAGATGGGTCATCTGGCATCGGTTCAGCCTCCTCTTCCCCATCCAATGGCTGGAAGTCATTGGTGGTCCAGTCAATCCGGGTTAAAGCCTGAAAGACAACCTCTTCATTTATAAGCTCAGCCGGATCAACGTCAGGGGCGTAAGTGTGCTTACGGATTGGTGGAACCAAGTTCTGCACTTCAGGAATAACAGCTTCAACCGGTTTGTTGTTTGCGTCGTAGAAAGATCGGTGAACCGTCAGGTTAGCCTCTTCTGCCAACTGACTCGCCAGAGGACGCATCTCCCTTGTTACCTGTTTGAGGGCGTCGTTGTCAAATACTTCACCGTTTTCACATGCCTTTGGGGAAGCCCTTGGCTATATCGGTGGGTCAAGATCAGCTATCCATGCCTTGGCTCGAGTCGGTGCTAGTAAAGCGCCACCGGCAGCGGATCGCTTCAACTCTTCTATCTGCGCTGGCGTCATGGATAGCCGGTCCAACGTGTCCTTGATCAGTGTTGGAGCCGCATTATCATACGAAGTGGCGCAGATAACCCGTTGTACGCCGGTATATAACTGTTCAATCAATGTATACGCGGCCTTGAGTTTCTTCCGTACATCAGAACCCAGATGAGCAATGCGCCTGCCTATAGCGGTTCAAGAAGTTCATGTTAAACCGGAGAAAATTTCAAAGCGGAATATTCATAAAGAATTGGTAAATAGTGCTTACCAAATATTGCAGAGGTCATGGCATGGACTTGGCGCTTTAATCCAGTAAGCTCTTCCGTCACCGGTTTAAGAGCTGATTCAGCGTTTTCCGCCCGCTTTAGCAATCCAGCCTTTTCAAAGATCGCATGATTGGCCTGTTCAGACTTGTACCATTCCTTGAGCTGCTCCATGGTGGTTAAGGCGGTTTTCAATTCATCCTTGGCCTTGGTGGTTTCTGCTTGTTGGGATTTCGGATTTTCTTGCAGGTCAGCAATCTGTGAGACTTGTTGGTTTATCTCACTCTGCAGTAGTAAGAGAGCATGTTAATATCTTTGCCAAAAGTCCCAAGCATCTAACCAGTTATATACTTGGCACTTGGGGGCTAATGCGGATCATTTTTATGCTGATTATTGAAGTCCCAAGGATTAATACAAGTTTTAATCATGGCACTTGGGGGCTAATGTGTGTTTGATCAGAAATACAATAGGAAATCTCATAAAGTACGGTATGGAATATACAAAGTCCCGGTTTGACTTTCTAAAGACAAACCGGCCCTTGGGGGCTACAATGCAATGAAGGTACAGGGCAAAGAGCAACACTGTTTACCTTATGGCGCTCCTTCATCAGCTTTACTAAACCGGCTTCATAATCACGGCTTGTGTAAAGCCGGTTCAAGAGGCCGGAGTGAAGCTCTTGAGCAGAAAGGTCGACATAAGCTAACCAATCAGTTTTCTCCTTCCCCTTGCTCATAGCAGCAAATTCATCCTTGGCAGTGTGCTTTGATAGAATAACCGGATTACCGAGGCGATATCGCATGATGCAGTAACAACAACGTCGTCATCTTTGGCCGGACTGGATGAATTGACATTTCTCACAGGGCTTGGCGCTTTAGTAGCAGGGCTTGGCGGATCAACAGTTGAGCCCCGTTGTTCCACTGTTGGACTTGGAGGAGCAGAAGGATGTGAAGTATCAGCTTCTACATTCGGTTCAACTTCTGGCGGGTTAGCATCAGCATCTTGCTCTTTCCCAGTAGAGCTATCTATAGCAGCTTGTGGTCTTTGCCATGATGCTCTGGAGTCTTCTCCGGATCAACATCAACAATAGGGTCGCTGGTCTTGGCTTTCTTACTTAATCGAGCCTTGGCACTACAACATCAAAGGTTAGAACATGGTAAACCGACAAATAAAAGAAACAAATTAAGGGTAATATACTTACCCAAATGACGAGTTTGAGAGGAGGCGGTGAGTGGTTGATGAACCGCCAGACGAGTTGGAAGAAGCACAGTAATTCGGTCGACGGATTGAGAGGGCATCGGAAGAAACCTTTCAAAGGATAACGCTTTTCAGGAGAACAAGTCACCTCTGGACGACATTTCCGGGTTGGCGTATCAGCTAAACCGGAAGATGTGATTTGTTGACCGCTATGCCGGGTTGTGCGACATTCTTCAACTTGCTGTGTCTCCAAAGAAAATTTTGGATCCAAATGAGCAAGAGGGTGAGATTGTTTTACTTTCCGGACTGTGCGGCGAATTCTTTGAACCAGTACAATATCTGAGTCGAAAGAAAGAAGAATTACCTCAACATGTTCTGCACGGCTGGCCTCAGCATCATCCTGAGAATAGTAATTGTCAATAAAATGGATGAAAAAGGAACCAAGTGAGTCAAGTTCTACCTCAACGTCGGATTCTTCCTCTTCTGGCGGATCAGAAGACTCGGCGGTTTTCTTCTTGCCAGCTTTCTTGGTGGCCTTGGTCTTTACACGAGGAGCCCGGGCCGGTTTAGTCCTTTTCCAAAAGGAGTTGTTAGCCTGAAATTAAGACAAGGAAAGGTTAGTATACAGTCAATACGGAAGCAAATCAGTAAAGTATTGAGATGAACTTTACCGCTGGCGGTTTATTGGAGACGTAAAAGCCAACCCGGTTTGGCTACATGTAGAGATCGGTTCATCAAGCATCTTCTTCATCGATTCGGTAACTTCAAGCTCGGTTATTACTATGTCGTGATATCGTTGAGGGTCTTTGACATCACCAGTATATTCATGCATCAATCCGGGGCGGCGGCTTAAAGGTAAAATGGCCCAAGAAACCCAGCAGCGGACAAGATCAATGCCAGTTAAACCGTTGGCCATCAGAGCCCGGAGCTTGGTGAGTTGAGGTGCAAAATTCTTCCGTTCTGCGGCGGTCAAGCGTAAAGGTAATGGGTGGCCGTTGCTAAGCCGGTGAGGCGATAACCGGCAAAGGATTTTCTCCATCGAGGCAGTGTTCCGGCAGTAAAACCAAGTTTGATTCCAATCTTTGGGATGGCTGTGATGTTTTGCATGAGGGAAGTCAGCTTCCTTCCTTTTCTGAATTGAAACGCCACCAAGCTCTGTGTTGGGACCATCTGAGAATTCCGTACAGCGGTTCAAATGAAAGAAGTCCCGAAATAGCTCTACAGTTGGCTCCTCTTGAAGATAGACTTCGCAGAATACTTGGAAGTTGCATATATTGGACACGAAATTGGACCAATATCTTGTGGATGGAGTTGGAAGCTTGCGAGGACATCCGGAAAAAATTTGATCCGGCGGACTGAATCCCGATCTAAGTGTTGCATAAAACAATCACCTCTCCTTCTTGAGGTTCGGTGGACATTCGATTCGGAACACGCCGATGGAGAATACTTTTGAGGCTAAAACACGGTGGTGACATAACCGATTGATTTGTGTTTACGTGATCCGGGGCCGGAACCCAATTGCAAGCATAGAATTGTTTCGTCATTCCGGAAGGGGGAACTGAAAGGAAAAAACAAGTGCCGGTTTAAGAATTTACGGTTTAAAGTGAGCAATTCAGTTTTAAACCGGAGAAAAATATTGTGTAAGGTTCAATTGGCGGTTTAAGAGAGGGCTAATGATATATGGCGGATTGGCTATCAAAAGTTAAACCGCCCAGAGGCAGAAGGGCCAAGATTCATAATTTTTACTAAGTGTTGATATATGGCGGATTGGCTATCAAAAGTTAAACCGCCCAGAGGCAGAAGGGCCAAGATTTATAATTTTTACTAAGTGTTGCAAAAACAAGTTTCACAGTATGACAGTGTAATTTCAGATCTACCGTGGATAACTGAAGAAAAAGGTTCTGAGCCCTACAATGGTGCTAAAGAGGAACAAAGACGAACCAAGCGGAGTTTATTCAAAAGCAGTAAGATGCTACAGTACGGTGAACTAACGGAATAGATCTAGTTGCAGTTCAAACCTATCAAGCACATCTATATACCCTTAGTACAAAGAACTAGAAGGAGGAACACGGAAGAACTGATGAACAGCGGCGGACATGGATGAACTTGATTTTTTTTAATGAAGATCTAGGGTTACGAAACGTGAACTTACCAGGGCCACTCGGCGGCGGAGGAGCGCGGCAAGGTCTCTGGAGCAAACAGGTTGATGCAGCGACCTTGGTCGGTGCAGATCCGAAGAAGCGACGGGGGCGGCGGCGCGGAGGTCCTTCGGGTCGCGAGGAGGAAGACGAGAAGAAACGGGAGAAAAATGGAAAGACCCGTCAGGCTTATTTATAATAAGGCAGAGGATAAGTAATGATAGCGAGAATCAAGGAGACAAAGGCGGCAAGTGGCGTAGCTGTCGCCTCGATTTCCGGGATGACATTAAATGAAGGGAATCTTTTTATCCGTTTTTTACAGAGATGACGTCATGATGATCTGTTGGAGGATGACATCACGACGGTTTAACAAGATTTATAAAAGGGAAGATATCATGGCGGTTTATGAGAAGTGAAGGAAGATATCTACAGGATTTTTCTAAGTGTTGAAGATTGACATGAACAGGTTCAAATCAATCTGGGGCCTAATGTTGGGGATATAGCTACTAAGTGTAAACCGCCCAGGAGGGGCCGGTTCACCCTCAACTATATTGAAGCCCACAAGATCCAGAAGATGGCGCTTTACTATGAAGCTTAGAAGCCCGGAGCCCAAAGGCGGATTAGGGCCCGTAGTGGTAAACCGCCATAGTCATGTAACTTGTGTTGTAAGATAAGGAAAGGAGAGACCGAGCCAGACACTTGTATGAGTCGGTCTCGGGACTCAGAGACCGCCAAGGCGTCAACCCATGTATATAAGGGGACGACCCGGCGGCGGTTCGAGGACAACAGAGACAATGACTCGGGACTCGAGCAAGCGTATTTCGCTCCTGGTCATCGAAACCCAATCAATCTCATCACAACTAGGCGTGAGGCTTTTACCTTCATCGAAGGGGCCGAACTAGTATAAACTCCCGTGTCCCTTGTCCGGTTTAACCCCTTCAAGCTAACCCGTTGCGATGGCTCCACGACTAAGTCTTTTCATGAGGACATCTGACGTGTTAATTCCACGACAGTCTCCTCTGCCGCAAACCTAACCATACAAAGATACAAGGGTCTAGACCGTACAAAGTCTTCAACATTTAAGTTGTCAAGCTCGGTCAAGAGAGGATTCACTTGTTAATTGGCTGCGGCGGTTGCTGTTTTGGTGCGCTGGTCATACAAGGACTTAGCACGACGAGTTCCCACCTGTCTACTACACTAAGTTTTGCTCGGCTCCAGCTAGGGAGGTCGATGACGGCAGCTAGGTGGTCTACAAATCTGTATTTTTATCATGATTGAAGATGAATAGATACAAAGGTTTTTTGAAAAAAAATTGGTATGGTTTCGCACTGAAGCATGAAAACGTTGGCCTTATGTGAGAATCTGACTGACCGACGGGGTGTAAACTCACAAATTCCCCGAATTAAAAACGCAAAGAAAGTGAAGAAAAGGCGGCGATTTCTATCCCCTCGCTCTCTCCCCCTTCCGACAGCAAGTGCGAGCTACTGAGCTCTGCTCCTCCCGTCGCGCGCGCGGCCGCCGCCGCCCTCCCTGATCCGAGAGCCAGAGAAGCCGGTAAGCCCCCTCCCCTCGCCCGATCGTCCCACCCGGCTCGCGAGCTAGGGCTCCGCGCCGTCGATCGCCGCGCGCAGCCGACCTCCGCAGCTCCGCTTGTTCGTTTTAATTATTATTTTTTCTTAGGAGGGAAGCTCTCTTCTTTACCCTCCTGATCGACTTGATTGTTTCGTGTGGTGTCCTCTTCCTGATTATTCTTATGATCTTTGAGCTCGATTTGAAGAACCCTTGAGGAAAGATCGCCTGTGTAGACTGTAGCTGGTGCTGGGCTCTGACAGAAAATGTAGAAAAATGACCTCTTTGGTCTTCATGTTGACTCATCCAAGATCCGGTTCCGGTCAACTAGTTATTTACCCAGGTGAACTTGTTGGATAGTGTTTTTAATCCTAGTCTGACAGGAGGGATTTAGCCTGTAGCTTATCTGCTGCTACGCGATGTGCTTACTGGTTGGTTCATAGTCTGTTCGACTCCTGCGACCACCTTGAGTGTTTCAGTTCACCCACTGATGACTGCTGTGATCACCTTCAGTGTTGCTTTGGTCTTATGAAAGTATAGCATAATTCTTCAGTTTGGGATTAGGGAGAAAAGAGGCACTGGGATCTGGAGGTGTCTGAAATTCTCACTCATGTGAGGCAGAGGAATTACAGTGAGCAGATGCACACTTTTCTGTACTGCTGTGTTGTTGGCTCCTTATCCAGTCCCATTATTGCTAGTCGCTCTCATGTGCCATTTGGCTTGTTGGAATTGGTGCACAGTGTCCGGAAGAATCCCATGTGTGGGTATTAAGAGCCGAGACAAGGACTGACTAAATGGAGTAATTAAAACATTCTCCGGATATCTCCCTACTGGGTGGTTAAGATCTGCATATGCATCTCATAGGGTACGCTGTTAAGAACTTAGGAATTTGTGTGTTCCGACATCACTCTCCCCGTAAGGTTTGATGTATTTCCTAGTACAATCAGGCAAACATTAAAATGCTATTATGCCAGTAAAAGTGATCTTGTTGGTTGCAAAAAGTTGTTATGGAACATTTCATCTGCTGTTTCTTTCTGTGTTTCAATGCTTGCTCCCTGTTTCTTGCAGTAACTTTCTGTCTTTGAAGCCCATTGGAGGTCCAAGATCTTGTCGATGTTCGTCTGGAGATAGCATGTCATGTCTGAACAACAGGATCATGTTAGTAAAAGCTCTAGCTCTAGCATCAGCACCAGCACTCAGGAAAGCGAGGAGGAAGTGTCCGTAACTATAGGCAGCCTCCTCGCTCAAGCAAGGAACGACAAAGGACATAGCCTTGGGAGGCGCCTCTTACATTTGGGTTCAGTTCCGGTAATCAAGAGTCGATCAACATTTGTTACTACTTTTTAATCTTTTAGTGCTATTTGCTTCCTGAGCTTTACCTCTAGCTGAGTCATAATTACTTTGATGAACTGTCTCTGAAGTCTGAACTGAACATAATTTGTTGGTGTAGTGCTCAATAGTAGCTAACATGCATTACAATTCTGAATTGCGCATTGCAAAATCAAATAATGAGTCTTTTGCAATCTTTTATGACAAAATTACTAACACCCTGTTTTGCGGCAGCACCGTCCTCGAGTTAATGGAGAGATTCCTAATGTTGATAATGCAACCTTGGATCATGAAAGATTGTTGGAAAGGTAAAGATCATATCTTCCCTTCCCTCCACTTGAATGCGGACATCATTTTGTAGGATTAATATTGTAGCATATATGTGCTGTTGCACCTTCTTCTGAAGTTGCATCTTTTGCATGTAAAGTTCATTTAGCATCACCTTTTATTTGACAGGCTGGGGACTTATGGTTTGGCCGAGTTTCAGATAGAGGGAGATGGGAATTGTCAGGTTTGCTTACAAGTTTACCCCCCAAAAAATGTTAAAAGTGCATGAGGCTTAATAATAATCACTATTCCATTTCTTGAATATAACATGTTAATAAACCTATTGTTGCTTTCAGTATGTTCTCATGTTTTTTAACCCCATCAATTACCTGTTGTTATAGTTTCGAGCTTTGGCAGACCAGATTTTTCGCAATCCTGAATATCACAAACAAGTGAGGAAGGCAGTCATGAAGCAGGTAGTCTGTTTGCCTCAACCAATGGACATTCTGTAGTAATCTAAATAAATATATTGATCGCATTGCAGACTTGATCATATAATTTCATTGATATGCAACTATGCTGAAGCCTGTCCCTGCTTTTTAGCTAAAGGAATTCAGAAAACGCTATGAAGGCTATGTACCAATGGAATATAAGGTGTACTTGAAGAAAATGAAAAGGTAGCATAGATTGTGCTGCTTAAATAATTATATTCACGCTGACAGAGAACACCATACTGGGATTTCAAGCATATTCATAGCTTCATATATATGTCCTGCAGATCTGGGGAATGGGGGGATCATTTGACCTTACAAGCGGCTGCAGACCGGGTAACATGGCACTTCTAGTTTCAAGATGCTTCAATAGTTTCTGAATTCTGGAGCAAAACCTTGTAACTGCAGCATTTTTGCATAACTGTTCTTGATGTTTCTAACATTCTTACTATAGCTCAAAGCCAAATTAATATAGCATTTCCTGTCTAAGATGCCCGAAATTCTGTTACCATTAACATCTGTTCGTACTCTATTATTGAATCTTATAAAAAGAAGTTTAGTGATCAATCAGGTTTCTGTCTATATTAATGCTTCTCTTGGCACTATCATGTTCTGGTCAAGTCATCAGCACTCGTTATCATTGCATTAGCATGCGTCATTTATTCATGTTTATTATTTGCCTGACTCCTTCCTCCTGTTGTATCTCTACTTGCTCACAGTTTGGTGCCAAAATTTGCTTGCTGACATCATTTAGAGACACCTGCTTAATTGAGATAGTCCCCAGGGACCTGACTCCCACAAGAGGTGAGAGCCGAGATGCTCTGACTCTCACATATATATTTAGCTCCAATGCAAATCATGTATCTCAGCAGTATCTCGTGTGATCCTGTTAGTCATGCATTCTAGAGAGATTTGCCTTTCCACAACAGCACATGTAGATTTTGCTGGAAATATGCTAACTAATGCTTCAATGCCACATGTTTCAGAGCTTTGGCTGAGCTTCTGGTGTGAAGTACACTACAATTCCTTATATGCGACTGACGGTGAGCCCTTTTTTTTTCTTTTCTTTTTTTGCTTAGACCTGGTGATCTGATGAAGTGGTAATATGCATGTTTACAAACCATTAAATTTTTTAACAATCCCTTCCAGTTACGCCTATTTCTGTATTATTCAGTCGGCGGTCAGTTCTAACTTTTAAGGCTGTTGTGTACATCGCAGATCTCCTGACTCGCAAAACTAAGAAGAAGCATTGGTTGTTCTAGGGCGGTACCGACTTCCGAGGGAGAGGAGCTTCTCTTTGCTGCAGCTGTTCTTCTCCCTTGAGCTTAGCAGGGTCTGCAACACTTTACTAGCGCTTACTACTACTCTGGCCACCATTGTAAAATCCAGGTTGAGACTGTTTTAGCATGCAGGAATTTTACGGGAACACATCCGCAAAAATATCGAAACGTGGCCCGGGTTTGTGTAGGATTGTGAGGCAATGTACAGTAAACTTCAATGTGGTACTCCCTCCGTCCGGAAATACTTGTCATCAAGATGAATAAAAGAGGATGTATCTAGATGTATTTTAGTTCTAGATACACCCCTTTTTATCCATTTTGATGACAAGTATTTCCGGACGGAGGGAGTATTTAGCAAGGAAAAAGCACACGGAATGCAGCTCCACGAGCCTTATGTTCCACAGGGCAACTGTGTTTCCTTCTTCTTTTTTTCTTTGCGGTGTTATCAGTTAGTGATCATTAATTTGTTGGTCAATAATCTTTCCACGCCGTAACAAATAGACTTGAAGCATGTCTGGTTGTGGAGTGTCAAATCTTTCACTGTTTTATGCTGGCGCTGAAAAAATGATATACTCCCCCGTCCCAAAATAAACAAGTGTCGTGGCTTTAGTTCAAATTTGGAGGGAGTATATTTTTTTTTCAAAACTGAAAAGAAACAACAGAATGTGATTAATAATCGGTATCATGCTTCTAAATGACAATGCACCATCAAGTCTACTGTTTTCTTTTTTCCTTTCTCATTTGCCTTTTTTCCCCTAGCACATTACCAATGGCCTTCGTCGATGCAATAATTTCCTTCGAATTAGAAATCTTAAGAACCTGCCTGAACATTTCCTCATTTTTATAGCGAATTGGTTCAAAAATTCTGACGTGGTAACGTGTTCGCTGGCTTTTATCTTATAGCGAATTAGTTTAAAAATCTGACGTGGCTCCGACCCTGCACCAAGATTTGTGCAAACTAATCCAATGGAAGAGAGCGCGTTCGCTGGGATTGCCCCCACCGAACGGTCGCCAGTTAGCAATTAAAAAAAACTGAATCCGAATTTGAATATCTAGCGGATTAACCTGCACGTGGCTGCCCGAGACGCACCGTCTCCGCATCGAATTTGATCGACGGCAGCACGGGCCTATATAATACGCACGACGGCGATCAGGTGAGGCGTGCCACGCGACGAACGGGCAACAAACCGGGATCGATCCGCGCATACACTCATGGCGACGACGACGCCGCCGTCGCTGCCGTGCGCCGTCTTCGACGACGGCACCATGCAGCTGCTGCGGACACCGTCGACGACGAGGAGCACCAAGCGCGCGCGGAGCCATGGCGCGCCGTCGACGACGCTACCGGACGACGCCCTCCTGGAAATCTTCGCCCGGCTGCCCGCCAAGTCGGTCGGCCGCCTGCGCTGCGTGTCGCGCTCGTGGGCCGCCACGCTCAAGTCGGCCCCCTTCGTGGACCTCCACCTCCGCGAGGCCAACCGGCGTCAGCAGCCGACCCCCAAGCTCTTCTTCACCACGGCACACCCGGACAACAGATGGCAACACGACGAGGTCCTCACCAAGCCCTGCCATGGCCTCGTCCTGATCCGCGGCCTGCCCTACCACCGCCACTTCGTCTGCAACCCGAGCACCGGCGCGCTCCTGCCCCTCCCCGACAGCCACATGTCCCGGCGGCGCAACGGCGAGTCCTACGGCCTCGGCTACAGCCCGGCCACCAAGGAGCACAAGGTGGTGCGGCTCTTCTCCTCCTTCCGCTCCACCCCCTGCTGCGAGGTCTTCTCGCTCGGCGTGTCGGCGCACTGGAGAGCGGTAGCTCGGCGGTCTCCCTCCTCGCGCGCCGCCGTGCGAGATGACCCGGCCGTGTTGTGCGACGGCCGACGGGTACCTGCACTTCCTCCATGTACGACGAAAACATTGCAGCAGCATCGTCACCTTCGACGTCGGCGACGAGACCTTCGGTTCGCTGAGCACGCCTCCGTCGGTGGAAGACGACGACAGTCCGCCCGAGCTGGCGGTGCTGGGCGGACGCCTGTGCCTTTGCGTCTTCCATGATCAGCGTCGACCTCCCACTCGCAGCGACGCCGATCCTTACTGCATCTGGCGGCTGGCCTGCCGAGAGTCCGAGCAGTGGGAGAAGCTCTACCGCGTTCTGCACCCACAGACCCTCAGGCCCGAGCTCGACCTGCTGCGGGTACACTGGGTCTATCCCCTCGAAACCTATCTCGCGGGCAACGGGCAGAAGAAGATCATGTTCGCCACGGAGGAGGGCGTGCTGGCGTTCGACCTCGACGGCAGCGGCGTCCCGGTCCCGGAGGTGCTGGTCTCGCCGACGGAGCTCGTCTCCGCCCGCGACGACGACGAAGAAGCCACGATCACCCGCGGCACCGTGGGGTTGCTGGAGGAGAGCCTCGTGCCCGTGGGCCGGACGAGCGAGGAGGTGATCTTCTCGTCACCGTGGAGGAAGGCGTGGTCGGACGTCCTCAAGTGGATGCCGGCGCAGTCGGTCGCCGCCCTGACGTGCGTGTGCCGAGAGTGGCGCGCGGTGGCCGAGACCGACCGGTTCGTCCGGACGCACGCGCTCCACGCGAACCTCAAGTGGAGCCCGCGGGTCATGGTCGTCCAGGCCCAGCCCTACACCCACGTGCTCGAGTTCTACCCGCTGGAGCTCTGCGAGAGTTTGCAGGTGCGGTACGACGTCGCCGACATGGCGCCGCCGTTCCTGTTCGACCACCACGTGTGGAGGACGGTGTGCTCCACGCCCTGCCACGGCCTCGTCCTCGTCAGCTACACGCGGCAGGCCGGCTCAGGCTCAGGCATTGTCGATTTCATTTGCAACCCTAGCATGGAGTACAGCAGGCTTATAACAACGGATATGTTGGACGACGACGACGACGACGACTCTCCCCGTCATTCTGCAGCTGGCACGATGGGGCTGGGGTACGATTCGCGGACGAACAAGCACGTGCTAGCGCGCCTCGTCGTCGTCCGTCCTGACAAGAGTCGTCGACATCACCAGCCGGCGGTGGTCAAGTGCCACGTCCAGCTCGTAGGCGCCACGACGTGGATCCCGATCAGCCCTCCGGCAAGGCCGCCGGCGGTCGACATGCAGCCCGCCTACGCCGACGGCAAGCTCTACTGGATGGTAGACGACGACGACGACGACAATGGTTCAAGGTGCGAGCTGCTGGCGCTCGACGTCGGCGCGCGGGAGTTCGAGGTGCTGCCAGGGCCCCCGTGCGGGCGCGGCCGGATCACGACCGTCGTCGAGCTCCAAGGTAGCGTGTGCGTCCTGTGCTCGGACACGGGCGCCAACGCCATCGACGTCTGGAAGCGGCTGGATGGCGGTTCTTGGTCGGCATGGCCGCGCCGTATCGAGCTCGGGGAGTTCCGGCGGATGTACCCGTCGGAGGAGACTACGGTGTTGGCCGTTGACCCCAAGGACGGGAGGGTGCTTCTCAGCACGGGGAGGGCGTTGGGATACTACGACCCCGAGGCACGGGCGGTGCAGACCGTCTACTCTGTTGGAGAACACCTGCAGGACATGAGGTTTGCTCCGGCGCTCTGCCATGAAAGCTTGATCCGTCCACGAACATATTAGGCAAAACTATCTACGCATATGCCGGAGGACTGTGTAAGCAAATAGGAATGGAGATCAAATATTGAAATATACTCTCTCCATTCCATGATATAAGACGTTTTGCATTTTAAATTTGAACTGCAAAAAAACATCTTATATAGAGAGAGGTACTCCCTCCATAAACTAATATTAGTTTAGTTTATAGAGGGAGTAGTATTGATGTCTCTGCTCCATTTCGAACCTTCTAATCAGGCTCTGCCGAAAGTTGAAGTTCACAGCTAAATCTCTTCAAACTTGGAGAGAAATGATTTTCTAGTGGAACCGGTTTATGGTTAGCTAGTGTTGTAATTTTCTACTTCTATGCCTTTCATGTAAGACTGTTTGTATTGTAATTTCACAAACTTGAAATACATTTTCTGAACACTAATGTTGCGAGACTTGATTGAGGTTTTTATGTTATTCTGTTGCCATATATATTAAATGACACTTGGATTAGGTGGAATGTTTTCTTTTGGAGTGTGCACACCCTCTATTTTGTTCCTAGCTAGATTCGTCACTGGGGAGAAGGCATGTCTCTCCTATATGCCTATGGAAGAGAATTTGTAGCTCTCGGGTGCTCCGCTCTTTATATGAATATTGAATTAGAAAAAAACAGTTTTCTTTTAAAAAAAACTAAATTTTTGGGATATCAAACTTGGGTGCCCAATCTATTCCCATGTGAAGTTTCGTGAAAAATTGACATTCGTGATATCCTCGGTAAAAAAAGTAAAAAAATCCTATGTATAGAAAAATTGTTTGGATGGATAGTAGGTCTGACTGTATTTTATTCGCCATGGATGACATTTCTTAATGAAAATAAACATGTGAGTAGAATGAGCACCCATGTTTGATATCCCCCAAAATTCCAGTTTTTCTAGATATCCTGGTATTTTATACCGGGGGCATCCAGGAGCTCCTGTGTATTTTTCCGTAGCCTATGCTCTATTCTTTTATGGTTTTTTCGCGATCGATATAATTTGTAAAATAGCTCATGCTTTTATCAAAGGGGTCCTGATTCTAGTTTCACTCCGAGCCCCCCAAAATCTCATGACCTGGGTAATTTCAGAAAGTAAAAAGAAAAGGAAAAGGAAAAGGGAATATGTAAAGGAAAAGAAAAAGAGAAATTGTCTACAAATACAATGCAACCTGTGCAGTAACAACAAAAGCATTTGCAGGCTGTGGATATCGGACATAAGCAAAGAATAAAGCCACCGTATGGTCACCGGCCTTTCTTTAAAAACTAAAGCATGTGTTTCCCGCCAAAGAGAGAGAGAGAGAGAGAGAGAGAGAGAGAGAGAGAGAGAGAGAGAGAGAGAGAGAGAGAGAGAGAGAGAGAGAGACTAAAAGCTTGCAAATAACATGGCCAGAACCGAGACACATGCAGATGCAATGGCACAAAAGCAAAAGGGGTCTTGTCCAGTCGTCAAGTACTCCCCAAGCTTAGCACCAGAGTATTTTTTGTCCTCGCTAGTCACTACCCTCACGTAGAGAAGGTTAGAAGAAAACATTCCAGCGGGGAGGTGCAAATATTGGTTTATTCGGTGGCAACATTCAGGTAAATCCCTTGTTCTTCTTCTGAAAATAAGGGGGAAAAGTCCGAGTAGAGTTTAGAAGCTTTTGTAATTCGTTGGTGAGGCGTTGACGACCTGAACTATCTAACAATAATTCATTGGTTAGCAGTACACCGACCCTATTTTTGCAGTACCACATAGAATGGTTGAGACAAAAACGTTCTTATCACAGAGATTATCTCTTACAATAGAAAACAAAACAATTTTCTCCATTGTACGTAAGATATGTCTTTTTTTATCACAAATTATGTTAGTCATGACATATTTTCTTTACAAAGGGGGTTGTTCATAACATGTTTCATGTGCATGCTAGCATTAAGTGTAAGAGATGATACTAAGAGATAATGTATCATATAAAATGTTTTCTCATCTTAACCTACCAACCAATGTATATACCATAATATTGATCTTGTTTGTTTACTTCTTGTTTTGTACTCATGTTCAGACACACAATGTCTAGTTGCACCGTCGATGCAACTATGGACTTCTCTAGGGTCATGGGACAACAAATGTTGCGAGTGAATGCTCTCATGATGGTTAATGCCATCCTGATGGGAGTCATGGTCGGCATAGGCGCCTATGGACATCGGTACCGCCACCAACCATTGACCCGTTTCCTCTTCCTTGGTGCCACCATATTGTTCTTACCTATCGTATCCTACATTGTATCCATCACCAGTAACCAGTATATCGTCGATGTTCCATCTTCTGGTGGTATCATAGTGACAGGGAAATGTGATCTCAGCATTCACCCCGCCCTGGTCTTAGTATGTACTGCTTTTGTTCAAATTGTTGGTATCAATACCACTGCAATAGTTGCTGCTGATGCTAGAGAAGGTCGAAGCATTGCACCCCCTGCAGTGCTACTTGTGCAAGCAATATGGACTACCTACCTTGGAGTTGACATCATGATAGGTCCAAGTCCATATCCACTGCCCCTAAAACATGTCTTCACTTTGCCACTTTTTGCCATTTTTTCACCGTTTGCTCTTATCTTCGCCAAAATATTCTTGAAGTATTATGCCTGGTACAATGCTAGACAATCATTTGAGTTTGGAAGAAATCCTCGCCTTATTGTTGGATACATGGAGCAAATACCAGATAGAATCCATCATGTTGAGGTAGCCAGTGAGCATATACCACCCCTGCTTATCGCCTCAAGGGAGGACACTATGTTGGTAGAGAAGCAGCCTCATGGTTATCGGATGTGCAATAGAGGTGATAGGACAAAGATAAACAATAAAGGCAATCTAGCGACCATCGACAAAGTTTGGGAGTTGGATGGCATGCTTCTCAAGTCAACAACGCAACTCAAAGATCTATGTTTTTCATTTGCATTGTTCAAGATGCTACGGTGTCGCTTTGCAAAATATACTGTCATTGAAGTTGGATTCATGAAGGCTCGCAACTTTCTATGGCATGTGTTGCTTGAGGATAGTGATGATGAAAGGATATTCAATGTGATTCCGTCTGAGCTTTCTTTTCTTCATGATTATTATTATTCATCCCATCCGATATCATACTCCAAGAATTGGCTTCCCTTCTTGAGCATATTTATTTCACTCTTAAGCATTGGTTACTGCTTACTTGGCACAATTCTTTTGCTGACGAAATATCTGCCCACTAATGGAGTTGGATGGCAAATAAGGTGTCGATTGAGCTGCGAGCCAAGTCATGATGAAATTAGTGATTTCATACCTTATGGAAATTTGTTGTTTGATATACTGCCATTGCTTTTGCTTGATGCATTAGTCGTGCTTGCTGAGGTGAGGGACATTGCATCCTACATTTGCTCTGACTGGACTAAAGTATCCTTACTATGCCGCTATGTTTTTTGGCGTGAATATCCTACATTACCCAAATGGATTGGCCTATTGTTGCAGTGCAGATGCAAGCTAGTGGATCCTTGGCAGGATAAAATGAACCAATGCTCAATCCTAGTGCTCCATTTGAGAAAAACTCCAATGGATCTTCTTGGGCGTCTCATTCATCTGCCTGAGCAAAAGAAGAATGTCAAGGTACCTAGGGAAGTGAAGGCTGCCATTGTCAACACACTAAGAAGCTCCGGGGGAGACCTTAGAAACGGCATGATATCTTTGCAACAACTAGGCATTCAAGTTGGGGAGAACTTCCTCCAGGCATGCAACGCCAAGGGTACATCTGATGCTTTGCTTGCTTGGCACATCGCTACGAATATCTTTGAGGTAAGGTACCCACACTCTTCTGGCCATGCGAGTGTCGCCACCCACTTGTCACGTTATTGCGCCTACCTGGTGGCATTTTCGCCCGAGCTGCTTCCTGATGATGACGCATGGAGCAAGGACATGTACAAGGCCACCAAGAAAGATGCCGAACGTGTCCTCTCCGACCGCGTTGCCATGCCAACGACCGAGCTGGAACATCATCAGTTGGTCGAGCTATTGAGTACAGGGTCCAAGCATGATGTGCTCAAGGACGGTGCAAAGCTCGGTGAGCAACTGGTGGAGTTGATGGAAGCAGAGGAGGTGGGGTGGAAGGCTCTGACTGGATTTTGGTGCAAGACGATGGTGTACATCGCTCCATCAGATAATCTCGACGCGCATGCAGAGGCAATCGCTCGGGGCGGCGAGTTGCTAACACTCATGTGGGCATTGCTAACCAATTTAGGGGTTGTCAGTAGGCTTGAGGCCAACACCACTACTACTACCATCTATGATGCTTCTGATATTGTTTAAACACTTGGGGCAGTGTGTGTTATTTTCAGTTTTATCGAGTTAGCTTGGTGCTGCATTCCTTTCAATGTTGTCTTACAGTGATTGATGAATTTGCCATTGTATTGTAATGATAAACATCTTGTTTAGACTCTTTGAATCGCCAATTTTCATTTACATATTTCATATTATCATTTTATTTTGCACAATCTCTCTTACTTTTGCCTACTTTTGTTAATTTATTCGGCTAGCCAACGTTGAGTTCTAACTTGTTTTCGACAAAGGAGTTCTAACTTGTTGAAGATCATCAATTCTAGTTTATAAAACAAGCTCTCGCTGCTACAGATCTCCTATCTAGCAAAGCCAAGACAAGCGCCTACTTAGTCTTCTCTATCTTCCAAATATAATTTTGATGATATGTATGTGTAATTTTGATGACTGCAACAATCCCTCCTCCCTTAAACTTAAAAAAATCTAGTACGTACAACATAGAGGCACTTAGACCTATCAAAATTCAGAAGCGCATAGATATGAATAAGCGAGCTGTCGACCCGTTGTCCTAGGATGAGATTACAACCTTTACATCTATCTTCTTGAGGCTCCACTTTTATGATCTAGACCTAATGTCTGTCCCCTCCTAGTTCTATTCGGAGCCTACGGCTCGTAGACTTGTTTTATTTGGTTTGAAAGACTTAAGTTGTGTGTGGATACTGTCTGGTGGCTTTATTAATTTAAAGCCGGACGTTTCTAGCGTCTTCGTTCCAAAAAAAAAAAATGAGATTACAACCTTCATAGCTTTGAGTAGATGATGATATGGTCTGGTCTCATCGACTCAGTATATTTCAATCCGCCTCAAGGAGCTAGTGAATATAATAATAAGAAAACAAAAGAATGACATTAACCGCATTATTAGCAATCAACAATTCTCCATGCCGGGCGGTAGTGCTTCCGTCTTCCCCTCAGGAAAACGGATTACCGGATACTCCGAATAGTTTCGAACAATACGTCTAACCAAAAGACGTATTCCCCGTGAACCCCAACAAAGTGACCCTGACTTGCCCCCGTGCCATGGTGGTCGTTACTTCGGTGGCAACTGGCAAGTGAGGAGACGAGCAAGGCAGCCTCCAAACCCCTCTACACGCCCCGTCCAGTTCTCCGGCGAGCCCCGGCCGCCGCGGAGGAGGAGGGGAGACCCTCGCGGGGCGCGGCTCGGCGGGCGGCGGCGGCGACGGAGGAAAATGGTGGTGGTGGATGCGGCGGAGTTCGGGGCGGAGGGGTTCGACCCGAAGCGGTGGATCAACGCGGCGCTGGACGCGCGGCACCCGTCGGAGCCGCTCGACCGCTTCCTCGCCGACGCCGAGGAGCGGCTCCGCGCCGCGGCCGACGACGCCGGGGCGGCCCTCGAGCGGGACAGCGCCGACGCGCTCCGCCGCGTCCCGCTCGCCTGCCGCGACGCGCTCAGGCTCCGCGACGACGCCCTCGCGCTGCGCTCCCACCTCGCCTCCGTCCTCCAGTCCCTCTCCCAGGCAGGTGCCCCCCCACCCCTCTGTCGTCTCCGGTCGGATCTGGATCTCACGCGCGTTCGCGCCCAGCATGTATGTATTGTCGCGAAATCTAGGCTCGTTTGGATGTGGTGTTGTGGACTAGTTCACCGGGGCAAATGCGCTAATTCGCATACTGCAATTCAGTCTGGGAATGATTTAGCTATGATTCAGTTTGAGCATGTATGGCTCGTTCATGCTTACAGTTCGGACTCTACTGTCGCTACCATGTTTTTAGCTGGATCTGGATCTCAAGTTCCGAGGCCATGTCACTTGTATCTGTGTGGTCTTTGCCTTTTTTGACATAGCATTTTGTTTCTAAGAAAATACAATTATTATGCCATGTTCATAACATAATGTTAGATAGGACTATCCAAAATAGTACCAAATTCACAATTTAAGCTTTGATTTGATCTGTTTGGCCTTTGGACGCACCATCTCCTTTGTTGTTATGTGGAATTTGATCCCTCAATTTCCCTGGGCTTAGTAAAACCCTGCTAGATTTTGGTACTTGAGTATCAGTTTGGGACGCTACCATGTTTTGTACTTATATACATCATACTTATGCGCACAGAAAACTCTTGACCATACTGTATAAAGTACATAGAAACTCACAAAATTCAGAGCTGATGTCCATGTAAACTGTGTCTATTGCCATAAAATACTGAGACCTATAGTTCTAGCTAATTACTCCCTCCGTCCCATAATGTAAGACGTTTTTTGACACTAGTGTAGTTTTAAAAAGCGTCTTACATTATGGGACAGAGGGAGTACATGTTTAGAATCTTCTTGAAAGAGCTGCAGCAGAAACACTTTTCTCCCAGTGTGATTGAGTGTGTACTTCTGACTGCAATGTAACTGTCTAATACAATTGGATGACTACAGCAGCATTTTGTATGGCTTTTTTGCGGAATACAATTGGATTTAATTCATGCTAGATTATTTGGAATTATTGATTCCTTATTCTAATGCAATGGGAACATTGAGAAGTACGTATATATTAGTGAAGTTAAAGCACACATGCCAGCTGCCAATTTGGCACACATTTTCAGCTTTATTTTGTAAATGTGTCTGTTAACCAAGTACTTATGATAATTTCTCCAACCAGGCTGAGGGCTCATCTGCTGAGTCAATAACTGCGCTAGCACGAATTGATACTGTGAAACAACGCATGGAAGCTGCATACACGACATTGCAGGTATGTTTTAATAGTATCTGCCATGGCACGGCACATGTCACTAGAGCACCTGCTTTACTCAAGTGGTAAGTTCTTATCTAATAATTGTGAGAGTCTGTTGGCTGGAATTGCAGGATGCAGCTGGACTAGCTCAGTTGAGCCAAAGTGTTGAGGATGTGTTTTCGAGTGGCGATCTTCCAAAAGCCGCAGAAACCCTGGCAACCATGAGACATTGCTTGTCAGCAGTTGGGGAGGTACTTTACTCTCCCCTCTCTCTTTCTCACCAAACATCTATGCAGGGTCTTTTTATTTAGCTTGTTAAATGTTGCTTTCAGGTTGCAGAGTTTGCTAATGTGAGAAAGCAGCTTGAAGTATTGGAAGAAAGGCTGGACGAAATGGTTCAGCCCCGTTTATTGGATGCCCTTTCTAACCGCAAGGTATCTGTCTCAAAATTAGCTCATTGTTAACACTCGATGAAACATCTTAATTTATTTATTTTTGAACCTCTTCCTGTGCAATTTTGGTTGAAAGATTGATGCTGTGCAAGATCTTCGTGGTATATTGACACGTATTGGGAGGTTCAAGTCACTAGAGGTGCAATACACTAAGATTCACATCAAGCCTCTGAAGAAACTCTGGGAAGATTTTGACCTAAAGCAAAGGGCCAACAGGGCAGAGGTGGAGAAGCGTGGTGGTGAAATCACTAGTGTCTCATTCTCAAGCTGGCTGCCAAGTTTCTATGATGAGACACTACTTTACCTTGAACAAGAATGGAAATGGTATGCCCATGTGATCCTGTTTTCTTTTATTCTGTGTTGACAAATAATTGTGGTTCTAAATTAAGCCACACACAAGGTGGCCCGTAGCAGCAGTGACTATCTTTGGGCCACATGAAAAATGTTTGCCCCACCGACTATCTATAAAAGTGTTCTAAAATGCTAATTCTTGCAGGTGCTTGACTGCATTCCCTGAAGAATACAGATCACTAGTCCCAAAAGTACTTGTGGAGACCATGAGTGAGTTGAATTCAAGCTTTGTCTCTCGTGTTAATGTAGCAACTGGGGATGCTGTTCCTGAAACCAGATCTGTTGCAAAAGGTATACTTCACGTATCTGTTTGTTTATTGGCAAGTTATTAGTTATTTTTTTCTTGTTTGTTGCGGAAGAGCACTTAGTTTTGTTCCTTAATTAGTTGATTTATTTTCTCTATCTCCAGGTGTACTGGATGTTATATCAGGTGACTTGCCAAAAAGCATCAAATTGCAGAATAAACATCTTGCTGCACTAATCGAATTGCACAACATGACTGGCACTTTTGCTCGGAACATTCAGCACTTATTTTCAGAATCAGATCTTGGAGTTGTGCTGAGTACATTGAAAGCTATTTATTCCCCATATGAAACCTTTAAGATGAGGTAAGCATTTGAAGTCGTTTTATCTGATAAAAGGAAAGGAAAGAAGAAGAAAAAAACTTATGTTGCATCTTGTTACCGCCCGTATTTACAACAAGTTGTAGTTATTGATGCATAACGCTAAGCAGTTAGTTCTGTATAGTGTATACTAAGTTTCATGTCATGTAGGTACGGGCAGATGGAGCGCGCTGTGCTTTCTGCTGCGATGGCCGGTATAGATATCCGTGGAGCCATCTCCCGTGGTTTAGGTGCACAAGGTATAGAGCTAAGTGAAACTGTCCGTCGGATGGAGGAATCCATCCCACAGATGATAGTACTTCTTGAAGCAGCTGTTGAGAGATGCATTAGTCTCACTGGTGGATCAGAGGCAGATGAACTGGTACTGGCTCTTGATGATGTCATGCTGCAATACATATCTAATCTACAAGAAACTTTGAAGTCCCTGAGGACGGTATGTGGGTTGGATAATACCACACATACTGATGCCTCGAAAAAAGATGCAGGGTTAGAGAAAAAGGAAGCACCGCGATTGGTGGATGTGTCTGAAGAGGAAGAATGGTCAATTGTCCAGGGTGCTTTGCAGGTTCTTACAGTTGCCGATTGCTTAACTAGCAGGACCTCAGTTTTCGAAGCTTCTTTAAGGGCTACTCTTGCCAGGATTGGAACAAACTTTTCTCTTTCCGGATTTGGTTCTAGCATGGATAAATCATCTGCTGGTACTGCTGATGACAACTCGGGAGCACCTCTGGGTGGGAGGGCAGCACTTGATATTGCAACCATTCGACTCACCAAT
This sequence comes from Aegilops bicornis, assembly GCA_021605145.1. NCBI lineage: Eukaryota > Viridiplantae > Streptophyta > Magnoliopsida > Poales > Poaceae > Aegilops > Aegilops bicornis. Next base: position 777,512,309 of record CM038675.1, read on the forward strand.
CTACCAGACAAGTCTAAGAAACTCCTCACTGTGCTAGAACAGGTAAGCTACATGCTTCTAAAATGTCTTGCATTTAGTGTTACAACGCAGGGGTCAACTGTAAATCTGAACAATTAGCTAGTGACTGAACTTGCAAATGATGCATGTTAACCCTACTCTTATTTAAGTAGCTATCAAAGTCCCGAGTTATTTGACTTTTGATCTGATGGTTCAGACCGCAGACTGCATTTTCTTATTGGGCTGAGTCAGCATATGTGTATTCTCTAGAAAATGATGGACTTCTGTGTTTGGTAAAATATGTATGCTTGATCATGTGATAATATGCTCTTTACATGGTTGCTCAAGATTGCTGATCATGAGCGAGTCCACATATTTACTTTGAACAGAACATATGGAGTAAAACTGTTGGATTTGATTTGATTATAATCTTTTGCTCCTAATGGAATTTAGCAGCAACTTTCTTTTGTACTCCCTCTCTTCCTAAATATATGACGTTTTGGTAATTCAATTTAAACTACTGAAACGTCATATATTTAGGAACGGAGGAAGTATTACTGCAAGTTATTACTATTCAACTCTGGCATATAACCTATTCATATACTTCTTGATTCTTGCACATAGAATTTATTTGCCCTTCATCCTCTGTTCATTTAAAGAAAATTGTTTCTGTTGTACAGTCAAAAGATCCAAGGTTCCACGCTCTTCCCGTCACGTCACAAAGAGTTGCAGCCTTCTCAGACAAAGTAAACGAGCTTGTATATGATGTGCTCATTTCCAAAGTCCGGCAGCGTCTCAGTGAGATTGCTCGCCTCCCAATCTGGTCGTCCGTGGAGGAGCAGGGTGGTCTTCCTCTTCCAAGCTTCAGTGCGTACCCACAGGCATACGTGACCAGTGTCGGGGAGTATCTCCTCACTTTGCCACAGCAGTTGGAGCCTCTGGCTGAAGGCATCTCAGGCAGTGAGGCTGGCAACGATGAGGCTCAGTTCTTTGCTACAGAGTGGATATTCAAGGTAAGTGATACCACGTTCGAAGGCACATAATCTGGATTTAGCATCTTCAATAAGAGTGTCCATTACCCTGTTTACTCGTAAAAAGTGATACCACGTTCGAAGTCACATAATCTGGATTTAGCATCTTCAATAAGAGTGTCCATTACCCTGTTTACTCGTAAAATATGCTGTCAACAAAATCAACCATGCTCCAATGCTTATTTTGTTTTATGTTGCAAATTATGTACTCCCTCCGTAAATTAATATAAGAGCGTTTAGATCACTAAAATAGTGATCTAAACGCTCTTATATAAGTTCACAGAGGGAGTAGGGAACTGTGCATTATACATGTTGAAAATATGTGCATCACAATTGAACAGAACAATACATTAAATTCCCTCAACAGTCTTGTCATATTTACATAGCAGCAAATAATAGAAAGCACAAAATCAATTGCTTTGAATTTAAACATGCAATAAATTCTAGTTTGTTTTCTTGATCTCTGTTTCCTACGTCTTCAGGTCGCAGAGGGTGCCACCGCCCTATTCATGGAGCAGCTGCGCGGGATCCACTATATCACGGACCGAGGTGCCCAGCAGCTCGCGGCGGACATCGAGTACCTGAACAACGTCCTCTCGGCGCTGTCGATGCCGATCCCTCCGTTCCTGTCCACCTTCCACGCCTGCATCTCGACCCCGAGGGACCAGGTCCGCGACCTGATAAAATCGGACGGCGGAACCCAGCTGGACCTCCCCACCGCCCATCTGGTCTCCAAGATCCGGCGCATCTCGCTAGAGTAGTGAAACGATGTTGTTCGCTGTGGTATTTTTGCGAATCTAAGTTAATGTAAAGGCATGCAGTCCCAGTGTCCCACACCCTGAGCAATTTACTCGTGTGAGCTTTTCTTCTTTTCCAACTTTTTGGTAACGGTGAGCTTTTACCTTGTAAGTTGTAACTGCACTGCTTTCAGGTATAAGTATAGAATACCACACTGTATTACAGAAGAATTTAGCGCTTGCAGCCTATCAGTAAGTTGACAAAAAAAAAGGGAAAACTGTTAGTCGGCAAGTGCGGAGTAGGGCACAAGTGGAATTCAAATTGCAAGGTAGACCCTATAAATAAAGTATACATGTACTCGTGTATTTCTTGCTTCTTAGGATTTGATTTAGTCTGTTCAATGTTGTATTGGTATGGGGATATAACCTGCATATGCTTTATTAAAATTCTTAATCAAGTAAAAACTGTATGTCGCATCTGAGCACATGCAAATGTTGTCGTTGAAGTCTGCACACTGCACTCCACTAAATGCAGCGGCGGCATTGTACACCGCTGCAACGGCTAAATCAACCGACCAATGGCTTGCAGTGGTAAAATTTCATCGCTCCCGACTACTACTACCCCTGCTTACCAATTACTTGATGCCCATATATGTGCATAAGGTCGGACAAGTAGCAGAAAGTGATACATTAAAGGTTCTAAGATTTAAATCAGATGATCATACATATGTTTTTTACTGAGACCATGGGTACTGCCTAAGTACATCCACGAGTCAAGTCAAGAGTGTTACTACTTATGCTATCATGCAAGAGGCTCGTCTTCGTTCCGATGTGTGCGGGTTGATCACATTGGGCGTGTTTGGTTCCAGTTTGGAACAGTAGTCGCATTGCATAGCCTTCTCAACCCAGTCTGGTTGAGGAAAAACAGGCCCTAATACGCCATACACAAGTTGTTTGGTTGCCTGCATCCCTAGTCCTTGCATTAGGTAATACCGAAGTGCACTTTATTTAGTTGGCTGCATTGGCCCTAGCGGCACATGAACACGGCGTTTGGTTACATGCGGCGTACATGTTGTGCTTACCTTGTACCCTAGTTGGTGAGCTTACCCATAATGATCACTGCTAGAACACCAACGCCACAACACAACAATGATGACGAACTGGGCGAAGATGATGAAGTTCTTCAGCTTCAGGCCGAACTGACGATCCACCTTAGCAGCTTCCACTTTGACAACTCCAACCTTGCCACTGTCGACACTGCTACCTCCGTGCTTTCGCACCCAGGCGGAGTAAGCTTGTTCTGCTGCCTGCCTAGTCTTGAACCCTCTATAGTTGCGATTGCTATCTGATGCCACTTGTGCATTGGCTTCTTCCCATGAACTATAAACCCCTGGAACCTCACCGATGAACACGGCATACCACTTGCCCTAGCAATGCACAAGAGGAAAATTTGAAGCAGGAAATCAATGGAGCACAAGTAGCAAGCAAAGTAGCACAGAAACAACAATGGAGCAGAACAAAAGTAAAGCATGCATGATCATACGGCATAGCAAGTTCAACCTAGCACTACCTTGGTGTTAACCTAGCACTACCTGGATGGGTGTGTTGAGAAACTCAGCGTCCCTTGGATGGTCCTAAGAATGAAACACATGTGTTGTTAGTTGCGATTAGGAGTAGGCAATGGTGGACAGTATGAAAAGAAAGAGGGCTGTGAGCTAACCGCGACATGGCGGCGTGGTGCTCGCCTCGAACTATGGAGCAAGTGTTCTCATCCCATGAGGCGCCGCTAAGGTCTCTCGGCTCTTGGATCCATCGACTTATCCACTTCCTCGGTGGTTGTACACAGGTGGCAGACACCTCTTGCCCACAGAACTTCGAACACACCGCCGCATAGCGGTGTTCAAGTGCACCTCCTTGAAGCCCTTGTCAGTCCTAACTCCACTAGAGATGAGCTCACACATCTTTTTCAGCACGAACATGGACATGAACGGCTGCCACTTCATGTTGTTCGACCTACCATCCTTCTTTGCCTTTGCTGCTGCTAGCTAGATTGTAGCGGCAGCAGCAGCAGTTGGCTCAACGAGCACTACTGGCACATAGAGGGAATCAGACTCGAACACCTCTGAATTAGGTGCCATCTCGGACATAGGCTGCGAGTCCTCGACAAACGATGGAGCAAACTGGCTGTCGGACACGACAATGGCCTGACTAAGATCTTGCGTCTGCGTGGTCATGTCCTACAATCGTAGCATGCATTGACAGTGAGCATAGCACACAACTTACCGGACAATCCATGAAAGCAGGAGCATACATGTACATGGTTCATCACTATCATAGCAAGCACATGCTTCATCACTATCATACTAAGCATACCAGACAATCTATGAGCAGAAACATACATCTACAACAAACAACATGCTACAAATGGACCACAAATAGCTACAAATCGCAGATCTAAGTATGATTCAACACAAGCACAAGGTTCAACTTCAAACTCTACTACTAATCTAGCCTACCACATGCTTGAACATCAAGCCCTACCACAAATTGCAACCGCAGCATAGCAACCAACCATATCAGCTCACAGATCAGACCACTAATCAACCATGCATCTAGATCAAACCCTAGCAGTGCAACTCAGATCTAGCTAGAAGGAACAGAGAGAAGGGGGATTGAACTCACAGAGGCCATGGCTGCAGCTTGCGGACGAGGGGGGACGGTGGTGGAAGATGAACGCCGGCCGGTGAAGGAGCTCCGGCGCCGTGGACCGCCGGCCGATGAAGATGCGCCGCTTACCTGCTCGTCGGTGCCGATGCGCGTCGGCGGGAAGGTGCGAACGGAGGAAGAATGGTGGCGGGAGTTGGGGCGGTGAGGGAGGGGCTAAATAGGGGGTGGAGCGGCGGGAGGTGAGCCGAAATCCTCCCGCCGATTTTTCGGCGGCGCGGGCGAGCTCGTGCCATCTCCCCTGCTCGCACAAGGGGAGAAGCGTATCGCCCTCCCCTGCCTCGCCCGAGCCAGGCTCGCGAGCTACTGCTGAATCCTGCGTTTCCCCTGGGCCTGGCCTGCAGGTGCTTTAAGTTCCGTGCGATGCGGCCCACACAGTGAACGCAGGCAACCAAACAGGCCACTTTCTTCCCGCCCGGGCCAGGCTGTCAGTCAAACGCTCGTTCAACCTGTCCTCGACACCGACAATATTTGCAGACAATTCCTCAACCCTTGTCCCAAGCTTCTTGTTCCCGATCTGTTCATTTCTGGAAAATAACCTAAAACAAAAACGCTCCCTTGATCGACATCAGATGGATACGCCACTACTAGAAAAAGGGCTATAGATGGGATTGACACTAATGGCGCACCAGACAAGCGGTGCGCCATTAGTATATACTAATGGCGCACCACCTTCTGATACGCCATTAGAGTTGAAACTACTAATGGCGCACTGGCCCAAGGTGCGCCATTAGTATCAATTTTGAACTAGTGCGCTGTCCAAACATACTAATGGCGCATTCAGACTCGGCGCCATTACTAGTTGTAACTAGTAATGGCGCACCTATCGAAAGTGCGCCACTAATGTTGTTTTTATTATATTTTTATTCCTTTTTTTGCAAAACTACTAATGGCGCACTGTTCCACCGTGCGCCATTACTAGTTTAAACTAGTAATGGCGCCTTTGTGGAACAACAGCGCCATTAGTATGTTTTTTGCAAAACTACTAATGGCGCACCACCGGAAAGGTGCGCCATTAGTAACCTGGATTACTAATGGCGCATTTAGAGTTGGTGCGCCATTAGTAAGTGGGCAGCAACAAGATATTTTGGACAGCCTCTCCTACCCACACTCACTTTCTCCCCACTTCATTCTCTCCACCTCCTCCTTGTCTCGGGTGCCTCCTCTTTTTCACCTCATTTCCATCATAGATTCATTCAAATTAAGTGGTTAAATTACCTTGTTTTGATAGGTAAGTAAGGGGGGAAGCTATATTTATGTTGTTCTCCCTACAACAATGTGCACATGCACTTTTTATGGCCTAGCTAGATCTATGTATGTTCATGGTGTTGCATATGTGTTTGTGTTTGGAGGTGTACCGGTATTTGAAATGCGATAGTTGCCAATATCTTGCCGGAATGTTGATTCATTTCCGTTTCGGCGAGAATTTTGGCATTAAGCATTCTTTTTGGTCCTATTTTAGGGAAAGTCATGCCAAATTTTTTCTTGGTTCTAAAATATCGTTTTGCTCTACCCATGAGGCGACCATAGTCCATACGATGACCGAAGGCATCGTGAATAGGTTTTTGAGGTCCGCGAAGGCCGAGATGCTTCAAAAGAACGAGACGGAGATAAGATGTCCGTGTCGAAGATGCAAGCTGAAGAGCCTTATTGCGGACCTGGATTCTGGGCAGGTGCAGGACCACCTGCTCTTGCGTGGTTTCATGGATGGCTATCGGTGGCAAGGTGATGAAGATGACTACGAAGTCGTCCATGGGGGCCGGGCAAGAAATGAGGAAGGGCAGCAAGACAACCACCGCGGCTCGGGCGGGCGAGAAGACGAAGAATCCCGGAGATGATCATGACGGTGATGATGTACCACGGTCATCATGTAGAAGATCTGAGGACATGATGATGAGGAAGATCCGGGAGCGGGGCGGACGGGCATGATCATGAAGATGATGATGCCGGTGGAAGCGTACGACGCTGGACCATCGATGGGCTGGGTGCAGGTCCCTCATATTCAAGATCTGCTTCTCAAGCAGACGGATAACGCACGATCTGCCGCCCGAGAGAAAGCCAAGATGGATCAACTTGAGTTAGACGCGGTTACTCCATTGTATGCAGGATGCAGGCCCGAGGATACCTGCACGAAAGTAACGCTCATGGCTCACGGAGATGAAGGTAAAACACAAAATGACCGACGCATGCTTCGGCGAGAACATGTCATTACGCACGAACGTCTTCCCAAAGGGGAACAAGTGCCCGACCGGTGTGGAGGAGGCGAAGAAAATCGTGTGTCCTCTGGATTTACCGCACGTGAAATACCATGTGTGCATGAACAATTGCATCATTTATCGGGACGAGCACGCGGAGTCTACCATATGTCCGATGTGCGGCGTCACTCGATACAAGAAGAGGAACTAAGCTCCTCGAAAAGTGATGTGGTACTTTCCGATCACTCCACGTCTGCAACGGTATTTCGCGGACCCTAAGGTAGCAAAGCTCCTGCGTTTGCACGCGGATAGGGAGGAGAAGAAGCGAGAAGATGACGCAAATGATCCGGAGATAGATAAAAAAGACAAGATGCTGAGTCACCCTAAGGATGCGAGCCAGTGGCAAGCGTTGAACTTTGAAGACCCAGAATTTGGGAAGGATCCAAGGAACATCATCTTTGGTAGCGAGCACCGATGGAGTCAATCCGTTTGGCAGCGAGAGAAGCACACATAGCACCTGGCCTGTGTTTGTGTGGATGTACAACCTTCCCCTTGGTTGTGCATGAAGAGGAAGTACATTCACATGAGTATGCTAATTGAAGGGCGAAACAACCCAGAACGACATCAATCTGTATCCGGGGCTGCCGAAAGAGGAGCTTGACACGCTGTGGAAAACGCCACCAATACGTGGGGCGCCGCAGAGAAAGAATATTTCCCTATGAGAGCCACACTGCTCACGACGGTGCATGACTATCTCGATTACGGATATCTCGCGGGCAGGTAGTCCACGGATTTTACGGATGCGTAAGGTGCATGGATGACACAACGTATCGCCCGACTAGATAGAGATCCGGGTCTTGAAAACCGTGTTCATGGGACATCGAAGGTGGCTTTGTGGCGATGACCCGTGGAGGAAGCGCAAGGATCTGTTCGATGGTGAAACCAAACCCAAAACGCCCGTGTCACGAGGAGCGGCGAGGAAATAGACAAGCTGTTGAAAAATTGGAAAGACTGCCTTGCCGGAAAGAAGCAAAAGGCGCCAGAGCCGGGAAAGAAGCGAAGGCGCCAGAGCTGGCTGAAGGTATGGAAAACGAGGTCTGTTTTACGGGACTTGCCGTCTTGGAAGATCCACCGTGTGCCTCACAGCCTTGATGTCATGCATATCCACGAAGAACGTGTGCGAGAGTCTTCTTGGTACCCTGCTCAACATGCTAGAGAGGACCAAAGATGGGCGAAAGCAAGGGTAGACTTGAAATCAATGGGCATCGTGCGGAGCTTCACGCTAATGATGATGATGATGATGATGATGATGATGAGGCGAAGCAGGACACGATGAAGTCGTCGCAAAGGCAAAAAGGCCAAGAAGACCGGAAATGACTACCCTCCCGCGTGCTTCACTCTAAGTCGAGGAGGAGATCGAGCAGTTTTCACCTTCCTCCTAGGAGTAAAACTTCCTTCACGGTTACATCGGGAAGATAAGCAGATACCTAGACCAGTGAGCAGAAGTTGATGGGGTGAAGTCTCACGGTATCGCGTCTTGATGACGCAGAATACTTCCGGTTGCAATCCATTGGGATCATGGACGCGCACGTCCGTGAAATGCTATTTGTCCTATGCAACTTTTCGACGTCATCTCTCGGAAGTCGATTGGCGTGAGGCAACTCAGAAGGCTACAGGAAGAGATCGTGGTGATACTATGCGAGCTTGAGATGTACTTCCCGCCCGCATTCGGTGCATCTGCTGGTCCATATAGTGGAGGATATCATCCAACTCGGGCGGCGTTCCTGCACGGCATGATGCCGTTCGAAAGGATGAATGGTGTCATCAAAGGATACGTTCGCAACATGTCACGTCGAGAGGGAAGTATAGCGGGGGCTTTTCGACCGAAGAGTGCATCTCCTCTTGCACGAATTATCTAGGCATCGAGAACCCCGTTGGTCTGCGCCGTCAGCAGGCACCTCGGCAGGCTCATTGGATGGGGTCACCGTGAGGGTCGCCGCGAAATGCATGTCGACTTAGAGGGTCGACTCGCCGACTTTGAAAGAGCAAACCTAGTCGGCGCTACAACACATAGACGTGGTCGATCCTTGGGTGGTAGAGCACAAAACCTTTATTAAGAAGGCGTACAATGACCGAGGCCAACAGGAGGACGGACGGAGATATAATCAAAGAGCACAACTCATGTTTCACGCGTTGGTTCAAGCAGAAGCTTCGTACCCTTTACATGAGGATTCTTCCGCGGAAGAACAACTCATATTCGCCTTGTCACAGGCGCCGAGCACAACCTCGATGACCTATGAGGCGTCACGATATCATGACTCTGATTCTACACGAGGCCAAGGACATGAAGAGCGATGGTTATCGAACTCCGGGTAACGATGGAATCCTACACCGCTAATGACAAGGGCGAGATACTACGGAAGGATCGAGGAGATCTGGGAGCTGAGCTACTGCTGGAGAGAAGGTCCCGATGTTCCGTGTCGGATGGGCGAAGAGCGTCCTAAAAGAAGACCGGTATTTCACCACCATGGTTATACCAAGCCAAATCAAGACCGCGGGCACAAATGTCACCGCGAAAAAATGAGCCATAGATGCTGGCTTCCCAAGTTGACCAATGCTTCTTCATTACCGACCCGTCAAAGCCCATCGTGTTGTCGTGAGGAGAGGCAAAAGGAAGATCATCGGAATGGATGGAGTAGCCAATGAGCAAGACTTCGACAAGTACGGCGACCCGAGGATCGAACATGACGATGATGATGAAGTAGCAGCATACACCACAAGAAGAAGTAGGACCACCCTACCTAAAGGACGTCCGTTCCATAGAAGAACTCCATTTGCGGAAAAGAAGGGCAAGAAGATTGTGAACAGATAGCTAGCTAAGATCGATTGTATTTAAATCGTAGCCTTCATTTCTCGATTGTATTTCATGGGCACTTTTTGAACTATCATGAATATTTTTAAATTTCATGGACACTCGATCTCGATCCCCCATCTCGATCGCTATCCCACCTCGCCAGATCCGGACCCCCTCGCCGCCGACCCCCCGCACCCCCCGCACCCTCCCCCGCTCCACCGGCATTACTTTTTGATGATATTTTAAAAAAAATTATTATTGTCTTATAAAAAATATTACTGTTATGATTTAAACAAGTTTGAACATATTTAAACACAAATAAGTATCAAACAACATTTTAAATGCATAAAAAATTGTGGAGCACAGGAATCTAACCCAGACCTCTGGTGTGAGAAGCTGGCTCACCAGTCAAGCTATTAGAGGGAACTTGATGTTGATCAGGTCAGGTGGAATATAACCTGTTGGCTCGAGCAGAAATCAAAAAAAAGAAATACTAATGGCGCACCAGGGTGAGGTGCGCCATTAGTATGGATGTACTTATGGCGCACCGAGGGGTGGTGCCCCATTAGTATTGTGCCGCCCCATCCATATTTCCTCCGCGGCCCAAACCTATCCCCTCTCTCTCCCTCGCCCTCGCCCTCGATCCCCTTCCCCTCTCCTCTCCAGCGCGCTGCCCCGCCGCCTCGGCGCTGCCTCGGCGCCCAGCGCGCCCAGCGCCCGCCTCGGCGCCTCGACGCCGCTGCCCGCCGCCTCGACCCGCCCAGCGCCACCGAGGAGCACGACTGGCCTTGGCGGCGCCTGGCGTCTGAGGCTACCCACCCTCCTCTTCTTCATCGACGGCGTGCCCGAGGACTACTCGGCGAGAGGACCAAGTGAGCAATTCTGCGCAGATCCCAGTTCCTCCTGTTCCCGCTCTGCGACTGCTGAGAATTTTGTTTTTGCTTTCTTTGAGGGACGCCATTGTCGCTTGGATCGGCAAGAAGCTGGGCCCTGCGGTGCAGAACCTCACCGCCGTCGACGAGTCCGAGAAGATCGTCACCGGCGATGACGTGGCCGTGCTCGCCTTCCTCGACCACCTCTCGGTATGCAATGCGCCTTCTCCAGTGGCAGCAAAGTCAAACAAACCCAAAATTGGTTGATTGCAAACCATGTTACCCACATTGACCCAAAATTGGTTGAATTGCAAACCATGTGACCCAGATTGACCCAAGAATACAATGCTTGAATTGTGGCCAAACCGAGAACATGTGGCCATGTTACCCAAAATCTGATTGCACCTAGTTTTCCCAATGCCTTTATTCTTACGCTTGCTCACTACTAGATGAAATGTCAACCTGCATTTTCCATTTCGTTGTTACGAGAACAAATCCGAGATGTGCTCATTATGTTTAGCTCTCGATGCATAATGCACCTTCTCCAAGCACAGCAAAGTCCAAAGAACCCAACCTGCTTCAACTGCATCCATTACAAGCATAGTGTTCCTTTACAAGCATAGTAGAGCATAGTATGGATTCTAATGTTCAACTCTGACTAAACAGGTTACGCAAGCGGTCTTTTACTGCACTTGAGTGAAGAAGTAGGTGTCTGCTATATCCTGCACTTGAGGTGAGTTGTGTTCTCAGGTTTACATTGCAATGGGCACTCTTCTTGTAAACACAAATTCAGATTTATATACTATATGCTGGCATGACTGTTTTTATTAGGCAGACGGTGCAGTAGTTGATGTATCTTGGGTTGATTATAAAGTTGCTTGGGTTTAATATTACCCAGCATGATGATGTATCAATGTAGCATTAGCATATGATCCAAGTGCTAGTACTGCTAGTAAATAGCTAATACAGATTAATGAAGAAGAAAAAACTGCTAGTACAGTTAATGAAGAAGAAAAAAACTGCTACTACTGCTAGTAAATAGCATCGGTGAATGTCTTTTATATATGGTACTGCTAGTAAATAGCTTCTTCTATATACTAATTTGCATCAAAGTGTAGAACAAAGCATCGGTGAATAACTAACGGTGGGTAATTAACCTAACTATTCATTTTTCCTTAGGTTAATATTAAAATGTCCGATGTATATATATTTGAAAATGATTGCTGCTAGATGTTAATTTGCTGGTACTAGCTAGAATTTGGCCTTTGAAAAGCAAAAGAAAAAAGCTAATTAACTGCTTTGGGTAATAGCTTGGTACTAGGTAGCTAAAATATGTGTTACGAAACACCGAGAGCGTAAACACTTACTACATACATATGCTCAAGAAACACTTACTAACCAAAAAGGTTTTGACTTGAAATGTTAATAGCACGAGAGAGCACCACAAGTTAAACACCTCAATCTGTTAGTATTTATGCGCATTTTCTCACATTCTTCTTGTATCTCGATCCAGTATTGCTTGTAGTGGTTTGTCCAAAATGTTGAATGATACTGCTTGGAGATGCATATATTGTTTCACCTCTTCACATGCCAATGTATTTTCCATGTTGTGATGGAGGTCTTTTTGCCTTGTCCACCGAGAGGCCCTTGAGTTTGCTGGAATGTCGATTAACTTCCGTTCCGGCAAATTCGGGTACTCCATATGTCCTATTTTCAGCAAAGGTCATGCTGAAATTTTCCGTGAACTTTAGCATGACTTTGCTAAAAATAGGACATATGGGGTACTTGTGACTAATGCATGGGTGTCAACAAACCATTAATTATACAACCTTGGCTTTTAGGGTGCCTCGGTGTCGATAAAAACCGAAATGATGAGACCATGATCTTGTTCCTTGACAATAACCAACTTTTTGACCAAACTTTGTTCCTATTTAAAGAGAAACATGGCCAACAACGATGAGGCCGGGGGTTCGGGCGGCAAGGCATTCTGGGAGCTGTCCCGGAGATGGAGGAACAACCTCACTTGTATGAGGACGCCGCCTTCCCACCGATCCACGAGACCACCGATGGTGCCGCCGAGGATGACCCCACCGATGGTGCCGCCGAGGATGCCACCACTGATGATGGCGGCGCACGCGGATGGCAGCCAACGAAGAGGCAACGGAAGGACGGCGCCCGACCGTGCTCCGCACCCTCAAGGAGGAAGATTCTTGAAGTGGACTCCGGACGGAATCCAACGGCGCCCGAACGAATAGTCAAGAATTTTCGCTTCAGCTCGGGTGCATTCTCCGGAGCACCGTCTCGATCAACACCGAGAACCCGAGGCATCTGACCGAGGAAATTTGCGCAACCTCCTCTTCACGAAGCTGCACGAGCGATACAAGTTCCCGCTGAATTTGAAAACACAAGCCTCAAAGGGAATAAAGTGAACAATGCTGCCCTCACGAAGATGAACAAGGCCCTGTCTACTTGGAAAAGCAATGTGAAGAGAATGATCGAGAAAGGTGAGAGTTATGAGAAGATCAAGGAGAAAAATCGCCGATCACCGAAGATGACTACAACGACTTCAAGATCAATTGCTCGAGCACCACAAACTCGAATCAAGTCGATTGGGGAAATAAATGCGGGAGCTGAACTTAGGGGAACACACACTCGGCCCCGGCGGTTACAGAGTGGCGGAGCCTATATGGGACAAGGACGAGGCGGACCGTGCCGAGCAAGGCCTACGGCCCCTCTTCGATAAATACGGTGACAAGCAGACCAGGAACTTTGTCAGGGCCCGGTACAAGAAGGACCCGAAAAAAAGGAGCTTACCACGGATCCGAAGACCAGGGCGCTTGAGCTTGTTCAGTAAGGAATACACCCCGCATAATTAGCTCCATATGGTTGCATTCTAATTAATGAAGCCAAATTTCTAAATGTTCACATTCCTTCCGCAGCGATTGAAAGCGATGAGCGGGTCGACTAAGAGCAACCCTTGGGACACCACTCTAAATAGGGCATTGAATGTAATGAAGAACAATGATAAGCTCGATGAAGCCGACGTCGGCTGGTCGTGTGGCGGCAAAAGGCTTGTCGACAAAATGGTCGTCATACTATAACACCGGTGGGCGAAAGGAGAAAAGACCAGCTCGGAAAGCGGTAGCGCGAGGTTCAAGAACTCAAGGCACAGGTGGCGCGGATTCGGAGATTGTCCAAGAGCAAGTGCAACAACAACTCGGGCGACGATCACCGCCATTGTGCCTACCTTGATCGAGGGTTGAGTGCGTGGATTGCGGGCGGCCAACAAGGGCCGCCCGATTCCCTAGCTTCACGGCCAGCAACTTCGCGAGCGTGATGGCGGGGCCATTGGTGTCTCCGGCGGAGGCGGCATTGGTGTCTCCGACGCAGGCCCGGGAGCTTAATGCACCCGGGTGTACGCCGGCCGCCACCTCTGCAGCAAGCGGCCCCTCCGTCAACTGCACGCCCGCCGTTGGCGGTGCCTCGATATTAGCCGAGCTCGGCGCCATCATCACGGTAACTAATTAAGCCTCTCTCGGCCGAGGACTTCATCTCCTTGCCTTTGGCGGGCATCCACGACGTCCTACATGTTTTCGCGCGCGCCCGATGTTCCGTGCACTCTCACGCACTTTGTGAACAACGAGTTGGTCGATGTCGCCAAGGAAAAATCGTTCAACCGGCAACCCCTTGTTCCACGGTACCCGGATGCCACCCAACTTGTTTAGGGTTCAACTGGTTGGTGCTGCCAGCTGCGATGAGTTGTTACCTCCGATTCGACCCGTCGGGGCCGGCGATGATGACGTGATGACCCTCGGCGCTGCTGAGCTGGCCCCTGCTTTGGCGAAGAGCCAGATTCGTTTGGGGCGGGGACACCACCCCAAAGACAACACCACCGGTCGTGCGGCGCCAAGTCGGCCCCATGGCAAGACCGCGCAGCGGTCTCGGACATCCCTATGCCCTTTGGATCCAAACATGCATATGGCACGGGATCGAACGATGGCGACGGCGATACATTTGTAGCGTCGATCGGTATTTGCCGATCATGGATGCGGTGGCGACTTCATGGGGCCTCCTTCTCAAGAACCCAACCCAACAAAAGGCGTGCGCGATCTAGCTGGTACCGCGGAGAAGCCAAGTTGTAACAGGCGTGCCTACGTCGTTCAGCTCTCGAGAGCGCCTCCATTGCCGACTTCACCGAGCCTCGAGATAGGCGAGGTGCGTAAATATTATCAGCCCCAACACACTCAAGAAGGCGGTGCGTGAGCGAACTCGGTCCCATTACGTGAGAAGAAGAAGGCACGCAAAAGAAAGACTAACAAGGGTGCGGGCCAGCGGCGCACCGAGTATGATCCGTGCTCGGGGCGGGCCACCTTCACCTGAGGATATCTCGAGGAGGGTGGATGTGGCGGGTAGGGCGATGCTACCGACAAATATGCTCAATGCTGCAACCGGTGCTATGCGGAGTTTGCATGACAGTGTTCTTTCTTTGGAGAAGCGGCGTCTCAGAGAGAAGGATGTGGCATACCCGGTTTTCGCGGACAAGGTGCCAGAGGGCAAGGGCTTTGTGGATAACTCCATCGGGCGTACGATCGTTCTGCGGTTTGATGACATCCACGCTATGGTGAACCTTCATCCGCTGCACTACACCTTCGTTCGGCTATTTTCACTGAGTATGGAGATGCGGATCATTCGCGACAAGACCTCGGACATCGTGATAGTCGACCCCTTCTACATGCGTGCCAAGATCTTGGGCAGCGCTGGGGACCGGCAAGTCGCGAGTTCTTACCTCAAAGGCGTCATTCGGCAAACCAAGATAAGGATAACTTCCTCGTGCCTTACTTTCCGAGTAAGTCCTCCTCAACCGCCCGTAACATATGAATTCTTAGATTTCGATCGTTTTCTTTTAACATTCCGTGTTTTCTGCAGTGACACACATTGCACGCTCATCCTCCTAAGTCCCAAATATTCCATGGCCACGTATTTCGACCCGGACCGTCAGTCGAACGTAGACTACACAAATGTCAAGAAGGTTCTTGATGTTGTTCTCCCCGGCTACGCCAAATCTGGAGGCACCTTCACCAGGCCTATTCGTAAGTACGACAAGCACGTGTTCTCCCACAATATGACGTTCTGCTGCGTCAAGCAGCCGCCTGGCGGTCAGAAGGGTGCCTACTACGCCATCCATCACATGCAGGCGATCGTGCGGGACCATCATCAACTTCGCTATCGAGTAAACTCAAAGATTGGGCTGTGGCGTGTCGGCAATCCAGGGGCGGACATCAGACAAGAATTCTTTCGCATCGATCGGAGTTTGCGGAAATCATCCATCAAGATGTCGCCGTTACCTCGGGGCAGTTCTACCTCGAAATCAACCGTCCAACGGTGACATCGACACAATGCTACAAATACTGGTGACAACACCCGTTATTTCATGACTCCCACGATGAGCGGCGGCTTCATCAACGCTCCGGTCCCTTTAGTCGAGTCGTTAGCGGTGATGCTGTTTGTAGTTCTGAAAGATCGATTGGCTCATGTTGTTTTTATTCTTTAATGTACTTTTAGTTTGTCTCTTTGGTTTCGAGAGTCGTTCAACTTAGATGTAATCGATGCTATTAATGTCTTGCTTTTCTCTTACGATCGTTACTGTTGCATACTTATATATTGCTTATGTATTGTGCGTGAATTGGTACTAACGTTTACGTTTGGCTAGTGCATAGCGATCTTGTCGTATGTCGTGTACAAGGGTAAGGTTCCCGAGTCTCTGACGGCGGGAGGAGTGTCGGAGACAGGTTCACCGATTCAGCGGTACTTGATTACAAAGGGTACACCACTAGGGCCGAGGCCGAATCTAGATCGCCCGCTATCTAGCGGGAGAGGGAGGAGCGTTGGAGGAACCGGATGAAGGCGAGTTTCATCGTGATGATGCTCATCGTGATGACCGCAGCTCTCTTCTATGTGATGGTAGTTTAGATGATCGATATCGACTTGTAATGTGAAGACAAACTCGCTACTCGTGGTCTCGAGACTTGTAATATAATGTTCTATCTTTGTTCGGTCTTTTCAATTCAGAGACTAATATGATGAATTGTATTCATGAACTAATATGATGAATTGTATTCAGAGACTAATCTTCTATTGTATTCGATGAATCTGTTGTTGATGTGTGCTGTCTATATTTTGTCCAATTATACATTTTGTAACCTGTGCAAAAAACAGAAAATTAAAAAAAAAACCTAATATTCATACTAATGGCGCATCACATCACAGTGCGCCATTAGTATGCCAAAGGATACTAATGGCGCATCATTAAACAGTGCGCCATTAGTATGCCGAAGTTACTAATGGCGCATCTTGTTGTTGTGCGCCATTAGTATGCCAAAGCACCAGGGTATACATGGCCCCACAGGAGGTATACTAATGGCGCACTGTTGTATATAGTAATGGCGCATCTGAGATCCGCCATTAGTATACCAGATACTAATGGCGCACCAGTGGTGCGCCATTAGTAAAATATACTAATGGCGTGGCACTAATGGCGCACCACTAATGCGTCATTAATGGCCAAATTAGATGCGCCATTAGTAGGCCTTTTCCTAGTAGTGCGCAAATCATCACTTGTATTCAGATCCTCCGGAAGTTCATCGCCCTCCTCATGATCAGATTTCTTATGTTGCGAGTTCACCATCTTTCAAACAATTGAATCAAATAACCGAGAAAAAAATTGTACCGTGATCAACCTTGCTCTGATACCACTTGATGAGAACGTCAACAGAAAAATGACGGCGCGAACAATTTCCTAATTTTTCACAGTACAAATCTGTTGGGAAACGTAGTAATTTCAAAATTTTCCTACGCACACGCAAGATCATGGTGATGCATAGCAACGAGAGGGAAGAGTGTTATCTACGTAACCTCGTAGACCGAAAGCGGAAGTGTTAGAACAACGCGTTGATGTAGTCGTACGTCTTCACGACCCGACCGATCAAGCATCGAAACTAGGGCACCTCCGAGTTCTAGCACACGTTCAGCTCGATGACGTCCCTCAAACTCCGATCCAGCCGAGTGTCGAGGGAGAGTTCCGTCAGCACGACGGCGTGGTGACGATGTTGATGCTCTACCGTTGCGGGGTTTCGCCTAAGCACCGCTACAATATTATCGAGGAGGACTGTGGTGGAGGGGGGCACCGCACATGGCTAAGAGATCAAGAGATCAATTGTTGTGTCTATGGGGTGCCCCCTGCCCCCGTATATAAAGGAGTGGAGGAGGGGGAGAGGGCCGACCCCTATGGTGCGCCCTGGAGGAGTCCTACTCCCACCGGGAGTAGGATTCCTCCCCCTCCATGTAGTAGGAGTAGGAGACAAGGAAGGGAGAGGGAAGAGAAGGAAGGAGGCGCCGCCTCCCCTAGTCAGTCGGACTAGTCATTGGGGGCTGCCTCTCTATCTCCCTAAAGCCCAATAAGGCCCATATACTTCTTCCCCGTATTCCGTAACTCCCCGGTACTCCGAAAAATACCCGAACCACTCGGAACCTTTCCGATGTCCGAATATAGTCGTCGAATATATCGATCTTTACCTCTCGACCATTTCGAGACTCCTAGTCATGTCCCCGATCTCATCCGGGACTCCGAACTCCTTCGGTACATCAAAACTCATAAACTCATAACAAAACTGTCATCGAAACCTTAAGCGTGTGGACCCTACAGGTTCAAGAACTATGTAGACTTGACCGAAACACGTTCCTGGTCAATAACCAATAGCGGAACCTGGATGCTCATATTGGCTCCTACATATTCTACGAAGATCTTTATCGGTCAAACCGCATAACAACATACGTTGTTCCCTTTGTCATCGGTATGTTACTTGCCCGAGATTCGATCGTCGGTATCTCAATACCTAGTTCAATCTCGTTACCGACAAGTCTCTTTACTCGTTATGTAATGCGTCATTCTGTAACTAACTCATTTAGTTACATTGCGTGCAAGGCTTATAGTGATGTGCATTACCGAGAGGGCCCAGAGATACCTCTCCGACAATCGGAGTGACAAAACCTAATCTCGAAATACGCCAACTCAACATGTACCTTTGGAGACACCTGTAGAGCTCCTTTATAATCACCCGATTCGTTGTGACGTTTGGTAACACACAAAGTGTTCCTCCGGTAAACGGGAGTTGCATAATCTCATAGTTGTAGGAACATGTATAAGTCATGAATAAAGCAATAGCAACATACTAAACGATCAAGTGCTAAGATAACGGAATGGGTCAAGTCAATCACATCATTCTCCTAATGATGTGATCCCGTTAATCAAATGACAACTCATGTCTATGGTTAGGAAACTTAACCATCTTTGATTCACGAGCTAGTCAAGTAGAGGCATACTAGTGACACTCTGTTTGTCTATGTATTCACACATGTATTATGTTTACGGTTAATACAATTCTAGCATGAATAATAAACAATTATCATGATATAAGGAAATAAGTAATAACTTTATTATTGCCTCTAGGGCATATTTCCTTGATCTCCCACTTGGCACTAGAGTCAATAATCTAGTTCACATCGCCATGTGATTTAACACCAATATTCACATCTATATGTGATTAATACCCATAGTTCACATCGTCATGTGATCAACACCCAAAAGGGTTTACTAGAGTCAATAATCTAGTTCACATTGCTATGTGATTAACACCCAAAGAGTACTAAGGTATGATCATGTTTTGCTCGTGAGAGAAGTTTAGTCAACGGGTTTGTCACATTCAGAGCCGTGTGTATTTTGCAAATATTCTATGTCTACAATGCTCTGCATGGAGCTACTCTAGCTTATTGCTCCCACTTTCAATATGTATCCAGATTGAGACTTAGAGTCATCTGGATCGGTGTAAAAGCTTGCATCGATGTAACTCTTTACGACGGGCTCTTTTATCACCTCCATAATCAAGAAATATTTCCTTAGTCCTCACTAAGGATATTTTTGACCACTGTCCAGTGGTCTACTCTTAGATCAAAATTGTACTCCCTTGCCAAACTTAGAGCAAGGTATACAATAGGTCTGGTACACAGCATAGCATACTTTATAGAACCTATGAATGAGGCATAGGGAAATGAATTTTCATTCTCTTTCTATTTTCTGCCATAGTCAGGTTTTGAGTCTTACTCAACTTCACACCTTGTCTGAGGCAAGAACTCTTTCTTTGACTGTTCCATTTTGAATTACTTCAAAATCTTATCAAGGTATGTACTCATTGAAAAAATCTTATCAAGCGTCTTGATCTATCTCTATAGATCTTGATGCTCAATGTGTAAGCAGCTTCACCGAGGTATTTCTCATTAAAAAACTTTTATTCAAGTATCCTTTTATGCTATCCAGAAATTCTATATCATTTCCAATCAATAATATGTCGTATACATATAATATCAGAAATGCTATAGAGCTCCTACTCACTTTCTTGCAAATACAGGCTTCTCCAAAAGTATGTATAAAACCATATGCTTTGATCACACTATCAAAGTGTTTATTCCAACTCCGAGAGGCTTGCACCAGTCCATAAATGGATCACTGGAGCTTGCACACTTTTGTTCGCACCTTTCGGATCGACAAAACCTTCTGGTTGCATCATATACAAATGTTCTTCCAGAAATCCATCCAGGAATGCAGTTTTGACATCCATTTGCCAAATTTCATAATCATAAAATGCGGCAATTGCTAACATGATTCGGACAGACTTAAGCATCGCTACAGTTGAGAAAATCTCATTGTAGTTAACACCTTGAACTTGTCAAAAACCTTTTTGCGACAAGTCGAGCTTTGTAGATAGTAACACTACTATCAACGTCCGTCTTCCTCTTAAAGATCCATTTATTTTCTATGGCTTGCCGATCATCGGGCAAGTCCACCAAAGTCCACACTTTGTTCTCATACATGGATCCTATCTCAGATTTCATGGCCTCAAGCCATTTTGCGGAATCTGGGCTCATCATCGCTTCCTCATAGTTCATAGGTTCGCTATGGTCAAGTAACATGACTTCCAGAATAGGATTACCGTACCACTCTGGTGCGGATCTTACTCTGGATGACCTGTGAGGTTCTGTAGTAACTTGATCTGAAGTTCCACGAGCAATATCATTAGCTTCCTCACTGATTGGTGTAGTCATCACTGTAACTGATTTCTGTGATGAACTACTTTCCAATTCGGTAGAAGGTACAATTACCTTATCAAGCTCTACTTTCCTCCCACTCACTTCTTTCAAGAGAAACTCCTTTTCTAGAAAGGATCCATCTTAGCAACGAATATCTTGCCCTCGGATCTGTGGTAGAAGGTGTACCCAATAGTTTTCTTTGGGTATCTTATGAAGATGCATTTCTCCGATTTGGGTTCGAGCTTATCAGGTTGAAACTTTTTTCACATAAGCATTGCAACTCCAAACTTTTAAGAAACGACAACTTAGGTTTATTGCTAAACCATAGTTCATACGGCGTCGTCTCAACGGATTTAGATGGTGCCCTATTTAACGTGAATGCAGCTATCTCTAATGCATAACCCCAAAACGATATTGATAAATCGGTAAGAGACATCATTGATCGCACCATATCTAGTAAAGTACGATTACGACGTTCGGACACACCATCACATTGTGGTGTTCCAGGTGGCGTGAGTTGCGAAACTATTTCACATTGTTTCAAATGAAGACCAAACTCATAACTCACATATTCGTCTCCACGATCAGATCGTAGAAACTTTTATTTTTCTTCTTACGATGATTTTCCACTTCACTCTGAAATTCTTTTAACTTTTCAAATGTTTCAGACTTATATTTCATCAAGTAGATATACCCATATCTGCTCAAATCATCTGTGAAGGTAAGAAAATAACGATACCCACCGCGAGCCTTAACACTCATCGGACTGCATACATCGGTATGTATTATTTCCAACAAGTCAGTAGCTCGTTCCATTGTTCCGGAGAACGGAGTTTTAGTCATCTTGCCCAAAAGGCACGGTTCGCAAGCATCAAATGATTCATAACCAAGTGATTCCAAAAATCCATCTTTATGGAGTTTCTGAAGGAAATATGCCCTAGAGGCAATAATAAAGTTATTATTTATTTCCTTATATCATGATAAATGTTTATTATTCATGCTAGAATTGTATTAACCGGAAACATAATACATGTGTGAATACATAGACAAACAGAGTGTCACTAGTATGCCTCTACTTTACTAGCTCGTTAAATCAAAGATGGTTATGTTTCCTAACCATAGACATGAGTTGTCATTTGATTAACGGGATCACATCATTAGGAGAATGATGTGATTGACTTGACCCATTCCGTTAGCTTAGCACTTGATCGTTTAGTATGTTGCTTATGCTTTCTTCATGACTTATACAAAGTTCCTGCAACTATGAGATTATGCAACTCCCGTTTACGGAGGAACATTTTGTGTGCTACCAAAGCGTCACAACGTAATCTGGGTGATTATAAAGGTGCTCTCTGAGATGTCTCCAAAAGTATATGTTGAGTTGGCATGAATCAAGATTAGGTTTTGTCACTCCGATTGTCGGAGAGGTATCTGGGCCATCTCGGTAATGCACATCACTATAAGCCTTGCAAGCAATGTGGCTAATGAGTTAGTTACGGAATGATGCATTACGGAACGAGTAAAGAGACTTGCCGATGCTTGAGATTGAACTAGGTATTGGATACCGACGATCGAATCTCGGGCAAGTAACATACCGATGACAAAGGGAACAACGTATGTTGTTATGCCGTCTGACCGATAAAGATCTTCGTAAAAATGTAGGAACCAATATGGGCATCCAGGTCCCGCTATTGGTTATTGACCGGAGATGTATCTCGGTCATGTCTACATTGTTCTCGAACCGTATGGTCCGCACGCTTAAGGTTTCGATGGCGGTTATATTATGAGTTTGTGTATTTTGATGTACCGAAGGAGTTCGGAGTCCCGGATGTGATCACGGACATGACGAGGAGTCTCGAAATGATCGAGACATAAAGATTGATATATTGGACGGCTATATTCGGACACGGAAAGGTTCCGGAAGTTTAGGAGAAAGACGGAGTGCCGGATGGGTTACCGGAACCCCGGGAAGTAATGGGCCTTATTGGGCCAAGAGGGAGAGAGAGGGCTGCGCCAGGGAGGTGGCGCGCGCCCCCATGGGGAGTCCGAATTGGACAAGGAGGCGCGGCCCCCTTTCCCTCTCCCTCTCCTCTCTTTCCTTCCCCTTCCTCCTTCCTAGTTGGACTAGGAAAGGGAGTCCTACTCCCACTAGGAGGAGGACTCCCCCTCCTGGCGCACCTCCTGGGGCCGGCCCTCCCCTTGCTCCTTTATATCTGAGGGGCAGGGGGCACCCTAGAACACACAAGTTGATCCTTGAGATCGTTCCTTAGCCGTGTGCGGTGCCCCTCCACCATATTCCACCTCGGTCATATCGTGGCGGTGCTTAGGCGAAGCCTGCGTCGATAGAACATCAAGATCGTCACCACGCCGTCGTCTTGTGGAACTCTCTCTCCCGGAGCTTTGCCGGATCGGAGCCGAGGAGCGTCACCGAGCTGTCGTGTGCCAAGAACTCGGAGGTGCCGGAGTAACGGTGCTTGGATCGGTTGGATCGCGAGGAGAACGTCGACTACTTCCTCTACGTTGTGATTGCTTCCGCTTCGGTCTACGAGGGTACGTAGACAACACTCTCCCCTCTCGTTGCTATGCATCACCATGATCTTGCGTGTGCGTAGGAAAATTTTGAAATTACTACGTTTCCCAACAGTGGCATCCGAGCCTAGGTTTTTATGGTTTGATGTTTTGCACGAGTAGAACACAAGTGAGTTGTGGGCGATACAAGTCATCTTGCCTACCAGCATGTCATACTTTGGTTCAGCGGTATTGTGAGATGAAGCGGCCCGGACCGACATTACGCGTGACGCTTACGCGAGACTGGTTTCACCGTTCTGAGCACTCGTGCTTAAAGGTGGCTGGCGGGTGTCTGTCTCTCTCACTTTAGTTGAACTGAGTGTGGCTACGCCCGGTCCTTGAGAAGGTTAAAACAGAGTCTATTTGACGAAGTATCGTTGTGGTCTTGATGCGTAGGTGAGATTGGTTCTTGCTTAAGCCCGTAGCAGCCACGTAAAATTTGCAACAACAAAGTAGAGGACGTCTAACTTGTTTTTGCAGGGCATGTTGTGATGTGATATGGTCAAGGCGTGATGCTATATTTTATTGTATGAGATGATCATGTTTTGTAACCGAAGTTATCGACAATCGGCTGGAGCCATATGGTTGTCGCTTTATTGAATGAAATGCAAATGCCATGTAATTGCTTTACTTTATCACTAAGCGGTAGCGATAGTCGTAGAAGCAATAGATGGCGTAGACGACAACGATGCTACGATGGAGATCAAGGTGTCGCGCCGGTGACAATGGTGATCACGACGGTGCTTCGGAGATGGAGATCACAAGCACAAGATGATGATGGCCATATCATATCACTTATATCGATTGCATGTGATGTTTATCCTTTATGCATCTTATTTTGCTTTGATTGACAGTAGCATTTTAAGATGATCTCTCACTAAAAATTATCAAGAAGTGTTCTCCCTGAGTATGCACCGTTGCTAAAAGTTCGTAGTACCCAGACACCACGTGATGATCGGGTGTGATAAGTTCTCGATCCATCTACAACGGTGCAAGCCAGTTTGCACACGCAGAATACTCAGGTTAAACTTGGCGAGCCTAGCATATGCAGATATGGCCTCGGAACACGGAGACCGAAGGTCGAGCGTGAATCATATAGTAGATATGATCAACATAGTGATGTTCACCATTGAAAAGCGACTCCATCTCACGTGATGATCGGTTATGGTTTAGTTGATTTGGATCACGTAATCACTTAGATGACTAGAGAGATATCTGTCTAAGTGGGAGTTATTTAATATGATTAATTAAAACTTAAATTTATCATGAACTTAGTACACGATAGTATTTTGCTTGTCTATGTTTCTTGTAGATAGATGGCTCGTCCGTTGTTCCGTTGAATTTTAATGCGTTCCTTGAGAAAGCAAAGTTGAAAGATGATGGTAGCAATTACACGGACTGGGTCCGTAACTTGAGGATTATCCTCATTGCTGCGCAGGAAGAATTACGTCCTGGAAGCACCGCTGGGTGCGAACTGCTGCGAGAACAACGCCGAAGTTGTGAACGTCTGGCGAGCAAAGTGATGACTACTCTATAGTTCGATGTGCCATGCTTTACGGCTTAGAACCGGGTCTTCAACGACGTTTTGAGCGTCATGGAGCATATGAGATGTTCCAAGAGTTGAAGTTAATATTTCAAGCAAATGCCGGATTGAGAGATATGAAGTCTCCAATAAGTTCTATAGCTGCAAGATGGAGGAGAATAGTTACATCGGTGAGCACATACTCAAAATGTCCGGGTATAATAATCACTTAATTCAGCTGGGAGTTAATCTTCCGGATGATAGTGTCATTGACAGAATTCTCCAATCATCGCCACCAAGCTACAAGAGCTTCGTGATGAACTATAATATGCAAGGGATGACTAAGACAATTCCCGAGCTCTTCGCAATGCTAAAAGCCGCGGAGGTAGAAATCAAGAAAGAGCATCAAGTGTTGATGGTCAATAAGACCACTAGTTTCAAGAAAAAGGGCAAAGGGAAGAAGAAGGAAACTTCAAAAGAACAGCAAGAAAGTTGCTGCTCAAGAGAAGAAACCCAAGTCTGGACCTAAGCCCGAAATCGAGTGTTTTTACCGCAAGCATTTGGACCTTTGGAAGCGGAACTGCCCCAAGTATTTGGCGGATAAGAAGGATGGCAAGGTGAACAAAGGTATATGTGATATACATGTTATTGATGTGTACCTTACTAGAGCTCGTAGTAGCACTGGGTATTTGATCTTGGTTCTGTTGCTAATATTTGCAACTCGAAGCAGGGACTACGGAATAGACGAGCACCGGCAAAGGACGAGGTGACGATGCGGCGTGGGAAAGCGGTTCCAAAGTCAATGTGATCGCGGTCGGCACGCTACCTCTACATCTACCTTCGGGATTAGTTTTAGACCTAAATAATTGTTATTTGGTGCCAGCGTTGAGCATGAACATTATATCTGGATCTTGTTTGATGCGAGACGGTTATTCATTTAAATCAGAGAATAATGGTTGTTCTATTTATATGAGTAATATCTTTTATGGTCATGCACCTTTGAAGAATGGTCTATTCTTGTTAAATCTCGATAGTAGTGACACACATATTCATAATGTCGAGGCCAAAAGATGCAGAGTTGATAATGATAGTGCAACTTATTTGTGTACTTGCCGTTTAGGTCATATCGATTGTAAAAGCATGAAGAAACTCCATACAGATGGACTTTTGGAATCACTTGATTATGAATCACTTGGTACTTGCGAACCGTGCCTCATGGGCAAGATGACTAAAACACCGTTCTCCGGTTGTATGGAGAGAGCATCAGATTTATTGGAAATCATACATACAGATGTATGTGGTCCGATGAATGTTGAAGCTCGTGGCGGATATCGTTATTTTCTCACCTTCACAGATGATTTAAGCAGAATCTGGGTATATCTACTTGATGAAACATAAATCTGAAACATTTGAAAAGTTCAAAGAATTTCAGAGTGAAGTAGAAAATCATCGTAACAAGAAAATAAAGTTTCTACGATCTGATCGTGGAGGAGAATATTTGAGTTACGAGTTTGGTCTACATTTGAAGCAATGCGGAATAGTTTCGCAACTCACGCCACCGGAACACCACAGCGTAATGGTGTGTCCGAACGTCGTGTCGTACTTTACTAGATATGGTGCGATCTATGATGTCTATTTCCGATTTACCGATATCATTTTGGGGTTATGCTTTAGAGACAGCCGCATTCACGTTAAATAGGACACCATCAAAATCCGTTGAGACGACACCTTATGAACTATGGTTTAGCAAGAAACCAAAGTTGTCGTTTCTGAAAGTTTGGGGTTGCGATGCTTATGTGAAAAAACTTCAACCTGATAAGCTTGAACCCAAATCGGAAAAATGTGTCTTCATAGGATACCCAAAGGAGACAATTGGGTATACCTTCTATCACAGATCCGAAGGCAAGACATTTGTTGCTAAGAATGGATCCTTTCTAGAGAAGGAGTTTCTCTCGAAAGAAGTGAGTGGGAGGAAAGTGGAACTTGATGAGGTAATAGTACCAGCTTCGTTATTGGAAAGTAGTTCATCACAGAAATCGGTTTCTGTGACACCTACACCAGTTAGCGAGGAAGATAATGATAATGATCATGAAACTTCAGATCAAGTTGTCACCGAATCAGTAGATCAACCAGAATAAAATCCGCACTGCAGTGGTACGGTAATCCTATTCTCGAAGTCATGATACTAGATCATGGTGAACCTACGAACTATGAAGAAGAGATGGTGAGCCCAGATTCCACAAAATGGCTTGAAGCCATGAAATCTGAGATGGGATCCATGTATGAGAACAAAGTATGGACTTTGGTTGACTTGCCCGATGATCGGCAAGCCATTGAAAATAAATGGATTTTTAAGAAGAAGACTGACGCTGATGGTAATATAACCATCTATAAAGCTCGACTTGTTGCGAAAGGTTTTCGACAAGTTCAAGGGGTTGACTACGATGAGACTTTCTCACCCGTAGCGATGCTTAAGTCTGTCCGAATCATGTTAGCAATTGCCGCATTTTATGATTATGAAATTTGGCAAATGGATGTAAAAACTGCATTCTTGAATGGATTTCTAGAAGAAGAGTTGTATATGATGCAACCAGAAGGTTTTGTTGATCCAAAAGGCGCTAACAAAGTGTGCAAGCTCCAGTGATCAATTTATGGTGCAGTGCAAGCCTCTCGGAGTTGGAATAAACGTTTTGATAGTGTGATCAAAGCAAATGGTTTTATCTGAGACTTTTGGAGAAGCCTGTATTTACAAGAAAGTGAGTGGGAGCTCAGTAGCATTTCTAATATTATATGTGGACGACATATTGTTAATTGGAAATGATATAGAATTTCTGGATAGCATAAAAGGATACTTGAATAAAAGTTTTTCAATGAAAGACCTCGGTGAAGCTGCTTACATATTGGGCATCAAGATCTATAGAGATAGATCAAGACGCTTAATTGGACTTTCACAAAGCACATACCTTGATAAAGTTTTGAAAAAGTTCAAAATGGATCAGTGCAAAGAAAGGACTTTTACGTGTTACAAGGTATGAAATTGAGTCGGACTCAATGCCCGACCACAATGAGAAGATAGAGAGAAATGAAAAATGTTCCCTATGCTTCAGCCATAGGCTCTATCATGTATGCAATGCTATGTACCAGACCGACGTATGCTTAGCAATAAGCTTAGCAGGAAGGTACCAAAGTAATCCAGAGTGGATCAACGGACAGCGGTCAAGAACATCCTGAAATACACGAAAAGGACTAAGGATATGTTTCTCGTATATGGAGGTGACAAAGAGCTAATCGTAAATGGTTACGTCGATGCAAGCTTTGACACTGATCCGAGACGATTCTAAATCGCAAAACCGGATCGTATTTTTATTAAGCGGTGGAGCTGTCGGTTGGTGCAGTTCTAAACAAAGCGTCGTGGCGGGATCTACATGTGAAGCGGAGTATATAGCTGCTTGAAGTAGCAAATGAAGGAGTGCGGATGAAAGAGTTCATTTCCGATCTAGGTGTCATACCTAGTGCATCGGGACCAATGAAGATCTTCGTGACAATCTTGGTGCAATTGCCTTGGCAAAGGAATCCAGATTTCACAAGAGGACCAAGCACATCAAGAGACGCTTCAATTCCATTCGGGACCAAGTCCAAGTGGGAGACATAGAGATTTGCAAGATACATACGGATCTGAATGTTGCAGACCCATTGACTAAGCCTCTTCCACGAGCAAAACATGATCAGCACCAAGACTCCATGGGTGTTAGAATCATTCTTGTATAATCTAGATTATTGACTCTAGTGCAAGTGGGAGACTGAAGGAAATATGCCCTAGAGGCAATAATAAAGTTATTATTTATTTCCTTATATCATGATAAATGTTTATTATTCATGCTAGAATTGTATTAACCGGAAACATAATACATGTGTGAATACATAGACAAACAGAGTGTCACTAGTATGCCTCTACTTTACTAGCTCGTTAAATCAAAGATGGTTATGTTTCCTAACCATAGACATGAGTTGTCATTTGATTAACGGGATCACATCATTAGGAGAATGATGTGATTGACTTGACCCATTCCGTTAGCTTAGCACTTGATCGTTTAGTATGTTGCTTATGCTTTCTTCATGACTTATACAAAGTTCCTGCAACTATGAGATTATGCAACTCCGTTTACGGAGGAACATTTTGTGTGCTACCAAAGCGTCACAACGTAATCTGGGTGATTATAAAGGTGCTCTGAGGATGTCTCCAAAAGTATATGTTGAGTTGGCATGAATCAAGATTAGGTTTTGTCACTCCGATTGTCGGAGAGGTATCTACAGGCCATCTCGGTAATGCACATCACTATAAGCCTTGCAAGCAATGTGGCTAATGAGTTAGTTACGGAATGATGCATTACGGAACGAGTAAAGAGACTTGCCAGGAACGAGATTGAACTAGGTATTGGATACCGACGATCGAATCTCGGGCAAGTAACATACCGATGACAAAGGGAACAACGTATGTTGTTATGCGGTCTGACCGATAAAGATCTTCGTAGAAAATGTAGGAACCAATATGGGCATCCAGGTCCCGCTATTGGTTATTGACCGGAGATGTATCTCGGTCATGTCTACATTGTTCTCGAACCGTAGGGTCCGTGACGCTTAAGGTTTCGATGACGGTTATATTATGAGTTTGTGTATTTTGATGTACGAAGGAGTTCGAGTCCCGGATGTGATCACGGACATGACGAGGAGTCTCGAAATGATCGAGACATAAAGATTGATATATTGGACGGCTATATTCGGACACGAAAAGGTTCGGAAGTTTCGGAGAAAGACGGAGTGCGGATGGGTTACGGAACCCCGGGGAAGTAATGGGCCTTATTGGGCCAAGAGGGAGAGAGAGGGCTGCGCCAGGAGGTGGCGCGCCCCCCATGGGGAGTCCGAATTGGACAAGGAGGCGCGGCCCCCTTCCTCTCCCTCTCCCTCTCTTTCCTTCCCCTTCCTCCTTTCTAGTTGGACTAGGAAAGGGAGTCCTACTCCCACTAGGAGGAGGACTCCCCCTCCTGGCGCACCTCCTAGGGCCGGCCGGCCCTCCCCTTGCTCCTTTATATCTGAGGGCAGGGGCACCCTAGAACACACAAGTTGATCCTTGAGATCGTTCCTTAGCCGTGTGCGGTGCCCCCTCCACCATATTCCACCTCGGTCATATCGTAGCGGTGCTTAGGCGAAGCCTGCGTCGGTAGAACATCAAGATCGTCCTGCCACGCGTCGTCTTGTGGAACTCTCTCTCCCGGAGCTTTGCTGGATCGGAGCCGAGGAGCGTCACCGAGCTGTCGTGTGCCAAGAACTCGGAGGTGCCGGAGTAATGCGGTGCTTGGATCGGTTGGATCGCGAGGAGAACGTCGACTACTTCCTCTACTTTGTGATTGCTTCCGCTTCGGTCTACGAGGGTACGTAGACAACACTCTCCCCTCTCGATGCTATGCATCACCATGATCTTGCGTGTGCGTAGGAAAATTTCGAAATTACTACGTTACCCAACAGTTTCTTCATGCGCTTTACACAGATATTACCCAAACGGCAGTGCCACAAATAAGTTGCACTATCATTATTAACTTTGCATCTTTTGGCATCAACATTATGAATATGTGTATTACTACGATCGAGATCCAACTAACTATTTTCATTGGGTGTATGACCATTGAAGGTTTTATTCATGTAAACAGAATAACAATTATTCTCTGACTTTAAATGAATAACCGTATTGCAATAAACATGATCAAATCATATTCATGCTCAACGCAAACGCCAAATAACATTTATTTAGGTTTAACACTAATCCCGAAAGTATAGAGAGTGTGTGATGATGATCATATCAATCTTGAACTACTTCCAACACTCATCGTCACTTCCTCTTCAACTAGTCTCTGTTTATTCTGTAACTCCTGTTTCAAGTTACTAATCTTAGCAACCGAACAAGTATCAAATACTCAGGGTCTACTATAAACACTAGTAAGGTACACATCAATAACCTGTATATCAAATATACCCTTGTTCACTTTGCCATCCTTCTTATCTACCAAATATTCAGGGCATTTCCACTTCCAGTGACCATTTCCTTTGCAGTAGAAGCACTCAGTTTCAGGTTTTGGTCTAGCTTTGGGCTTCTTCGCGGGAGTGACAACTTGCTTCCCATTCTACTTGAAGTTCCCTTTCTTTCCCTTTGCCCGTTTCTTGAAACTAGTGGTCTTGTCAATCATCAACACTTGATGCTCTTTCTTGATTTCTACCTTCGTCGATTTCAACATCACGAAGAGTTCGGGAATCGTTTTCGTCATCCCTTGCATACTATAGTTCATCACGAAGTTCTAGTAACTTGGTGATGGTGACTAGAGAACTCTGTCAATCACTATCTTATCTGGAAGATTAACTCCCACTTGATTCAAGCGATTGTAGTACCCAGACAATATGAGCACATGCTCACTAGTTAAGCGATTCTCCTCCATCTTTTAGCTATAGAACTTGTTGGAGACTTCATATCTCTCAACTCGGGTTTTTGCTTGAAATATTAACTTCAACTCCTGGAGCATCTTCATATGGTCCATGACGTTCAAAACGTCTTTAAAGTCCCGATTCTAAGCCGTTAAGCATGGTGCACTAAACTATCAAGTAGTCATCATATTGAGCTAGCCAA
Organism: Aegilops bicornis; assembly: GCA_021605145.1. Taxonomy (NCBI): domain Eukaryota; kingdom Viridiplantae; phylum Streptophyta; class Magnoliopsida; order Poales; family Poaceae; genus Aegilops; species Aegilops bicornis. The sequence continues at coordinate 777,543,622 of CM038675.1, forward strand.
ACGTTCATAATGTCTGCATCTGCTCCTGCAATAGGTACATCACCTAGCGGTGCATCAAGGACATAATTCTTACATGCAGCAATGAGGATAAACCTCAGATCACGGATCTAATCCGCATCATTGCTACTAACTTCTTTCAACACAATTTTCTCTAGGAACATATCAAAATAAACATATGAAAGCAACAACGCGAGCTATTGATCTACAACATAATTTGCAAAATACTACGGGACTAAGTTCATGATAAATTTAAGTTCAATTAATCATATTACTTAAGAACTCCCACTTAGACAGACATCTCTCTAGTCATTTAAGTGATCACGTGATCCAAATCAACTAAACCATGTCCGATCATCACGTGAGATGGAGTAGTTCTCAATGGTGAACATCACTATGTTGATCATATCTACTATATGATTCACGCTCGACCTTTCGGTCTGCATGTTCCGAGGCCATATCTGTATATGCTAGGCTCGTCAAGTTTAGCCTGAGTATTCCGCGTGTGCAACTGTTTTGCACCCGTTGTATTTGAACGTAGAGCCTATCACACCCGATCATCACGTGGTGTCTCGACGAAGAACTTTCGCATAGCGATTGCATAGTCAGGGAGAACACTTCTTAATAATGAGTGAGAGATCATCTTAAAATGCTACTGTCAATCAAAGCAAGATAAGATGCATAAAGGATAAACATCACATGCAATCAATATAAGTGATATGATATGGCCGTCATCATCTTGTGCTTGTGATCTCCATCTCCGAAGCACCGTCGTGATCACCATCGTCACCGGCGTGACACCTTGATCTCCATCGTAGCATCGTTGTCGTTTCGCCATCTATTGCTTCTACGACTATCGCTACCGCTTAGTGATAAAGTAAAGCAATTACAGGGCGCTTGCATTTCATACAATAAGCGACAACCATATGGCTCCTGCCGATTGCCGATAACTCGGTTACAAAACATGATCATCTCATACAATAAAATATAGCATCACGTCTTGACCATATCACATCACAACATGCCCTGCAAAAACAAGTTAGACATCCTCTACTTTGTTGTTGCAAATTTTACGTGGCTGCTACGGGCTGAGCAAGAACCGTTCTTACCTATGCATCAAAACTACAACGATAGTTCGTCAAGTTAGTGCTGTTTTAACCTTCGCAAGGATCGGGCGTAGCCACACTCGGTTCAACTGAAGTTGGAGAAACTGACACCCGCCAGCCACCTATGCGCAAAGCACGTCGGTAGAACCAGTCTCGTGTAAGCGTACGCGTAATGTCGGTCCGGGCCGCTTCATCCAACAATACCGCCGAACCAAAGTATGACATGCTGGTAAGCAGTATGACTTGTATCGCCCACAACTCACTTGTGTTCTACTCGTGCATAAAACATCTACGCATAAAACCAAGCTCGGATGCCACTATTGGGGAACGTAGTAATTTCAAAATTTTCCTACGCACACACAAGATCATGGTGATGCATAGCAATGAGAGGGGAGAGTGTTATCTACGTACCCTCGTAGACCGAAAGCGGAAGAGTTAGAACAACGCGGTTGATGTAGTCGTACGTCTTGACGGCCCGACCGATCAAGCACCGAAACTACGGCACCTCCGAGTTCTAGCACAGGTTCAACTCGATGACGTCCCTCGAACCCCGATCCAGCCAAATGTCGAGGGAGAGTTCCGTCAGCATGACGGCATGGTGACGATCTTGATGTTCTACCGTCGCAGGGCTTCGCCTAAGCACCGCTACAATATTATCGAGGAGGACTATGGTGGAGGGGGGCACCGCACACGGCTAAGAGATCAAGAGATCAATTGTTGTGTCTATGGGGTGCCCCCTGCCCCAGTATATAAAGGAGTGGAGGAGGGGGAGAGGGTCGGCCCCTATGGCGCGCCCTGGAGGAGTCCTATTCCCACCGGGAGTAGGATTCCTCCCCTTCCATGTAGTAGGAGTAGGAGACAAGGAAGGGGGAGAGGGAAGAGAAGGAAGGAGGGGGTGCCGCCCCTCCCCCTAGTCCAATTCGAACTAGTCATTGGGGGGGGGGGGGTGATACGTCTCCATCGTATCTACTTTTCCAAACACTTTTGCCCTTGTTTTGGACTCTAACTTGTATGATTTGAATGGAACTAACACGGACTGACGTTGTTTTCAGCAGAATTGCCATGGTGTTGTTTTATGCAGAAAAACAAAAGTTCTCGGAATGACCTGAAACTCCACGGAATATCTTAGAAGACCAGGGGCCACACCTGTCCCACGAGGGTGGGGCGCGCCTCCCGGGCGCGCCCTACCTCGTGGGCCCCTCGAGACCCTCCGACGCCAACTCCAACTCCATATATTGGCTTTGGGGAGAAAAAAATTAGAGAGAAGAAATCATCGCGTTTCACGATATGGAGCCGCCGCCAAGCCCTAATCTCTCGGGAGGGCTGATCTGGAGTCCGTTCGGGCTCCGGAGAGGGGATTCACGCCATCGTCATCATCAACCATCCTCATGTAACGCCCTCGATGCGGCTATATCTCCCACGTGTCGAAGCACGACTTAGAGGCATAACCGCATTGAAAGCAATGTCGCAAGTGAGGTAATCTTCACACAACCCATGTAATACATAAGGGAAAGAGATACATAGTTGGCTTACGATGCCACTTCACACAATACATAAATAAACATCCATCATCCAGATTACACTCAAGGTCCGACTACGGAACCAAAATAAAAGAAGACTACCCCAAATGCTACGGATCCCCGATCGTCCCACCTGGGCTCCACTACGGATCATCAGGAAAAGATACATAGTAACAACCACGTTCCTCGTCGAACTCCCACTTGAGCTTAGTTGCGTCATCTGCACTGGCATCGTTGGCACCTGCATCTGTTTTGGTAGAATCTGTGAGTCACAGGGACTCAGCAATCTCACACCCGCGAGATCAAGACTATTTAAGCTTATAGGAAGGACAGAGTTGTGAGGTGGAGCTGCAGCAAGCGACTAGCATATATGGTGGCTACATTCGCAAAAGAGAGCGAGAAGAGAAGCATGGCACGATCGTGAAGCTAGTAGCGATCAAGAAGTGATCCTGAAACTACTTACGTCAAACATAACTCCAACACCGTGTTCACTTCCCGGACTCCACCGAGAAGAGACCATCACGGTTACACACGCGGTTGATGTGTTTTAATTAAGGTCAACTTCGGGTTTTCTACAACCGGACATTAACAAATTCCCATCTGCCTCATAACCGCGGGCACGATTTTCGAAAGATAATACCCTGCAGGGGTGTCCCAACTTAGCCGATTATACTCACGGTCAACGAAGGATATTCCTTCTACCGGGAAGACCCGATCAGTCTCGGAATCCCGGACTACAAGACATTTCGACAATGGTAAAATAAGACCAGCAAAGCCGCCCGATTGTGCCGACAAATCCCGATAGGAGCTGCACATATCTCGTTCTCAGGGTACATCCGGATGAACACTACGTACGGCAACCGAAGATACCCCAAGTTGCCTCAGGGTGGCACCGCAAGTGGCTCTAGTTTGGACCAACACTCAGAGGAGCATTGGCCCGGGGGGGTAAATAAAGATGACCCTCGGGCTCGCGAACACCCGGGGGAAAAGGCGTAGGTGGCAAATGGTAAAACCAATGTTGGGCCTTCTTTGGAGGAGTCTTATTCAAAGCGAACTGTCAAGGGGTCCCATAAATCACCCAACCGTGTAAGGAATGCGAAATCAAGGAACATAACACCGGTATGACGGAAACTAGGGTGGCAAGAGTGGAACAAAACACGGGCATAAGGCCGAGCCTTCCACCCTTTACCAAGTATATAGATGCATTAATTAAACAATAGATATTGTGATATCCCAACAAGTAAACATGTTCCAACAAGGAACAACATCTCCATGTTCCAACAAAGAACAAACTTCATCTTCACCTGCAACTAGCAACGCTATAAGAGGGGCTGAGCAAAGCGGTAACATAGCCAAACAACGGTTTGCTAGGAAAGGATGATTAGGGCTTGACATGGCAATATGGGTGGCATGATAAGAAAGTGATAGGCATCATAGCATAGGCATAGCAAAAGAGCGAGCATCTAGCAAGCAAAGATAGAAGTGATTTCGAGGGTATGGTCATCTTGCCTGCAAGGTTCTCGAGTTGTCGAAAGCTTGATCCTCGTAAGCGTTCTCAACAGGTTCCTCGTTCACATACTCGTCTCCCGGCTCTACCCAAAGCAAGAACACAAACAATGGAACCACAATAAATCACGGGCGATGCACAAACAACATGATGCAAAACATGGCATGATATGCGAGATGTGAGATGCAATGCATATGCGTGCTTCGGAAGGAAACTGATGAACAAGGCATCAACTTGGCAAACCAAGTATGCTGCTGGAAAGGTGAGATGATTTCGGTTGAAATCGATATAAAGATCACCGGAATCGGATGCACGGTTTGCAAATGACAAGCAAAACAAGATTGACACAAATCTGCCATTAACAGCATGATGCCACATAGCAAGCAACAAGAAATTAAGCTACTGCACCCAAACGTACCAACAAAGCATATGAAAGTGATCTACTCAAGATTCTTAACAAAAGATGAACACTGAGCTACGGCTGAATCATACCATAACAGGTCCAAACAAGCATGGCAAAAGTGCAAAATATATCAGCTTCACAGACTAGAAAATACTGAACATGGCAGAATCAGCATCAGGAAGCAATGTTCAGAGCAAGCAAACAGCATGCTACAGGAACTTATAATAGCAAAACAAGGCATGGCATGAATCTACTCAAAGCATAGAACAAAAGTCCCTTACTGACCATGAGCCAAAAGGGATCAGAAAATATGATGGCACCCACGTAAACATAGCAAGTTCCGTTAACAGATTCAGCAAACAGGGCATGACATTGACAGAATTATGAAGGCATCTTCGCGAGCTCGATGCACTCACTACAGAGCATTTCATGATAAACTAAGCATACATCCATCAAGAAGACATGGCATAGAAGGTACACATGGCAAGAACAACATCATAGCATACACGGATCAACTATAACAACCTTGGCAAAATTGAATATGTAAAACCTGCCAGGAAACATTTTATAGCAAAAGTAGAGCTCAATTGACTCAAGCTATGACACTCCATAATTGCAAACAAGGGCATGGATGGATAGAGAATAACCATATGTTAAAAACATCCTTACTGAAGTATCTGAAAATATGCATGGATCTCTCTGTAGCATCAAGTTTACATGGCATAAAAATATCAGCAAAACAGGGGCTGAAATTAGCAACATCAAGAAGCCTAATTTGCATGCTTGTGCTAGTCACCGCAGAGATCACAAAAATACATGGCATACACCCCTGTAAAGATGGCATGGCATATTACAAAACACATGTAGGACTCAAGTTCATAGGGTGCACACATCAATCATGGCAAAAATGACAAAAGTGCAAGTTCTGATAAGAATCTGAAACTAACATCACATAGCCCTTTTCCAACAGCATTTCGGGCATCAATATATGCTCAAATGAAAATGATGCAATGAATTGAAATGATGTCCTCATCGAGGCGAACAATTCGGTATGCTGCACGCCCAAAATGGAGCCACGGGTGCAAAGTTATGGCATGATGAAAATGCAACAAAATTATCACAAATAATGACTTGGAGGAAATCCGGGGCTCGGGGAAAGTCAACCTCTCGTTTTGGATCTAGATCCGGCTCGGCACGGATCGAGGTTCGCCGGAGCGGGAGCTCGGGGCCGGAGAGGGAGAGGGCGCCGAGGAGGAGGAGGAGGCCGGCCGAGCGCGGGCGGCCGGGACGACGCGGCGGCGGCGGGGCGACGCTGACGGGGCCGGGCCGGAGGCGGCGCGGACGGGAGGCGGCGACCACGGAGCGTGGGCGCGGGCGGGGCGCGGCCGCTGTGGCCGGGAGGGCCTTCGCCGGGCGGCGCGGCGAACTGGGGACCGGCCCGGGGCACGTGGTAGCCCGCGATTCGTCCGATGGCGCGGGCGGACGTGTCTGGCCGTCCGGATTTCATCCGGCGGCGCGAAGGGAGCGGGGAGACTAGGGTTATGGTAGGAATTGATCCGGGATTTCGGGGGAGGGGGTGTTTTTATAGGTAGAAGGAGCTAGGAAGCTCCAAATGAGGTGCGGTTTTCGCCCACACGATCGTGATCCGATGACGGAGAGCTTGGTAGTGACTTAGATGGGTTATTGGGCTGTTTTGGAGGGGTGTTGGGCTGCAACTTAAAAGAGGCCTTTGCGAGAGTGCGGTAAACCGTTGGAGTACCAAACGAGCTCCAAAAGACCCGAAACTTGACAGGTGGTCAACCGTTGGTGAACCAAGGCCACTTGACAAACCTCGGTCCATTCCAAGAAAGTTTAGTACCCGCTCACGGAAAAATGTAAAAGGGGACGCCGGGAACATAGGAGTCTTGCGGATTGCAAAAGCGGACAACGGGGAAAATGCTCGGATGCATGAGACGAGCACGCATGCAAATGAGATGCACATGATGACATGATATGAGATGCATGACAAGAACAAAATGCAAAACAAAAGACAAAAACCCAACCACAGAGGGAATATCATATCACAATGCCGAAAATGGCAAGAGTTGGAGTTACAAATATGGAAAGTTACATCCGGGGTGTTACAATCCTCCATCACCAATTTCATGACGCTCACCGCCGTGCGTGAGTAATTCCATCGTAGGCTTGCTGGACGGTGATGGGTTGGACGAGATTTATCATGTAATCGAGTTAGCTTTGTTAGGGTTTGATCCCTAGTATCCACTATGTTCTGAGATTGATGTTGCTATGACTTTGCTATGCTTAATGCTTGTCACTAGGGCCCGAGTGCCTTGAATTCAGATCTGAACCTATTATGTTTTCATGAATATATGTGTGTTCTTGATCCTATCTTGCAAGTCTATAGTCACCTGTTATGTGTTATGATCCTACAACCCCGAAGTGACAATAATCGGGATACTTCTCGGTGATGACCATAGTTTGAGGAGTTAATGTATTCACTTTTATCTAATGCTTTGTTCTGGTTCTCTATTAAAAGGAGGCCTTAATATCCCTTAGTTCCAATAGGACCCCGCTGCCACGGGAGGGTAGGACAAAAGATGTCATGCAAGTTCTTTTCCATAAGACTATTTACGGAATACATGCCTACATTACATTGATGAATTGGAGCTAGTTCTATGTCACCCTATGTTATGACTGTTACATGACGAACCACATCCGGCATAATTATCCATCACTGATCCGGTGCCTACGAGCTTTCCATATACTGGTTTACGCTTATTTACTTTTCCGTTGCTACTGTTACAATCACTACAAAAATACCAAAAACGTTACTTTTGCTGTGTTTACTTTTGTTACCGTTACCGCCACTATCATATTACTTTGCTACTAAACACCTTGCTGCAGGTACTAAGTTTCCAGGTGTGGTTGAATTGACAACTCAGCTGCTAATACTTGAGAATATTCTTTGGCTCCCCTTGTGTCGAATCAACAAATTTGGGTTGAATACTCTACCTTTGAAAACTGCTATGATCCCCTATACTTGTTGGTTATCTAGTCCTTTTTCTGGCGCTGTTGCCGGTGAGCATAGCTCTATTCTTTGAGTCACTTGGGATTTATATCTGCTGGAGTCTATGAAGAACTTGAAAGACGCTATGACTACAATTTATCCCTCAACTACGAGGGAGGTAAGGAACTGCCATCTAGCTCTGCACTTGATTCACCTTACATTATGAGTAAGCTAGCGACACCTAAACCTGCTTACGCTATTCGTTCCGATATGTCGCATGTTATTGATGATGCCACTTCGCTATGCATGATACTTATGATGAAACTACTTCTATGCTTGATACTACTGTGCCCCTTGGTGAATTTCTAGATGAACAAATTTCTAGGTCTAGAGAAAGAGAAACTATTGAAACTGAATACAATGATGAAAGTGATGATGAGGATATTCCTGCTATTCCTGAGGGTTATCTTTTTGATGTAGAATCTTCTGCAGCTATTTTTGCTTGCCAGGATAGATATGAACTTAAGAGGCTGCTAGTTAAATGGAGTAAAGAATCTCTTAGAGATAGGATGAGACCTGACCCTGCTTTTGCTACTTCACCTATCTGTGTTCCTGATAAGGATTATGAATTTTCTGTTGATCCTGATATAATTACCTTGGTTGAATATGATCCTTTTTATGGCTATGAATCTGAAACTGTAGTGGCACATCTTACTAAGTTAAATGATATAGCTGCCCTGTTTACTAATGATGAGAGATCGCGCTACTTTTATATACTCAAAATATTTCCATTCTCATTAAAGGGTGATGCTAAGATATGGTTTAATTCTCTTGATCCTGGTTGTGTGCGTAATCCCCGGGATATGATTTATTACTTCTCGCTAAATATTTCCCTGCTCATAAGAAACAAGCTGATTTGAGGGAAATATACAACTTCGATGCAAATTAAAGAAGAGAGTCTCCCACAAGCTTGGGGAGGCTTCTCAAGTTACTTAATGCTTTGCACGATCATCCTCTTAAGAAACCTGAAATACTTGATATCTTTTATAATGGACTAACCGATGCTTCCAGAGATTACCTGGATAGTTGTGTTGGTTCTCTTTTCAGGGAAAGAACACCAGACGAAGCTGAAATTCTATTGAATAATATGTTGACAAATGAAAATAATTGGGCACCTCCTGAGCCAACTCCCGAGCCAGCTCCTGAGCCAAGCCTATTCCTAAACCAACTCCGAAGAAGAGAGGTGTTCTATTTCTCAGTCCCGAAGATATGCAAGAGGCAAAGAAATCTATGAAAGAAAAAGGTATTAAAGCTGAAGATGTTAAGAATTTACCTCCTATTGAAGAAATACATGGTATTAATCTACCGCATGTTGAAGAAGTGTATGATCTCAATCCTTTATTCACTGAAGAACCTCCTGATCCTGATATCCCGACACAGGTAGTAAAGGTAAATTCTCTCTATAGATATGATAAAGCTAAAGTACCTCCTACTAAAATTGCTAGTCAGTGCTTGGATGAGTTTGATAACTTTATGTTTAAGCAAGATGACTTTAATGCTTATTTTGGTAGACAATTAAAACAGAATACCTTTATGATTAAACGCTTGAGTGATTATATGGCTAATATTAGAGGTGAACTTAAACTTGTTAGCAAACATGCTTTTATGGTTACCACTCAAGTAGAGCAAGTACTTAAAGCTCAGAAAGAAGTGCTTGATGAAATGAATAGTAAGAAAAATGATTATGCTGTTAGAGTGGCTACTAGAACTGATAGAATGACTCAGGAACCTTTGTATCCTGAAGGCCACCCTAAGAGAATCGAGCAAGATTCTCAGAGAAATAATATTGATATGCCTAGTTCTTCTAAAAGGAAGAAAAGGAAAAATGATAGGACTTTGCAAACTTCTAGTGAACCTATTGCTGAACCACACGATAATCCAAATGATATCTCTATGTCCGATGCTTGAAACACAATGCGGTAATGAACATGAACCTAGTGAAAATGTTAATGATGATGTTCATGATGATGCTCAACCTAGTAATGATAATGATGTAGAAGTTGAACCTGCTGTTGATCTTGATAACCCACAATAAAAGAATCAACGTTATGATAAAAGAGACTTCATTGCTTGGAAACATGGTAAAGAAAGAGAACCATGGGTTCAGAAACCCATGCCTTTTCCTCGGAAACCATCCAAGAAAAAGGATGATGAGGATTTTGAGCGCTTTGCTGAAATGATTAGACCCATCTTTTTGCGTATGCGATTGACTGATATGCTCAAAATGAATCCTTATGCTAAATATATGAAAGATATTGTTACAAATAAAAGAAAGATACCAGAAGCTGAAATTTCCACCATGCTTGCTAATTACACTTTTAAGGGTGGAATACCAAAGAAACTTGGAGATCCAGGAGTACCTATTATACCATGCTCCATTAAGAGAAATTATGTTAAAACTGCTTTATGTGATCTTGGAGCCGGTGTTAGTGTTATGCCTCTCTCTTTATATCGTAGACTTGACTTGAATAAGTTGACACCTACTGAAATATCTTTGCAAATGGCTGATAAATCAACTGCTATAATTGCCGGTATTTGTGAGGATGTGCCTGTTGTGGTTGCAAACGTTACTATTTTAACGGACTTTGTTATTCTTGATATTCCGAGGGCGATAGTATGTCTATTATTCTTGGAAGACCTTTCCTTAACACTGCAGGGGCTGTTATTGATTGCAACAAAGGCAATGTCACTTTTCATGTTAATGATAATGAGCATATAAGACACTTTCCGAGGAAACAACCTCAAGTTCATAGTATCAACTCTATTGGAAAAATTCCATCGATAATATTTGGAGGTTTTGAATTTCCTCTCCCTACTGTCAAAACGAAATATGATATACTTATTATTGGGGATGTCCATATCCCCGTTGAGGTCACATAGTGTTATTCAAAATTTCTCCGGTTTCGTGTTAATCGGAATGAGTTTGTTAACAAGACTTGATCAACCTTGTTAGTGGATTCTTTTTGATGAGCATGAGATGGATGAAAATAGAAGCACAACCTTCTGTACCCTCTTTATATTTTCTGTTCTTTAGTAGAAATAAAGCAAAAATAGTATTTTTCTGTCTGTTTCCTGATTTATCCGTGCAACATAAAAAATATCCCGAAAATAAAAGTCCTCAGAATGCCATGCCAATTTAATATAATTTTTTCGGGAATATTTGAGGATTTTTAGTGCAAAAATTACCGTGGGGGGAGCTGCCACCTGGCCACGAGGGTGGAGGGCGCGCCCTACCCCCCTGGGCTCGCCCCCTTGCCTCGTGGGCCCACGGTGGCCCTCCTCCACTTATCCATGCACCCATCTTCTTCCTATGCCTCACACAAACCCGAAAAACCAACTCAAGCTCGTGTTCCAGCCACTTTTGCTGTGATTTTCGATCTCCTTGCTCAAAGCACCTCTCGCAAAACTGCTTGGGGAGATTGTTCCTTGGTATGTGACTCCTCCATTGGTCCAATTAGTTTTTGTTCTAGTGCTTTATTCTTTGCAAATTTGTGCTGCATAGTTGACCATGTTCTTGAGCTTGCATGTCAAATTTATATGGTTCCAAGTAGTTCTAATGCTTGATATATGCTCTAGGCACTTGTATGAGTAGTTGCTATCACTTTTATTGAAGTTGGTTCACTTTTGTTTAAAGTCACTAAAAATTTCAGAATTCTTTTAGAGAAAACAATATGTTTAGGAAGATGTTCCAAGGTGGTTCTTCAAGGAAGCAAGGTCCCAGGCTTGCAATGCGTGATGCTGACGAGGAACCACCAAGAGACGCTCCTGTGAGGCCCTGTGAATGGCCTTCGGAAAATTTTATGGACCAAGCGGGAATCAAAGAAGAATTTAACGCATATTTGTGTAATGCCGGTTTTGAGGACTTTGAAGCTGACAAATGCCCCCAGTATCATGATCTCACAAGTTCATTTGTGGGGAGGTTTGAGTTTTCATCTTCGCGTAATTCTCCTTCACCATGTTTGACCTTTATGACAAATCTTATACCATGGACTTAGAGGATTTCACTTTTGCTTGCAAACTTCCATCTTGGGGTAGTATGAGGGATCCCCCTAAATCTGAATATAGAGACTTTCTTGCTAGAATAACTGTGGGGAATCTAGAGATATAACACAAGCCACTATAGGGAGCATTCACTTTCCTGCTATACATTATTTTGCTCTCTTCATAGGTAGATGCATAAATGCTAAGGATGAAGCATGTCACATGTGTGCCCTGATCTCAGCATTCTCAGAAGTGCTGTGTTAGGAGACCAATCTTATCATATGGGAGCCATTGTAGCTCGTAGGTTGCATCATAATAGACATAACGGAGATTTCTTTGGAGAAATTTATGCAACCCGCTTAGCTAATTTTCTTGAGATAGACATTCGTGAGGGTGATATGGAGTTGCCCCCTACTTATTTAGATTTTGATTCTATGGTTTCCCACCAGTTTGTTGAGAGGACTGAACCACCTCTCCAGTATCGACTAATCTTTAACAAACGGCATGTTGTCCATATTACTCTTCCTGCTCCTGCCTTCTTTGATTTTCAGACAAAAGGGAGATATATTATTACCAGAGAGGAGGCAGATGAGTATGAGAGGAGAACGGAGGCGGCTCGACGCCACGCTGCAGCTCAGGAGGCGATAGCCGCTGCATCGCAAGACGACCCAGCTACACCTACGGGTATCCGCCAAAGCTATCCTCGGCAATAGACCAACTTAGGCCAAAAGCCTAAGCTTGGGGAGTACGATACTTCTCACCGACATTACATTTATGCTCACACACACTCATTGCTAGATGTCGGTGCTCATACTCTTTCACTGTAATATCAATGCTAGTTTATTTTCTTTTTCTTGCTTTCTTCTTGTGTGTTTAATAAACCTTAAGAAAAAAACAAAAAAATTAGTAGTAGTTTATTTTTCCTGCTGTAGTAGTAGTAATTAAACGAAAACCCAAAAATATTTCCTGTTCTTCTTTTGCTTGTTGGGAGCTTTCCCGTGTAAATAGTTTTTATTTCCTTTCTTTTCTTTGGGGTCAGTAGGAGAAGACCATGATTAAATTGTTGAAGTGGCTCTTATATGCATCATTGTTGATTTAACCAAGAGCCCATATTGCCTTGTCTTCTCCTGTTTATTGAATGCTCGCAGATTCCAGCTTAGTCCAATGCACGTGCACTCTTATTATTATTCACACCGTTCGGTCGTGCAAGTGAAAGGCAATTATGATTATATATGATGGACTGACTGAGATGGGAAAAGCTGGTATGAACTCGACCTCTTTTGTTTTTGTAAATATGATGAGTTCATCGTTCTTGATTCAGCTTATTATGAATACACATGTTTGCAATGGCAATTAGAGATCATAGTTGCTTGTGCCATGCTTGATTAGCTATGAGTTATAATGGTTTACCTTGCGTGCCAACATGCTATTGAGATGATTATGATGTGGTATGATGGGTTGGTATCCTCCTTTGAATGATTTAAGTGACTTGACTTGGCACATGTTCACGCATGTAGTTGAAACAAATCAACATAGCCTTCACGATATTTATGTTCATGGTGGATTGTATCCTACTCATGCTTGTATTCAATGTTTATTAATTTTAATGCATGTTCATGACTGTTGTCGCTCTCCAGTTGGTCGCTCTCCAGTATTTTGCTAGCCTTCACTTGTACTAAGTGGGAATGCTGCTTGTGCATCCAATCCCTTAAACCCCAAAGTTATTCCATATGAGTCCACTATACCTTCCTATATGCGGTATCTACCTGCCGTTCCAAGTAAATTTGTATGTGCCAAACTCTAAACCTTCAAATCAACATTCTGTTTTGCATGCTCGAATAGCTCATATATCAACTAGTGCTGCCCTTATCTTTCGTGTTAGGCGGGTTATTCTCAAGAGGAGTGGACTCCGCTCCTCACTCATGAGAAAATGGCTGGTCACCGGGATGCCCAGTCCCATGCTTTATGCAAAACTAAATCAAAATAATTGCAAACAAAACTCCCCCTGGGACCCGTTGAATGTTGGAGGCACTCGTTGTTTCGAGCAAGCCATGGATTGATGCTTGTGGAGGAGGGGGAGTATAAAATTTACCATTCTGTTTGGGAACCGCCTATAATTTGTTTAGCATGGAAGATATCGTCATCTCTTAGTTGTTATGTTGACAATGAAAGTATGCCGCTCAAAATATAATTTATCTCTATTTCAAAACCGAACTCTGGCACCTCTACAAATCCCTGCTTCCCTCTGCGAAGGGCCTATCTATTTACTTTTATGTTGAGTCATCACCCTCTTACTAAAAAGCACTAGCTGGAGAGCACAGCTGTCATTTGCATTCATTATTGTTAATTTATATCGGGTATGACTATGATTGGATCTCTTTTACCATGAATTACAATGTCTAGTCAGTCCTTGATCTTTGAAGGTGCTCTGCATTTATGTTTTGCGGTCTCAGAAAGGGCTAGCGAGATACCATCCTGTTATATCATATTATGATTGTTTTGAGGAAGTGTTGTCATCCGAGATTTATTATTATGACTTGCTAGCTGATTATGTTATTGATATGAGTAAACATGAGACCTAGGAGTTATTGCAAATGTGGTTAGTTATGATCTTTGCTGAAAACCTGAATGCTGGCTTGACATAGGTACAACAACAAGAGCAAACATAGTTTGTAAAAGTTTTTCTTTTTTCTCTTTCAGTTTGTCAACTGAATTGCTTGAGGACAAGCAAGGGTTTAAGCTTGGGGGAGTTGATATGTCTCCGTCGTATCTACTTTTCCAAACACTTTTGCCCTTGTTTTGGACTCTAACTTGTATGATTTGAATGGAACTAACCCGGATCGACGTTGTTTTGGCAGAATTGCCATGGTGTTGTTTTATGTGCAAAACAAAAGTTCTTGGAATGACCTGAAACTCCACGAAATATCTTAGAATAAATAATAAAAAATCCTCGCCAAAGATGAAGACCAGGGGGCCCACACCCTGTCCACGAGGGTGGGGGTGCGCCCCCTCCTGGGCGCCCCCTACCTTGTGGGCCCCCTGTAGACCCTCCGACGCCAACTCCAACTCCATATATTGGCTTTCGGGGAGAAAAAAACAGAGAGAAGAAATCGTCGCGTTTTACGATACGGAGCCGCCGCCAAGCCCTCTGGACGGTGATGGGTTGGATGAGATTTATCATGTAATCGAGTTATCTTTGTTAGGGTTTGATCCCTAGTATCCACTATGTTCTGAGATTGATGTTGCTATGACTTTGCTATGCTTAATGCTTGTCACTAGGGCCCGAGTGCCATGAATTCAGATCTGAACCTATTATGTTTTCATGAATATATGTGTGTTCTCGATCCTATCTTGCAAGTCTATAGTCACCTGTTATGTGTTATGATCCGACAACCCCAAAGTGACAATAATCGGGATACTTCTCGGTGATGACCATAGTTTGAGGAGTTCATGTATTCACTATGTGCTAATGCTTTGTTCCGGTTCTCTATTAAAAGGAGGCCTTAATATCCCTTAGTTCCAATAGGACCCCGCTGCCACGGGAGGGTAGGACAAAAGATGTCATGCAAGTTTCTTTTCCATAAGCATGTATGGCTATTTACAGAATACATGCCTACATTACATTGATGAATTGGAGCTAGTTCTGTGTCATCCTATGTTATGATTGTTACATGACGAACCACATCCGGCATAATTAACCATCACTGATCCAGTGCCTACGAGCTTTCCATATACTGGTTTACGCTTATTTACTTTTCCGTTGCCACTGTTACAATCACTACAAAAATACCAAAAACATTACTTTTGCTGTCTTTACTTTTGTTACCGTTACCGCCACTATCATATACTTTGCTACTAAACACCTTGCTGCAGATACTAAGTTTCCAGGTGTGGTTGAATTGACAACTCAACTGCTAATACTTGAGAATATTCTTTGGCTCCCCTTGTGTCGAGTCAACAAATTTGGGTTGAATACTCTACCCTCGAAAACTGTTGCGATCCCCTATACTTGTGGGTTATAAGGGGCGCGGCCTGCCTCTCTATCTCCCCTAAAGCCCAATAAGGCCCATATACTTCTTCCCCCGTATTTCCGTAACTCCCCGGTACTCCGAAATATACCTGAACCGCTCGGAACCTTTCCGATGTCCGAATATAGTCGTCCAATATAGCGATCTTTACGTCTCGAACATTTCGAGACTCCTCGTCATGTCCCCGATCTCATCCGGGACTCTGAACTCCTTCGGTACATCAAAACTCATAAACTCATAATAAAACCGCTATCGAAACCTTAAGCGTGCGGACCCTACGGGTTCGAGAACTATGTAGACATGACCGAAACACGTTTCCGGTCAATAACCAATAGCGGAACCTGGATGCTCACATTGGCTCCTACATATTCTACGAAGATCTTTATCGGTCAAACCGCATAACAACATACGTTGTTCCCTTTGTCATCAGTATGTTACTTGCCCGAGATTCGATCGTCGGTATCTCAATACCTAGTTCAATCTCGTTACTGGCAAGTCTCTTTACTCGTTATGTAATGCATCATTCCATAACTAACTCATTTAGTTACATTGCTTGCAAGGCTTATAGTGATGTGCATTACCGAGAGGGCCCAGAGATACCTCTCCGACAATCAGAGTGACAAAACCTAATCTCTAAATACGCCAACTCAACATGTACCTTTGGAGACACCTGTAGAGCTCCTTTATAATCACCCAGTTATGTTATGACGTTTGGTAGCACACAAAGTGTTCCTCCGGTAAACGGGAGTTGCATAATCTCATAGTTGTAGGAACATGTATAAGTCATGAATAAAGCAATAGCAACATACTAAACGATCAAGTGCTAAGCTAATGGAATGGGTCAAGTCAATCACATCATTCTCCTAACGATGTGATCCCATTGATCAAATGACACTCATGTCTATGGTTAGGAAACTTAACCATCTTTGATTCACGAGCTAGTCAAGTAGAGGCATACTAGTGACACTCTGTTTGTCTATGTATTCACACATGTATTATGTTTTCGGTTAATACAATTCTAGCATGAATAATAAAATTTATCATGATATAAGGAAATAAATAATAATTTTATTATTGCGGCATATTTCCTTCAAAAACAGTTTATATATAGCAGCCTAACAACGATCTAGAATTAGGTTTACCAAGATGCAAACCCAACCAAACAACAAGCGAACCCCACGATGGCCGGAATCACCTGGATAGCAGATCACGTGTAGCAATTGGAGCAGCTCTCCAATCCACACGCACAAGAACAAACCACGATGGGTTCTCAACAGAAGCTAGAACATAGAATTGGCCGCCGCCACATCTCGGCGATTTTCTGGTTTAATTAACTCCAAAACCTCACCTTCTTGATACACGGCCAGCTGGCCCTTTTAATAGTGCACGCAGGCACAAGGTACAACCGACTTGGACTCCTTTTATATGGGCCGAATACTAATTGGACTCCAACCTAACCATAGCCATGGTCTGCTACTAGTACTAATCCAACTCTCCTAAATAATCACTAATTAAATAATTTAAAAATACGACACATTAATCACAAAAGGCCAAAACAACTAGTACTACTCCCACGCTCACGTAGATGGGTTTGCGTGCATGGAGTTCTAAATTGTGGATCGACGTCCTCTGCTGCAACAAGCTGAACATGCCCAATAGAAATACGTGTTGCCATCTTGCCACAACATACAAAGTTGTCTCTCAATTCAATTTCTTGATTGCCTTCATGCCCAACAGTAGCTTCTTTCTGTTTCTTTTTCTCATTGCGCTTGGCAGGAATTACATACTTTTCTGTCCTTCTCTGGTTGGTGTTATTGACCATACTTTCGGCGATAAGACATGAGGTCACATCAGATGCCTATGTGCAAACACTCACTTCTTCTGAAGTGGAGCAATTGTGGGTGCCATGCTTCTCGAGGTGCAGTTGAGTCTGAACAAGTTCAAGCATATATGAGAACCTTGCGTAGAACCGGCCATCAACTTCAAAGGCCCAATAGCAAGAGTCATTGCCTCCAACTAGAACCGCATGGACAACTGAATTTGAACTTGAAGCTGATCCCAACACTAGATCTCGTCCTGGAGTTGCCGTGGCACCACCACGGGACATGGTGGCGTGATCGGCGACGAGCGGAGGCGATGGACAAGCTGTCCGAGGACGGGCGCGGCGTATACGTACTTCTGCGGGCGGACTTCACCGCCGATCTGGATCAACGCTTCAAGGAGCACGACGAGAATCTTCTCCAGGCGGTTGAAAAGCTGATCCAGGCGAACACGACCATGCTCGACGACCTGCTGTCGGCGCGGGTTGATGGCGTGCGCGACGAGTGCAACCTCGAGCTCGAGCAGATCCGTGGTGAGTGGCCGAAGGAACCACCAGGGCGCGTCGAGACTTCGTCATCTAGATTGGCTGGGAGTGGTCGCGGTACTGCATCTGACTCCCTCGGCATCGACTAGGAAGACTGGGGGAAGGCACATAAAACCTATGTTCCTCCTCCGGGCAGAGGTGTGCGTGATTCCAATTTCCCTGCTCGATTTCCTCCTGGGCGTGATTCGAATTTTCCAGATACTGCTGATGCATTTTTGTCTGATGTTCGGGATGATCTACCTCGTTTCGATGGCACGAATCCGCGGTTGTGGCAGTCCCGCTGTGAGGATCAGTTCAGACTCTGGTGCACTCCTCAGCATAGATGGGTTTTGCTGGCAACCTCGCAGTTCGAAGGAGCAGCAGCTCGTTGGTCAGAATCCGCGCCAACGCAGATTTCCTCATGCAACTTGGTCTGAATTTTGCTGCAGCTTATAGAGTTGATTCGGCAGAAATCAACACCAGACTCTGCTTCATCAGTTGTTTCGCATTTCGCAAACCAGTACAATTGTTGATTATGTTGATCGGTTTGCTTATTTGTATGACCAGTTATCAGCGTATGAAGAGGCTCCTAATCACCTGCATTACACCACGCGTCTCCTGGATGGTCTTAAGCCTCGTGTTCGTGTTGCTGTCGCTCTCCAGAAACCCAAGGATCCCGACTCCGCTTATGATCTGACATTGCTGCATGAAGAGCTTTGGGAAGGGGTGACACCAATCAACACTTCTCCTGGATTGAGGTCTGGACCACACCCACTTCCTCTTCCTCCCAAACCCCGTGTAACCGAAGAAAAGCGGCAGCCTGAAACTCTGAAAACTTTCTCTTCTGATGATAAATGGTCTGCTCTACACGCTTATCGCAAATCTAAAGGGCTTTGTTTCATTTGTGGGGAGCGATGGTCACGAGATCATGTGTGCAAGTCCACGGTCCAGTTACATTTTGTGCAGGAGTTGATTGATCATGTACAGGCTATGGATAGTGTTCAGTATGACTTATCTGACTCTAAATCAGCATCTGTTCATAGTATGCGCCTGTCAACAGCGGCGATTGGCAAGGACCCCAATGCTCCTTCACTTCAATTGGAAATACAGTTGCAGGACCGTTCCTTGATCTTCTTAGTGGACTCTGGTAGTACCCACTCCTTCATTGACAGTGCTTTTGCTCCTCTTCTTCTGAATGTACAAGATACAGTTGTGTTTTCAGTTGCTGTGGCAGGTGGTACTTCTTTGCAATGCTCCCAAATGCTGAAACAGTGTCAGTGGAGTTGCTGTGATAGTCAGTTCTCTTGAGATTTTAGATTACAGCCTTTATCCACATATGATGGAATATTGGGTCTAGATTGGTTATGCAAGCATAGCCCTATGCAAGTGGACTGGGTTCAGAAGTGGTTATCCTTTCGGTATCAAGGGAGCACATTGACATTGCAAGGACTTCTACCTTCATAATTTGCTCTAACAGTTGTGTCATTATCAATCATTTAGTGTGCCACTAACCAAACTGTATGTCCTGAGATGCAGACCCTGTTGGACAAGTTTCATACAGTTTTTCAGGCCCCCACTGGCCTTCCTCCTAAGAGAATGCAAGACCACCATATTCCTCTAATTCCAGGTGCAAGACCAGTTTTTGTCAGACCATACAGAATTGCTCCTCGGCTTAAAGATGAATTAGAAAAGCAAATTGAAGAACTCTTGTCCTTGGGGATGATCAGACCCAGCAAAAGCCCATTCTCTTCCCTTGTTCTCATGGTTAATAAAAAAGAGGAGGGAGAATGGAGGCTAGTAGTTGATTTCAGACATCTGAATGCTATAACTCCGAAGAGCAAGTATCCTTTGCCAGTCATAGATGAGTTGTTAGATGAACTAACTAGAGCATGTTGGTTTACCAACCTGGACCTCAAAGCTGGATTTCACCAAATCAGATTAGCTCGAGGAGAAGAGTACAAAACTGCATTCCAGATCCACAATGGCCACTTTGAGTTCCTTGTAGTTGCATTTGGTCTGACTGGAGCTCCAGCAACATTTCAAGGACCATGAACTTTGATATGTCCCCTCTTCTCAGGAAGTGTGTGTTGTGTTTCTTTGATGACATACTAGTTTTCAGCAAAACATTTAAGGCACATTTGGAGCATGTTTCTCAGGTTCTGACAATTCTGAAAGAAAAAGAATGGAAGGTGAAAATGTCCAAGTGTGCATTTGCTCAACAGGAAATTGCTTACTTGGGACATGTCATTTCTGCTAAAGGTGTGTCCACAGACCCTACTAAAATAACAGTTGTACAGAATTGGCCTACTCCAACTAATGTTAAGGAAGTTAGGGGTTTCCTTGGACTCAGTGGATACTACAGGAAGTTCATCAAGCACTATGGGATTATTGCTAAACCTCTCACTGAATTACTGAAAAAAGGGGCACCATTTGTTGGACCAGCATTACTGAGGAAGCCTTTGTAGTACTCAAACAAGCTCTTACCTCTGCCCCAGTTTTGGCTATGCCTGACTTTTCAAAAACATTCACTGTTGAAACTGATGCATGTGACTACAATGTTGGGGCTGTATTAATGCAGCAGGGGCACCCCCTGGCTTATCTTAGCAAGGCTCTGGGTGTTAAAAACAGAGGATTATCAGTTTATGAGAAGGAATACTTAGCAATTTTGCTAGCAGTGGATCAATGGATATCTTACCTGTAGGTCCAACCATTTTTTATCAAAACTGGTCAGAAGAGTTTGGCTCATCTGCAAGACCAAAGATTACACACTCCCTGGCAACAGAAATGTCTGACCAAACTGTTTGGTGTGAACTACACTATTCAATATAACAGGGCACTTCCAATTCTGCTGCTGATGCATTATCCAGGAGACCTCCTGATGGGACTCAGGTTTATCAGATTTCTGGTGCTCAGGCCACATGGTTGCAGGAAATTGTTGCAAGCTACAGTCAAGACCATGAAGTTCAAGCCATACTACAACAACTAGCTATTGATCCTGATTCTAAACCACCATATTCTCTGCATCAAGGAATTCTGCGTTATAAGAACTGCATTTGGGTTGGTCAGGACACTGTCTTGCAACTTAAAATATTCACTGCCTTTCATGCCAGCCCAGTAGGTGGCCACTCTGGGTTCCCTGTTACATACAAGAGAATTATTCCTCTTTTCAGGTGGCTTGGTATGAAAAAATTCATTAAGCCTCAAGCGCAATCTTGCATAGTTTGTCAGCAAGCTAAACCTGAGAGGGTACAGTACCCTGGGCTCCTGTCACCCCTACTAGTTCCTCCTAAAGCATGGGATACAGTCTCTATGGATTTTATTTCTGGCCTTCCTTCATCATATCAATACAACTGCATATTGGTAGTCATTGACAAATTCTCCAAATATGGCCACTTCATGGGCCTCACACATCCTTTTAATGCACAACAAGTTGCTGAAATCTTCCTTGACAATGTGTATAAGTTGCATGGTATGCCCAGGTTGATCATTTGTGACAACGACCCTGTGCATTCTGGAAATTTCTTATTTCTAAGACTGGTGCTGAGTTAAACATGAGTACAGCTTATCATCCTGAGACTGATGGTCAAACAGAAAGGGTCAATTAATAGATTGAATGTTTCTTGAGGTGCTTTATCAGTGCTCACCTTGCCAAATGGAGTAAGTGGCTTTCTCTCTGTGAATTTTGGTACAACAACAATTGGCATTCTGCCCTGAATAAGTCTCCATTCGAAACCATTTATGGCCAAACACCTAGATACTTTGGGATTTCTGAGTCTGACACCATTGCTCCTGTGGATATTCAGTCTTGGTTAGACTCCAGACAGTTGGTGATTGATACGTCTCCAACGTATCTATAATTTATGAAGCATTCATGCTATTTTATTATCTGTTTTGAATGATTATGGGCTTTGTTATACACTTTTATATTACTTTTGGGACTAACCTATTAACTGGAGGCCCAGCCCATATTGTTGTTTTATTGCCTGTTTCAGTATTTTGAAGAACAGGAATATCAAACGGAGTCCAAACGGAATGAAACCATTGGCAGCGTGATTTTTGGGAAGATTATGACCCATGAGACTTGGAGTTGAAGTAAAGGGAGCATCGAGGAAGCCACGAGGCAGGGGGCACGCCCACCCCCCTGAGCACGCCCTACCCTCTCGTGGCCCCCTCGAGGCTCCCCCGACCGACTTCTTTCGCCTATATAAGCCTGCGTACCCTAAAAACATCGAATATCAAGATAGATCGGGAGTTCCGCCGCCGCAAGCCTCTGTAGCCACCAAAAACCTCTCGGGAGCCCGTTTCGACACCCTGCCGGAGGGGGGATCCCTCACCGGCGGCCGTCTTCATCATCCCGGCGCTATCCCTGACGAGGAGGGAGTAGTTCACCCTCGGGGCCGAGGGTATGTACCAGTAGCTATGTGTTTGATCTCTCTCTCGTGTTCTCTCTATGGCACGATCTTGATGTATCACAAGCTTTGCTATTATAGTTGGATCTTATGATGTTTCTCCCCTTCTACTCTCTTGTGATGAATTGAGTTTCCTTCTTGAAGTTGTCTTAACGGATTGAGTCTTTAAGGATTTGAGAACACTTGATGTATGTCTTGCCGTGCTTATCTGTGGTGACAATGGGATTTCACGTGCCACTTGATGTATATTTTGGTGACCAACTTATGGTTCCGCCATGAACCTATGCATAGGGGTTGGCACAGGTTTTCGTCTTGACTCTCCGGTAGAAACTTTGGGGCACTCTTTGAAGTACTTTGTGTTGGTTGGATGAATCTGAGATTATGTGATGCATATCGTATAATCATGCCCATGGATACTTAGGGTGACAATGGAGTATCTAGGTGACATTAGGGTTTTGTTTGATTTGTGTCTTAAGGTGTTATTCTAGTACGAACTCTTGAATAGATTGATCCGAAAGAATAACTTTGAGGTGGTTTCGTACCCTACCATAATCTTTTCGTTTGTTCTCCGCTATTAGTGGCTTTGGAGTGACTCTTTGTTGCATGTTGAGGGATTGTTATATGATCTATCTATGTTATTATTGTTGAGAGAATTTGCACTAGTGCAAGTATGAACCCTATGCCTTGTTTCCTATCATTGCAATACTGTTTACGCTCACTTTTATCATTAGTTACCTTGCTGTTTTTATAATTTCAGATTACAAAAACCTTTATCTACCATCCATATTGCACTTGTATCACCATCTCTTCGCCGAACTAGTGCACCTATACAATCTACCAGTATTGGGTGTGTTGGGGACACAAGAGACTCTTTGTTATTTGGTTGCAGGGTTGCTTGAGAGAGACCATTTTCATCCTACGCCTTCCACGGATTGATAAACCTTAGGTTATCCACTTGAGGGAAATTTGCTACTGTCCTACAAACCTGTGCACTTGCAGGCCCAACAACGTTTACAAGAAGAAGGTTGTGTAGTAGACATCAGTGATCGATTTGGTCAGGCAACACTTGCTCCATGTGCAACAGCGAATGAAACATCAGGCAGACAAGAAACATACCGAAAGAGAATTTGTTGTAGCTCCATTGAAGATTGCGGCTTCCTAAGCAGCGGAGATCGCGGGGGAGAAATGCAGATCCGCGCTTGATGGAATGGAGTTACTGTACCCATTAGGAGGTAACCCAACCGATCCTTACTGCGTAGTTTAGGTTCGTGGATTTGCAAGGAATCTGTGTTATGCTCCCAGATTTGGACGATGCAGCAGGACCGCCGTGATGGAAGAGGTCGATGACAACGAGCTCCCCATGGAGATGATGCACTTCCCCGCGGTGGTGATAAGAGCTTCTCAGCTAACCCCCAAGGCGAGAGCTAGCGCAGATGGGCAGATCTGTGCAGCGGATAGGGGAGCTACGATCGAGGTAGATGCTGAACCACAAGCATGTGAGCAATCCAATGGCCAGATTGACCCAAAAACTCCAGGGTGGACTCGAAGGTAATCTCTTGCCTACGGATGTTTGGATTCCAAACTGATTGTCCGATTTAGGTGCACTTGGAATTGCATAAACTGACTTGCATATAGGGGATTAGTTTTGCAAGAGAATTCATTTAGATAAATTGTAATAGCAAAATCCTGGAGAAATTAAATTGTTATATAGATTTTTTTGGAAAATCTTTGTGGTTTCCTCCTAACCAATGCTGAAGCTAGTAGCATCCACCAGTTGATAAAGAAAAAGCATAGCACCTTTGTTATTTTTTGGATACTGGATTCTGCAGAGTTGAGCAAAATCCTGCAGAGAATTTAGTCGGTTTAAAAAGGACTATGCACCATTAGTTTTTTTTCAAAACTAATTTTTAAGCAAGTGTAGTGAATTTTAAAACTTGTGTGAACATTAGTGTATTGGATCTAGTTTCAATTTTTATACAGTTAAGTTTCAGTTTGTTTCCTGTCAAGATTCATTGCAAGTACTGATCTCAAGTTTCAGTTTGAAGTGTCAGTACTCCTGTCAACGCAGTGTCATTCTTTCAGTTTTGTTTGTTGTCGAGTTTGAAACTGCATTCAGTTTTCAATTTACAGTTAACAGTGGGGATACTACTGCTATTTTTGTAGTTCAAACTTGCTTAATATTTACATTGACTAAATTTTACTTCTCTCAGTTTTCAAACTGAATTCAGTTGGAAAATCAATGGAGAGCTCTTGTTGCACTGGAAACTTGCTTAAAATTTACGCCGTCTTAACTTTTCACATGTCCATTTTTAAATTGAATTGAGTTTCAGTTTATAATGTAGTATCCCTTTTACACAGTCAATGTTCCATGATGCAGAGATGGAGGTGCCTTTCATCGATTTAGTTACAAGCGTGCCTCTGCCTCACATGGAGGACCTCCCAGGACAGCCAGGTGAGTATTAGTATTCTGGGTGGATAATACCGAATCAGATCATACATTCTGCTAGATGTTTACATTTGGTGTGATGGTTATGCAGATGAAAATGGAGGGGATGAAGTGGTTGAACAAATGGACTTCAAACCATGTCTAAAGTTTTACACTGAAATAGTAAGTAACAAACACATTTGATATCCATTAGGCATAATGTAATCACCAGGACTGATTTTGAAGGATACTGACAAAATGTTTTCTAATTGTCCACCTCGCCAGATGTCCGGTTTCTCAGTTATACACCAGAAACCACCATTCTTACTGTTGAAGGAAGATCACTTTAGTTGTTAAAACTGAATCACGCCTAGAAAGCATATGATGTGTGTACACGGTAGAGCTTGTGTAGAAAGAATTAAGTCGTACAAAATTATCTATGACATGAGTAGTTTTTGGATAAAAGAAATATATTAATATCGTGAAATATCAATTACACCCAGTCTCTGCAACAACGCAATACCTAATGGCACTATGGATGCACACGGAAAAAGGAAGAAACTAAAAAAGAAAAGTCCCGCTACAGTGATCTAGTGCTTGAAGCAGCAGTACAAACACAACCAAGACAACACTTGAAGTCCAAATTCTTCAAAAGCGATGCCTCCAAGAAGGAAACTGTTAGAGTACGTAATGGGCCTAATCGGCCTGGGTTGGCGATATAGCCCGTTAGTCTTAGGATTAATTAGAGATAAGGGTTGCTTGCTTAGGGGTCAAGTAAAGCCTTACTTGGGAGTCAAGTAACAAACCTCTCTATATAAAGAGATGAGATGTATCAATCTAACCAAGCAAGACTTGAGAAGGAAATCCCTTCCCTTTTGCCCGGCCGTGGGCAAAAAGGCCCCCGGCCGGCCCTCTCGCGCCCTCCTTCTAGCAGCGCCATAACAGTTTGGTATCAGTTAGCTTTGGTTCGATCATGTCTTCACCGCCGCCCAACCCGTCTCTCCCGCTGCCGGTCACCTCATCGCCTCCGGCGACCACCACGACCGTCGCCCCGCTCCTGCCCGCGCTATACCGTTAGTGTAGGCCCATTAGGCCCATTACGTATTCTAACAGAAACAATGCACAAGCACCATCGTCGCCCCATCATAGATCATAGGTTTTCACCCTGAAGAAAGTCCACGCTCTCAAAACAATATCTTCAACAAGACCATTGCCAGGCACAACGAATTAAGGTCAGACCTTGGATATTCACCCTGGAAGGTAAGACCTTGAACTTCTCTTGTGCTGTCGCCCCCACTTGCGTGCCGCTGCTACGAGTCCCGAAACACCAAGCAAATTCCTTATCACCGCAAAGACTCGAACCACCATTACTAGTCCTCAGACCATAACTTCCATGACATGTTTTGTCTTTGACTTCACCATGGAACGAAAAAGACATGTCCCATGATGACAACAAATAGCAGAGCTTTGCGCCGCTCCTTCCAAAAACCAAACGGTTAGAAAAAACATGTGTGCGCACGACCAAATCCCATCCGATCCAGCAATCTCCAGGCATGAGGGGAGTTCGTTGGCGGAGCCTTCCGGAACTTGACACTCCAGACAGATCAAGGAGGACAAGCATCAAGCAAATCTTTGTCTTGCCGCGAGAGGAACCCTAGGACCGCCGCCTTTATTAGGCAGAACGACGACCCCCACGCCATCTCCCACCAGCTCCCAACAGTAGGCCGGAGATCTGAGCGGACACCGCCGTCACCACCCGCACCACGCGGAGATGACAGGCTTAACTGCGTCGAGTCCAGAACCAAGCGCCATGCCGCCTCGCGCCACGGTGGTCGCTGAAGAAGACTGCCGCCGCCCGGCGTTCATCTCCGCCCGTGCAGCTCGACGCCCGTGGTCGCCGATCTGCAGCAGCCGGAGATCCCACCGCTTGGGGTTGATAGGCCCGTGTCACCACCTGCGGCGCATGGGGATGAAAGGCCGACGCCGCTGTCAACCGCGCAGGCTTAGCCCGGTGACTTCCTTCGACAGTGACAGAGGACGGAGGTGGAAGGGGCGGTGGCGGCGGCGGCTGAGATCTGGATCACGCGAGCCGCCTCCCCTGGAGCGACGCGAGCGAGTCTGTCCGTCGGCACCATCGCCAATTGGACGTCGTTTTCGTACGGTGGCTTGCCTTGCCCAGAGGCCAGAGCAGAGCCTCCACGTGCGTGATCTGCTCCAGGAACGTCACGGCTCGTTGTCGTCCAAGACGAAGCAGTTGAACCGCTGCCGCACGACGCGGCGCATGTCCAGGTCGTACGTGCGCGCCATGGCGTTCCACACACCCTGGCGGTGGCGTGGTGGACCTAGTCGTGGAAGATGCGGTTCGAGAGCGTGGCGGGGGATGTGGCCACGGCAATATACACCAGCTCAGCTGGTGCGCAGCAAACAGTGGCACCTTCAGTTCTTTCTGTGTCGTTGGGTGCTTGCTTTTGTGCTCGGCGGGGAACAGGAATCTGAAGTGGACTCGGAAACGCGCGCGTAGGCCACGGAATATGGACCTAGCTATTCGATTGTGAAACAGGAATCTGAAGTGAACTCGGATTCGTCCCGTCCGGCCGGAACACCAACGTAGGAAGGATCGGGCGAATCGGTACGACGAGTACTATCCCTAAAAGGCAGCAGCACGGCATCGATCGGGCTCAAACACGAAAGAGGATGGCAGAGAAAGAGCCCCACGGGCGCGCCCGGCGGCGGGCGACAACTCTGCCGCACCGCTGCACATTCTGCTCCTCCGCCCCACCCATCACCGCCGGCAGCATGGCGATGAAGCCTTCTTGTGGTTGGGGGGCAAAGCGCGCGCGCACGGTGTCCAATGGACGGTACCTGCATCTTTTGCCTCTCGCCCAGTTATCCACTACTTCCTCCTTCCCGAATATAAGTCTTTCTAGAGATTTCAATAAAGATTACATACGAATGTATGCATATTTTAAAGTGTAGATTCATTCATTTTACTCCGTATATAATCCTTTTTGAAATGTTTAGAAACACTTATATTTAGAAATAGAGAGAGTAAAATGTAGAAGCACTCGATTTTGATCTTTTGAAATGCGTTGTCGCAGGAGGGACTGGGCGAGTCTTTCCGACGGGCTGGCCGGGGTGATTGCCGATTGCGTGCTCGACCACGACGTGGCCGACTACGTCCGCCTCCGCGCGGTGTGCCGTGCATGGCGGCGGTGCTGCACCGATCCACGCAGGATGGATGCCCTAGACCGCCGTCTCCACCCCGCATCGGATCGTGCTCCGGAGCAACTTTCCCCGCCCACTGCTGTCGCTTCCTGAACCTCTCCACCGCCAGGCCATACGAGTGGATCTCCCGGAGCTCAGCGCCACAGACGCTCACATCGACCGGCCGAGGGGCTCCTCATCCTGGTGCACGACCGCATCCACATTCGACCATCGAATCCGCTCACGCGCCACCTCATAGAGCTTCCATCGGTGACCACGTTGCTGCCTTTGGAAGATGGCCACTATCGCCGTGAGTTTTTCAACGGCCGACTATTAGCGTGGGGTTCCTTCATTGTCACCGAATCTATATCATTCTTGCTCTGCTTCTCCGGGTTCCTAGGCATCGCCAAGCCAGGTGATGAGTCTTGGAAGGTCATACCGCGCGAATACGGAAGCTTTTGGCCACGTTCAACTCCTTTGATGTTCTTGGGTCGCTTATACTGGGTCATCGGGGACGATCTCATGGTACTGGAGACGGGCGCAGATCCACGGCTGAAGGTGGCAGCCAAGTTGTGTAGTCATGTTTACACAGCGACTCAGTCGGCGCATCTGGTGGACAACGATGGGAAATTGATGTTGTTGCACTATCAGCCTAGGTCGCACTTTGAGCCTCGCCCGATGAGAATTGACGTCTATCGTGTGGATTTTGAAAAGAAGGCCCTATTCCCGGTCAAGGGATTCAACGGTCGGGCTCTTTTTCTGGGCAAACTTTTCTGTTTTTCGGTGTGCACCAGGGTTTTCCCCTTTATCAAGGGTAGCACCATCTACTTGAGCTTTGATTTCGAAGAGAGAATCCATGAGAATGTTGAGGCCTATTATGTTCCACATCGAAGGGCCAAACCCAATAACTGCATCATCTGGGACAAGTCCCTGCACTGGCCGCGTAGGGCCTTGCCGTCGCCGCATAGTGTTGTCGATTGTCTTTCCTTGTGCAATACTTTCGAAGTATCTCGTGTAGTAAAAGTTGTTTGAGCCGTATGTTTTGTGTTGGTGTTTGTACATGCATGGAGCCTTTTTATAATCAATAGTGTTGCCGGTTGTTTCTTTGGCAGGCTTGGCTTTAATTTACTGGGAGAATCGATTGTATCTCCGGGACGGACCGGGAGTATCCCGTTACTATTGTGTTGAGCCTATTCTCTCCGATATAGATGCATTATTACACAGGCCAACTCAACATTATTATTTTTCAAAGGAGTGACACGGATTATATGCTATTTGCTCCCAACATTTAGTCAAGTGTTTGATTATCCCAGCTTGTTAGGCCTTGTACAATGCAAGGTGTTTAGAGAAATAAATCAGGTTCAACCCATGGATCGATTGCACGGTCGAATTATCAGGCCAGATAGGTATCTCAAGTACATTACGTTTCTTTGTGGCCAGTAGCAACAGCAATTCGACGATGCGGTTCAATTGACCGCCCAGGCTGCCGTAGGACGACTCTACAACTGTCGGATGCCGTGTTAGAGATGATCGAAGACATTTTTACGCATCCGAAAGCGCCGGCGACAATTGTCATCGAGGAAAGCATCGGGAGTAAAGTAATCACCCAACACCGTCAAATGCCCGCACGCCAGATTGCGGCTGAGCACTAGATGACCCTTGATTGATCCTTTGAAATTGAGAACATGCTCCTCCGCACGCTTCGAGTCTGTAAGGACCACCTGCATCATCGTTGTCTCATCCGTCTAGTCCTCCGTCTGACGACTCAACATAGCTCTCGTATATGTAGTCCATATCCGAATCCACTGCTTTAAAGAAGAAGGAACAAAAAAAATTAGCTCGGGCAATTCACTGAACAGTTGACGGGCATGGTGAGCATCGTAGGAGCCGATGGTACTCGCGTGACGGTCGGAGGAGAAGTGTGGAACAGTGGCGGAGGAGAAGTGGCGTGGAGCTCGGGTGTACCATTGGAGGTGAAGGACTCCTCGAGTTCCGGCAGGGGTGTGGAGCGGCGGAGAAGGCGAGAGAGAACGACGAAGGAGAGAAAATGGTGGGATGGACGTGCGGGGTCCGGGAAGGGTTTTGGGTGGGCTGGGGTGTCGGAGTCCTATGTGTCTGTTGTCACTTTGTCTCGGATATGCAGGAAAAAGTACGTTCGGACTGCTCGACGGACCGATATAGGCCTGCGCTGGACCGCGCAGTCCGAACGCTTGCGTGTGATTTGAGAGTCAAAGATGATGGATTATGGATGGGCTTAGGCCCATATAAGACAATAATTCCTGATTAATCTCTAAGGCCCATGCAGGTGTACGACAAGTGGTGGGAAGTTTAGTACCATACTACTACAGTAAGAAGAGTGAGACCTCTTTATAAGGATTGCTATACCACTTGTTATTGGGAGCTTGGGAATATGAGCTATACACGCGCGCTCCTCCTCCGCCGCCACCCGCCATGCCTCGCCTCGTCACGCCGCGCGTCGTGGGTTGCAGGAATGAGCCGAGCCGAAACTTATTTTTGCTGGTCAGGAATGGTTAATTAATCTCAGATTAATTAATGAGTCGCTTACGGAAGTGCCACTGTCGACGTTGGACCGTGGGTTGTTCACGGACTCGGTCGTGGGTCATGGGCCTGAGCCAAGGCCCATCTACCCTACGGCCTATATAAGAAGGCGCTGGCCAGTGGAGTGAACCCTAACTCAGTTCACTCCCTCCCTCTGGCACAACCCTAGCCGTCATCAATTGTTTCTCTCTATGTGCTGCTTCCGGCGATCCCATCCCGACGACCACATGCACGGTTGGTCGGGAGAGCAGGTGCCTCCGGAACCCTGTCGTTCGAGATCCTCCCCGAGAGAATGGCAATAAGGTTTGGGGAGCGTCTCTATGCGACTGCTCCCGACCCGTCCCCGTCACCGTCCGCCTCTGCTTCCACTACTTCCCCTGCATCGATACCATGGTCAATGAGGGAGTCCTGGATTAGGGGGTGTCCGGATAGCCGAACTATCACCGTTGGCCGGACTCCTGGACTATGAAGATACAAGATTGAAGACTTCGTCCCGTGTCCGGATGGGACTATCCTTGGCGTGGAAGGCAAGCTTGGCGATACAGATATGTAGATCTCCTACCATTGTAACCGACTCTGTGTAACCCTAACCCTATCCGGTGTTTATATAAACCGGAGGGTTTTAGTCCGTAGGACGAACAACAATCATACCATAGTCTAGCTTCTAGGGTTTAGCCTCTCTGATCTCGTGGTAGATCTACTCTTGTACTACCCATATCATCAATATTAATCAAGCAGGAGTAGGGTATTACCTCCATCGAGAGGGCCTGAACCGGTAAAAACATCGCGTCCCTTGTCTCCTGTTACCATCCGCTTAGACGCACATTTCGGGACCCCTACCGAGATCCGCCGGTTTTGACACCGACGTTGGTGCTTTCGTTGAGAGTTCCTCCGTGTCGCCGCCGGGAAGGATGCCTCATCCGTCTTTAAAGACGATACTATCGCCAAAGGAGCCTTGGCCACTGGTCAGACTCTTCGGTTAGGTGGTTTTCTTATGACGGCCAGTTCGGCCACAGAGCCGTCGATGACTTCTCGGGTATTCGAAAGCAATCTTCACGTTAACTCGGTACTTCCCGTGCTGTTAGATCCGATCGAGCTCTCCTCCGTAAACGAGCTCTTGGATTGCATCGCCACCACAGGAGTCGCCATGAGACTACGACTCAGATCGTGCCTAAAACCGATCCGAGAGAGATCAACTCTCCCTGTGCTACCCATCATGTTGCTGTGGTAGAGGAGCAATACGGCGATTCTTCTTCTATCTTAAGGACTAGCTACGTCCGGATTCCCGATCCATCCATGCCTGAGTCCAGCAGAGTGACGGTCGTCGATCAAGCCATGAACTTAAAGTCAGGCGGCGGGTTGGTTTCATTGGATAGCATTCTAAAATCCAAACTTCCTAGTTCGTAAACTTCTCGGCCCTCGAGTCTTAAATTGGACGGGGTTCGGATCTAGTTCCACCCGCCCACCCAAACATTAGCGATCTATCCCGAATTCGGCAAGAGCCCGCTGAAACAAAGACATCATTCTTGGGCGATTCCTCCTGGTTATGGACAGGATAAAGGACTGCCGAGAGGAGGACGCAATCTCACGTTTCTGCAATAATTGCACGGACAAGGGAATCCTAAACGCCATAAGTCGTCGCGAAATTACACGCTTTGCTGACTTGGTGACCATAGTATAGAAGTACTGTGCGATGGAGAGTGCTTGGAAAACCGAAAGTAAATTTTGGGATAATCCGGCCTCGAATACAACCCTAGTCCGAAATAAAAGGGTGCATCATCACCAAGCACCTGGTTAAACATCAAAAAAAAAAACCCCTAAAGGGCACGGAACCGAACTGGAGGGTTGGCTAAACGGAACCTGCAAAAGTCATAGCGCAGAGGGCGCCACTCCAACTCATAGCCTTGAGCATGTTGGATACTACGGCAGGTGGCCAAAAGTGGCGAAGAGCTTCTAGCCTCGTAATCCCAGCCCAAAGAACACCAAGACGGTATTAATCAGTCTTGAGACTTTCGCATCAAATAACATGCGAAAACGAACACTCCGCAACCTTGTCAAGTCTACCAAGTAGCAACAATAAATCCATGGAGTGACACGACTATTACCTTTAATGCCAAAGTGATTTAACCCAAATTCTAAACAGCCCGAGCACCAGCCGCATTGGTCCTCGGTCCAATAGTGGATTTGCTTTCGCCTTACTAAGGTACTCATGGATGGCGGCAGCGGACTAAACCTCATCTACGAGGAAACCCTTCGAAAAATGGAAATAGACTGGAACCGCATTGAGATAAGCAGCACAACCTTTAGAGGAATAATCCCTAGCCGGGAAGCATGCTGCACAGGAAAAATCACACTGGACGTAGTGCTCGGCTCGCTGGACAATTACAGGTCCGAGGAGGTCACATTTCAAGTTGCCCCGTTCGGCAGCGGATATCACGCTTTATTAGGGCGAGAGGCATTCACAATTTTTCAAGCTATACCCCATTATGGGTACATGAAGCTTAAAATGCTCGGACCTAACGGAATCATCACTCTCGCTAGTGATCCGAACATAGCACTTCGCGCCGAAAACAAGACAGCCGCACTAGCCATCGAGGCACTATCCGAAGCCCTAGCGGCTGAGGAACTCATCGCGATGCGCTCCACGGTGAACAGGACGATGTGATACTTGATAAAAGATCCAAGTCCACCTCTTTTAAACCATGGATGAAATAGTCAAATTCCAAGTCCACCCAACGGACTCGCAAAGACGGCCTCCATTGGGACACAATTAAACCACGATGTAGACGCGACTACTTAAAAATTTCTACGAGAAAATCGGGACATTTTTGCTCGCACCCTTGAGACATGCCAGGAATCCCACGTCGTCTGGCCGAGCGGCCTAAATACCCTAAAAGGATTCAAGCTACCAAACAGGCTCTTCGCCCTTTTCCGAACCCAAGAGACAGGCCATGGGAGAGGAGCTAACCAAACTCGGAAGCCGGATTCATCAGAGATATAAAACATCCGGACTGGCTAGCAAATCTGGTGATGGTACCAAAGAAGGATAAATCCTGGCGCCTATGTGTTGATTTCAAAGACCTTAACAAGGCTTGCCCAAAGGATCCCTTCCCCCTCCCTCGCATTGATCAAATTATCGACTCTACAAAGAGGACACGACTCATTGTGCTTCCTCGACGCGCATACTCCGGCTACCACCAAATCAAGATGGCGGAGCCAGACCAAGCCGCAACAACATTCATCACTCCATACGGCCCATTTTGCTTCAACACAATGCCCTTCGGGCTCAAAAACGCCGGCGCAACATATCAGCGCATGATTCAGACATGTCTGGCAACCCAGATCGGCAAAACAGTGGAAGCATATGTAGATGACGTGGTCGTCAAATCCAAGCATGTCGAAACTCTAGTAGACGACTTGAGGCTCACATTCGACAATCTCCGAAAATATGACATTAAGCTCAATCCGGAAAATGCGTCTTCGGCGTTTCCAAATTAAAAAGCTCTTGGGCTTCATTGTGTCCGATAGAGGAATTGAAGCAAACCCAGCCAAGATCCGAGCTCTGTCACAATTGGATATTCCAAAAGACCTCAAACAAATACAAAAATTGACTGGATGCGTAGCGGCTCTAAGCCGCTTTATTTCCCGTTTGGGAGAAAAGGCGTTACCCCTTTACCTCCTCCGGCGCACCGAACACTTCGAGTGGACGGATGCCGCCACGACCGGACTCAAAGAAATAAAAGCCATATTGGCAACAAATCCGGTCCTGGCCGCGCCCAACATGGGCGAACCAATGCTATTATATATCGCCGCAACACATCAAGTTGTCGGTAGCGGTGCTCGTCGTCGAACGAGAAGCGGACGGACACCGGTTCCCTCTTCAAAAACCGGTTTACTATGTGTCCACTGTCCTAACGCCATGCAAGTCCCGGTACCCGCATTATCAAAAGATAGCATACGCGGTGTTCATGGCATCCCGGAAGCTGCGACATTACTTTCAAGAGTGTTCGATAACGGTAGCCTCCGAAGTACTTCTTAACGACATTATAAACAACCGCGACGCGACGGGCCGGATTGCTAAATGGGCCATAGAGCTCCTTCCATTCAACATAACCTATAAGCCACGACGAGTTATTAAGTCGCAGGTTTTGGCCGACTTCGTGGCCGAAAGGACCGAAGCCGAACTCCCTAAACAGTACGGCGCATACTCCAATTGGATCATGCACTTTGACGGCTCCAAAATGCTGGCCGGCCTGGGGGCTGGCGTCGTCCTGACGTCCCCAACCGGGGACACAGTCCAATACATCCTTCGAATAATGTATACGGACTCCAACAACGCAGCCGAATACGAGGCTCTTCTGCACGGCCTCCGGATGGCAGTCTCCATGGGCATTAAACGCCTAGAGGTGCACGGGGATTCGAACCTCGCGATATCTCAAATAAACGGAGAATTTGATGCCAAAGATCCGAAAATGGCAGCGTACCGCAATGCGGTCCTAAAAATATCAGCACGGTTCGAAGGGCTCGAATTTCATCATATAGCCCGGGATAACAACCAGGCGGCGGACGTATTGGCACGCATCGGCGCAAAACGCGATGCCGTCCCCTGCTTTGGCCGAAGAGCCAGATTCGTTTGGGGGCGGGGGACACCACCCCAAAGACAACACCACCAGTCGTGCCGGCGCCAAGTCGGCCCCATGGCAAGACCGCCGCAATGGTCTAGTTGGGCACTTGTCTGATACAGGAATAATGACCCCTACGCCTTGTCTCCATGCATGCCCCGGTTCTTACATAACCGCGAGGGTATTCGGACACACTCCGGACTATTGGGTCCCGAGGTCGAAGCGAAAAGGTCTGCTATGACAAACGATCTACAATCCGGCTAGAAGACATTTTTCATGTCATATTCAATTACATAGTCAACTCGACTAATTGTATTCCTCCTCAATGCCATCTAATAGGCTATCTAATTTGCAATCTTGCTGGGAATACTTGGCGGCCAATTCTACTTGACCGTACACTAAGCTTACAGGGATCTCCTTCCCATCAGGCCCCACAGGTCCAACCTCGGCCATGTGGTTTGGGTCACCTTCAGATACCGCGTCTTTACCATGGCCTGAGCCTCCTGGCGCCTTTGACGGCAGGCCGATATCTTCCATAGTCGGAAGCGCCGCTGTGCTCCTTGAAGCCGCTCTGCCAGCTCCCGATGCCTTGAGCAGGGAGATAGATGGCCACAAGGCCTGGCGACGCCTTTCATCACTGCCGAACTCGTTCGTGCAGGTGACGTGATTCGGGAAGAAGATCACCCGAAGAGTGGGCATCTCCTCCTCGGGGCGACCTATGAGCAAACCTACATACATGTTTATGTTAGTCGCCTTTCCTCGCCAACTCTTTCAAAGTTCGTTTAAGCACTTATCGAAAATGCCGCGACGGTTGCCGATTCTCCTTTACGGAGTCAGACAACTGGGCACGAACATCCCTTAGTTCCTCACCCAGTTGGGTGTTAGCATCTTGGAGGTTATTTTTCTCCTGCCGCACCCTCGTAAGCACACTCTCGCCGGCCTTTAGCTGGCGCAGGAGCTGTTGCTTGTCCGGATCCATCCCGGCTGCAATGTTAATGTCAGATTTCTGCACACGCCGCACTTTGCAAAACTACTTCTACTTTGAAGGGCATATATTACCAGGGGGAGTCTTCATGGCTTCCCCGGTCGCGGCCAGTGCGGCCTCAAGTTGGGCCTTGCACTCTCCAAGCTCCTGGGACAAACGGGTATTCTTTTCGGTAAGAACCTGTATTCCAAATGATCCTTAAATCTGTTATCCTAACTATTTTAAGTCTCGGGGGCTACTGGCATATATAACTGTCAAAATTCCTTACCCGTATGTCTTTTACTTACTGCTCCGTGGCTCTGGCTAGGCCATCTTGAGCGGCACGGAGGTGCGCTTCTCCCGAACTAAAGGCGTCCAATGCCTCTTGGGAGAAACATGCGTCATGTAGAATAGTCCGGCGGCGCCTATGATTCATGGCGGTCTCCACCTCCGAATTGGTGGCGGACAGTCTGTCGGCATCCTCCGTTGGAGGAGCATCCGACGCACGCCTCGTGTTTGTACCCCCTTCCGGACTCGGCTTTTGAGCCTGGACGGAGGAGGTCCGATTGGCAACTTCTCCGGACTCCCGGGCGGCGCTCTTTTTCTGAAAAACCACGAGCGTCAGTATGCCTCCCAGAAACCTCTCCTTAAAACACGATGGCACATCATACCGTTGCGGCGACGTCTCGAGTCGTACCGCATTTCTTTTCCGCCTGCTGGGCCGAGCTGCCCCTTGTTGGACGACCGCGGCAGGCTCGGCTTCCCGTTCTGAAGGCACCCCCTGCGAAACACCATCAAATACGTGGTGATTAGAAGCAAAGCACGGGTGGGTCATGGTATCCGGACTTCGGTCACGGTTACCTGAGAGGCCGGAAATAATCCGGGTTAGTCGGCCGTAATGGCAACCAAAGCATTGTCGATGCTAAGTTGGAGGAACACCCGTCGATCAGCTCCACCTTTATATCCGGGTCCTCTTCGGAGGCCGGATAGAGGGATCGTCCCGGATCCTCGGGTTGTGGGGGCGGGCTGTGTATCTTCTCCACGGCCCGGCGCAGTTCCTGCGTAGAAACCATGAAATGAGATATTTAACCACGGGAACATGGATCGGACAGGCCACAAAGATGTTTGCTTACCCAACTTCGAGGATTATTCGAAGAAAACCCGCTCAGTGGATCGACGCGGAGAAAATCCTCCTCCTCCCTTTGTACATGGCGGACAAGGTCTTCACCAGTTCGGTGATCGATCCCGCCCTTTGCGGCCATGGCGGGTGGCATCGTCCTCCCCGTTGAAGTCCCACATGGGGTGGCCCCTATATTGAGCGGCTGCACTCCTCATAATGCAGATTGCCATGACTCCAATCATGGTCAATCCGGCATGAGCGATAATCTTATTCGGCTCATCAAGTAAAGGACATCCCGGTCATTTTCCCTCTAGGGGCTCATGGCGCCAGCTTAGGCGCTTCTTGAGGAGGAGCGTTGCTAAACTTCAGGAAGGCCGATCCGAACAGGATCCGCAGCGGACGTCCTCCATGTAAAACCATTCGAAGGCCGGTCTTGGACGCCTTCTTCGGGGTTCCGGATAGATATCCGGTCCCGGTGATGCGCCATAGTTCGGCTCCGCCCACTTGATATATTGACCCCTCATGAGAACGTGGTACAAGGCAGAATAATCTCTTCCACAACGCAAAATGAGCCTCGACGCCCAAGAATAGTTCGCAAAGGGCCACGAAACCCGCGATGTGCAAAATGGAGGCAGGCGTAAGGTGGTGCAACTGGAGGCCGTAGAACTCCAAGAGCCCCCGGAGAAACGGATGAATTGGAAATCCGAGTCCTCTTACTAGATAAGAGACAAAGCATACCCGCTCTCCTTTAGAGGGATCGGGGACACTCTCCGCTTGCTTTCCGCCCTTGTAGGTGGCAAGTCCGGCTCGAACCGGAACCATGAAGGCCGGGGGAAGAAATCCCTTGGTTTGGAGTGTCACTAGCTCTCTATGCGGGACTGAGCATCTCTCCCAATTTCCGGGCTGAGTGCTAGGAGCGCGAGAGGAGGAACCGCGTCGACTGTCCATGATGGAATGAATTTTTGTCAAAGGCTCTCCGATGAAAGCTCGCGGAGGAGGGATGGTGTGACTTAGATCTAGATCCTCGTCCCTTTTATAGGCGGCTCATTTGCGCAACTAGGGGGTAAGTGTAAAAATACCCTGGCTTTTCGCGTTCATTCAAACACGTGGAAGATGGCCATTATTGGGCGTGGAAGCCAAGGAGCGCAGCATTTATCAGAAGCCGGACACTATTCGACAAGTATATGGAATTTGGAGAAGAACCCGCCTCGCAATGCCGAAGATAATCTACGCGCCGGACTCATCGCCATTGAAGCCTGGTTCGGGGGCTACTGAGGGAGTCCTGGATTAGGGGGTGTCCGGATAGCCGAACTATCACCGTTGGCCGGACTCCTGGACTATGAAGATACAAGATTGAAGACTTCTTCCCGTGTCCGGATGGGACTTTCCTTGGCGTGGAAGGCAAGCTTGGCGATACGGATATGTAGATCTCCTACCATTGTAACCGACTTCTGTGTAACCCTAACCCTATCCGGTGTCTATATAAACCGGAGGGTTTTAGTCCATAGGACGAACAACAATCATACCATAGGCTAGCCTCTAGGGTTTAGCCTCTCTGATCTCGTGGTAGATCTACTCTTGTACTACCCATATCATCAATATTAATCAAGTAGGAGTAGGGTATTACCTCCATCGAGAGGGCCCGAACCTGGGTAAAAACATCGCGTCCCTTGTCTCCTGTTACCATCCGCCTAGACGCACAGTTCGGGACCCCCTACCCGAGATCCGCCGGTTTTGACACCAACAGTCAAAGACGCCGCCGCTAAGAAGAAGGCCACGGGCGACACCGAGACTGCTGCTGCCGCCGCCGCATTGGCATGGCCAACCGGAGGGTATGATCTGTTCATCCCTCTTTTACTCATACATGTGCTAGCCGTATATATGTTATTCATATATGTTTCAGTTCTATGTATTGTACGTGCTCATATGCTTGGATATCGGTATGAGATGCATACCGTATTTGCCATGTTTACTGCTTACTCATGGATTAGATTAGTCAGGAAAGTGCTGATATTTCCAACAATCCAAAAACCTTATTTTAGGCATTTTTGACTCATGGCTTTGCCGCTACTCTGAAGCCGGAAAAGTTTTCTAGAACGCATTTTAAGCATTGGCAGACGAGGACCACCTTGTAGCTCACAGCAATGAACGCGTCCTGGGTTGGTGATGTGTCTCCCACGGTAACGATTGCTCCTGAACAGGAGAATGCATTTAGGGAGGCAACCACCATATTTGTGGGAGCCGTTCTTACCGTGATCGGAGACAAGCTTGTGGACGCATATCTCCATATGCGCGTTGCCAAGAATTTGTGGGATGCGCCCGAAGCTAAGTTCGACGCAACCGATGCTGGAAGCGGGTTGTATGCTATGGATCAGTTCCATGATTACATAATGATTGATAATCGTTTTCTATTGGACCAGGCCCATGAGATATAATGCATCGCTAAGAAGCTGGAGCTCCTGAAGTGTGAGTTACCGGACAAGTTTGTCGTGGGTTACATTATTGCAAAACTCCCTCATGGATGGAGGAACTTTGCTACTTCTCTCAAGCACTTGAGACGTGAATTCTATATTGAGGATGTCATCGGTCATCTAAGTGTTGAGCAGAACTCGAGAGCAATGAACTCACGCGTGAAAGGGGCTTAGGGTTCTTCTAGCGCCAATGTGGTGCAGAAGAACTTCCACAAGTTCAAGGGAAAGAACTCTGTCCAGCAGAATACTACCTTTAAGAAGAAGGGTAAGAAGAAAGACAAAAAGAGAGATAACTGCTTTACTTGTGGTTTAGAGGAACATTGGGCAAACAAGTGCCCAAAACAAGTACAAGAAGCCAGGACAGGACGCCAAGTCTATCAATGTCACTCTGAGCAACAATGATGGGGCATCTGGGTATGGTAATCTGTTTACCGTACTTTTAGTTTGTTAGTGCACCGATTGGTGCACTGACACTGGGCCGAATATTCATGTGTGTTCTAATGTGTCTTTGTTTTCTTCTTACCAGGTCGCACGAGATTGCTCTGTCCTGATAGGGGAATGGCTCGCATGCTTCTGTTCATGGTGTTGGCACGGTAGATCTGAAGTTTACTTCGGGAAAGATCGTGCAACAGAAGAACATGCAGCATGTCCCCGCCATCAAGAAGAATATCGTTAGTGGCTCCCTTCTATGTAAAGAAGGGTTTGAGTTAGTATTTGAGTCCAACAAAGTAGTCGTATCTCGGTGTGGACTATCTGCTGGAAAAGGATATGATTGTGGTGGTTTGTTCCGCCTTTCCCTGGAGGATTTCTGTAATGAAGTCGTGAACCAAATTCATTCTAATGTGAACGAATCTGTGGTATGGCATTAACATCTTTGTCACATAAATTTCGGTTGTATGACGTGGCTAGCTAACATGGATTTAATCCCGAAGTTCACTTTAGCCAAAGGCTCTAAGTACCATCTGTGTGTGCAAGCTAAGCAACCTTGTAAGTCTCACAAGCCTGCAAAGGAGAGACACCTGGCACCATTAGAGCTCATACATTCAGATCTGTGCGAGATGAATGGTGTGTTGACTAAAGGTGGAACGAAATACTTCATGACTTTAATTGATGATTCCACTAGATTTTGTCATGTGTATTTGTTAAATACAAAGGATGAGGCTCTACACTACTTTAAAATCTATAAGGTAGAAGTTGATAACCAACTTGAGAAGAAAATAAAATGAGTCCTGTCTGATCATGGTGGAGAGTACTTTTCTAGTGAGTTTGATTTATTCTGTGCGAAACATGGTATTATTCATGACAGGACGTCTCCCTATTCACCCCAGTCAAAAGCGGTTGCCAAACAAAAAAACCATACTCTAACAGATTTGGTTAACGCCATGTTAGATACATCGGGTTTATCCAAGGCATGGTGGGGGAGGCTATATTGACAGCATGTCATGTCCTAAATAAAATTCCCGCAAAGGATAATGACACTACTCCCTATGAGCAATGGGAAAAGAAAAGAACTACACTCTCTTACTTGCGCTCTTGAGGTTGTTTGGCGAAAGTCAATGTGCCGATCCCCAAAAGGCGTAAGCTTGGACCAAAGACTGTGGACTGCGTTAATTTGGGTTATGCTAAGAATAGTTTGGCTATAGATTTATAGTAGTGAAATCTGAGGTACCTGACCAGACGGTCGGTACAATCATAGAGTCTAAGGATGCTACATTCTTTGAGGATATTTTCCCCATGAGAGATATGCAAAGCACTTCTAGACTGGAATCTGATGAGACTCCTGAACATGCCATTCCGATGGAATATTATGAACACAAAAGTGGTGAAAGTTCATCAGAGGATGACGAGGAAGCTCATGTTAGGAGCAAGAGACAAAGGACTAGAAAGTATTTTGGTCATGATTTCCTCGTGTACCTCGTGGATGACGACACTCCTAGTTCCATTTCAGAAGCTTATGCATCTCCGGATGCTGAGTACTGGAAGGATGCGGTCCGTAGCGAGATGGATTCCATCATGGCTAACGGGACATGGGAGATCACTGGTCGTCCTTATGGTTGCCAACCATTGGGATGTAAGTGGGTGTTCAAAAGGAAGCTTAGGCTCGATGGTACTGTTGAGAAGTACAAGGCTAGGCTTATGGCCAAGGGTTATACCCAAAAAGAAGAAGAGGATTTCTTTGATACTTACTCACCTGTGGCTAGACTGACAACCATTCGAGTGTTACTCGCTTTGGCTGCCTCGCATGGTCTTCTCGTTCATCAGATGGACATTAAGACGACTTTCCTTAATGGAGAGTTAGACGACCGTTAGACGAGGAAATTTACATGCAACAGGCAGATGGATTTGTAGTAAATGGTCAGGAAAGGAAGGTGTGCAAGCTAGTGAAATCTTTGTATGGCCTGAAACATGCGCCTAAGCAATGGCATAAGAAGTTTAATACAACTCTGACATCTTCTAGCTTTGTTGTTAATAAAGCTGACAAATATGTATACTATCACTATGGTGGGGGAGAAGGAGTAATACTGTGTGTGTATGTCGATGAAATATTGATATTTGGGACCCTCCTCAAAGTCATTAAGGAGGTCAAGGCTTTTCTATCTCATAACTTTGAGATGAAAGACCTGGGCGTCGCTGATGTGGCTGATGTTATCTTGAACATCAAGCTACTAAGAGATACTGAGGGTGGAATTGCACTTTTGCAATCCCACTATGTTGAGAAGATTTTGAGCCGTTTTGGATATTTGGACTGCAAACCTTCTGCAACATCATATGATCCTAGCGTGCAGATTCGAAAGTTCGAAGGCATGGCTATAGATCAGTTGAGATATTCTCAAGTGGTTGGTTCACTCATGTACCTAGCTTGTGCTACTCGTCCTGACATCTCATTTGCTGTGTGCAAACTAAGCAGGTTTGTTTCCAATCCGATAGATGTGCATTGGCATGTTGTTGAGCGAGTGATGCATTACTTGCAAGGTATTGTGAACTACAGAATTCACTATGCTGGGTACCCTACGATACTTGAGGGGTATAGTGATACGAATTGGATATCTGATGCTGATGAGATGAAGGCCACAAGTGGATATGTCTTCACACTTGGTGGTGGTGGTGTTTCCTTGAAGTCTTGCAAGAAGACAATCTTAACGAGATTGACTATGAAAGTAGAACTCACAACATTAGACACAACATGCATCGAAGCAGAATGGCTTCAAGAGCTTTTGATGGATTTGCCGATGGTTGATAAACCAGTCCCGGCTGTCCTTATGAATTGTGACAATCAAACGGTGATTGCTAAGTCTAAGAGTTCAAAGGACAACATGAAATCCACAAAGCATATAAGAAGAAGATTAAAATCTGTTGGAAATAAAAAAACTCTGGAGTGATACACTACTGGAATCAGGAACTTTGTCGTCAGCCGTTTTTTTGCCGTCAGCTAGCTGATGGCAAAGAGGGTCTTTGCCATCAGGTTGAAGAAAACGGACGACAAAGAACAGCTGACGGCAAAGAAATTCTTTGCCGTCCGTCTAATATTTGTCGTCAGCTAGCTGATGGCCCAGAACATTTGTCGTCCGCTAGCGGGCGGCAAAGATGCATTGTGGGCAGTTGGCGAGAGCCACCTAACAGGCAATTTATTTGCCGTCCGCTAGCTGATGGCAAAGAATCTTTGCCGTCCGCTAGCAGACGGCAAAGGCTCTTTGCCGTCTGCTAGCGGACAACAAAGAGATGTGCCCTATCTAACAAAACGCCCTAGTCTGACCCATCTCTCTCTCCACCTCTCTCCCCCTCCCCTCATCCCAACCCCGTGCCGTCGCCCCGGCCCAGCCGCCTCGCCCCGACATGTCGCCCCGCCCCGCCTTACCGCCCCGGCCACCTCACAGCCACGCTGGCCGCTCCGCCCCGCGGCGCCGCTCCGGCCACCCCGACCCGCCTCGCCGCCCCGTGATACGTCCATTTTGCATCATGCTTTTATATCGATATTTATTGGATTATGGACTGACATTACACGTTATGTCACAATACTCATGCCTATTCTCTCTTATTTTACAAGGTTTACATGAAGAGGGAGAATGCGGCAATTTCAGTTACAAATTTGGAAAAGAAGCAAATATTAGAGACCTATTCTGCACAACTCCAAAAGTCCTGAAACTCCACGAAAGTCATTTTTGAAATTAATAAAAAAATACTAAGCGGAAGAAATACTAGAGGGGGCCCACACCTTGTCCATGAGGGTGGGGGCGCGCCCTACCCCCTGGGCGCGCCCCTGCCTCGTGGGCCCCTGACACTCCTCTGGTCGCCATCTTCTACTATATGAAGTCTTTTACCCTGAAAAAAATCATAAGCAAGCTTTCGGGGCTAAACTCCGCCGCCACGAGGCGGAACCTTGGAGGAACCAATCTAGGGCTCCGGCGGAGCTGTTCTGCCGGGGAAACTTCCCTCCGGGAGGGGGAAATCATCACCATCATCATCACCATCGATCCTCTCATCGGGAGGGGGTCAATATCCATCAACATCTTCACCAGCACCATCTCCTCTCAAACCCTAGTTCATCTCTTGTATCCAATCTTTGTCCCAAAACCTCAGATTCGTACCTGTGGGTTACTAGTAGTGTTGATTACTCCTTGTAGTTGATGCTAGTTGGTTTATTTGGTGGAAGATCATATGTTCAGATCCTTAATGCACATTAATACCCCTCTGATTATGAACATGAATATGATTTGTGAGTAGTTACATTTGTTCCTGAGGACATGGGAGAAGTCTTGCTATAAGTAGTCATGTGAATTTGGTATTCGTTCGATATTTTGATGAGATGTATGTTTTCTCTCCTCTAGTGGTGTTATGTGAACGTCGACTACATGACACTTCACCATTGTTTG
Source organism: Aegilops bicornis (assembly GCA_021605145.1). NCBI lineage: Eukaryota > Viridiplantae > Streptophyta > Magnoliopsida > Poales > Poaceae > Aegilops > Aegilops bicornis. The sequence continues at coordinate 777,588,220 of CM038675.1, forward strand.
GGCCTAGAGGAAGGTATTGGGAAGTAATAAGTAGATGATGGGTTGCTAGAGCGACAGAAGCTTAAACCCTAGTTTATGCGTTGCTTCGTAAGGGGCTGATTTGGATCCGTATGTTTCATGCTATGTTAGGTTTACCTTAATACTTCTTTTGTAGTTGCGGATGCTTGCAATAGGGGTTAATCATAAGTGGGATGCTTGTCCAAGAAAGGGCAGTACCCAAGCACCGGTCCACCCACATATCAAATTATCAAAGTAACGAACATGAATCATATGAGCCTGATGAAAACTAGCTTGACGATAATTCCCATGTGTCCTGGGGAGCGCTTTTCTCTATATAAGAACTTTTCCAGGCTTGTCCTTTGCTACAAAAAGGATTGGGACACCTTGCTGCACCTTATTTACTTTCATTGCTTGTTACCCGTTACAAATTACCTTATCACAAAACTATCTGTTACCAATAATTTCAGTGCTTGCAGAGAATACCTTACTGAAAACCGCTTGTCATTTCCTTCTGCTCCTCGTTGGGTTCGCCACTCTTACTTATCTAAAGGACTACGATAGATCCCCTACACTTGTGGGTCATCAAGACTCTTTTTTGGCACCGTTGCCGGGGAGTGAAGCGCCTTTGGTGAGTGGCACTTGGTAAAGAAAAATTTATATAGTGTGCTGAAATTTACTGTCACTTGTTACTATGGAACATAATCCTTTGAGGGGCTTGTTCGGGGTATCTTCACCCCGACCAGTAGAGCAAAGAGTTGCTCCTCAACCTACTAAACCTACTAAAAATGTTTACTTTGAAATTCCTTCGGGTATGGTAGAGAAACTGCTAGCCAATCCTTTTACAGGAGATGGAACATTGCATCCCGATTGGCACCTAATCTATGTGGATGAAGTTTGTGGATTATTTAAGCTCGCAGGTATGCCCGAGGATGTTATCAAGAAGAAGGTCTTCCCTTTATCTCTGAAGGGAGAGGCACTGACATGGTATAGGCTATGTGATGATATGGGATCATGGAACTACAACCAATTGAAATTGGAATTTCACCAGAAGTTTTATCCTATGCATCTTCTTCATCGTGATCGTAATTATATATATAATTTTTGGCCTCACGAAGGAGAAAGCATCACTCAAGCTTGGGGGAGGCTTAAGTCAATGTTATATTCATGCCCCAATCATGAGCTCTCAAGTGAAATGATTATTCAAAAAATTTATGCTCGGCTTTCTCTCAACAATCGCTCCATGCTCGATACTTCTTGTACTAGCTCTTTTATGATGAAGACTATTGAATTCAGATGGGATTTATTGGAAAGAATTAAAGCAACTCTGAAGATTGGGATAACTATCCCTCAACATGCAACAAAGAGTCACTCCAAAGCCACTAATAGCGGAGAACAAACGAAGAGATTATGGTAGGGTACGAAACCACCTCAAAGTTATTCTTTCTGTTCTATCTATTCAAGAGTCCGTAGTAAAATAACACGAAGCTATTCTTCCCGTTCAATCTATCATAGGGTTCATACTAGAATAACACCTTAAGACACAAATCAACCAAAACCCTAATGTCACCTAGATACTCCATTGTCACCTCAAGTATCTGTGGGCATGATTATACGATATGCATCACACAATCTCAGATTCATATATTCAACCAACACAAAGTACTCAAAGAGTGCCCAAAAGTTTCTACCGGAGAGTCAAGATTTAAAACGCAGCCAACCCCTATGCATAGGTTCATGGGCAGAACCCGCAAGTTGATCACCAAAACTTACGTCAAGTGGATCACGTGATATCCCATTGTCACCACAGATAAGCACGGCAAGACATACATCAAGTGTTCTCAAATCCTTAAAGACTCAATCCGATAAGATAACTTCAAGAGGAAAACTCAATTCATCACAAGAGAGTAGAGGGGGAAGAAAAATCATAAGATCCAACTATAATAGCAAAGCTCGCGATACATCAAGATCGTGCCATAGAGAGAACACGAGAGAGAGAGAGAGAGAGAGAGAGAGAGAGAGAGAGATCAAACACATAGCTACTGGTACATACCCTCAGCCCCGAGGGTGAACTACTCCCTCCTTGTCATGGAGAGCGCCGGGATGATGAAGATGGCCACCGGTGAGGGATCCCCCTCCGGCAGGGTGCCGGAACAGGCTCCCGAGAGGTTTTTGGTGGCTATAGAGGCTTGCGGCGACGGAACTCCCAATCTATTGTGTTCTTCGATGGTTTTAGGGTATATGGGAATATATAGGCGAAAGAAGTCGGTCGGGGGGTGCTACGTCTTGAGCTTGCGTTGGTTTTCCTCGAAGAGGAGAGGGTAATGCAGCAAGTGTAGCGTAAGTATTTCCCTCAGTTTTTGAGAACCAAGGTATCAATCCAGTAGGAGGCTTCTCAAAAGTCCCACGCACCTACACAAACAAACTGAGAACTCGCAACCAACGCAATAAAGGGGTTGTCAATCCCTTCACGGCCACTTGCGAAAGTGAGATCTAATAAAGATAGTATGATAAGATAAATATATTTTTGTTATTTTATAGTATAGATGCAAATAAAAGTAGATTGGGAGCAAATATGATAAGAGATAGACCCGGGGGCCATAGGTTTCACTAGTGGCTTCTCTCAAGATAGCATAAGTATTACGGTGGGTGAACAAATTACTGTCGAGCAATTGATAGAAAAGCGAATAGTTATGAGATTATCTAGGCATGATCATGTATATAAGCATCACGTCCATAACAAGTAGACCGACTCCTACCTGCATCTACTACTATTACTCCACACATCAACGGCTATCCAGCATGCATCTAGAGTATTAAGTTCATAAGAACAGAGTAATGCATTAAGCAAGATGACATGATGTAGACGGATAAACTCATGCAATATGATATAAATCCCATCTTGTTATCCTCGATGGCAACAATACAATACGTGCCTTGCAACCGTTTCACATCGGGTAAGGACACCGCAAGATTGAACCCAAAGCTAAGCACTTCTCCCATGGCAAGAAAGATCAATCTAGTAGGCCAAACCAAACTGATAATTCAAGAGACTTGCAAAGATAACTTAATCATACATAAAAGAATTCAGAGAAGATTCAAATATTATTCATAGATAAACTTGATCATAAACCCACAATTCATCGGATCTCGACAAACACACCGCAAAAAGAGTTTACATCGAATAGATCTCCACAAGAGAGGGGGAGAACATTGTATTGAGATCCAAAGAGAGAGAAGAAGCCATCTAGCTAATAACTATGGACACGTAGGTCTGTGGTAAACTACTCACAACTCATCGGAGGGGCAAGGATGTTGATGTAGAGGCCCTCCGTGGTTGATTTCCCCTCCGGCCGAGTGCCGGCAAGGGCTCCAAGATGGGATCTCATGGATCTGAGAAGGTTACGTCTGTGGAAATTGTGTTTCGTGGTGCCCCTGGATGTTTTCGGGGTACGTAGGTATATATAGGAGGAAGAAGTACGTCGGTGGCCTCCCGAGGGGCCCACAAGACAGGGGGGCGCACCCTATAGGGGGGCGCGCCCTCCTATCTCGTGGAGGCCTTGGCTGCCTCTTGACTTGCACTCCAAGTCCTCTGGATCACGTTTGTTCCAAAAATCACGCTCCCGAAGGTTTCATTCCGTTTGGACTCCGTTTGATATTCCTTTTCTTCGAAATACTGAAATAGGCAAAAAAAACAGCAATATGGGTTGGTCCTCCGGTTAGTAGGTTTGTCCCAAAAATGATATAAATGTGTAAAATAAAGCCCATAAACATCCAAAAGGGGTAATATAATAGCATGGAACAATCAAAATTATAGATACGTTGGGGACGTATCAAGCATCCCCAGGCTTAATTCCTGCTCGTCCTCGAGTAGGTAAATGATAAAAAGAGAATTTTTGATGTGGAATGCTACCTAGCATAATTCATAATGTAATTTTCTTTATTGTGGCATTAATGTTCAGATCCAAATGAATACAAAATAAAAGTTCATATTGATAAAAGAAATAGTAATACTTCAAGCACACTAATCAAAGTAATCATGTCTTCTCAAAATAGCATGGCAAAAGAAAGTTCATCCCTACAAAATCATATAGTTAAGCTATGCTTCATTTTAAATCACAAAGATGTTCCCAACTTCTATACCCCGATGACAAGCCAAGCAATTGTTTCGTACTTAAATAATCTCAAACTTTTTCAAACTTCACGCAATACATGAGCGTGAGCCATGGATATAGCACTATGGGTGGAATAGAATATGATGATGGGGATTGTGTGGAGAAGACAAAAAATGAGAAAGTCTCACATTGACGAGGATAATCAACGGGCTATGGAGATGCCCATCAATTGATGTCAACATGAGGAGTAGGGATTGCCATGCAACGGATGCACTAGAGCTATAAATGAATGCTCATCAAATGAAAACTAGTGGGTGTGCATCCAACTTGCTTGCTCACAAAGACCTAGGGCATTTGAGGAAGCCCATCGTAGGAATATACAAGCCAAGTTCTATAATGAAAAATTCCCACTAGTATGAAAAAGACAACTTATGAGACTCACTATATGTAAAACATGGTGCTACTTTGAAGCACAATATATGAGACTAACTACATGAAGAACAAGGTGCTACTTTGAAGCACAAGTGTGGAAAAAGAGATAGTAACATTGCCCTTTTTATTAATTTTCTTTTTTTTCGGGCCTTTCCTTTTTTTTCTTTTTTGGCCTTTCTCTCTTTTTTTGATTGGGCAATGCTCTAATAATGATGATCATCACACTTCTATTGATTTCAACATAAGGATTACAACTCAAAACTAGAACAAGATATGACTCTATATGAATGCCTCCGTGGTGTCGGGATGGTGCAATGAATCAAGAGTGACATGTATGAAAAATAATGCATGGTGGCTTTGCCAAAAATACGATGTCAACTACATGATCATGCAATGGCAATATGACAAAAGTAAAGTATGTCATGATGATGATGAACGGAACGGTGGAAAGTTGCATGGCAATATATCTCGGAATGGCTATGTAAATGACATAATAGGTAGGTATGGTGGCTGTTTTGAGGAAGATATAGGGAGGTTTATGTGTGATACAGCGTATCGTATCACGGGGTTTGGATGCACCGACGAAGTTTGCACCAACTCTCAAGGTGAGAAAGGGCAATGCACGGCAATCAAGAGGCTAGCAATGGCGGAAAGGTAAAAGTGCGTATAATCCATGGACTCAACATTAGTCAAAAGAACTCATATACTTATTGCAAAAATTTAGAAGTCACCAAAAATCAAGTACTACGCGCATGCTCCTAGGGGATAGATTGGTAGGAAAATACCATCGCCGTCCCGACCGCCACTCATAAGGATGCACAAGCCAGGTACACTTCATGTTTCAAATTTGTTACACAACTTTAACCATACGTGCATGCTACGGGACTTGCTAACTTCAACACAAGCATTCTTTAAATTCATAATCACCCAACTATCATGACTTTAATATCACAACCTCCATATCTCAAAACAATTATCAAGTATCAAATTGATCATAGCATCCAATTCACTTCCTATGATAGTTTTTATTATACCCAACTTGGATGCTCATCATTCTAGGACCAACTTTATGACCATAGCAAATACCATGCTGTTCTAAAAGACTCTCAAAATAATATAAGTGAAGCATGAGATACTAGCAATTTCTTCAAAATTAAGACACCACCGTGCTCTAAAAGATATAAGTGAAGCACTAGAGCAAAAACTATCAAGCTCAAAAGATATAAGTGAAGCACATAGAGTATTCTAGCAAATTCTAATCAAATAGGCTTCTCCCAAAAGGTGTGTACAGAAAGGATGATTGTGGTAAACTAAACATCAAAGACTAATATAATACACGATGCTCCAAGCAAAACTCTTATCATGTGGTGAATAAAAATATAGCCCCAAGTAAAGTTACCAATGAACGAAGACGAAAGAAGGGATGCCTTCCCGGGGCATCCCCAAGCTTAGGCTTTTGGCTATTCTTGAATATTTTGGGGTGCCTTGGGCATCCCCAAGCTTAGGCTCTTGCCACCCTTTATTCCATAGTCCATAAAAGCTTTACCCAAAACTTGAAAACTTCACAACACAAAACTCAACAGAAAATCTTATAAGCTCCGTTAGTGAAAGAAAACAAAACCACCACATAAGGCACCGCAATTAACTCATTATTTATTTAATTTGGTGTTAAACCTACTGTATTCAAACTTCTCTACGGATTATAAACTATTTTATTGGCCATAGATTCATCAAAATAAGCAAACAACACACGAAAAACAGAATCTGTCAAAAACAGAACAGTCTGTAGTAATCTGTAACTAACGCAAACTTCTGGAACTCAAAAAATTCAGCAAAATTAGGAAGACCTAGGAAATTTGTTTATTGATTAGAAGAAATTGGAATCACTATTGTATCACGTTCTGGTGATTTTTAACAATTGTTTTCGTGAGCAGAAAGTTTCTGGAAATTACAGCAAGATCAAATAACTATCATCCAAGAAGGTCCTATAGGTTCTACTTGGCACAAACACTAATTAAAACATAAAACCACATCTAAACAGAAGGTAGATGGATTATTTATTCCTAAACAGAAACAAAAACAAAAAAACATAAAGAAAATTGGGTTGCCTCCCAACTAGCGCTATCGTTTAACGCCCCTAGCTAGGCATAAAAGCGAAGATAGATCTATCGAGTGCCATCTTTGGCACTAAACTCATAAGTAGCACGCATGATAGATTCATAAGGTAATTTATCTTTATTTCTTGGAAAGTACTCCATGCCTTTCTTTAATGGAAATTGGAATCTAATATTCCCTTCCTTCATATCAATAATCGCACCAATCGTTCTAAGGAAAGGTCTACCAAGAATAATACGGCAAGAAAGATTGCAATCTATATCAAGAACGATAAAATCTACGGGCACCAAATTTATATTTGCAACAATAAGAACATCATTGATTCTTCCCATAGGCTTTTTAATGGTGGAATCCGCAAGGTGCAAATTTAAAGAACAATCATCAAGATCATGGAAACCTAGAATATCACATAAAGTTTTCGGAATCGTGGAAACACTAGCACCCAAATCACACAAAGCAAAACAATCATAATCTTTAATTCTAACCTTTATAGTAGGTTCCCACTCATCATCAAGTTTTCTAGGTATAGAAACTTCCAAATTAAGTTTTTCATCATAAGATTGCATCAAGGCATCAACAATATGTTTGGTAAAAGCTTTGTTTAGACTATAAGCATGAGGAGAATTAGCAACGATTGCAACAAGGAAATACAAACTTTTATAGAGCAATTATCATAATTAAATTCCTTGAAATCCGAGATAGTGGGTTTAACATTAGAGGTTGAGGATTCTCCAATCTCACTTTCACCAAATTTAACATTAAGATCTAAAGACTCTGAATTCTTTGGACGCCTTCTAGGCAAAGTTGATTCATCATCAGTGCCATAATCATCAACATTCATATTGTGAAACATAGATCTAATCGGAGACACATCAATAACTTTAAGATCCTCATCATTATTTTCACGGAAACTAGAAGAACACGCTTTTATAAAGCTTTCTTTCTTAGCACACAATCTAGCGGTTCTTTCCTTGCACTCGTCAATGGAAATTCTCATTACTTTGAGAGACTCATTGATATCATGCTTAGGAGAAGAAGATCCAAGTTTAAGAGAATTAACATCAAGCGAAAGTCTATCAACGTTCCTAGCCAATTCATCAACTTTGAGCAATTTTTCTTCAAGCAAAGCATTAAAATTCTTTTGAGAGAGATCATAAATTCTTTCACACTATTCTCAAAATCAGAGGGAATTTTATTAGAATTACCATAAGAATTATCGTAGGAATTTCCATAATTATTAGAGGGATTACTAGGGAACGGTCTAGCATTAAAATTTCCTCTATAAGCATTGTTTTTCCAAAACTATTCCTACCAACAAAATTCACATCCATAGATTCATTATTATTCTCAATCAAGGAAGACAAAGGCATATCATTGGGATCAAGAGGAGTATTTTTAGTAGCAAACATCTTCATAAGTTCATCCATCTTTCCACTCAAAACATTGATTTCTTCTATAGCATGCACTTTTTACTAGAAGATCTTTCGATTGTGCCATTGAGAATAATTAGCCATAATATTATCAAGAAGTTTTGTAGCATCTCCTAACGTGATTTCCATAAAGGTGCCTCCCGCGTCCGAATCTAAGAGATTTCTAGAAGCAAAGTTCAAACCGGCATAAAATTTTTGTATGATCATCCATAAATTCAAACCATGAGTAGGGCAATTACGTAGCATCAATTTCATTCTTTCCCAAGATTGGGCAACATGCTCATGATCAAGTTGTTTAAAATTCGTAATATCGTTCCTAAGAGTGATGATCTTAGCGGGAGGAAAATACTTAGAGATAAAAGCATCTTTGCACTTGTTCCAAGAATCAATACTATTTTTAGGCAAAGACGAAAACCAAACTTTAGCACGATCTCTAAGTGAAAACGGAAATAACTTCAATTTGACAATATTGTTATCCGTATCTTTCTTCTTTTGCATATCACACAAATCAACAAAGTTGTTCAGATGAGTAGCGGCATCTTTGCTAGGAAGGCCGGCGAATTGATCTTTCATAACAAGATTCAACAAAGCGGTATTGATTTCACAAGACTCATCATTATTAAGAGGAGCAATCGGAGTACTAAGGAAATCATTATTATTGGTATTCGAGAAGTCACACAATTTGGTATTATCTTGCGCCATGGCAACAAGTAATCCAACACACAAGCAAACAGAAGAACGACAAGCGAAAAGAGAGAGGAGATTGGGAAAGAGAGGGCGAATAAAACGGTAAGGGTGAAGTGGCGGAGAGGAAAACGAGAGGCAAATGGCAAATAATGTAAATGTGAGGGAGATGGGTTTCTGATGGGTACTTGGTATGTCTTGACTTGAGCGAAGACCTCCCCGGCAACGGCGCCAGAAATCCTTCTTGCTACGTCTTGAGCTTGCGTTGGTTTTCATCGAAGAGGAGAGGGTGATGCAGCAAGTGTAGCATAAGTATTTCCCTCAGTTTTTGAGAACCAAGGTATCAATCCAGTAGGAGGCTTCTCAAAAGTCCCACACACCTACACAAACAAACTGAGAACTCGCAACCAACGCAATAAAGGGATTGTCAATCCCTTCACGGCCACTTGCGAAAGTGAGATCTAATAAAGATAGTATGATAAGATAAATATATTTTTGGTATTTTATAGTATAGATGTAAAAAGTAAAGATGCAAATAAAAGTACATTGGGAGCAAATATGATAAGAGATAGACCCGGGGGCCATAGGTTTCACTAGTGGCTTCTCTCAAGATAGCATAAGTATTACGGTGGGTGAACAAATTACTTTCGAGCAATTGATAGAAAAGGGCATAATTATGAGATTATCTAGGCATGATCATGTATATAGGCATCACGTCCATAACAAGTAGACCGACTCCTGCTTGCATCTACTACTATTACTCCACACATCGACCGCTATCCAGCATGCATCTAGAATATTAAGTTCATAAGAACAGAGTAACGCATTAAGCAAGATGACCTGATGTAGAGGGATAAACTCATGCAATATGATATAAACCCCATCTTGTTATCCTCGATGGCAACAATACAATATGTGCCTTGCAACCCTTTACATCCTTTGGGTAAGGACACCGCAAGATTGAACCCAAAGCTAAGCACTTCTCCCATGGCAAGAAAGATCAATCTAGTAGGCAAAACCAAACTGATAATTCGAAGAGACTTGCAAAGATAACTTTATCATACATAAAAGAATTCAGAGAAGATTCAAATATTATTCATAGATAAACTTGATCATAAACCCAAAATTCATCGGATCTCGACAAACACACCGCAAAAAGAGTTTACATCGAATACATCTCCACAAGAGAGGGGGAGAACATTGTATTGAGATCCAAAGAGAGAGAAGAAGCCATCTAGCTAATAACTACGGACCCGTAGGTCTGTGGTAAACTACTCACAACTCATCGGAGGGGCAAGGATGTTGATGTAGAGGCCCTCCGTGGTTGATTCCCCCTCCAGCAGAGTGCCGGCAAGGGCTCCAAGATGAGATCTCGCGGATACAGAAGGTTACGGCGGTGGAAATTGTGTTTCGTGGTGCCCTGGATGTTTTCGAGTGCGAGGTATATATAGGAGGAAGAAGTACGTCGGTGGCCGCCCGAGGGGCCCACGAGACAGGGGGCGCGCCCTCCTATCTCGTGGAGGCCTCGGCTGCTTCTTGACTTGCACTCCAAGTCCTCTGGATCACGTTTGTTCCAAAAATCACGCTCCCGAAGGTTTCATTCCGTTTGGACTCCGTTTGATATTCCTTTTCTTCGAAATACTGAAATAGGCAAAAAACAGCAATATGGGTTGGGCCTCCGGTTAGTAGGTTAGTCCCAAAAATGATATAAATGTGTAAAATAAATCCCATAAACATCCAAAAGGGGTAATATAATAGCATGGAACAATCAAAAATTATAGATACGTTGGAGACGTATGAGGGGGAGCCTCGAGGGGTCCACGAGGGTGGAGGGCGTGCCCAGGGGGGTGGGCGCGCCCCCTATCTCGTGGCCTCCTCGAAGCTTCGCTGGCTTGCACTCCAAGTTCCCTGGATTGCTTCTGTTCCAAAAATAACTTTTCTGAAGGTTTCATTCCGTTTGGACTCCGTTTGATATTCCTTTTCTTCAAAACACTGAAATAGGCAAGAAAACAACAATATGGGCTGGGCCTCCGGTTAATAGGTTAGTCCCAAAAATGATATAAATGTGTATAATAAAGCCCGTAAACATCCAAAACAGATAATAAAATAGCATGAATGCTTCATAAATTATAGATACGTTGGAGACGTATCAGCATCCCCAAGCTTAATCCTGCTCTTTCTCGAGTAGGTAAATGATAAAATAAAGAATTTATGGTGTGAATGCTAGAGGGTGCACAAGTTTGATCAATGATAATTTCAATCACCTTTTCTAGCACGATTATATGTCATAACAGTAGTTCATCTCATAAAACTTCTCAAGATCAAGTAACAAGCTATTCACATGTTAAAGCATAGACCATAAACTTTCTTGAAAACTAGCAAACTTCATTCTTAGTCATCAAACAATTACGATTCATCTTATTTTCAGGAAGGGTCTATGTCAGAGCTTTGATTTAGCAAACGCCACATACTCAACTATCATATAGTCTTCTACAATTGCTAACACTCATACAATACTAATGGTTATGGAGTTTTAATCGGACACTGAGAAAGATAGGGGCTTATGGTGTTGCCTCCTAGCGTATTCACCTTTGGGTGATGTCAACAATAATAGTTCATGCTAACTTACATCCAATTGGATATATATATATATCAGGATCTTTCCAATACGAGGTGCTTGCCAAAGGATAAAATGAAAAAGGGAAGGGTGAAGATCACCTTGACTCTTGCATAAAGTAAAAAGACATAAAGTAAAAGATAGGCCCTTCGCGGAGGGAAGCAGAGGTTGTCATGCGCTTTTATGGTTGGATGCACAAAATCTTAATGCAAAAGAACGTCACTTTATATTGCCACTTGTATATGGACCTTTATTATGCAGTCCGTCGCTTTTATTGCTTCCATAACAAGATCGTATAAAGCTTATTTTCTTCACACTAATAGATCATACATATTTAGAGAGCAATTTTTATTGCGTGCACCGATGACAACTTACTTGAAGGATCTTACTCAATCCATAGGTAGGTATGGTGGACTCTCATGGCAAAACTGGGCTTAAGGATATTTGGAAGCACAAGTAGTATCTCTACTTGGTGCAAGGAATTTGGGTAGCATGAGGGGGAAAGGCAAGCTCAACATGTTTGAATGATCCATGACAATATACTTTAACTGAGATGTGAGAAAATGCTACGTCTTGAGCTTGTGTTGGTTTTCCTCGAAGAGGAGAGGGTGATGCAGCAATAGTAGCGTAAGTATTTCCCTCAGTTTTTGAGAACCAAGGTATCAATCCAAAGAGGAGGCTCCTCAAAAGTCCCACGCACCTACACAAACAAATCGAGAACTCGCAACCAACGCGATAAAGGGGTTGTCAATCCCTTCACGGCCACTTATGGAAGTGAGATCTAATAAAGATAGTAAGATAAGATAAATATATTTTTGGTATTTTATAATATAGTTGCAAAAAGTAAAGATGCAAATAAAAGTAGATTGGAAGCAAATATGATAAGAGATAGACCCGGGGGCCATAGGTTTCACTTGTGGCTTCTCTCAAGATAGCATAAGTATTACAGAGGGTGAACAAATTACTGTCGAGCAATTGATAGAACAGCGAATAATTATGAGATTATCTAGGCATGATCATGTATATAGGCATCACGTCCGCAACAAGTAGACCGACTCCTACCTGCATCTACTACTATTACTCCACACATCGACCGACTCCGCCAAAGATCTGAGTATTAAGTTCATAAGAACAGAGTAACGCATTAAGCAAGATGACATGATGTAGAGGGATAAACTCAAGCAATATGATATAAACCCCATCTTGTTATCCTCGATGGCAACAATACAATACGTGCCTTGCAACCCTTTCTGTCACTGGGTAAGGACACCGCAAGATTAAACCCAAAGCTAAGAACTTCTCCCATGGCAAGAAAGATCAATCTAGTAGTCCAAACCAAACTGATAATTCGAAGAGACTTGCAAAGATAACTCAATCATACATAAAAGAATTCAGAGATGATTCAAATATTATTCATAGATAAACTTGATCATAAACTCACAATTCATCGGATCTCGACAAACACACCGCAAAAAGAGTTTACATCGAATAGATCTCCACAAGAGAGGGGGAGAACATTGTATTGAGATCCAAAAAGAGAGAAGAAGCCATCTAGCTAATAACTATGGACCTGTAGGTCTATGGTAAACTACTCACAACTCATCGGAGGGGTAAGGATGTTGATGTAGAGGCCCTCTGTGGTCGATTCCCCCTCCGGCAGAACACCGGCGAAGGCTCCAAGATGGGATCTCGCGGATACAGAAGGTTACGGTGGTGGAAATTGTGTTTGTCTGCTCCCCGGATGTTTTCGGGGTACGTAGGTATATATAGGAGGAAAAAGTACGTCGGTGGACGCCCGAGGGGCCCACAAGACAGGGGGCGCGCCTCATGTGGGGGCGCCTCCCTATCTTGTGGGAGCCTCGGCTGCTTCTTGACTTGCAATCCAAGTCCTCTGGATCACGTTCGTTCCAAAAATCACGCTCCCGAAGGTTTCATTCCGTTTGGACTCCGTTTGATATTCCTTTTCTTCGAAATACTGAAATAGGCAAAAAACAACAATACGGGCTCGGCCTCCGGTTAGTAGGTTAGTCCTAAAAATGATATAAATGTGTAAAATAAAGCTCATAAACATCCAAAAGGGGTAATATAATAGCATGGAACAATCAAAAATTATAGATACGTTGGAGACGTATCAAGCATCCCCAAGCTTAATTCCTGCTCGTCCTCGAGTAGGTAAATGATAAAAAGAAAATTTTTCATGTGGAATGCTACCTAGCATAATTCTCAATGTAATTTTCTTTATTGTGGCATGAATTTTCAGATCCAAATGATTCAGAATAAAACCTTATAAAACATAAAAATAATAATGCTTCAAAGCATACTAACAAATAATCATGTCCTATCAAAATAGCATAGCCAAAGAAAGCTTATCCCTACAAAATCATAAAGTTAGGCCATGCTTCATTTTCATTGCACAAAATACTCCCATCATGCACAACCCCGATGACGAGCCGAGCAATTGTTTCATACTTTTTAACGCGCTTCAGCTTTTTCAACTCTTACGCAATACATGAGCGCAAGCCATGGACATAGCACTATTGTGGTATATGGTGGTGGTTGTGAGGACAAAACGAGGGAGAAGATAGTCTCACATCAACTAGGCGTATTAACGGGCTATATGGAGATGCCCATTATATCAATGTGAGTGAGTAGGGATTGCCATGCAACGGATGCACTAGAGCTATAAATATATGAAAGCTCAACAAAAGAAACTAAGTGGGTGTGCATCCAACTTGCTTGCTCACGAAGACCTAGGGCATTTTGAGGAAGCCCATCATTGGAATATACAAGCCAAGTTCTATAATGAAAAATTCCCACTTAGTATATGAAAGTGACAACATAGGAGACTCTCTATCATGAAGATCATGGTGCTACTTTGAAGCACAAGTGTGGAAAAAGAGATAGTAGCATTGTCCCTTCTCTCTTTTTCTCTCATTTTTTTTCTTTTCCTTTTTTTCTTTCTTCTTTTTTTGGCCTTTCTTTTTTTGGCCTTTCTCTTTTTTTTCTTTTTGTAAAGTCCGAAGTCTGATCCCGACTTGTGGGGGAATCATAGCCTTCATCATCCTTTCCTCACTAGGGCAATGCTCTAGTAATGAATATCATCACACTTTTATGGATTTACAACTCAAAAATTACAACTCAAAGCTAGAACAAGATATGACTCTATATGAATGCCTCCGGCGGTGTACTGGGATATGGAATGAATCAAGAGCGACATGTATGAAAATTATGAAGGTGGCCTTGCCACAAATACGATGTCAACTACATGATCATGCAAAAGAGCAATATGACAATGATGGAACGTGTCATAATAAACGGAATGGTGGAAAGTTGCATGGCAATATATCTCGGAATGGCTATGGAAATGCCATGATAGGTAGGTATGGTGGCTGTTTTGACGAAGGTAAATAAAGGGTTTATGATACCGGCGGAAGTTGTGCGGTAATAATAAAGGATAGCAAAGTGAAAGGATGAGTGTGCATATATCCATGGACTCACATTAGTCAAAAAGAACTCATATACTTATTGCAAAAGTCTACTTAGCCCTCAAAGCAAAGTACTACTACGCATGCCCCAAGAGGGATACATTGGTAGGAAAAGACCATCGCTCGTCCCCAACTGCCACTCATAAGGAAGACAATCAAAAGAGCACCTCATGCAACAAATTTGTCACACAACTTTTACCATACGTGCATGCTATGGGACTTGCCAACTCCAACAAAAGTATTTCTCACTTTCATAATTACCCACTAGCATGACCCTAACATTACTACCTTTATATCTCAAAACAATTATCAAGCATCAAGTTGATCATAGCATCCAATTCTTTTTCTATGATAGTTTTTATTATACCCAACTTGGATGCTCATCATTCTAAGACCAACTTTGTAACCACAGCAAATACCATGCTGTTCTAAAAGACTCTCAAAAAGATATAAGTGAAGCATGAGAGACTAGAAATTTCTTCAAAATTAAGACACCACCGTGCTCTAAAAGATATAAGTGAAGCACTAGAGCAAAAACTATCAAGCTCAAAAGATATAAGTGAAGCACATAGAGTATTCTAGCAAATTCTAATCAAATGGGCTTCTCCCAAAAGGTGTGTACAGCAAGAATGATTGTGGTAAACTAAAAAGAAAAGACTAATATAATACACGATGCTCCAAGCAAAACACATATCATGTAGCGAATAAAAATATAGCTCCAAGTAAAGTTACCAATGAACGAAGATGAAAGAGAGGATGCCTTCCCGGGGCATCCCCAAGCTTAGGCTTTTGGCTATTCTTGAATATCTTGGGGTGCCTTGGGTATCCCCAAGCTTAGGCTTTTGCCACTCCTTATTCCATAGTCCATAAAAGCTTTACCCAAAGCTTGAAAACTTCACAACACAAAACTCAACAGGAAATCTTATAAGCTCCGTTAGTGAAAGAAAACAAAACCACCACATAAGGTACTGTAATGAACTCATTCTTTATTTATTTTGGTGTTAAACCTACTGTATTCCAACTTCCTTATGGTTTATAACTAATTTACTAGCCATAGATGCATTGAAATAAGCACACAACACACGAAAAATAGAATCTGTCAAAAACAGAATAGTCTGTAGCAATCTGTAACTAACGCAAACTTATGGAACTCTAAAAATCCTACCAAAATAGGAAGTCCTGGACAATTTGTTTATTGATCAGAAGCAAAAAAGAATCAACGCCAAAGCACGTTTATGTGATTTAACAAAATTATATTCGTGCGTGCAAAGTTTCTGTTTTTCAGCAGAATCAAATCAACCATCATCATAGGTTATCCTATAGGTTCTACTTGGCACAAACACTAATGAAAAGATAAAAACACATCTAAACAGAAGGTAGATGCAAGATTTATTACTAAACAGGAGCAAAAACAAAAACATAAAGAAAAATTGGGTTGCCTCCCAACTAGCACTATCGTTTAACGCCCCTAGCTAGGCATAAAAGCAAAGATAGATTCAACGAGTGCCATCTTTGGCACTAAATTTATAAGTAGCCCGCATGATAGATTCATAAGGTAAATTGACTTTCTTTCTTGGAAAGTGCTCCATGCCTTTCTTTAATGGAAATTGGAATCTAATATTCCCTTCCTTCATATCAATAATCGCACCAATCGTTCTAAGGAAAGGTCTGATACGTCCATTTTAGATCATGCTTTCATATCGATATTTATCGCATTATGGGCTGTTATTTCACGTTATGTCACAATACTTATGGCTATTATCTCCTATTTTACAAGGTTTACATGAAGAGGGAGAATGCCGGCAGCTGGAATTCTGGGCTGGAAAAGGAGCAAATATTGAAGGCCTATTCACAACTCCGTAAGTCCTCAAACTCCACGGAATACCTTAAAATAAAAAAAATAAAAATCGTCGCCAAAGATGAAGGCCAGGGGGCCCACACCCTGCTCACGAGGGTGGGGGGCGCGCCCTCCCTCCCCTGGGCGCACCCCCTACCTCATGGGCCCCCTGGTGGCTCTCCGACGTCCATCTTCTCTTATATGAAGTCTTTCGACGAGAAAAAATCATAAGCAACCTTTCGGGACGAGACTCCGCCGACACGAGGCGGAACCTTGGCGGAACCAATCTAGGGCTCCGGCAGAGCTATTCTGCCGGGGACACTTCCCTCCGGGAGGGGGAAATCATCGCCATCATCATCACCAATGCTCCTCTCATTGGGAGAGAGCAATCTCCATCAACATCTTCACCAGCACCATCTCATCTCCAAACCCTAGTTCATATCTTGTATCCAATTCTTGTCTCCAAGTCCGGGATTGGTGCTAGTAGGTTGTTAGTAGTGTTGATTACTCCTTGTAGTTGATGCTAGTTGGTTTACTTGGTGGAAGATCATATGTTCAGATCCTTTATGCATATTATTACCCCTCTGATTATGAACATGAATATGCTTTGTGAGTAGTTACGTTTGTTCCTGGGGACACGGGAGAAGTCTTGCTATTAGTAGTCATGTGAATTTGGTATTCGTTCGATATTTTGATGAGATGTATGTTGTCTAACCTCTAGTGGTGTTATGTGAACGTCGACTACATAACACTTCACCGTTATTTGGGCCTAGAGGAAGGCATTGGGAAGTAATAAGTAGATGATGGGTTGCTAGAGTGACAGAAGCTTAAACCCTAGTTTATGTGTTGCTTCGTAAGGGGCTGATTTGGATCCATATGTTTCATGCTATGGTTAGGTTTACCTTAATACTTTTGTTGTAGTTTCGAATGCTTGTAATAGAGGTTAATCATAAGTGGGATGCTTGTTCAAGTAAGAACAGCACCCAAGCACTGGTCCACCCACATATCAAATTATCAAAGTACCGAATGCGAATCATATGAACATGATGAAAAGCAGCTTGACGATATTCCCATGTGTCCTCGGGAGCGCTTTTCCTAGTATAAGAGTTTGTTTCGGCTTGTCCTTTGCTACAAAAAGGATTGGGCCACCTTGCTGCACCTTATTTACTTTTGTTACTTGTTGCTCGTTACAATTTACCTTATCACAAAACTATCTGTTACCACTTATTTCAAGATTTGCAGAGAATACCTTGCTGAAAACCGCTTATCATTTCCTTCTGCTCCTCGTTGGTTTCGACACTCTTACTTATCGAAAGGACTACGATAGATCCCCTATACTTGTGGGTCATCAAGACTCTTTTCTGGCGTCATTGCCAGGGAGTGTAGCGCCTTTGGTAGGTGGAAGTTGGTAAGGAAAAATTTATATAGTGTGCTGAAATTTTCTGTCACTTGTTACTATGGAAAGTAATTCTCTGAGTGGCTTGTTCGAGGTATCTTCACCCCGTCCAGTAGAGCAAAGAGTTGCTCCTCAACCTACTGAACCTATTGAAAATGAAACTCCTTTTGAATTTCCTTCGGGTATGATGGAAAAACTGCTAGCTAATCCTTTTACAGGAGATGGAACAAAGCATCCTGACGAACATCTACGCTATGTGGATGATATTTGTGGACTATTTAAGCTTGCAGGTATACCCGATGATGTTGTTAAGAAGAAGGCTTTCCCTTTATCTTTGGAGGAGACGCATTGACATGGTATAGGCTATGTGATGCTATGCGTCCATGGAACTATAAAAGATTGAAATTGGAATTTCATCAAAAGTTTTACCCTATGCATCTTGTTCATCGTGATCGCAATTATATATATAATTTTTGGCCTCGCGAAGGAGAAAGCATCGCTCAAGCTTTGGGGAGGCTTAAATCAATGTTATATTCATGCCCCAATCATGAGCTCGCAAAAGAAGTGATTATGCAAAGTTTTTATGCTCGGCTTTTTTATAACAATCGCACCATGCTCGATACTTCTTGTGCTGGCTCTTTTATGAGGAAGCCTATTGAATTTAGATGGAATTTATTGGATAGAATTAAACGCAACTCTGAAGATTGGGACCTCGACGAAGGTAAGGAGTCAGGTATGACACCTAAGTTTGATTGTGTTAAATCTTTTATGGATACCGATATTTTCCATAAGTTTAGCACTAAATATGGACTTGACTCTGAGATAGTAGCACCTTTCTGTGAATCTTTTGCTACTTATGTTCATCTCCCCAAGGAGAAGTGGTTTAAATATCATCCTCCCATAGAAGTAAAAGTAGCTGCACCTATTAAAGTTGAAGAAAAGACTGTCACTTACAATGATCCTATTGTTCCTACTTCTTATGTTGAGAAACCACCTTTCCCTGTTAGAGTAAAGGATCATGCTAAATCTTCAACTGTTGTTCGTAAAAGCAATACTAGAACTTATACACCTCCTGAGCAAGTCAAAGTAGAACCTAATATTGCTATTGTTAAAGATCTCTTGTCTGATAATATTGATGGGCATGTCATTCAATTCTCTGGTGAAACTGCTAGAATTGCTAAACCCTGTGATAGAGATAAACATAGACCTGTGGTAGGCGTGCCTATTATTTCTGTTAAAATAGGATATCATTGTTACCATGGCTTATGTGATATGGGTGCTAGTGCTAGTGTTATACCCATTGACTTATATAAAGAAATTATGCATGATATCGCACTTGCTGAGTTAGAAGATATTGATGTTACAATTAAACTTGCCAATAGAGATACTATATCTGCAATGGGAATTGTTAGAGATGCTGAAGTCTTGTGTGGAAAAACCAAATATCCCGCTGATTTCCTTGTTCTTGGTTCTCCACAAGATAGCTTATGTCCCATTATTTTTGGTAGACCCTTCTTGAAAACTGTTAATGCTACGGTAGAATGCAAAAAGAATGTTGTTACTGTTGGCTTGGATGATATGGTTCATGAGTTTAATTTCTCTTAAAATTTAGTAAAAAACATCGTGAGGAAGAATTGCCTAGTAAGGATGAAATTATTGGTCTTGCTTCTATTGTTGCATTCTCCTAGTGATCCTTTGGAACACTATTTGCTAGACCATGAAAATGAAATGTTCAAGAATGAAAGAAGGTAAATAGAAGAAGTATTCTTTAAACAGGAACCTATTCTGCAACATAAATTGAATGTTTAAAACCTAGTTGATCCTCATCCACCAAAGCTTGATCCCGTGTTTGAGCTTAAACCGTTGCTCGATAATCTTAAATATGCTTATCTTGATGAAAAGAAAATATATCCTGTTATTATTAGTGATAACCTTTCAGAGCATGTAGAAGAAAGATTATTGAAAACTCTGAAGAAGCACCGTGCAGCTATTGGATATACTCTCGATGATCTTAAGGGCATTAGTCCCACTCTATGTCAACATAAAATAAATTTGGAAGCGGATGCCAAACCAGTTCGTGATCCTCAACGACGCTTTGAATCCTAAAATGAAAGAAGTGGTAAGAAAAGAAATACTCAAGCACGGAGGCAGGTATAATTTATCCCGTTGCTGATAGTCAGTGGGTAAGTCATGTCCATTGTGTCCCTAAAAAGGAGGTATTACTGTTGTCCCTAATGATAAAGATGAATTGATTCCGCAAAGAATTATCACAGGTTATAGGATGGTAATTGATTTCCGCAAATTAAATAAAGCCACTAAGAAAGATCATTACCCCTTACCTTTTATTGATCAAATGCTAGAAAGATTATGCAAACATACACATTATTGCTTTCTAGATGGTTATTCTGGTTTCTCTCAAATACCGGTGTCGGCTAAAGATCAATCAAAGACTACTTTACATGCCCTTTTGGTACTTTTGCTTATAGACGTATGCCTTTTGGTTTATGTAATGCACCTGCTACCTTTCAAAGATGCATGATGGCTATATTCTCGACTTACGTGAAAAGATTTGTGAGGTTTTCATGGACTAATTTTCCGCCTATGGTTCCTTCTTTTGACGATTGCTTGAGCAATCTTGATCGAAGTTTCTTGAGAGATGTGAAGAAACTAATCTTGTCTTGAATTGGGAAAAGTGCCATTTTATGGTTAATGAAGGTATTGTCTTGGGGCACAAAGTTTCTGAAAGAGGTATTGAAGTTGATAAAGCCAAGGTTGATGCTATTGAAAAGATGCCATGTCCCAAGGACATCAAAGGTATAAGAAGTTTCATTTGTCACGCCGGATTTTATAGGAGGTTCATTAAGGACTTTTCAAAAAATTCTCGGCCTCTGACTAATTTATTACAAAAAGATGTACCATTTGTCTTTGATGATGATTGTGTAGAAGCATTTGAAATACTTAAGAAAGCATTAGTCTCTGCAACTGTTGTTCAACCACCTGATTGGAATTTACCCTTTGAAATTATGTGTGATGCTAGTGATTATGCTGTAGGTGCTGTTCTAGGGCAAAGAGTTGACAAGAAATTAAATGTTATCCATTATGCTAGTAAGACTCTAGACAATACTCAAAGAAATTATGCTACTACCGAAAAGGAATTCTTAGCAGTTGTATTTGCTTGTGATAAATTAAGAGCCTATATTGTTGACTCTAAAGTAACTATTCAGAATGATCATGCTGCTATTAAATATCTTATGGAAAAGAAAGATGCTAAACCTAGACTTGTTAGATGGGTTCTCTTGCTGCAAGAATTTGATTTGCATATTGTTGATAGAAAAGGAGCTGAGAATCCCGTTGCAGACAATTTATCTAGGTTAGAGAATGTTCTTGATGACCCACTACCTATTGATGATAGCTTTCCTGATGAACAATTAAATGTCGTAAGCACTTCTCGTAGCACTCCATGGTATGTTGATTATGCTAATTATATTGTTGCTAAGTTTATACCACCTAGCTTCACATACCAACAAAAGAAAAAGTTCTTTTATGATTTGCGACATTACTTTTGGGATGATCCACATCTTTATAAAGAAGGGGTAGATGGTGTTATTAGACGTTGTGTACCTGAGCATGAACAGGAACAGATCCTACGCAAGTGTCACTCCGAGGCTTATGGAGGGCACCAAGCTGGAGATAGAACTGCACATAAGGTGCTACAATCCGGTTTTTATTGGCCTACTCTCTTTAAGGATGCCCGTAAGTTTGTTTTGTCTTGCGATGAATGTCAAAGAATTGGTAATATTAGTAGACGTCAAGAAATGCCTATGAATTATTCACTTGTTATTGAACCATTTGATGTTTGGGGCTTTGATTATATGGGACCTTTTCCTGCCTCTAATGGATATACACATATTTTAGTTGTTGTTGATTATGTTACTAAGTGGGTAGAAGCTATTCCAACTAGTAGTGCTGATCATAACACTTCTATTAAAATGCTTAAGGAAGTTATTTTTCCGAGGTTTGGAGTCCCTAGATATTTGATGACTGATGGTGGTTCACACTTTATTCATGGCGCTTTCCGTAAAATGCTTGCTAAATATGACGTTAATCATAGAATTGCATCTCCTTATCACCCACAGTCTAGTGGTCAAGTAGAATTGAGTAATAGAGAGCTCAAATTATTTTTGCAAAAGACTGTTAATAGGTCTAGAAAGAATTGGTCCAAGAAACTTGATGATGCATTATGGGCCTATAGAACTGCATATAAGAATCCTATGGGTATGTCTCCGTATAAAATGGTTTATGGAAAAGCATGTCACTTACCTCTCGAACTAGAACATAAGGCATATTGGGCTATTAAAGAGCACAACTATGATTTCAAACTTGCCGGTGAGAAGAGGTTATTTGATATTAGTTCACTTGATGAATGGAGAACCCAAGCATATGAAAATGCGAAGTTATTTAAAGAAAAAGTTAAAAGATGGCATGACAAAAGGATACATGTAACATCCCAAATTTTCAATTTGGAATGTTATACATTAGGTCATCATGCATATCATATTTTTCTCGCATTTTCCGATCCTAGAAAATTTCACGCAACTCAAGGACCCTCGGAGAGAGTTGGAAGTTTCATTATTTTCATATTTGGGATTTCTCAAATTTTGGAAATAGGATCATTGGATTTATTTAAATTATCTTCATAAAGTTTTTCCTATAAAAATCTCAAGAGAGGGAATAATATGACTTTCCCAATATTTAGGAAAAATGAAGATATTATAAATAAATCAAATTTGGTTTTCGAAAGATTTATTTTGCTTAGGCAAAATGAGCATTTAAAATTTTTATGCATGTTGCAGTTTTAAAAGTTCATTTTGTTCGACTCATTTTAGGAGTCGGGAAAATTTGTTTTACTTAAATCGGAGTTCGCTTTGATATTTTATTTAATTCGCTTAGTTTTAATTTTTTTAAAAAGCAGCGCCCTGGGGCCAAGGCCCACTGACCAGCCTTGGCCCATCTCCCCTTCCCCTCCTCAAGACGCTGCTGGAGGAGCCCCACGCCATGCCCCTTCCCCACGCAACCGGAGCCCCCTCCCTCCTATTTAACCGCCCCCTCTCTCCTCACATCGCCCCGCCGCCCGCCCCTAAGCCGAGCCGCCCGCTGCCGTCGAGGACGCCGCCGTCGCCTGAGCCCTCGCCACCCTCGCCGCCTCCCGACCTCGCCGCCACCCACCGCCTCGCCCGACCTGGAGCCTCGCTGAGCCCGCCGGCGACCGCCGGAGGTAGCCGCCGCCCCGCGCCGATCCGATCCGGTTTTCCCTAGAAAACCCGGTCCGGTTTTTTTTGCAAAAGTTCGGTTTTTTTTTAAAAACCTAGATTGGTTTATTTTTTTCGGTTTTCTTATTTAGTGAACGTTCACCGACCCGTTCGTTTCAATGAACGTGTTCGTTGGATTAGTTCTGTTAACGAACGTCCGTTATTTAATCCGCTCGTCGTTTTCTTTTAAATCGGATTTAATCCGTTATTTTTGGATTTGATTTCTGATCCGATTTTCAAATCTGTTTTATTTCTTGCTCGTTTATCGGAATCAGGTGATTCAAGCGCCTGGAGTTTCGTAACGAAACCGCCGTTCCGTCTAACCTACTTTCACAGAGTTTTGCGACTGTGAAATTTTGACCTAATTTCAGATTTGTTAAACCGAGTCGTTTTCTCTCTCGAGTTCCGACTTTCGATGCTTTATTTGATTCGATTCTTTTGCAACCAGGGTTCTTAAGTTGAACTATCTGGTTAGATCTTTTATTCGAGATTTCCCTGTGCATTAGATGAGTACTTATTGTATGCTTGTTGTTTGTCTGCGTTAGATCACCCCAGTGCGCCGCTTGTTACTTCGAATCTCTAGGACTCGCGGATCATCAGCAAGGCAAGTAACACTTTGATCATACCTTTTCTACTACCCAGTTTTATTGCATTAGATCAAACCCTCAAACACTTGCATGATTAGGATCTGATTAAATTGTGGGATGGGAAGTAGATTGAGGTAGTACCTATTACTGTTTTACTTATGAAACCTTGGGAGTTACTTCTACGTTTGCTTGATTATGCCATGCTATGCTAGTAGACGTGGATTGGGTGAGTGAATATCCATGACAGATGTGAGATTGTTAATTAATGGTTTATCTAAGGTGGCAACCTAAACACACATCTGGGTGGATTGAGGCACTGGTTTCTATCAGGACTTGCCTGTATTTCTTCGGACCGCCACCTGTGCTCTAAGGGATCATAAGATTATTCAAACTAGAAACTTCCGTGTGCAGCCACAAGCCAATTATGGGCTCTGGCGTAGTTGACTAAGTTGTGCGAACTCTTACGGGTAGGCTAGCTGATGTAGGGGATGTAGGTTGGTACGGTCTACCCACATGTAAGGTGCTAGCGCTTCTGAAAGACTATGTCTCGGTCATCCGCTTCTCAAACACCATGTAGTGCGAGAACCAAGCGGAGGCGATCGAGTCTTGTGGGGAAAAGTGCAAACCTCTGCAGAGTGTATAAACTAATCATGATTAGCCGTGTCCGGTTATGGACGAATCTTGAGTATCTAGTACTTGAATATCATGTGAATCTCAACATGTTACTTCTAATAATAAAGTTATTGGGTTTTTAATGAGTACTTTTTAATTGGGATTGAGGATGTCATCAACCATTCTCAATGTTTAACAACCACCATGATAGTTAAATAAAATTATTCCTTTTGATGTAGGGAAAAATCAGCTTTATGCAAAAAATGTAAATCAGAGAGCCTTACCACCAGCCAAATATGCATGTAGTGTAGGCTTGTTGCTTCATTGTTCTCTATGTGTTACATTGCCAAGATATTCCATGTCTTGACCGTTTTCGGGCTGCAACTTTTCATGTTGCAGACTTTTCGAACGACGAGTAAGGTGTTAGGTCGTGGTTCTATACTCGATGATGCCGTTGGAGTTGATGGACTCACTCGTTTTCCAAGCCTTCCGCTGTTATTATTAGATGGCCTTAAGCCATATTATTGTGTTAAGTTCCCTTGTGGACAACGATGTAATAAGTGTGTGATTGCTACTCGCTATAAATCCTTTGAAATCGTGTTGTGTCAAGACATTATCGATCCAGGGATGACATCGAGCACGAGCGCTAGATCCATTCGGTGCAGTCGCGACAGAGAATGGTATCAGAGCACACGCTGACTATAGGACACGACCACTAAGATAAAGCCATAGATCACTATTCTCTTCTCATTTTCTAAACTCCTCATCTTTTCTACTCTCTTTAGGATGAAGGACGCGAAGATCAAGTACACCCAACCTGATGAAGGCACACCTTTTGGATTTCACTTGAAGGAAGTTACCAAGTACCTAAATATTGGACTACCAAGCTTCAGGAACCTTCAACGCCACTCATGAAGAGGAGCTACCGGAAGATTCACGCTCACATTCCAGAAGGACATTCGCCCCAATCACCAAGCCAATAGATAGTGTTTTCATTGCACCAACTTGGAGTGCTGGAAAGAGCATGGCAGCTCACATCACCATGGGACGCATTGGAGAAGTTTATCAAGAAGACCTCAAGGACACAATCTACCAGATTTGCGGACGCCGAGATGACAAATGGGAAGTCACAAGCACCAAGAAGGATAGATCCATTGCAGCATTTATCCAGAGTTAAACCAAAGACATTCGACGCCAGGAGAACCAGGGACAAAGCGATGATATGTTGGAGTTGCGTAATGCAAAGGGACGGATCATCGAGCTTGAAGAAGAACTAAAGACAACTCGCAAGGACTATATGGACGAGATCGTAGCTCTAG
Source organism: Aegilops bicornis (assembly GCA_021605145.1). Classification (NCBI taxonomy): domain Eukaryota; kingdom Viridiplantae; phylum Streptophyta; class Magnoliopsida; order Poales; family Poaceae; genus Aegilops; species Aegilops bicornis. The sequence goes on from CM038675.1 coordinate 777,614,155, forward strand.
CAAGGCACAATACCGATCTTAAGTACGAGATTGAAGAACTGAAGAAGAAGTTGGCGCTCAGGAATGAAGACCAGCATGTCGATTGCCCAAGCGACTACATCAACATCGACGACACCGATTCGGATCCAAGTGAACCCGACTTTGAAGACGAAGCTGGAGCAGACATTATGGAGTCTTCCACCGGTTCAAATTAGTAGGAGTCCCCCACTTATTAGTAGTATTCCCTCCATGTAAAACATTATAGCACACACACTTTTGCGATAGTTAGATCGTTGTAAGCCTTTGTTTGATTGAATGAAGTGATTTTGTGTGTATTTGCTCATGTGCATTTGGGTAGTGATTCCCCTTAGACCTCATTCTATTCTAAATTCTCATCTTTTCTAAACCCATCAGATGCCTCCGAGGCGCGACCCCGGATTTTTTTTCCCACCAGAGATCACCCAATTGATTCAAAGCAGAATACCGATTCAAACATTGGTGCGTAACTGAGGCAACAACAACAACAACAACAACAACAACCCACCGCCACCACCACCGCGGATCATCCGACTTGTTTCCTTAGACTGAACTCCGCGGTGTATTCCAAAGAGCACCGAGCCAATTGTAGCAGATGACTGGCTCCGCAAGATAGGAAGGGAGCTGACCACTGCAGGATGCACGGATGGAGAAAGAGTGAAGTTTGCAGCACATCAGCTTGAAGGACCCGCAGCATCATGGTGGGAGAATTTCACAACCACTTACCTCAGAGACACCATCACATGGGATCAATTTCAGCAAGCTTTCCGCCTTGCCCATGTTTCGGCAGGAGCTATGGCCATGAAGAAGCGTGAGTTTCGCAACTTACGCCAAGGAGGAAGGACTGTTGGCAAGACGTAGATGACTTTAGCAAATTAGCACGTTATGCCCCGGATGACGCGTTACATCGATGCAGCTAAACAGAGAAGTTTCTAGAAGGACTGAATGATGAGTTCACATGCCGTTGATGGTAGCGGTTTCAATAACTACCAGGAGTTAGTAGACCGAGCCCTCATGATTGAAGGAAAGCAGCAAATTGAGAACTGCAAGCGGAAGTATGGGCAAGGGAAGTATAACTGGAGCTCAGCAGAAACCTCGTTATACCCCTAAATCAGGAATTCAGTTTCAAAGATACCCATGGAGGAGGTAATTCGCATAACCATAATGGCACCAAGAATGGGAACGGGAATGGAGGAAGCAACGGACAGAATCGCACCAACCCGTCAACACCATCCAAAGTAGACCTAAGTCATATTACTTGCTTTAAGTGCCGCAAGACTGGGCATTATGCCAATGACTGTCCAGAAGGCCAGAATGGAAATGGCAATGGAAGCTCGAAAGAAGCCCAACCCTTTCAATAGAGGACAGGTGAACCACCTTGAAGTGGAGGAGGTTGAAGATCACCGATGCAAGATGTCGGTAAGTTTTGGTTAAGTCATTTATCGCAGTTGTTCTTTTCGATCTTGGTGCATCGCATTCATACATATCAAGGGATTTGTGGATAAGTACAAGTTACCAACCCAAGCCCTTAGGTCACCCATGCTAGTAACCTCACCCGGAGCAGAGTACATGGCTAGTAAATGGTGTGATCGACTGCCATTAAGGATTGGACACTATGTTTTCCCCTCGGACCTAATAGTTCTGGAATCCCAAGGATTTGATGTGATATTAGGTATGGATTGGTTATCAAAGTATGGAGGAAACATAGATTGCACCACAAAGTCAATTTTGCTCACCACACGGAAGGAAGAAGGATTAAGTATGTATCACGGCACGAGCCGAGGAGAGCACAAGTAAATTGCTTATCGAGTGGTACGGGAAGAAGTACCCGGTGGTGAAGGATTTTCCGATGTATTTCCTAAGAGTTGCCGTGAATGCCACCGGATAGAGACATTGAGTTTTTGATCGAGATGTTGCCAGGAACAGGCCCGATATCGAAGCGACCGTATAGGATGCCAGCACAGGATTTGGCGGAAATCAAGAAGCAGATTAAGGAACTATTGGATAAAGGTTTTATACGCCCAAGTTCATCACCTTGGGGATCACCCGTTTTGCTAGTGGAGAAGAAGGACGGATCGTTAAGAATGGTTGTTGATTATCGTGGACTGAATGAAGTAACAATCAAGAACAAGTACCCACTACCTATGATAAATGATCTGTTTGATCGCTTGCAAGGAGCCAAGGTGTTTTCCAAGATCGACTTGCGATCGTGGTACCATCGATTGAAGATTCGGGAGCAGGACATACCCAAGACAGCATTTACCACGAGATATGGATCAGACGAGTATACCGTTATGTCATTTGGACCGACTAACGCACCAGCCTATTTCATGAACACGATGAACAAAGTGTTTATGGAGTTTTTGGATAAGTTCATCGTGGTGTTCATTGATGACATTTTGATTTTCTCAAGAATGAAGAGGAACACAAGGAACATTTGCGATTGGTTTTGGAGAAACCGAGGGAACACCGGTTGTATGCCAAGTTCAGCAAATGTGAGTTTTGGTTAAAGGAAGTTGGATTTCTCGGACATGTTATATCTGGAGAAGGGATAGCAGTTGACCCCACAAAGGTTGAGACCGTAACCAAATGGGAAGCAACAACGACAGTTGGAGAGATTCGGAGTTTCCTTGGACTCGCAGGATACTACCGAAGGTTCATTGAGAATTTCTCAAGGATTGCTAAGCCTATGACAGAATTGTTAAAGAAGGAAAATAAATTCATATGGACTGAGGACTGTGAGGCAAGTTTTCAGGAGTTGAAGAAAAGATTGGTTACCTCACCAGTTTTGATATTGCCAGATCGGACTAAGGATTATGAGGTGTATTGCACGCTTCACGCCGAGGACTTGGAGCAGTGCTTATGCAGGAAGGAAGAGTTGTTTCAGTATGCTTCATGACAACTTAAGCCCCATGAGTTGAATTATGCCACTCATGATTTGGAGTTAGCAACCGTTGTGCATGCCCTAAAGACATGGAGACATTTTCTCATTGGAAATCATTGTGAAGTATATACGGATCACAAGAGTTTGAAGTACATTTTCACACGTATGAATTGAATCTCGGACAAAGGAGATGGTTAGAGCTTATCAAGGATTATGACATGAGATTGCGGTATCACCACAGGAAGGCTAATGTCGTAGCAGACGCATTGAGCCGTAAGAGCCACGCGTCAATACCCTAATGATGGGAGGAATACCCAATGAGTTAGCCGAGGACCTTCGAGAGCTATGTTTGGAAATAGTTCCGAGAGGCTATGTAGCAGCATTGGAGATTCAGTCAACGCTGATGGACAAAATCAGAGAAGCCCAAAAAGCAGATAAGGAAGTTGCCTCTATAAAGGAGAAAATGAGCAAAGGAAAAGCTAAAGGATTTCGTGAGGACGAGCACGATACCCTATGGTTTGAAGATCGTGTTTATGTGCCCAATGACCCAGAGATCAGGAAGTTTATTTTAAAAGAAACCCATGATTCACCCAATTAGATTCACCCAGGAAATACCAAGATGTATTTGGATTTTAAGAATACATTATGGTATACCGGAAAGAAGAAGGATATTGCGGAGTATGTAGCAGTTTATGACGTATGTCGAGAAAGTAAAGGCGTAACATCGAAGCCAGCAGGATTGTTACAACCATTGCCGATACCCGAATGGAAGTGGGATAAACAAGGCATGGAAATTATCACAGGATTGCCAAATACTCGTTCAGGATAAGACTCGATTTGGGTTATAGTAGACCGATTGACCAAGGTAGCTCATATTATTCGATCAAGACTACCTATAGCAGTGCTAACTTGGCAAAGATATACATGACCAGAATTGTGTGCTTACACGGAGTTCCGAGGAGCATCAGATCGATAGAGGAACCCAATTTACCTCGAAATTTTGGAACCGGTTACGCGAAACATTGGGAACCCGATTGGAATTCAAAGATGAGTTTCCACCCACAGACCGATGGATGGTGAGAGAGTCAATCAGATTTTGGAGGACATCTTTGAGAGCTTGTGCCCTAGATTATGGATCTAGCTGGGATGATAATTTGCCGTATGTAGAATTTTCCTACAACAATGATTACCAAACCAGTTTGAAGATGGCACCTTCGAAGCTTTGTATGGAAGAAGGTGCAGGACACCGTTGTTATGGGACGAAATTGGAGATCGTCGATTGTTTGGACCAGATTTGATTAAGGAGTCTGAGCGAAGGTTAAGTTGATTCGAGACAGGCTCAAGGTAGCCCAGTCCGGACAAAAGAGCTATGCCGATTCAAAGCGCAGCGATTGAGCATGAAGTTGGAGACAGTATATCTCGAGTATCCCGCTTGAGGAGTTAAGCGTTTTGGAGTTAAAGGAAAGTTTAGCACCCGTTTTGTTGGACCATATAAGATTTTGCAACGCATGGGAGAAGTTGCTTATAAGTTGGAATTACGGAAGGACCGGGGAGTTCATGATGTATTCCATGTTTCTCAGTTGAAGAAATGTCACCCCGAGATAGCAGAGGTACCGTTAAGAGATACCGTACCATTGGAAGCAATTCAGTTGAAGGATGATTTGACCTATGAGGAGAAACCGGTTAAGATTCTCGATTATGCCAGCAGAGTTACCCGCAGCAAGGTTATCAAGTTTTGCAAAGTTCAGTGGAGCCACCACACTGAGGATGAAGCCACCTGGGAAAGAGAGGAAGTTTTGCTCAAGGACCACCCTCACCTATTTTCTAGCCAACCCGAATCTCGAGGGCGAGATTCATCTTAAGGGGTAGGTTTGTAACATCCCAAATTTTCAATTTGGAATGTTATACATTAGGTCATCATGCATATCATATTTTTCTCGCATTTTCCGATCCTAGAAAATTTCACGCAACTCAAGGACCCTCGGAGAGAGTTGGAAGTTTCATTATTTTCATATTTGGGATTTCTCAAATTTTGGAAATAGGATCATTGGATTTATTTAAATTATCTTCATAAAGTTTTTCCTATAAAAATCTCAAGAGAGGGAATAATATGACTATCCCAATATTTAGGAAAAATGAAGATATTATAAATAAATCAAATTTGGTTTTCGAAAGATTTATTTTGCTGAGGCACAAATGAGCATTTAAAATTTTATGCATGTTGCAGTTTTAAAAGTTCATTTTGTTCGACTCATTTTTAGGAGTCGGGAAAATTTGTTTTACTTAAATCGGAGTTCGCTTTGATATTTTATTTAATTCGTTTAGTTTTAATTTAAAAAACGAAGGCCGGGCTAAGGCGGCCCACTGCCCATAGCTAGGCCTAGCCCGGCCCGGCCGCCCGGCCCATCTCCCCTTCCTCACAAGACGCGCCTTGAGGAGCCCGCCGCCGTGCCCCTTCCCCACGCAACCGAGCCCCCTCCTCCTATTTAACCGCCGCCCTCTCTCCTCACATCGCCCGCCCGCCCCAAGCCGAGCCGCTTGCCGAGGACGCCGCTGCCGCCCGAGCCCTCGCCACCCTCGCCGCCTCCCGACCCGCCGCCACCCACCGCCTCGCGGACCCGCCGAGCCCCGCTGAGCCCCCGGCGACACGGAGGTAGCCGCCGCTGGCCGATCCGATCCGGTTTTCCCTAGAAAACCCGGTCCGGTTTTTTTTGCAAAAGTTCGGTTTTTTTTAAAAAACCTAGATTGGTTTTTTTTTCGGTTTTCTTATTTAGTGAACGTTCACCGACCCGTTCGTTTCAATGAACGCGTTCGTTGGATTAGTTCTGTTAACGAACGTCCGTTATTTAATCCGTTCGTCGTTTTCTTTTAAATCGGATTTAATCCGTTATTTTCAGATTCGATTTCTGATCCGATTTTCAAATCTGTTTTATTTCTTGCTCGTTTATCGGAATCGGTGATTCAAGCGCGGAGTTTCAGAACGAAACCGCCGTTCCGTCTAACCTACTTTCACAGAGTTTTGCGATCGTGAAATTTTGACCTAATTTCAGATTTGTTAAACCGAGTCGCTTTTCTCTCTCGAGTTCCGACTTTCGATGCTTTATTTGATTCGATTCTTTTGCAACCAGGGTTCTTAAGTTGAACTATCTGGTTAGATCTTTTATTCGAGATTTCCTGTGCATTAGATGAGTACTTATTGTATGCTTGTTGTTTGTCTGCGTTAGATCACCCGGAGTGCGCCGCTTGTTACTTGAATCTCTAGGACTCGCGGATCATCGGCAAGGCAAGTAACACTTTGATCATACCTTTTCTACTACCCAGCTTTTATTGCATTAGATCAAACCCTCAAACACTTGCATGATTAGGATCTGATTAAATTGTGGGATGGGAAGTAGATTGAGGTAGTACCTATTACTGCTTTTTACTTATGAAACCTTGGGAGTTACTTCTACGTTTGCTTGATTATGCCATGCTATGCTAGTAGACGTGGATTGGGTGAGTGAATATCCATGACAGATGTGAGATTGTTAATTAATGGTTTATCTAAGGTGGCAACCTAAACACACATCTGGGTGGATTGAGGCACTGGTTTCTATCAGGACTTGCCTCAGTATTTCTTGGACCGCCACCTGTGCTCTAAGGGATCATAAGATTATTCAAACTAGAAACTTCCGTGTGCAGCCACAAGCCAATTATGGGCTCTGGCGTAGTTGACTAAGTTGTGCGAACTCTTACGGGTAGGCTAGCTGATGTAGGGGATGTAGGTTGGTACGGTCTACCCACATGTAAGGTGCTAAGCGCTTACGAAGACTATGTCTCGGTCATCCGCTTCTCAAACACCATGTAGTGCGAGAACCAAGCGGAGGCGATCGAGTCTTGTGGGGAAAAGTGCGCAAACCTCTGCAGAGTGTATAAACTAATCATGATTAGCCGTGTCCCCGGTTATGGACGAATCTTGAGTATCTAGTACTTGAATATCATGTGAATCTCAACATGTTACTTCTAATAATAAAGTTATTGGGTTTTTAATGAGTACTTTTTAATTGGGATTGAGGATGCTGTCAACCATTCTCAATGTTTAACAACCACCATGATAGTTAAATAAAATTATTCCTTTTGATGTAGGGAAAAATCAGCTTTATGCAAAAAAATGTAATCAGAGAGCCTTACCACCAGCCAAATATGCATGTAGTGTAGGCTTGTTGCTTCATTGTTCTCTATGTGTTACATTGCCAAAGCATATTCCATGTCTTGACCCGTTTTGGGCTGCAACTTTTCATGTTGCGAGACTTTTCGAACGACGAGTAAGGTGTTAGGTCGTGGTTCTATACTCGGTGATGCCGTTGGAGTTGATGGACTCACTCGCTTTCCAAGCCTTCCGCTGTTATTATTAGATGGCCTTAAGCCATATTATTGTGTTAAGTTCCCTTGTGGACAACGATGTAATAAGTGTGTGATTGCTACTCTGCTATAAATCCTTTGAAATCTTGTCTTTGTGTAGACATTACCGATCGAGGATGACACTGAGCACAGAGCGCTAGATCCATTCGGGTCTGGTCGCGACAATACAAAAGCGTGAGTTTAATGTAGGTGATTATGTGTTGTTATACAACTCTCGTTTAAGATTTTTTGCAGGAAAACTTCTCTCTAAATGGGAAGGTCCCTACGTTATCGAGGAGGTCTATCGTTCCGGTGCCATAAAAATCAACAACTTCGCAGGCACAAATCCAAAGGTGGTAAACGGTCAAAGGATCAAACAATGTATTTTAGGTAATCCTATAAATGTTGAAACCAATATTATTGAAATCGTAACCCTGGAGGAATACATAAGGGACACTTTCCAGAACATTCCAGACTCCGAAAAGGAATAGGTATGTGGTACGGTAAGTAAACCGACTCCAAAACAATTTTGAAGGCAATATTTCTCCGTTTTGGAATATTTAGAAAAATAGAAAAATAAATAGCAGACCGGGGAGGACACGAGGCCTCCACGAGGGTGGAGGGCGCGCCCTACCCCCTGGACGCGCCCCCCTACCTCGTGAGCACCTCGTGTGCGGGGCGCGCCCTCCACCCTCGTGAGCACCTCGTGTGCCCTCTAGACTCCTTTTTCTTGCACGATACGTATTTTGGTCGGTAAAAATTCATTATATATACTCCCGAAGGTTTTGACTCCCGTATCACGCAAATATCCTCTGTTTTTGTTTCAAACTGTCCTACTGCAGGTTAGATTAACATGTCGTCTCAAGATTCAGAGGAGGATTGCCCAGTTTCTTACCGGTCTTTAGATAAAAACATATTCAAGGATACCTATCCATATATATGGTACCCTGATGAGGAAGATGAAGATGAACCAGTTCCCCCTCGCTTCAAGCAAGAAATCAAAGAGGCATTATGCAAAAGGATAATAAAGCTTGAGATCGAGAATGATGAGTTGAGGATTGATAATTTCACCCTCGGACGCAAGTTGGAGAAAGAGAAGGGCAGGCCTGCATCACCAACAACAAAGGAGACATAATCACATGGGTATGGGCACTCCCCTTGGCAACTTCCAAGCTTGGAGGAGGTGCCCCGGTATCGTATCTCCATCACAACTCCTATCTTTACCGTTTTTCTTAGTTCGATCCTATTAGTAGTATCTTGATTTAGTAGAATAAAGTCATGGCATGATCTGGTTTTGAGTTTTGCTTTATGGTTCTTCTTAGTAATCGAGTCCGTGAGCTATATAATAAAGATTAGTGTTGAGTCAAGGGCTTGATTACTTTGCCACGATCTTAGGTGAATAAAAAAGGGGATAAAAAGAATCAAAGAGTTTATATTGATCTTAGTGAAAGTAATGACTCCACATAGAAAGATTATGATGATTAAAAGTTGTTGGGAGTTGGCAAATATAGCTTTGGTCATCGTTGCAATTAATAGGAAGTAATAAGGAGAGAGAGGTTTCACATATAGATATATTATCATTGACACCTTTTATGATTGGGAGCACTCATTAAAACATGACATGCTAAAGAGTTGATGTTGGACAAGGAATACAACATAATGAGTTATGTTTTCTTATATCTAAGATAAAGTATGTTGTCATGGATCCTCTAACATGTTGAGCTTGCCTTTCCCCCTCATGCTAGCCAAATTCTCAGCACCAAGTAGAGATACTACTTGTGCTTCCAAATACCCTTAAACCAGTTTAGCCATAAGAGTCCACCATATCTACCTATGGATTGAGTAAGATCCTTCAAGTAAGTTGTCATCGGTGCAAGCAATAAAAATTGCTCTCTAATTATGCATGACTTATTAGTGCAGAGAAATAAGCTTTGTACGAACTTGTTGTGGAAGTAATAAAAGCGACGGACTGCATAATAAAGTTCCACATACAAGGGCAATATAAAGTGACGTTCTTTTGCATTAAGATTTTGTGCATCCAACCATAAAAGCGCATGGCAACCTCTGCTTCCCTCTGCGAAGGGCCTATCTTTTATTATTATCCTCTACCTTATGCAAGAGTCACGGTGATCTTCACCTTTCCTTTTTCATTTTATCCTTTGGCAATCCCAGCATGTTGGAAAGAACATGACATATATATCTAATTGGATGTAGGGGATCATGAATTATTATTGTTGATATTACCCTTGAGGTAAAAGGTTGTGGGGCAAAACTACAAGCCCCTATCTTTCTCTATGTCTGGTTAAAACTCCGTAACCACAAGTATTGCGTGAGTGTTAGCAATTATGAAAGACTAAGTGATACTTGAGTATGTGGACTTGCTTTTAAGCGCTGATATAGACTCTTTCCGATGTTATGATAAATTGCAATTGTTTCAATGACTAAGGGTATAATTTGTTGGTGCTCAATAAGGTTTCTGATTCATACTTTGGCTTTGTGAAAAGATCATCATTTGAACATGAGTAATCATATGACAAATCAATATATGCTGCTGTTATGAGAATAATCATGATGCCTTCATGTCCGTATTTTATTTTTATCGACGCCTCTACCTCTAAACATGAGGACATATTTATTGTTATCGGCTTTTCGCTTGAGGACAAGCAAGGTCTAAGCTTGGGGGAGTTGATACGTCCATTTTGCATCATGCTTTTATATCGATATTTATCGCATTATGGGCTGTTATTTCACGTTATGTCACAATAATTATGGCTATTCTCTCCTATTTTACAAGGTTTGCATGAAGAGGGAGAACGCCGGCAGCTGGAATTCTGGGCTGGAAAAGGAGCAAATATTGAAGGCCTATTCTGCGCAACTCCAAAAGTCCTGAAACTCCACGAAATACCATAAAATAAAAAAAGAAAAATCGTTGCCAAAGATGAAGGCCAGGGGGCCCACACCCTGCTCACGAGGGTGGGGGCGCCCCTGGCGCCCCTGGTGCGCCCCTACCTCGTGGGCCCCCTGGTGGCTCTCCGACGTCCATCTTCTCTTACATGAAGTCTTTCGCTGAGAAAAAAATCATAAGCAACCTTTCGGGACGAGACTCCACCGCCACGAGGCGGAACCAATCTATGGCTCCGGCAGAGCTGTTCTACCAGGGACACTTCCCTTCGGGAGGGGGAAATCATCGCCATCATCATCACCAATGCTCCTCTCATTGGGAGAGGGCAATCTCCATCAACATCTTCACCAACACCATCTCATCTCCAAACCCTAGTTCATCTCTTGTATCCAATTCTTGTCTCCAAGTCCGGGATTGGTGCTAGTAGGTTGCTAGTAGTGTTGATTACTCCTTGTAGATGATGCTAGTTGGTTTACTTGGTGGAAGATCATATGTTCAGATCCTTTATGCATATTATTACCCCTCTGATTATGAACTTGAATATGCTTTGTGAGTAGTTACGTTTGTTCCTGAGGACACGGGAGAAGTCTTGATATTTTTAGTAATGTGAATATGGTATTCGATTCGATATTTTGATGAGATGTATGTTGTCTAACCTCTAGTGGTGTTATGTGAACGCCGACTACATAACACTTCACCGTTATTTGGGCCTAGAGGAAGGCATTGGGAAGTAATAAGTAGATGATGGGTTGCTAGAGTGATGAAGCTTAAACCCTAGTTTATGCGTTGCTTCGTAAGGGGCTGATTTGGATCCATATGTTTCATGCTATGGTTAGGTTTACCTTAATACTTTTGTTGTAGTTTCGGATGCTTGCAATAGAGGTTAATCATAAGTGGGATGCTTGTTCAAGTAAGAACAGCACCCAAGCACCGGTCCACCCACATATCAAATTATCAAAATACCGAACGCGAATCATATGAACGTGATGAAAACTAGCTTGACGATATTCCCATGTGTCCTCGGGAGCGCTTTTCCTATTATAAGAGTTTGTTTCGGCTTGTCCTTTGCTACAAAAAGGATTGGGCCACCTTGCTGCACCTTATTTACTTTTTGTTACTTGTTGCTCGTTACAATTTACCTTATCACAAAACTATCTGTTACCACTTATTTCAAGTACTTGCAGAGAATACCGTGCTGAAAACCGCTTATCATTTCCTTCTGCTCCTCGTTGGGTTCGACACTCTTACTTATTGAAAGGACTATGATAGATCCCCTATACTTGTGGGTCATCAAGGTCTACCAAGAATAATAGGGCAAGAAAGATTGCAATCTATATCAACAACGATAAAATCTACGGGCACCAAATTTCTATCTGCAACAATAAGAACATCATTGATCCTTCCCATAGGCTTTTTAATGGTGGAATCCGCAAGGTGCAAATTTAACAAGCAATCATCAAGATCATGGAAACCTAGAATATCACATAAAGTTTTTGGAATTGTGGAAACACTAGCACCCAAATCACACAAAGCAAAACACTCATAATCTTTAATTCTAATCTTTATAGTAGGTTCCCACTCATCATTAAGTTTTCTAGGTAGAGAAACTTCCAAATTAAGTTTTTCATCATAAGATTGCATCAAGGCATCAACAATATGTTTGGTAAAAGCTTTGTTTTGACTATAAGCATGAGGAGAATTAACAACCGATTGCAACAAGGAAATACAACCTTTTAAAGAACAATTATCATAATCAAATTCCTTGAAATCCAAGATAGTAGGTTCAATGTTATTTGAAGTTGTGACCTCTCCAATCTCACTTTTACCAAATTTAGCATCAAGATCTAAAGACTCCGAATTCTTGGGACGCCTTCTAGGCAAAGTTGATTCATCATCAGTCCCATAACCATCAAAATTCATATTGCAAAACATAGATCTAATAGGAGACGCATCAATAACTTTAAGATCTTCATCATTATTTTCATGGAAACTAGAAGAACACGCTTTTATAAAGCTTCTTTTTTAGCACGCAATCTAGCGGTTCTTTCCTTACACTCATCAATGGAAATTCTCATTACTTTGAGAGACTCATTGATATCATGCTTAGGAGGAGAAGATCTAAGTTTAAGAGAATCAACATCAAGCTTAAAAGTCTATCAACCTTCCTAGCCAAATCATCAACTTTGAGCAATTTTTCTTCAAGCAAAGCATTAAAATTCTTTTGAGAAATCATAAATTCTTTCACACTATTCTCAAAATCAGAGGGCATCTTATTAAAATTACCATAAGAATTATTGTAGGAATTTCCATAATTATTAGAGGAATTACTAGGGAACGGTCTAGCATTAAAGTTTCCTCTATAAGCATTGTTTCCAAAACTATTCCTACCAACAAAATTCACATCCATAGATTCATTATTATTCTCAGTCAAAGAAGACAAAGGCATATCATTGGGATCAAGAGGAGTATTTTTAGTAGCAAAAAAATTCATAAGTTCATCCATCTTTACACTCAAAACATTGATTTCTTCTATAGCATGCACTTTTTTACTAGAAGATCTTTCGATGTGCCACTGAGAATAATTAGGCTTAATATTATCAAGTAGTTTTGTAGCATCTCCTAACGTGATTTCCATAAACGTGCCTCCCGCGGCCGAATCTAAGAGATTTCTAGAAGCAAAGTTCAAACCGGCATAAAAAATTTGTATGATCATCCATAAATTCAAACCATGAGTAGGGCAATTCGAAGCATCAATTTCATTCTTACCCAAGATTGGGCAACATGCTCATGATCAAGTTGTTTAAAATTCATAATATCGCTCCTAAGAGTGATGATCTTAGCGGGAGGAAAATACTTAGAGATAAAAGCATCTTTGCACTTGTTCCAAGAATCAATACTATTTTTAGGCAAAGACGAAAACCAAACTTTAGCATGATCTCTAAGAGAAAACGGAAATAACTTCAATTTGGCAATATTGTTATCCGTATCTTTCTTCTTTTGCATATCACACAAATCAACAAAGTTGTTTAGATGAGTAGTGGCATCTTCACCAGGAAGGCCGGCGAATTGATCTTTCATAACAAGATTCAGCAAAGCAGTATTGATTTCACAAGACTCAACATCATTAAGAGGAGCAATCGGAGTACTAAGGAAATCATTATTATTGGTATTCGAGAAATCACACAATTTGCTATTATCTTGCGCCATGGCAACAATTAATCCAACACACAAGCAAACAGAAAAAGGCAAGCGAAAAGAGAGGAGGAGATTGGGAAAAGAGGGCGAATAAAACGGCAAGGGTGAAGTGGGGGAGAGGAAAACGAGAGGCAAATGGCAAATAATGTAAATGCGAGGGAGATGGGTTTGTGATGGGTACTTGGTATGTCTTGACTTGAGCGAAGACCTCCCCGGCAACAGCGCCAGAAATCCTTCTTTCTACGTCTTGAGCTTGCGTTGGTTTTCCTCGAAGAGGAGAGGGTGATGCAGCAATAGTAGCGTAAGTATTTCCCTCGGTTTTTGAGAACCAAGGTATCAATCCAGTAGGAGGCTCCTCAAAAGTCCCACGCACCTACACAAACAAACTGAGAACTCGCAACCAACGCGATAAAGGGGTTGTCAATCCCTTCACGGCCACTTGCGGAAGTGAGATCTAATAAAGATAGTAAGATAAGATAAATATATTTTTGGTATTTTATAATATAGATGCAAAAAGTAAAGATGCAAATAAAAGTAGATTGGAAGCAAATATGATAAGAGATAGACCCGGGGGCCATAGGTTTCACTAGTGGCTTCTCTCAAGATAGCATAAGTATTACGGAGGGTGAACAAATTACTGTCGAGCAATTGATAGAAAAGCGAATAATTATGAGATTATCTAGGCATGATCATGTATATAGGCATCATGTCCACAACAAGTAGACCGACTCCTGCCTGCATCTACTACTATTACTCCACACATCGACCGACTCCTGCCTGCATCTAGAGTATTAAGTTCATAAGAACAGAGTAACGCATTAAGCAAGATGACATGATGTGGAGGGATAAACTCAAGAAATATGATATAAACCCCATCTTTTTATCTTCGATGGCAACAATACAATATGTGCCTTGCAACCCTTTCTGTCACTGGTAAGGACACCGCAAGATTGAACCCAAAGCTAAGCACTTCTCCCATGGAAAGAAAGATCAATCTAGTAGGCCAAACCGAACTGATAATTCGAAGAGACTTGCAAAGATAACTCAATCATACATAAAAAATTCAAAGAAGATTCAAATATTATTCATAGATAAACTTGATCATAAACCCACAATTCATCGGATCTCTTCAAACACACCGCAAAAAGAGTTTAAATCGAATAGATCTCCACAAGAGAGGGGGAGAACATTGTATTGAGATCCAAAAAGAGAGAAGAAGCCATCTAGCTAATAACTATGGACCCGTAGGTCTGTGGTAAACTACTCACAACTCATCATAGGGGCAAGGATGTTGATGTAGAGGTCCTCCGTGGTCGATTCTCCCTCCGGCAGAACGCCGGCGAAGGCTCCAAGATGGGATCTCGCGGATACAAAAGTTTACGGTGGTGGAAGTTGTGTTTCGTCTGCTCCCCGGATGTTTTTGGGGTACGTAGGTATATATAGGAGGAAAAAGTACGTCGGTGGACGCCCGAGGGGCCCACGAGACAGGGGGCGCGCCCTACAGGGGGAGTGCGCCCTCCTATCTCGTGGGAGCCTCGGCTGCTTCTTGACTTGCACTCCAAGTCCTCTGGATCACGTTCCAAAAATCACGCTCCCAAAGGTTTCATTCTGTTTGGACTCTGTTTGATATTCCTTTTCTTCAAAATACTGAAATAGGCAAAAAAACAGAAATACGGGCTGGGCCTCCGGTTAGTAGGTTAGTCCCAAAAATGATATAAATGTGTAAAATAAAGCCCATAAACATCCAAAAGGGGTAATATAATAGCATGGAACAATCAAAAATTATAGATACGTTGGAGACATATCAGAAAACACAACCCATTACGTTGTCTTCCTTGTCCAACATCAACTCTTTAGCATGTCATACTTAATGAGTGCTCACAATTATAAAAACATGTCTAGGATAGTGTATTTATATGTGAAATCTCTCTTCCTTCAATATTCTTTCATGAATTGTTCAAATGACCAATACAATGCTTGCTAACATTCAATAAATTTAAAACCCCTACTTCTTAGATGTGAAGTCATTACTCCCCATGGGATAAGCAAATGAGACATATATAATTTCACATTTATGACATTCAACTCATTCAACCATTTACTCATAGGATATAAGTGAAGCACACGAGTAAATGACAAACTACTCCAAAAAGATATAAGTGAAGATCAATGAGTAGCTAAATTATGTAACTATGTGAAGATGCTCTCCCATTAAAGAAGTTCAGATCTTGGTATTGTATTCAAACAGCAAGCAAATACTAACAAAAGAAAAATGACGCTCCAAGCAAAACACATATCATGTGGTGAGTAAAAATATAGCTCCAAGTAAAGTTACCGATGAACGAAGACGAAAGAGGGGATGCCTTCCGGGGCATCCCCAAGCTTAGGCTCTTGGTTGTCCTTGAATATTACCTTGGGGTGCCTTGGGCATCCCCAAGCTTAGGCTCTTTCCACTCCTTATTCCATAGTCCATTGAATCTTCACCCAAAACTTGAAAACTCCACAACACAAAACTCAACAGAAAACTCATAAGCTCCGTTAGTACAAGAAAATAAAACCACCACTTAGGTACTGTAATGAAATCATTCTAAATTCATATTGGTCTAATATCTACTATATTCCAACTTTTCTATGGTTCATACCCTCCGATACTACTCATAGATTCATCAAAATAAGCAAACAACACATAGAAAACAGAATCTGTCAAAAACAGAACAGTCAGTAGTAATCTGTATCAAACGTATACTTCTGGAACTCCAAACATTCTACCAAATTAGGAAGTCCTAATAAATTTGTGTACCAATCCAGATCAAAAATAATCAGATCAAAAGCACGTTTCTGTGAATTATAAAAACTAATTTACTGGGTGCAAAAGTTTCTGATTCTCAGCAGGATCAACACAACTATCACCGTAAGCTATCCTAAAGGTCTTACTTGGCACTTTATTGAAACAAAATCTATAAAACATGATTAATACAGTATCATAATCATGTGAACACACAAAAACAGTAAGGATAAATATTGGGTTGTCTCCCAATAGCGCTTTTCTTTAATGCCTTTCTAGCTAGGCATGATGATGACAATGATGCTCACATAAAAGATAAGGATTGAAACATAAAGGGAGCATCATGAAGCATATGACTAGCACATTTAAGTCTAACCCACTTACTATGCATAGGGATTTTGTGAGCAAACAACTTATGGGAACAATAATCAACTAGCATAGGAAGGTAAAACAAGCATAGCTTCACGATTTTCAACACATAGAGAGGAAACTTGATATTATTGCAATTCCTACAAGCATATGTTCCTCCCTCATAATAATTTTCAGTAGCATCATGAATAAATTCAACAATATAACCAGCACCTAAAGCATTATTTTCATGATCTACTTGCATAGAAAATTTACTACTCTCCACATAAGCAAATTTATTCTCATCAATAGTAGTGGGAGCAAACTCAACAAAATAATTATCATGTGAGGCATAATCCAATTGAAAACTAAAATCATGATGACAAGTTTCATGGTTATCATTATTCTTAATAGCATACAAGTCATCACAATAATCATCATAGATAGCAACTTTGTTCTCATAATCAATTGGAACCTCTTCCGAAATAGTGGAATCATCACTAAATAAAGTTGACACTCTTTCAAATCCACCATGTTCATCACAATAAGATTCAACATCCTCTAAAATAGTGGGATCACTACTTCCTAAAGTTGACACTCTCCCAAACCCACTTTCATCAATATAATCATCATAAGTAAGAGGAATGCTATCACCATAATAAATTATTGCTCATCAAAACTTGGGGGACAAAAAATATCATCTTCATCAAACATAGCATCCCCAAGCTTGTGGCTTTGCATATCATTAGCATCATGGATATTCAAGGAATTCATACTAACAACATTGCAATCATGCTCATCATTCACATATTTCATGCCAATCATTCTATGTAATTCTTCTTCTAGCACTTGAGCACAATTTTCCTTTCCATCATTCTCACGAAAGATATTAAAAAGATGAAGCGTATGAGACAAACTCAAGTCCATTTTTTTTGTAGTTTTTATTTTATAAACTAAACTAGTGATAAAACAAGAAACAAAAAGATTCGATTGCAAGATCTAAAGATATACCTTCAAGCACTCACCTTCCCGGCAACGGCGCCAGAAAAGAGCTTGATGTCTACTACACAACCTTCTTCTTGTAGACATTGTTGGGCCTCCAAGTGCAGAGGTTTGTAGGACAGTAGAAAATTTCCCCTCAAGTGGATGACCTAAGGTTTATCAATCCGTGGGAGGCGTAGGATGAAGATGGTCTCTCTCAAGCAATACTGCTAATGGTCTCTCTCAAGCAATCCTGCAACCAAATAATAAAGAGTCTCTTGTGTCCCCAACACACCCAATACAATGGTAAATTGTATAGGTGCACTAGTTCGGCAAAGAGATGGCGATACAAGTGCAATATGGATGGTAGATATAGGTTTTTGTAATCTGAAATTATAAAAACAGCAAGGTAACTAATGATAAAAGTGAGCGTAAACGGGATTGCAATGGTAGGAAACAAGGCATAGGGTTCATACTTTCACTAGTGCAAGTTCTCTCAACAATAATAACATAACTGGATCATATAACTATCCCTCAACATGCAACAAAGAGTCACTCCAAAGCCAATAATAGCGGAGAACAAACGAAGAGATTATGGTTGGGTACGAAACCACCTCAAAGTTATTCTTTCTGTTCTATCTATTCAAGAGTCCGTAGTAAAATAACACGAAGCTATTCTTTCCGTTCAATCTATCATAGAGTTCATACTAGAATAACACCTTAAGACACAAATCAACCAAAACCCTAATGTCACCTAGATACTCCATTGTCACCTCAAGTATCCGTGGGCATGATTATACAATATGCATCACACAATCTCAGATTCATCTATTCAACCAACACAAGGTACTTCAAAGAGTGCCCCAAAGTTTCTACCGGAGAGTCAAGACGAAAACGTGTGCCAACCCCTATGCATAGGTTCATGGGCGAAACCCGCAAGTTGATCACCAAGACATACATCAAGTGGATCATGTGATATCCCATTGTCACCACAGATAAGCACGGCAAGACATACATCAAGTGTTCTCAAATCCTTAAAGACTCAATCCGATAAGATAACTTCAAGAGGAAAACTCAATTCATCACAAGAGAGTAGAGGGGAGAAACATCATAAGATCCAACTATAATAGCAAAGCTCGCGATACATCAAGATCGTGCCATAGAGAGAACACGAGAGAGAGAGAGAGAGAGATATAGAGAGAGATCAAACACATAGCTACTGGTACATACCCTCAGCCCCGAGGGTGAACTACTCCCTCCTCGTCATGGAGAGCGTCGGGATGATGAAGATGGCCACCGGTGAGGGATCCCCTCCGGCAGGGTGCCGGAATGGGCTCTCGAGAGGTTTTTGGTGGCTACAGAGGCTTGCGCCGACGGAACTCCCGATCTATTGTGTTCTTCGATGGTTTTAGGGTATATGGGAATATATAGGCGAAAGAAGTCGGTCGGGGGAGCCTCGAGAGGCCCACGAGGGTGGAGGGCGCGCCCCCTATCTCGTAGCCTCCTCGAAGCTTCCCGGGCTTGCACTCCAAGTTCCCTGGATTGCTTCTGTTCCAAAAATAACTTTTCCGAAGGTTTCATTCCATTTGATATTCCTTTTCTTCGAAACACTGAAATAGGCAAGAAAACAACAATATGGGTTGGGCCTTCGGTTAATAGGTCATTCCCAAAAATGATATAAATGTGTATAATAAAGCCCGTAAACATCCAAAACAGATAATAAAATAGCATGAATGCTTCATAAATTATAGATACGTTGGAGACGTATCAAGAACCCCGTTGCAGACAACTTGTCTAGGCTAGAGAATGTTCTTGATGACCCACTACCTATTGATGATAGCTTTCCTGGTGAACAATTAGCTGTCATAAATGCTTCTCGTACTGGTCCATGGTATGCTGATTATGCTAATTACATTGTCGCTAAATTCATACCATCTAGTTTCACATACCAGCAAAAGAAAAAGTTCTTCTATGATTTAAGACATTACTTTTGGGATGACCCACACCTTTATAAAGAAGGAGTAGATGGTGTTGTTAGACGTTGTGTACCTGAGCATGAACAGGAACAGATCCTACGCAAGTGTCACTCCGAGGCATATAGAGGACACCACGCTGGAGATAGAACTGCACATAAGGTATTGCAATCCGGTTTTTATTGGCCTACTCTCTTCAAAGATGCCCGTAAGTTTATCTTGTCTTGTGATGAATGTCGAAGAATTGGTAATATTAGTAGACGTCAAGAAATGCCTATGAGTTATTCTCTTGTTATTGAACCATTTGATGTTTGGGGCTTTGATTATATGGGAATGTTTCCTTCCTCTAATGGGTATACACATATTTTAGTTGTTGTTGATTTCGTTACTAAGTGGGTAGAAGCTATTCCAACTAGTAGTGCTGATCATAACACCTCTATTAAGATGCTTAAAGAAGTTATTTTTCTGAGGTTCGGTGTCCCTAGATACTTAATGACTGATGGTGGTTCACATTTTATTCATGGTGCTTTTCGTAAAATGCTTGCTAAGTATGATGTTAATCATAGAATTGCATCTCCATACCACCCGCAGTCTAGTGGCCAAGTAGAAATGATTAATAGAGAGCTCAAATAAATTTTGCAAAAGACTGTTAATAGATCTAGAAAGAATTGGTCCAAGAATCTTGATGATGCATTATGGGCTTATAGAACTACATATAAAAATCCTATGGGCATGTATCCATATAAAATGGTTTATGGAAAAGCATGTCACTTACCTCTCGAACTAGAACATAAGGCATATTGGGCCATTAAAGAGCTCAATTATGATTTCAAACTTGCCGGTGAGAAGAGGTTATTTGACATTAGCTCACTTGATGAATGGAGAACCCAAGCCTATGAGAATGCCAAACTGTTTAAAGAAAAAGGTTAAGAGATGGCATGACAAAAGGATACAAAAGCGTGAGTTTAAGTAGGTGATTATGTGTTGCTATTCAACTCTCATTTAAGATTTTTTGCAGGAAAACTTCTCTCTAAATGGGAAGGCCCTTACGTTATCGAGGAGGTCTATCGTTCCGGTGCCATAAAAATCAACAACTTCGAAGGCACAAATCCGAAGGTGGTGAACGGTCAAAGAATCAAACATTATATCTCAGGTAATCCTATAAATGTTGAAACTAATGTTATTGAAACCGTAACCCAGAGGAATACATAAGGGAGACTTTCCAGAACGTTTCAGACTCGAAAAGGAATAGGTGCATGCGGTAATGTAAGTAAACTGACTCCAAAACAGTTCTAATAGCATTTTTTCTCCATTTTGGAATATTTAAGAAAATAGGAAAATAAGAAGTAGTTCGGGAAGGACACGAGGCGTCCACAAGGGTGGAGGGCACACCCTACCCCCCTAGGCGCGCCCCCTGCCTCGTGGGCACCTCGTGTGTTCTCCGGGCTCCGTTTTCTTGCACGATACTTCTTTTGGTCGGTAAAAAATCATTATATAATCTCCTGAGGGTTTTGACCATTGTATCATGCAATTATCATCTGTCTTTGTTTTCAGCTGTTTTTCTGACAGATCTAGAGCACCATGACGTCTTCAAGCTCCATGAGAAAATAGAGCACCTCCAAGCTCAGATCTATGACCTGCAAAACCAAAATTATGAGTATGAATATAGATTCAAGAGGATGAGTTTGGCTGCAGATTTGAGGATCCCGAAGACTTGATCATCCTTCTATGATGGTGAGCCTATGCCTTGAAAGACGGACGACAAGCCTACATCATCAACAACTCCATCATCACCACTTCCGAAGAGGGAGACATAAACACATGGGTATGGGCACTCCCCTTGGCAACTGCCAAGCTTGGGGGAGGTGCCCCGGTATCATATCACCATCACACTCCTATCTTTACCTTTTTACTTAGTTCGATCCTTTTGGTAATATCTTGATCTAGTAGAATAAAGTTTGGTATGATTTAGTTTTGAGTTTTGCTTTATGACCCCTCTATGTAATCGAGTCTGTGAGCTATATAATAAAGATTAGTGTTGAGTCAAGGGCTTTGATGTCTTGCTATGATCTTGAGGGAATAAAAATAAAAGAAAGAAATAAAAGAGGTCATATTGATCTTATGGAGAGTAATGACTTCACATATAAGAGTATGATGATTAAAAGTTGTTGAGAGTTGGCAAACATAGTTTTGGTCATCGTTGCAATTAATAGGAAGTAATGAAGAAAGAGAGGTTTTCACATATAAATATACTATCTTGGACATCTTTTATGATTGTGAGCACTCATTAAAATATGACATGCTAAAGAGTTGACGTTGTACAAGGAATATAATGAAATGGGTTATGTTTTCTTATATTCGAACTAAAGTATATTGTCATGGATCATCCAACATGTTGAGCTTGCCTTTCCCCCTCATGCTAGCCAAATTCCTTGCACCAAGTAGAGATACAACTTGTGCTTCCAAATATCCTTAAACCCAGTTTTGCCATGAGAGTCCACCATATCTACCTATGGATTGAGTAAGATCCTTCAAGTAAGTTGTCATGTTGCATGCAATAAAAATTGCTCTCTAAATATGTATGACTTATTAGTGTGGAGAAAATAAGCTTTATACGATCTTGTGATATGGAAGTAATAAAAGTGACGGACTGCATAATAAAGGTTCGTATCACAAGTGGCAATATAAAGTGACGTTCTTTTGCATTAAGATTTTGTGCATCCAACCAAAAAGCACATGCCAACCTCTGCTTCCCTCTGCGAAGGGCCTATCTTTTACTTTTGTCTCATGTAAGAGTAATGGTGATCTTCACCTTTCCTTTTTATATTTTATCCTTTGGCAAGTACCTCGTGTTGGAAAGATCCTGATATATATATCCAATTGGATGTAAGTTAGCATGAACTATTATTGTTGACATTACCCTTGAGGTAAAAGGTTGGGAGGCAACACTATAAGTCCCTATCTTTCTCTATGTCCGATTAAAACTCCATAACCACAAGTATTGCGTGAGTGTTAGCAATTGTGAAAGACTAAATGATAGTTGAGTATGTGGACTTGCTGAAAAGCTCTTATAATGACTCTTTCCGATGTTATGATAAATTGCAATTGCTTCAATCACCGAGATCATAGTTTGTTAGTTTTCAATGAAGTTTCCGATTCATACTTGACATTGTGAATAGATTGTTACTTGAGCATAAGAAATCATATGACAATATATATATATATATCTTTATTTATATATATATATATATTTATATATATATATTTATATATATATATATATATAGGGATTGACTATTCGTCATCCTGGATGAGAAATAGTTATTCTTCACCCCCTCTAAGTTACCACCAATGCACCGTAATTTTACGTTCCGTAAGTTTTGTCTTATTTCTGATGTAAAAAGAGACCGCAAGAAAATATATAACCGCCGTAAAAAATATCTTATGTTACGTAAAATTACAAATGTAAAAACATAGTGTAAAATGAACATAAACTACAAATTTTCATGTCTTATGACCTATATTTTTATTTTCTTATACCAAATTTTACGTAGTGAATCAATAGGAATGTAACTATTTGAATTCCAAATGTAATTTAATTATGAAGTGATCGTAAGATTACCTCGGGTGAAGAATAACTTATTCTACACCCTAGGTGATGAATAGCATGTGGACATATGTCTTATGACCTATATATATATTGCTGTTATAAGAATGATCATGATGCCCTCATGTCTGTATTTTATTTTATCGACACCTCTATCTTGAACATGTGGACATATTTTTCGATTTCGGCTTCCGCTTGAGGACAAGCGAGGTCTAAGCTTGGGGGAGTTGATACGTCCATTTTGCATCATGCTTTTATATCGACATTTATTGCATTATGGACTGTTATTACATGTTATGTCACAGTACTCATGCATATTATCTCTTATTTTACAAGGTTTACATGAAGAGGAAGAATGCCGGCAGCTGGGATTCTGGGCTGGAAAAGGAGCAAATATTAGAGACCTATTCTGCACAACTCTAAAAGTCCTGAAACTCCACGAAAGTCTTTTTTGGAATTAATAAAAAATACTGAGCGGCAGAAATACCAGAGGGGGCCCACACCCTGTCCATGAGGGTGGGGGCGCGCCCTACCCCACTAGGCGCGGCCCTTGCCTCGTGGGCCCCCTAGCACTCCTCCGGTGGCCATCTTCTGCTATATGAAGTCTTTTACCCTGAAAAAATCATAAGCAAGCTTTCGGGACGAAACTCTGTCGCCACGAGGCGGAACCTTGGCGGAACCAATCTAGGGCTCGTGAGCTGCTGCCGGAAACTTCCCTCAGGGGGAAATCATCACCATCATCATCACCATCGATCCTCTCATCGGGAGGGGGTCAATCTCCATCAACATCTTCACCAGCACCATCTCCTCTCAAACCCTAGTTCATCTCTTTTATCCAATCTTTGTCCCAAAACCTCAGATTGGTACCTGTGGGTTACTAGTAGTGTTTTTTACTCCTTGTAGTTGATGCTAGTTGGTTTATTCGGTGGAAGATCATATGTTCAGATCCTTAATGCAGATTAATACCCCTCTGATTATGAACATGAATATGATTTGTGAGTAGTTACGTTTGTTCCTGAGGACATGGGAGAAGTCTTTCTATAAGTAGTCATGTGAATTTGGTATTCGTTCGATATTTTAATGAGATGTATGTTGTCTCTCCTCTAGTGGTGTTATGTGAATGTCGACTACATGACACTTCACCATTGTTTGGGCCTAGAGGAAGGCATTGGGAAATAATAAGTAGATGATGGGTTGCTAGAGTGACAGAAGCTTAAACCCTAGTTTATGCGTTGCTTCGTAAGGGGATGATTTGGATCCATATGTTTCATGCTATGGTTAGGTTTACCTTAATGCTTCTTTTGTAGTTGCGGATGCTTGCAATAGGGATTAATCATAAGTGGGATGCTTGTCCTAGAAAGGGCGGTACCCAAGCACTGGTCCACCCACATATCAAATTATCAAAGTAACGAACGTGAATCATATGAGCGTGATGAAAACTAGCTTGACGATAATTCCCATGTGTCCTCGGGAGAGCTTTTCTCTATATAAGAACTTGTCTAGGCCTGTCCTTTGCTACAGAAAGGATTGGGCCACCTTGCTGCACCTTATTTACTTTCATTGCTTGTTACCCGTTACAAATTACCTTATCACAAAACTATCTGTTACCGATAATTTCAGTGCTTGCAGAGAATACCTTACTGAAAACTGCTTGTCATTTCCTTCTGCTCCTCGTTGAGTTTGACACTCTTACTTATCAAAAAGACTACGATAGATCCCCTACACTTGTGGGTACACTTGTGGGTCATCACCCACTTGTGAGCACGCTCATGCCCACGGCGCCACCCGGCCACCCGACCGTCTGCGCCAGACCTCGGCCTCCTTGGGGCCAGACGCCCGGCCCGCCCGCCTCGGCCGCCCGGCCAGCCGCTCAAGCCGCTCGCCCGCCCGGCCGCTCCAAGGTGGGACTTTTTTTCTTCGGTTTTTTTAGATAAAGTTTAATTAGGTTTAGTATAATTTAGTTTAGGTTTTGTTTAGTTTAGTTAGTTTAGTTTAGTTTAGTCTAGGTTAAGTTTCTGGTTTAGTTTAGGTTTAGTTTAGTTAGTTTAGTTTACTTTAGGTTTAGATTAGTTTAGGTAAATTTTCTGGTTTATTTTGAACATGTGAAATTTGTTGTTATTTTTTTAGTTAAAACATTTATTCCTGCATTGAGGTCCACGGTGCCTATCCTGCATCCTCGTCGTCGACTCGGTGGAGGAAGCCTGCTCGATCAGAGGGGCCATGTCCGAGACTGGGCTCCGACGGGTTGGTACTGGGAGGTTCTACCTGCCGGGGGGCGCAGCTTGGTGAGGAGCCAGCCCATCATTGACCTGGACCTTGTTTGGTGGCGGTCGCGTGGGCCAGTGACGGTGCCGAGGCTTTCGGACACCGCGGAGGAGGTACGTCACCGTGTCAGCGAGGAGGACGAGCACGTCCGTCGCTACATGGTTGCGTTGGAGGGTAGGTTCGACAATACCTGGCAGGGTCTTTAGGGACCTCACTGGAGCTATGATCCTGTGATGGTTCCTTCTCTTTGGGTGTCCACCGCCCGCGCCGATACCCATCGCTCGCTACGGTTCTAGCTGTATTAGCGATGCTATATGTATGATACTATTCGAGATGTATTAGTGATAATATTCGACGATGTACGGACGCAAGAGATGATGTAGTTTTGCTTATTGAATGCATGCTAATTTAGTTTACCCGGGGACGAGCGGGTTAGGGGGTTCCTCGGTGTTGATGGTACCCTAAATAGCAACTATCGTCAATGCGAGATACAAGTGGCCGTCGGTGTCGAATACTACATCCATGTCCCACAAGTGACACAGGGGTCCTGCGTCTGCATGAATAGTTCTCAGTGTCGATGGCGGTCAAACACCATCACGAATTTGTCTGGCAGACTCTGAGATGACGATTGAAAGCTAAGTGTTGAAACTTGAAACATCCAAAATGACTCAACTCGGTTTGGTTGTTTGAACTTTCAAAACTTGGCTTTAATCCTCATTGCAAAGGCTGCCAGACAAATTTGCTATGGTGTTCGACCATCATCGACCATCAGAACTATTGTTGTGGGACGCCGGGCGCC
Organism: Aegilops bicornis; assembly: GCA_021605145.1. Taxonomy (NCBI): domain Eukaryota; kingdom Viridiplantae; phylum Streptophyta; class Magnoliopsida; order Poales; family Poaceae; genus Aegilops; species Aegilops bicornis. The sequence continues at coordinate 777,640,289 of CM038675.1, forward strand.
GGGGTCACTTGTGGGATGTGGATCTAGTGTTCAATGTCGAGCACCTCATGTATCATGCACCGATGATACTTTCTAGCTATTTAGGGTTCTATCGACGCCGAGGAACCCCTAACCCACTCGTCATGTTGTAAATATTTAGTTTGGTTGACAGAAAAAACAATATTGCTATGAAACTCATCTTTCGATTTAAATGTGTAGTTTTTTCATCGTTGCGAGGGTCTAGTGTTCGACGAGCTCCACCCCTGCATTTGTGGGTTAGCACAAATGACATCTCCTCCCCCCTTGATTTGCTCTGTTCCGGTCTTCGTGCCGATGAAACTTGCTAGCTATAGGTGTCTTCAATCATCAGTATGCGTGACCACTATGCATCTCCCATTCGAAAGGGTTACCTCTATAAATATGCATGCATTTGCATATTTATAACGTGATTCTTTCGAATTGTCCAACATTATCCATGGACAGCCCGAGTATGTGTAGATTGGGTTCGTTTTCCCATATGCTCTGCTCCGGATCCGATGCAGAATTTCGTCAGTGCCACCTTGTTGTTCTCCGGGTACACATCCTCTCTGCTTATTGCTGAGACGTGTATCAGGAGAACAGCGGGGAGGTGCTGCCGAAATTTTGCGTCGGATCCGGAGCAGAGCATGGAAAAACGAACCCAATCTACACATACTCGGCTGTGATTAGGACCTATCTTTACCTATTAGCGTCTAGGTTGCATGGATGTAATAAAAGTGACAAACTCCATTAACTGATGAATATACACATGCTGATTAATTTATGTATATATATTTCTTATGTGTCCAGTAGCTAGGCAAGATGAGTGATCGTGTGTGGATGTACAGCGGTCACACTAGTCAGAAAACATGACAACTGAATGGTCAACAAAAACCAAGGGGTTTTTGAGAACCGCATTTGCAAATGGCCAGAGGACAACCTGGCGCCCCTGTGCAGGGTGCAACAATTGGCACAAGAGTACAGAGGATGAAATGGGCAAACACTTCCAGAAGAGGGGTTTTACGCTAGATTATACGGTGTGGACATTTCATGGCGAGTCTGGTCAACGTGCTAGAGCTGAGGTGCTTCGTCGTCGCACCGACGAGCATGGTACCGGGATGCAAGACATGGTGCAAGACTTTGATGATGCTCGGGACTCGGACGATGAGATGTAGGAATCTGCAAAGGCCTTCAATGAAATGTTGGAGTCCTCAAAACGTCCTCTCCACGAGCACACTGAGCTTTGTCAGCTGGACGCCATCTACAAATAATGTCTTTGAAGGCTCAATTCAACTTGGGCAGAGAATGCTACGACCCGATGATGACAGTATTTGGACGTTTTTTACCCAAAGGCCACGTACTACCTGCAAACCTGTACCAGTCAGACAAAATCCTCCGTGCTCTTAAGACGCCCTATGAGAAGATACATGCATGTGAGAATGGATGTGCCTTATTTAGGCTTCAGTATGCGGACTTGAACTATTGTCCCATTTGCAAGTCATCCAGGTATGTTGTGGTAGACAACGTGTGGGTGAGAAGACGCAGACCAAAATCCCCGTTAATGTTCTTCGGTATATGCTAATCGTACCAAGACTTCAACGTCTTTTCATGGTCGAAGAGACGGCAAGACAGATGACATGGCACAAAACGGGCAAAAGAACCCAACTAGATGCAGATGGGAAGCTGATGATGGTGCACACATCAGACTATGAAGCGTGGAAGCGCTTTGATGCATTACATGACGACAAAGCGGCAGATCCGAGGCATCCTCGAGTCGCCATCAGCATGGATGGGTTCAGTGTGTTTGGTCTGACGGCAACCCAATACAGTTGTTGGCCCGTATTTGTCATTCTACTCAATCTCCCCCCCCCCCCCGGACCGAACTATCCGGGGAAGAATATGAATGTGATAATTCCAGGGCCGAACTATCCGGGGAAGAATATGAATGTGTACATGCAGCTGCTGAAGGACGAATTGCAAGAAGCCTGGGATAATGGGTTCAAGACATACGACACCTTTAGCAAAAAGAACTTCATAATGCGTGTGTGGTACATGTACTCGACGCATGACTTGCCGGCGTATGCGCTATTCATTGGCGGTGTGTGCATGGAAGGTTCCCGTGCCCCACATGCAAGGCAGCTCTTCAGTTTCGTTGGCTTGAGGCCGGTTGCAAGTTTTCTTGCTTCGACATGCATAGACCATTCATGCATCCTCGCCATAAGTTCAGGAAAGACAAGCAGAACTTCATCAAAGGTAGAGTTGTTAAAGAGTCTGCACCACCTCCGTTGACAGGCCAAGAGATACTGGATCAGTTAAACACTCTCGAGCTAGATCCAGAGCGCCCAGGGTATTTCAAGGGGTATAATTCACAACATGCCTGGACTCACAATACATGCTTGTGGGATTTGCCTTACTTCAAAGACCTCCTTTGCACACACAACATCGACATGATGCACACTGAGAAGAATATCGCCGAGGCACTTTTTGGTACATTGTTTGGCATAGATGGGAAGTCAAAGGATAATCCTAAGGAAAGAGTCGATCAGGAGGCGCTATGTCATAGACCGTTACAAAACATGCAACCACCGAAAGGAAAGAAGAACTGGACAAAGCCAAAGGCATGGTTCAATCTTGGAAGGCCAACTATGAGGGAAATTATCTTGTGGGTGAAAATGCAGTTGATGTTCCCCGATGGGTATGCAGTGAATCTAAAGAGGGGAGCGAGTCTTGAAAAATTGAAGATATTTGGTCTCAAGAGTCATGATTGGCACATATGGATTGAGCGGGTAATGCCGGTGATGTTGCGTAGATTCATCCCTGAGGGTGAATGGCTAGTACTGGCAGAACTGAGCTATTTCTTCAGTGTTCTTTGTGCTAAAGAACTATTGCCTAACCTGGTAGAAGAAATGGAAGAGTTGGCGCCGGAGTTGATCTGCAAGTTAGAGAAGATATTTTCGCCGGGCTTCTTTAATCCAATGCAGCACTTGATTTTGCATCTCCCAACCGTGGCAAGATTGGGGGGGGGGGGGCTGTGCAGAATCGTTGGTGCTACGCAACTGAGAGGATGCAGAAGACGCTTCGAGCAAAATGTAAAAATAAACGTAGAATTGAAGCATCGGTGCCCGAGGCATTCATTACTGATGAGGCGGCAAACTTCATGACAACACACTACGAAGCCAAAAATCGTCATTTGCATAATCCGAAGCCTCGGTACAATGTCGACGACCCTAAAAAGGGTCGATCCAACCTCAGCCTATTCAAAGGGGATCTGGCACCAGCCGGTGCTTCTAATTCCTTAACGTTTGATTTCGAAGAATGGCAGACCATTTCATTGTATATCTTCAACAACCTAACAGAAGTGCGGCCATACATCGAGTAGTTCTCGGTACATTGTTTCGCAAATTCTAATTCCTTTGAACTACTCTTATTCCCGGATAAATTTGATACAGTCGATACGTCGCCAAATTCTCATATGGAGCGGTGATTCAAAAGGATTCCATCGAAGAGTATGAGCTTCTGGCAAAGCATGGAGGCGGTTATCCCGGTTTCATCTCTTGGTTCAAATAAACGGTAATTTCCATTAGACCATTTCAGTTCTTCATCTAATTTGTGGCTAATGCAACAATCCCTTTTGTATTAAACTTGTAGGCTAATTCAGATCTTATGGACGCTGAACTGAGACAAGTCGCTAATGGTTTTGACTATAAGGTTCGTTCATTTGACAAATACAACATCAACGGGTATCGCCTTCGTACCTATGGCAAAGATCTATCTATGGCCGACCGAAAGTCTACAAATTGTTGTGTCTCTGCTATCGGTGAAGGAGATACCGAGTATTATGGAAGAGTTGAAGCAATTTATGAACTTCAATTCTATGGTGCAAACCCACCAAACGTCGTAGTCTTCAAATGTTATTGGTTCCAGCCGGAGGAGACTAGAAGGACTCATGAACATATAGGGCTAGTGGAAACCAATCAAAGCTCCCATTTGGATGTTCCCGATGTCTATATTATGGCTCAAGAGGCAACGCAAGTTTTCTATCTACCGTGGGCCTGTCAAAGCGATCCTAATCTCAAAGGTTGGGATGTCGTTTATGAAGTGCCGCCACGTGTTAGACCACCTTCCCCCAATGAAGATGATTATGAACCTCACATTAACCCAGGCACATATGAAGGAGAATTCTTCCAAGAAACACGTCTTTCCAAAAAATGTTTCAAGAACCGCTCTACTTCACCCTAGAACATTGAAGTAGACAGCGATAGTGAACCCGACTTCACCCCTCAGCCGGAATAAGAAGAGCCTGAACTAGAAGAGGTTACTGTTGCGGATGACCTGTCAATGCTTGACAGATTACGTAGAGGTGGCCTTCCACATGATGATGCATTTATTAATGATGATGACGAGCACGTCATTACTGATAGTGATGATGATGATGCATTTATTGATCCCGAAGCATTTATTGAACCAGATTATTACTAGGTATTAAATTTTTTATGTTGTACTTGATTTATGTAGTTACTTGTATGATTTATATAGTTACTTGTATAATTTTCTTACTTTGTATGATTGTTTGTTATACATAGTGCCATGGTCTTGATATCCATCCCCGTCGGTCCTCACCCGCTTTATGATTCTGATGTGGTAAATCCTCTTTGATAACTATTTGTTGCATTTCGCATTTATGACAATTATGGCCATCAAGTTGACATAGAGATATTTTAATCTAGGAGGTATGTGAACCGGAATTTGCAACTGACCCTCTTGTCGAGAAGTTAAATTTAGTTGAAAAAGAAAATGAGTATTTGAAAGAAAAAATTAAAAGAATTGAAGAAGAGAAGATGACATTGGAGCTGTATGTTGCCGATGTGGTCAATGATCACAAGATGAAGATGAATGCAATGCGCTTGAAGATGGATGCAATGCGCTTGAAGATTAAGAAGATTAGAAAATATGCCATTGATAATGAGGCTTGGTATCATTATGCCGTTGGATCAATTGTTACCTTAGTTGCGACCTTCATCGCGTTTGTTGTGATGAGGGTAAGTTTTCTCTAGTGCTTTGCTTAACAAAAGCATACTTAGCTTACTTTCCTCCTAAATGGCATAACTACCTAAGTTAGACAAAAAATGAGCTATACTTAGCTTTCTTTCCTCAAAAATGTCATGATAATCTTTGTTACCTCCAAAATGATATAGACTTACCTTACTTTCCTCGAAAATGACATAATAACCTTAGTAAGCTTCAAAATGACCTATTTACCTAGCTTAGCTCTAAAATGAGCTAGCTTAGCAATAAAATGGCATTTTACCTACCTTCATTAGAAGAAAAAGAAGAATAAGAAATCTTCTTCTTCTTCCTTTTCTTCCTTTTCTTCCTCTTCCTCTTCTTCTTCTTCTTCTTCTTCTTTTTCTAGCTAGTCTTCTTATTCTTCTTCTTCTAACTTGCTTCTTTCCCAATTTGCAGATTTGCTTTAGATGAGGAAGCTTGCGTTGATGGAGTCTACTCTTCTATTTATGCTTCCTTCTTGTTTTGATTTGCTTTACATGAGGAAGTTTGCTACCTATATATGTATGTATGGATGAAACCATTGTATGCTTGTTGTTAGATATGTTGGCTATGTATATGTGTTGGATGAAATCATTTTCTATGTATATGTGTTGGATGATCATATCCATATGGCAGAGATATGATTTGGTATGCATATGTGTTGGTATGCTTGTTGAAAGTATTTTCATGTGTGTGTGTGTGTGTGTGAAATTCTGTCAAATTGAATGAATTCAAGAAAAAACAGCAAAAACAGGGGCTATATAGACTCTTTGTCGTCCGCTGGCAGACGGCAAAGAGCTTTGCCATCAGCCAGCGGACGGCAAACATGCCACGTGTCAGCTACATGTGCAACCTGGGGAAGTAGGCTGACTATTTGGTAGCTTTGCCGTGAGCCAGCTGACGACAAAGAACGTTGAATATTTGCCGTCAGCCAGCTGACGGCAAAGCTACCAAATAGGCCGGCCCCCAGGCGCTGCCACGTTGCATTATATGTCGTCCGCTGGCAGACGGCAAAGCACGATGTTAACCCCTTAACGGACCTAAGCTGACACGTGTGTTGTCCAGGCTCTTTGCCGTCAGCTGGCAGACGGCAAAGACCTTTTCATCTTTGTCGTCCGCCAGCAGACGGCAAAGAGCCCTTTGCCATAGCCTGTTCAGCCGGACATGTTGCCGTGTGCTGGCTGACGGCAAAGATCTTTGCCGTCCGCCATGTGTGCCTTTGCCGTCAGCCATGGCGGACGGCAAAATTCCTGATTCCTGTAGTGATAGTGTTGGAATATATCCAGACTGCTACAAATTTGGCTGACCTTTTTTCGAAAGGGCTAACACGGATTATGATAGAAAATGCATTGAGGGAGATGGGTATGAGACCCACGTAAGTTGCAATGGAGGTAACCCAACCTATGTGATCGGAGATCCCGTGAATTAGGACCTGGGAAAATAATCCAACGGTCAACTGAGGAGAGTATCCTTAATTAACCCACTCCGTTGGAGATGCATAATACTCTCAATTCTGTAAGGCATGCTGACTTTTGTCTTAATGTGTTTCAAAGCTTATGTAAGCAAGATGCTAACCTACAGAGCATTTTTTGGAGGAACTCACCTATGTGAGCCCGACTGCTGGTCACGGTCTATGAGATTGGGTGATCTCTAGAAAGCTCATGAGAAGGTACGGACTATGACTAATAAGCTCCATCCGTGGGGTTTAGCCTTCGGCAGCCACGTATTAGCTGACAATAGGCGAAACTTTTGCACGCCAAACTGACAATTCAAGACATGGTTCATTGTTCAGTTGTGAAGAAGTCTAATCCTATTGCTCTAGGTAGAAGTTCAACTTAACAGTCTCCACTAAAAATTCTGGTATATCGAACATTGTTTGAAACCGTTGACAAACTTATGAGTCTCGAGATCTGGTGGGGGATTGATGGATTATGGATGGGCTTAGACGCATACAAGACAATAATTCCTGGTTAATCTCTAAGGCACATGCATGTATACGGCAAGTGGTGGGAAGTTTAGTACCATGTACTGCTAAAGTAAGAAGAGTGAGACCTCTTTATAAGGGCTGCTCTACCGCTTGTTATTGGGAGCTTGGGAATAGGAGTTGTACACGCGCGCTCCTCCTCCTCCGCCGCCCGCCTTGCCTCGCCACGACGCGCGCGCTCGCTCACGCCGTGGGTTGCGAGAATGAGCCGAGCCGAAACTTGTTTTTGCCGGTCAGGAATAGTTAATTAATCTCGGATTAATTAACGAGTCGCTTACGGAAGTGCCACTGTCCGAGACGTTGGACCGTGGGATGTTCGCGGACTCGGTCGTGGGCCTGAGCCCAGGCCCATCTACCCGACGGCCTATATAAAAAGGCGCTGGCCAGTGGAGTGAACCCTAACTCAGTTCACCCACTTCCTCTCACACAATCCTAGCCTCATCTACTGTTCCTCTATCTGTGCTGCTTCCGGTGATCCCATCCCGACGACCGCGTGCACGGTTGGTCGGGAGAGCAGGTGCCTCCGGAACCCTGTCGTTCAAGATCTGCCCGGAGAAGCGGCAATAAGGTTTTAAGGGAGTGTCTCGGCCTTGTTGCTCCCGGTCGTCCCGTCACCGTCCGCTCTGCTTCCACTACTTTCGCTGCATCAACACCATGGTCGAAGACGCCGCCGCCAAGAGGAAGGCCACGGACGCCGTCGAGGATGCTGCCGCCGCCGCGTTGGCCTGGCCAACTGGAGGGTATGATCTGTTCATCCCTCGTTTACTCGTACATGTGCTTGCCATATATGTGTTGTTCATAGATATTTCGGTTTTATGTATTGTATGTTCTCACATGTTTAGGTATCAGTATGAGATGCATACCCTATTTGCTATGTTTACTGCTTACTCGTGGATTAGATTAGTCGGAAAAGTGCTAATATTTCCAACCGGAGATGCCCTTGCTGGTACAAATCTGAAAGGAAAACAAGTAAGCGTAAGCGGGAAAAGGAGAAGTGTCTCTGAAGTCTTGAGGCGACACGAGGCTCAGGCCCGACGAGCAGCTGATTGTACCACCACAGCCAGTGACGACAGGACACGAGTCCACAGAGCACAGATCCTCTCTTCCTTGGCACGCGACGACAGGACACGAGTCCGGCCACGACGCCGATGCCATCATCGTCCACGGGAAAATAGCACGGTCCATTTTCACCGCTGGGGGCTACGTCTATGTGGGCTCATCTCTTCCTTATCGGCGCTGTGGGAGCAGAGCCGCCCACGTCGCCCGCCCCCTCCCCCCTACCGAAATCCCCACGCAACTGCGCACCACCGCGAGGCAGAGCCGGAGGAGAGGAGGAGGAGAAAAATCTGCGGCCGCCAGCTCCTCGTCGGCCAGTCAGTCCCCGCTACTTATACACTCGGCTCGCCTCGCTCCCCTCCCCTCACAATCGCCCCCTTCCCCAGTCCCCTCTTCCGCCCCGGCCCCGATCCAGCTCATCTCAGGTGCGTCACGCCTCTTTGATTTGATTCGATTTGTTCCGAATTTCAGCTTCAAACCTGCCCGCTCAGGCCCTATGCAGAGGAGCATCCCGCTAGATTCCGTTGTTTCTCCTCCCTCCCGCCTGTGGGTCTGGAGCAAGCGTTGGTGCGGTAGTACTGGTGTTCGTCTGGGTGTCTGCCTGGAGAGATTTTGGGAGGGGGTGAACTCGGGCTGGGGAGATGGATGGCGTCGGCGTGTGTGATGGACTAATCTAGGCTCTCATAGCTGCGACCGTCTGATTTCTCATGTGTCAGTCAGTAGAGTCATCTGAAGTGCATACATACAGATACAGGCTGCTGGCGGCACTCTTGAGGGGATAGGTACATGGCTCTAGTTGCTTCTAGTTGGAGCAAGGGATGAAATGGTTGGTTGGTGGCACCTGTGCTTGTCTGGTTCCATTCTACGTAGTTCTTCATCACAAGGAAGTCTTGTCTGGTGGAGGACCATGCCATTCCTTTGCTGTGAAACATTTTACATCCCAAGACCCAAGGGCTGGTGGTAGTGCGTGTAGTGTCCAAAATGAAGGAGTTGATCGATGTAGGCGTATGCTCTTCTGATTTGTGATGCTGATGGGACTTCTGCCCGTAGCATTCGTTGATTCAGTTGAACTGAATTAATGATGCAAAGCATTTAACTTAGGAAAAGTACATGGCTGACTGGGTACATAAATTGCGTACTAACGATTATTTTCTGTCTCTGATTGATGCTCATGATATCTCCCTTCATTTTATCCACAGTAAGCAAACATGGCGCCATCCATGAGTCTCGCCGCAAAAGGGCTGCTCCCCTTCGGAGCGCTCCCCTCCAGCGGCGTCGCGCGGAGGCCGGTGTCCGTGACCGCCTCCCTGGAGCACAAGACGAGCGACTCTAAGAGGAAGCTCCTGAAGCTTGCGCTCGGAGGAGTCGGCCTGCCCGCCTTGCTGACTGCCAACAAGGCTCTCGCCGATGACCAGGGCGTGTCTTCCTCCAGGATGTCCTACTCGAGGTTCCTCGAGTACCTCGACAAGGACAGGGTGAAGAAGGTCGACCTGTTTGAGAACGGGACCATTGCTATCGTGGAGGCTATCTCTCCCGAGCTCGGCAACCGCGTGCAGAGAGTCCGTGTGCAGCTTCCCGGTCTCAGCCAGGAGCTTCTCCAGAAGTTGAGGGAGAAGAACATTGACTTTGCTGCGCACAACCAGCAGGAGGACTCCGGTAATCTCCTCTTCAACCTTATCGGGAACTTGGCCTTCCCGCTTATCCTTATCGGCGGTCTGTTCTTGCTGTCGAGAAGAGGGGGATCCGGTGGCATGGGTGGACCCGGTGGGCCTGGCTTTCCTCTTGGCTTTGGCCAGTCCAAGGCCAAGTTCCAGATGGAGCCCAACACTGGTGTTACGTTCGATGATGTTGCTGGTGTTGACGAAGCAAAGCAAGACTTCATGGAAGTGGTTGAGTTCCTGAAGAAGCCAGAGAGGTTCACCGCCGTTGGTGCCCGCATTCCCAAGGGTGTGCTGCTTGTTGGTCCTCCTGGAACTGGTAAGACTTTGCTTGCCAAGGCGATCGCAGGAGAGGCTGGCGTGCCATTCTTCTCGATATCGGGTTCTGAGTTCGTGGAGATGTTTGTTGGTGTTGGTGCCTCCCGTGTTCGTGATCTCTTCAAGAAGGCCAAGGAGAATGCTCCTTGCATAGTGTTAGATTGATGAAATTGATGCTGTTGGGAGGCAAAGAGGAACAGGTATCGGTGGTGGGAACGATGAAAGGGAGCAGACTCTCAATCAGCTACTGACTGAGATGGATGGTTTTGAGGGTAACACTGGCATCATTGTTGTTGCTGCCACCAACAGGGCTGACATCTTGGATTCCGCTTTGCTTAGACCTGGACGCTTTGACAGACAGGTTAGTTTCTATCAAGCTTTTTTAATAACATCAGTCTGGAATTTAATTTGCATATTCTTATCATTGCAAATGTTCCTGCAGAAGTGTTTACCTTACTTTGTTCTTTCTTACTGAGATCCTCAGGTGCTTGTATATCACAAGTATCGAGTTCAGAGCATGAATTATCTTTGAATATCTTAAGACCTGGAACCTGTTAGAACGTATTTTTAAATATTCTGGATCTTGCTTAACATTTGGATATACCTTGTAACTTGTTTCACAGGTGAGTGTTGATGTTCCTGATGTACGTGGAAGGACAGAGATTCTCAAGGTGCACGGTAGCAACAAGAAGTTCGATGCTGATGTTTCCCTTGAGGTCATTGCAATGAGAACACCTGGGTTCAGTGGAGCAGACCTGGCGAATCTTCTGAATGAGGCAGCCATATTAGCAGGCCGACGTGGGAGGACCGGAATTTCCTCGAAGGAGATTGACGATTCAATCGACAGAATAGTGGCTGGTATGGAAGGAACTGTCATGACAGATGGGAAGAGCAAAAGCCTTGTTGCTTACCATGAAGTTGGGCATGCAGTTTGCGGGTAAGAGAGAATCTTCATCTCTTCGAATCTCCTATTTTGTTCAATATTGCATTGGATCTGATGGATTTCTCAGCATTTCTATAGTGCATTTAGATACTGTTTTGTGCTAGCGAAGACTTCCAACCTCCTTTGCATGCATCGTCATGTGTATTAAGAGCCTTTTTTCTTCATGATTTTCTGAAAAGGATACCGTGTGCTTATGCTTTTAGGCGTTTCTCTGTTCTTTATTTATTACTCGCACGACAAACTTCCCAGCAACCTGGTTCATATCTGAAGATGATACTTTTTGCAGAACTTTGACGCCTGGCCACGACCCTGTCCAGAAGGTTACCTTGGTTCCAAGGGGTCAAGCCCGTGGTCTCACCTGGTTCATTCCCATGGATGACCCAACGCTCATCTCTAGGCAGCAGCTCTTTGCCAGAATCGTCGGCGGCCTTGGCGGCAGAGCTGCTGAGGAGATCATATTCGGGGATTCTGAGGTGACCACTGGAGCTGCTGGTGACCTGCAGCAGATCACCGGCTTAGCCAAGCAGGTATGCTCCCATTTTGTCATAACAGCTTCTGCTAATCTATCAGATTTATCTAAACGTTTCATTGTACTGATCGCGATTCTCCTGCTGCAGATGGTGGTGACGTTCGGCATGTCGGACATCGGCCCGTGGTCTCTGATGGACGCGGCGCAGAGCGGGGACGTGATCATGCGGATGATGGCTCGGAACTCCATGTCGGAGAAGCTGGCGCTGGACATCGACTCGGCGGTGAAGCAGCTGTCGGACCAGGCCTACCAGATCGCCCTGCAGCAGGTGAGGGAGAACCGCGTGGCCATGGACAAGATCGTGGAGGTGCTCCTGGAGAAGGAGACGCTGAGCGGCGACGAGTTCCGGGCCATCCTGTCCGAGTTCACCGAGATCCCCATCGAGAACCGGGTGCCCCCGACGCCCCAGGCGGCCGTCCCGGTCTAGGTTCGCCCGCATTTATAGGGTTCGAGAATTTGTTGTTGTTGTAAGATGTTCATATTTCTTGGATGTACACTAATTCCTACTCGAGGCACGGCATGTAATGTAACTCACTCGCGGTTAATTATAAGATGTAATTACTTGGGAAGGATTTCTGCGCGAGAGCTCCTGGTTTCCCATTGGCAGGGAAACTCTGCTTTCTCCTGATGCAGAGGGGAAGAAAAAGAGCCTTCGATGGTCTTTGTCAGGTTTCGGCATTCCGAACATGAACTTCTACATTCAACAGTCAGTTCATCGTATGATCTTTCGAACGAACTTTGGTTTTAGTTTGGTTTCGTTAGTAAATTTATGTATAAACTGATTGATTAAACTATGGCAGTGTGTGGGATATCAAACTCGGATGCCAAGTCTACTCGTGTGTGATGTTTCGTGAAAAAGAAACCAGGAAATGTATCAGTGGCGAAGAAAATACAGTCTGACCTACTCTCCATCCAAACATTTTTTCTCTATACATAGGAATTTTTTGTCTTTTTTGCCACGGATACATTTCCTAGTATTTTTCACAAAATTTCACAAAAATAGATTGGACACTTAGGTTTGATATCTAAAATCTTTTTTTTAATTTCCCTGTATTTTCTTTTTTGAACTTAATGTTCATATTGGGGGGTGGAGCACCTAGTTGCCCCAACTCCACAAGTTTGTGGCTTCACAAGTTCTGGCTAGTGCATCACTTCTCTTATTTACGTCTAGACTTTTGGTAGGACTGTTCACATTGGAATCTATCAGTCAGTTCACCATCTTGCCAAAGTGGTGGTCTCCAGGCAGTGTTCTAACAATGAGTCAGACGACCACATGACTAAACTTTTGACAAAGTTGCCATCAGTTCTCTAGAGAAGAAAAGGATACCAACAGCAAAGAGCACTCAACGTGTCCTCTGCCATCGCATAGAACAAATGCCATGACACATGGCGTTATTTGTCTCGTACATTATTAGGTAAAACGAAGGTTGACATTTTGGGCAGAAGAGTAGTTGTACCTACTTTCCTCAGATCAAATTTTTTAGCACAGATCCTTACAAACACACCCATATAAATAATAAAATTACAGTCAAGTCATTGGGAGTGTTGAAGTCTTCTTCTTACCTTCATCCATCGTTGGTGCGCCGTGAGCATGGCTCGATGCCGCCTCGGCGGAGCAAACTTTTATAAAGCCACGAACTTGTGTAGGCATGGCTGGGAAGTCGTCGATGCATACCAGGAGACATCGGCGGCCGCGATCTTTGAAGCAAATCACCGCCCCGAAGAAGAAAACGCCAACAAGGCCTTGTAAAAACTCCGAAGACCACGAGCGCCGACTGAATACAAATGGAGGATCCACTGGATACCTAAACCGATCGCATCCCGGAAGGCCCATCGGGGACATGGCTTTGCATGCCCTCCGCCGGTGATATGCACACCACGGAACGGGGAAAGGGCAGGGATAGCATTATTCCCACATTGGGATAGCACTGCCGCAAAAACCAAACACGAAGACTCCCTAAAGAAAAACTGGAAAAATTTACTCATGTCGCTGCATGATAGGTCCGGCTACGAATATGATGTTGAGCTCACTACTGTCCAGGGCCGTGCGCGAGACCCTCTTCTCCGATGACCTAGCTAGGCCGGATCGCCATGGAAGATCGCCACGCTAGATCCTGTTGGGGAACGTAGTAATTTCAAAAAAATTCCTACGCACACGCAAGATCATGGTGATGCATAACAACGAGAGGGGAGAGTGTGTCCACATACCCTCATAGACCGAAAGCGGAAGCGTTATGACAACGCGGTTGATGTAGTCGTACGTCTTCACGATCGACCGATCCTCAGTACCGAACGTACTGTGCCTCCGTGTTCAGCACACGTTCGGCTCGGCGACATCCCGCGAACTCACGATCCAGTAGAGCTCGAGGGAGAGTTTCGTCAGCACGACGGCGTGACGACGATGTTGATGAAGTTACTGACGCAGGGCTTCGCCTAAGCGCCGCTACGATATGACCGAGGTGGATTGTGGTGGAGGGGGGCACCGCACACGGCTAAGAGATCAATGATCTATTGTTGTGTCTCCAAGGGGTGCCTCCCTCCCCGTATATAAAGGAGTAGAGGAGGGGGAGGGCCGGCCCTCTCTAGGGCGCGCCATAGGGAGTCCTACTCCCGTCGGGAGTAGGATTCCCCCCCCCCCCTTCCAAGTTGAAGTAGGAGAGGTGGGAAAGAGGAGGGAGAGAAGAAGGAAAGGGGGGCCGGCCCCCTCACCCAATTTGGATTGGGCTTGGGGGGGTGCGCCCCCTCCTATGCTTCCTCCTCTTCTATTCCACTAAGGCCCAATAAGGCCCATACACTTACCGGGGGTTACGGTAACCTCCCGGTACTGCGGTAAATTCTCGAATTCACCCGGAACCATTCCGATGCCAAAATATAGTCGTCCAATATATCGATCTTTACGTCTCGACCATTTTGAGACTCCTCGTCATGTCCGTGATCATATCCGGGACTCCGAAATACCTTCGGTACATCAAAACATATAAACTCATAATATCGATCGTCACAGAACTTTAAGCGTGCAGACCCTACGGGTTCGAGAACTATGTAGACATGACGACACACATCTCCGGTCAATAATAAATAGCGGAACCTGGATGCTCATATTGGTTCCTACATATTCTACGAAGATCTTTATCGGTCAAACCGCATGACAACATACGTTGTTCCTGAGGGAGTCCTGGACTAGGGGGTGTCCGGATAGCCGAACTATCATCTTCGGCCGGACTCCTAGACTATGAAGATACAAGATTGAAGACTTCGTCCCGTGTCCGGATAGGACTTTCCTTGGCGTGGAAGGCAAGCTTGGCGATACGGATATGTAGATCTCCTACCATTGTAACCGACTCTGTGTAACCCTAACCCTATTCGGTGTCTATATAAACCTAAGGGTTTTAGTCCGTAGGACGAACAACAATCATACCATAGGCTAGCTTCTAGGGTTTAGCCTCTACGATCTCGTGGTAGATCTACTCTTGTACTACCCATATCATCAATATTAATCAAGCGGGAGTAGGGTATTACCTCCATCGAGAGGGCCGAACACAGGTAAAACATCGTGTCCCTTGTCTCCTGTTACCATCCGCCTAGACGCACAGTTCGGGACCCCCTACCCGAGATCCGCCGGTCTTGACACCGACATTGGTGCTTTCATTGGGAGTTCCTTTGTGTCGTCACCGATAGGCCCGATGGCTCCTTCGATCATCAACAACGACGCAGTCCAGGGTGAGACTTTTCTCCCCGGACAGATCTTCGTATTCGGCGGCTTTGCACTGCGGGCCAATTCGCTTGGCCATCTCCGGAGCAGATCGAAGCTACACCCCGCCATCGTGTCAGATTTGGAAAGCTTGAACTATACGGCCGATGTCCGCGGAGACTTGATCTTCGACGGATTCGAGCCACAACTGAGCATGCCGCACTGCCTTGATGGGTACGATCTAGCTCTGCCGCCGAACAGTGCCCTGGAGGCTGCACCAGTGCCCGCTCCGACCCTTAATCCGGAGCCGGTTCCCCCGATCGAGGACGAGTGGTTGGACACCGCCTCGGGGGCTACGATCTCAACGGCGATTGAGCCGAACTCCATCCCTGTCCTTTGCGAAGACCGTGACTCCAAGGTGCCGGACTCCGAACCCTCCGCGCCCCTTCCAATCGAATCCGATTGGGCGCCGGTCATGGAGTTCACCGCCGCAGACATCTTTCAGCACTGGCCCTTTGGTGACATCCTGAATTCACTAAAGTCTCTCTCTTTATCCGAAGAGCCCTGGCCGGACTACGGTCAGGAAGGTTGGGATGCGGACGATGAAGAAATTCAACGCCCACCCACCACCCACTTTGTAGCCACCGCCGATGATTTAACCGACATGCTCGACTTCGACTCAAGACATCGACGGTATGGACGGCGATGCTGGAGACAACCAAGAACCAGCGCCTCTGAGGGCCTTTGGAAGGCCACCTCGTCATACGACATATACATGGTGGACATCCCAAAAGATGGGAACGGCGATGGAACAGCGGAGGATGACCCCTCCAAGAAACAGCCCAAGCGCGGACGTCAGCGGCGCCGCTCTAAATCTCGCCACAGTAAAAACGGTGATTCCGACACGGGAGACAATAACACCCCGGACAGTGCCGAAGATGACCCCCTCCAGCAGGACTCAGCGCAGGAGGAGGGAGAAGCAAGTCCGCACGACAGTGCGGCCGAAAGAGAGGTAGAGGACGATAATTATGCGCCTCCCTCCGAAGACGAGGCAAGCCTTGACGACAGCATTTAATTTGTCGTGCTCGAGGATCCCGCGAACAGAGCGTTTCAAACGCAGGCTTATGGCCACGTCAAGCAGCCTCAAGAAAAAGCAGCAGCTTAGAGCTGACCAAGACACGCTAGTGACAGATGGATCAAGTCCTTGCAGCCGAAGAGTATGAACTCAACGCCCCTCCAAAAGCTACCCCAAACGCAGGCCGTTGCCTCGATTAGAGGAGGAAGCACCCAAGTCACCGATGCACGACATGGCAGACCGGCCACCCGTGGTCATGACAGAGAAGCCTCCGGCCCTCCGCTCAAGCCACGCCCGACGCCGCTCAAAAAGTACCAAGGCACGGGAAAACGCTACCGGACTTGCGAGATATATTGGAGGATAAGGCAAAACATACAAGATCGATCTATGGATCGGCGTGGGCGTAACGACTCGGGATGATTACCGTCACGCGGATACAAAGAAACCCGGCCGGGCGAACACGATGACAAAGCTCATATGAGCTACGCCGTGATATAGCCCAATCTGAGGCGCCAAGACACCCACTATGCTTCACAGATGAAGTAATGGATCATCAAATCTCGAGGGCTTCAAACCCGTAGAACATCGAATTATACGATGGTACCACAGATCCTGCGGTCTGGATCGAGGACTATCTCCTCCACATCCACATGGCCCGCGGTGATGATCTACATGCCATCAAATACCTCCCACTCAAGCTTAAAGGACCAGCTCGGCATTGGCTTAACAGCTTGCCAGCAGAATCAATTGGTTGTTGGGAGGACCTGGAAGCCGCATTCCTTGATAACTTCCATGGCACATATGTGCTACCACCAGACGCCGATGACCTCAGGCATATAATTCAGCAGCGGAAGAATCGGCGACAATTACGGACGCGGTTCCTAACAAAGAAAAATCAGATCATCGATCGTCCGGATGCAGAGGCGCTTAGCAGCCTTCAAACACAACATCCGCGACGAGTGGCTAGCCCGGCACCTAGGACAGGAAAAGCCGAAATCCATGGCAGCCCTCACCACACTCATGACCCGCTTATGCTGGAGAGGACAGCTGGCTAGCTCGAAGCAACAACTTGGCCAAACACCTGGTAGTTCGGATACCAAGGACAGCAATGGCAGGTCGCGTCGCAACAAGCATAAACGCCGCATTAATGGTGATAATGCTGAAGATACGGCAGTAAATGCGGATTCAGAGGCTCTAAACCTGGTCGTGGAAGAAGCCATTCAAAAGAAATACCTGGGGCCCGTCCAACTTGGACCGAATACTCGATCGCTTGTGCGGATACATGGCACCCCAAAACCAGCCAACCACACCAACAGGGATTGTTGGGTGTTCAAACAAGCAGGCAAGCAAATCGCCGAAAACAACGACAAGGGGCTGCATAGCAATGACGAGGAAGAGCCCGGCCGCGAACAATAGAGGATGAAGGGCTTTCCCACACAAGTGCGGACGGTGAACATGATATACGCAACCCACATACCCAAAAGGGAGCGGAAGCGTGCGCTAAAGGACGATATCTGGCGATGGAGCGGAGCCGCCCAAGTTCAACCCATGGTCCTCCTGCCCGATCACCTTTGATCGAAGGGACCACCCCACTAGCATCTGTCACGGCGGATTCGCCGCATTGGTTCTTGACCCAATCATCGACGGATTTCACCTCACTAGAGTCCTGATGGACGGCGGTAGCAGCCTGAACCTGCTTTATCAGGATACAGTGCGCAAAATGGGCATAGACCCCTCAAGGATTAAACCCACAAATACGACCTTTAAAGGCGTCATACCAGGTGTAGAGGCCAATTGTACATGCTCAGTTACACTCAAAGTGGTCTTCGGATCCCCGGATAACTTCCGAAGCGAAGAGTTAATCTTCGACATAGTCCCGTTCCGCAGCGGCTATCACGCACTGCTCGGACGAACAGCATTCGCAAAATTCAATGCGGTGCCGCACTACGCATACCTCAAGCTCAAGATGCTAGACCCTCGAGGCATAATCACGGTCAATGGAAACACCGAACGCTCTCTCCGAACGGAGGAGCACACGGCGGCCCTCGCGGCGGAGGTGCAAGGCAGCCTCTTAAGGCAACTCTCGAGTCCGGCCACTAAACGTCCGGACACGGTCAAGCGCGCCCGGAGTAACCTACAACAAGAACGCCTGGCATGATCCAAGCACGCGTAGCAATCCGGTCCCAACCCCAGCCCTCGCGAAGTTGCGAAGCCAGTACTACGCGTACATAACTACGCTCTGGAGATACCATGGGCATAAGGGGAGGGGCACGACCACGGCACGCCCAGAATGCGGCTCAACCGCACTGTGGGCCCCGATTGTGTCATTCTTTTTTTTCTTTTTTCTTACTTTCAGGACTCTGTTCTCCAGAAGCCCTGTCCGGCGTTCGCGCCGAACTCACGATGCAACAGCCAGGGAAGCAGAAAACTGCGTCGAGTGTCCAGGTGGTCTCTACTACGAGCATTATACCTGTTTTACATACCATCCCGCAGCTTACCCCTGGAGGGGGACATGTTAAATAGTCCCATCCCTTGCTTATCGCACAATTTGTATCGCTACTGCTTTCATTGCAGTTCCTTTTTGAATAAACAATACATAGCTTTTGCCTATTATTGCACTCCTTTCTTTATCTATATATATGTTCATTTCATGACATGTTGCACCCGTACACTTTGGTACTGCAAATACACCAGGGGCTTAAGTTCCCCAGAATATGGTGTTAGACGTCCGAACACTTTCACAAGTGCGGCACCCCGAACTTATAGCATTATATGCATCGGCTCCGAATCATGTCTTGGGTCAATAGTTGGGTTTGCCCGGCTCCAATGTTTTGGTACCTTACGTTCCGTTATATCGGCTAAGGTAGCGCTGGGAGAACCACTGCGATTGTGCCCCGGTTGAGCTGGGTTGAGCACCTCAGTGGAGAAAGCTAAAACTGACCGTCATGATGGGGCGAGAGCCGGTCGCTGTTCGAGAGGTTTTTTCGGGTCCCTAAAGACTTATGCCGCTTAGAGCGAGGAGTCGGCATTGTCCGGCCAAGGCGTGGATAGCGCCCCGAACTCGGTCTTCAGAATACTAGGGGCTTATGCTAAATTTTTAATTATAGAATTATATGGCTAAGTGAGAGTGTTCAAGCATTATAAGTCCGGTTGCCTTGTTCGTTCGTTGAGCGCCTCCTCGATGGACCCAAGAATGGGAACAAGAGCGCTCAAGTTTATCCTGAACACCCCAAAGACTTCGTGGCATGGGGCTGAAATAACGACTTGCCATCTCTCAAATTTGATAAACGGCCGCAGAGAAGGTAATATTTTAAATTAATAAAAGTTGCTTAGCGCATATGAACAAGTTTTCAGCGCACAGGATAACAAATGCGAGTCTATTCAAAAATTACATCTTTGGAGCACTCATCCGCTATACGGCGGGCACCCTTCAGGACGCCCTCATAATACATTTCAGGCGTGCGATGCTCCTTGCCCTTCGGTGGCCCGTCCGTCACAAGCTTCTCCCCATCCAGCTTGCCCCAGTGCACTTTAGCACAGGCAAGGGCCCGACGGGCACCTTCAATGCAGACGGAGCACTTGACGACTTCAATCCATGGACAAGCGTCCACCAACCGCCGCACTAGCCCAAAGTAGCTCCCAGGCATGGCTTCCAATGGCCACAGCCGAACTATAAGGCCCTTCATGGCCTGTTCGGCGACCTTGTGGAGCTCGACTAGCTGCTTCAGCTGGTCGCTTAGGGGCACCGGATGTCCGGCCTCAGCATACTGAGACCAGAACACCTTCTCCGTCGATCTCCCCTCACAGGCGCGGTAGAACACAGCTGACATCGGGCCTTTTCTGGGGCAGATCTGCGAATGCTCCTGGAGAGCTCTGAATCCGGGTAAGTAATAGGTAATTGACTTTTACATTCTTGCTTTGCATAAAGAATGCCTTACCCGCCGCTATCTTATTTAATGATTCAATTTCTTGGAGGGCTTTCTGGGCTTCGGCCTTAGCGGCTTTGGCACTCTCAAGAGCCGAGGCGAGCTCGGACTCTCGAGTCTTTGAGTCACGCTCCAAACTCTCGTGTTTTTCCACGAGAGCCTGGAGCTCTTGCCGCACCTCCGCCACCCGCTCCTCCTTCTTCTCTCGCTCAGTGCGCTCATGGCCGCTTTGCTTTCGGCGCGGACACCGCTTCCTTCGTGGTCGCCACCTGCTCGTGGCCCTACAATACCCACGTTATTCCTGTCATTTTTGCAACGAATCCTTTCTATAAGGTATTTCTTTACTAAGGTATTACTTACCTTCTTTGTCCTCGAGCTGCTTCTTGGCAAGGCCGAGCCTGCTACAGGACCGCTCGAGGCTCTGCTTCAATGCATTGACCTCATGATCGGTCTGGCAGAGGTCAGCAGCGCAGCCTGCATTCCCATATTGACATACTTATGTTAGACTCCTACGTATATCTTTTTAGATCCTTAGTCCGGCTTTTCTTTCCGAACACCGAACTAAGCATCAGGGGCTAGTATCTATGCGGTAATATTTTTACATATTCTAAACTTACCTCAAAGCCTGTTAGAAGGCTGGTACAGGCTTCAGTCAGCCCGCTCTTGGCGGACTGAACTTTCCGGATCACCACACTCATAACAGTGCGGTGCTCCTCCTTGATGGAGGCGCTGTTAAGTGCCTCCGGTTGGATGGAGGACACCGCGTCTTACCCTTCCCGCGAAGGGGCCGCTTGCCGGACTTTGGAACCGCTGAAGGTTCCGGTATGGAGTTCGGACAAGGGTCGGGCTTAGAGCCCATGGGGGTCTCGCTCCCCTCGCGCCTGGAATCCGGGAGGCTGCCTTGCGGCGCCTCCTGCGCCACCTCCTCTTGACCAGGCCCCCCTTGGGGCCCCACCTCAGCGTCGTCAGCAGCATGAGGTGAGGAGGCGGTCGGAAGTGAAGTACTCTCCACTTCCGACGAATTCAGGGACCCGCTCGATGAAGTGGTGAGCTCATCCTTGGGCGGGCTGCATGATTGTTCGGCATTAGAGAACACTATGCAATGAAAAAAACATGGGTATCCGGACACTTATGATCTCGCCAGAGGCTTGGTCCTTGTTGGCCACTCCTCCTCGTCGCTGTCAGGTTGGCGGAGAAGTCCGGAGGAAGGGTCCTTCCCTTCTTCGACCCTCCGGCCTCCCCAGTTGGGGCGGCCTTGCTTTTCTTCTCCTCCTCCGCTGGGGGAGAGGCTTCTTTCTCCTCCTCCTCTTCCTCGGAGGAGGATTCCACCTCAGGGTGGTCGGGCGATGAGTCCGACAGCACCTGGCATCGGGAGCTCTTTCGAGTCCCCATGGCCTCCTTCTTGGCCTTCTTCTCCGGCACCACGTGAGGTGCCGGAACCAGCAGCCCCGCCAATCGGGCGTCCGCTGGGTCTTCTGGCAAAGGGGCCGGACAGCTAATCTGTCCGGACTTCTCCAGCTAGTCATGTCAAAGGTTAGGGAGTTTTGATGAGAATCCCGGAATAAGGGGGCACGATCTACGCTTTGATAAGACGTGCCAAGGAAACCGCCTCGCTGAACGAGCTGAGGTGGAACAGTAAAAACGATTCGTATAAAGGCCTGGCCGTGGTGTGATGTCACGCCGCGGAATACGTCAGCAGATCTATGCAAAAAGTTATTCTCTCTACGGTGGTATGTGGAACTTGTTTTGCAGAGCCGGACACTATCCTGGTGTTCAAAACCTTCTATGAAGTATTCGGAGGAGGAACCAGCCTTGCAATGCCGAAGACAATATGCGCGCCGGACTCGTCGTCATTGAAGCCTGGTTCAGGGGCTACTGAGGGAGTCCTGGACTAGGGGGTGTCCGGATAGCCGAACTATCATCTTCGGCCAGACTCCTAGACTATGAAGATACAAGATTGAAGACTTCGTCCCGTGTCCGGATAGGACTTTCCTTGGTGTGGAAGGCAAGCTTGGCGATACGGATATGTAGATCTCCTACCATTGTAACCGACTCTGTGTAACCCTAACCCTATTCGGTGTCTATATAAACCGAAGGGTTTTAGTCCATAGGATGTAACAACAATCATACCATAGGCTAGCTTCTAGGGTTTAGCCTCTACGATCTCGTGGTAGATCTACTCTTGTACTACCCATATCATCAATATTAATCAAGCAGGAGTAGGGTATTACCTCCATCGAGAGGGCCCGAACCTGGGTAAAAACATCGTGTCCCTTGTCTCATGTTACCATCCGCCTAGACGCACACTTCGGGACCCCCTACCCGAGATCCGCCGGTTTTGACACCGACAGTTCCCTTTGTCATTGGTATGTTACTTGCCCGAGATTCGATCGTCGGCATCTCAATATCTAGCTCAATCTCGTTACCGGCAAGTCTCTTTACTCGTTCTGTAGTGCATCATCCCGTAACTAACTCATTAGTCACATTGCTTGCAAGGCTTATAGTGATGTGCATTACCGAGAGGGCCCAGAGATACCTCTCCAACAATCGGAGTGACAAATCCTAATCTCGATCTATGCCAACTCAACAAGTACCATCGGAGACACCTATAAAGCACCATTATAATCACCCAGTTATGTTGTGACGTTTGGTAGCACACAAAGTGTTCCTCCGGTAATCTGGAGTTGCATAATCTCATAGTCATAGGAACATGTATAAGTCATGGAGAAAGCAATAGCAGTAAACTAAATGATCAAGTGCTAAGCTAACGGAATGGGTCAAGTCAATCACATCATTCTCCTAATGATGTGATCCCGTTAATCAAATGAAAACTCATGTCTATGGCTAGGAAACTCAACCATCTTTGATTAACGAGCTAGTCAAGTAGAGGCATACTAGTGACACTATGTTTGTCTATGTATTCACACATGTATTATGTTTACGGTTAATACAATTCTAGCATGAATAATAAACATTTATCATGATATGAGGAAATATATAATAACTTTATTATTGCCTCTAGGGCATATTTCCTTCAGTCTCCCACTTGCACTAGAGTCAATAATCTAGATTACACTGTAATGATTCTAACACCCATGGAGTCTTGGTGCTGATCATGTTTTGCTCGTGGAAGAGGCTTAGTCAACGGGTCTGCAACATTCAGATCCGTATGTATCTTGCAAATCTCTATGTCTCCCGCCTGGACTTGATCCCAGATGGAATTGAAGCGTCTCTTGATGTGCTTGGTTCTCTTGTGAAATCTGGATTCCTTCGCAAGGCAATTGCACCAGTATTGTCACAAAAGATTTTCATTGGATATACCCAGACATTTTGAGTATATGTTCACTGACAGAACTATTCGCCTCCATCTTGCAGCTGAAAACTTATTGGAGACTTCATATCTCTCAATCCGGGAATTTGCTCGAAATATTAACTTCAACTCCTGGAACATCTCATATGCTCCATGACTTTCAAAACATCGTTGAAGTCCCGGTTCTAAGCCGTAAAGCATGGCACACTGAACTATCGAGTAGTCATCAGCTTTGCTCGCGCGACGTTCTTAACGTCGTCGATTGCATCTGCGGCGAACTGGCACCCAGCGGTGCTTCGGGGCGTAATTCTTCTGTGCAAGAATGAGGATAATCCTCAAGTTATGGACCCAGTCCGTGTAATTGCTACCATCATCTTTCAACTTTGCTTTCTTAAGGAACACATTAAAATTCAACGGAACAACAGCACGGGCCATCTATCTACAACAACATAGACAAGCAAAATACTATCAGGTACTAAGTCCATGATAAATTTAAGTTCAATTAATCATAATACTTAAGAACTCCCACTTAGATAGACGTCCCTCTAATCATCTAAGTGATCATGTGATCCAAATCAACTAAACCATAACCGATCATCACGTGAGATGGAATAGTTTTCAATGGTGAACATCACTATGTTGGTCATATCTACTATATGATTCACGCTCGACCTTTCGGTCTTAGTGTTTCGAGGCCATATCTGTTGGGGAACGTAGTAATTTCAAAAAAATTCCTACGCACACGCAAGATCATGGTGATGCATAGCAACGAGAGGGGAGAGTGTGTCCACGTACCCTCGTAGACCGAAAGCATAAGCGTTAGCACAACGCGTTTGATGTAGTCGTACGTCTTCACGATCCGACCGATCAAGTACCGAACGCACGACACCTCCGAGTTCAACACACGTTCAGCCCGATGACGTCCCTCGAACTCCGATCCAGCCGAGTGTTGAGGGAGAGTTTTGTCAGCACGACGGCGTGGTGACGATGTTGATGTTCTACCGACGCAGGGCTTTGCCTAAGCACCGCTACAGTATTATCGAGGTGGACTGTGGTGGAGGGGGGCACCGCACACAGCTAAAAGATCAAACAGATCAATTGTTGTGTCTATGGGGTGCCCCCCTGCCCCCGTATATAAAGGAGCAAGGGGGGTGCGGCCGGCTAAGGGAGAGGCGCGTCGGGAGGAGTCCTACTCCCACCGGGAGTAGGACTCCCCCCTTCCTAGTTGGATTAGGACTTGGGAGGGGGGAGGAGTGGAGGAGAAGAAGGAAGGGGGGCGCCGCCCCCTCTCCTTGTCCTATTCGGACTAAGGGGGGGGGGGGCGGCCCAGCCCTAGCCGCCTCTCCTCTCTTCCACCTAGGCCCATTACGGCCCATTAAGTTCCCGGGGGGTTCAGGTAACCTCCCGGTACTCCGGTAAAATCCCGAGTTCACCCGGAACACTTCCGATATCCAAACATAGGCTTCCAATATATCAATCTTCATGTCTCGACCATTTCGAGACTCCTCGTCATGTCCGTGATGACATCCGGGACACCGAAAAAACCTTCGGTACATCAAAACATATAAACTCATAACAAAACTGTCATCGAAACCTTAAGCGTGCGGACCCTACGGGTTCGAGAACTATGTAGACATGACCGAGACACGTCTCCGGTCAATAACCAATAGCGGAACCTGGATGCTCATATTGGCTCCCACATATTCTACGAAGATCTTTATCGGTCAGACCGCATAACAATATACGTTGTTCCCTTTGTCATCGGTATGTTACTTGCCCGAGATTCGATCGTCGGTATCTCAATACCTAGTTCTATCTCGTTACAGGCAAGTGTCTTTACTCGTACCGTAACACATCATCCCGCAACTAACTCATTAGTTGGAATGCTTTCAAGGCTTAAGTGATGTGCATTACCGAGAGGGCCCAGAGATACCTCTCCGACAATCAGAGTGACAAATCCTAATATCGAAATACGCCAACCCAACATGTACCTTCAGAGACACCTGTAGAGCACCTTTATAATCACCCAGTTACGTTGTGACGTTTGGTAGCACACAAAGTGTTCCTCCGATAAACGGGAGTTGCATAATCTCATAGTCGTAGGAATATGTATAAGTCATGAAGAAAGCAATAGCAACATACTAAACGATCGTGTGCTAAGCTAACGGAATGGGTCATGTCAATCACATCATTCTTCTAATGATGTGATCCCATTAATCAAATGACAACCCATGTCAATGGCTAGGAAACATAACCATCTTTGATTAACGAGCTAGTCAAGTAGAGGCATACTAGTGACACTCTGTTTGTCTATGTATTCACACATGTATCATGTTTCCGGTTAATACAATTCTAGCATGAATAATAAACATTTACCATGATATAAGGAAATAAATAATAACTTTATTATTGCCTCTAGGGCATATTTCCTTGAGCCTCCCACTTGCACCGTAGAGTCAATAATCTAGATTACACATAATGATTCTAACACCCATGGAGTCTTGGTGCTGATCATGTTTTGCTCGTGGAAGAGGCTTAGTCAATGGGTGCGCAACATTCAGATCCGTATGTATCTTGAAAATTTCTATGTCTCCCACCGGACTAGATCCGGATGGAATTGAAGCGTCTCTTGATGTGCTTGGTTCTCTTGTGAAATCTGGATTCCTTCGCCAAGGCAATTGCACCAGTATTGTCACAAAAGATTTTCATTGGACCCGATGCACTAGGTATGACACCTAGATCGGATATGAACTCCTTCATCCAGACTCCTTCATTTGCTACTTCCGAAGCAGCTATGTACTCTCCTTCACACGTAGATCCCGCCACGACGCTTTGTTTAGAACTGCACCAACTGACAGCTCCACCGTTCAATGTAAACACGTATCCGGTTTGCAATTTAGAATCGTCCGGATCAGTGTCAAAGCTTGCATCAACGTAACCATTTACAATGAGCTCTTTGTCACCTCCATAAACGAGGAACATATCCTTAGTCCTTTTCAGGTATTTCAGGATGTTCTTGACCGCTGTCCAGTGATCCACTCCTGGATTACTTTGGTACCTCCCTGCTAAACTTATAGCAAGGCACACATCAGGTCTGGTACACAGCATTTCATACATGATAGAGCCTATGGCTGAAGCATAGGGAACATCTTTCATCTTCTCTCTATCTTCTGCAGCGGTCGGGCATTGAGTCTTACTCAACTTCACACCTTGCAACACAGGCAAGAACCCTTTCTTTGCTTGATCCATTTTGAACTTCTTCAGAACTTTGTCAAGGTATGCGCTTTGTGAAAATCCAATTAAGCGTCTTGATTTATCTCTATAGATCTTAATGCCCAATATGTAAGCAGCTTCACCGAGGTCATTCACTGAAAAACTCTTATTCAAGTATCCCTTTATGCTATCCAGAAATTCTATATCATTTCCAATCAGCAATATGTCATCCACATATAATATTAGAAATGCTACAGAGCTCCCACTCACTTTCTTGAAAATACAGGCTTCACCAAAAGTCTGTACAAAACCAAATACTTTGATCACACTATCAAAGTGTTTATTCCAACTCTGAGAGGCTTGCACCAGTCCATAAATGGATCGCTGGAGCATGCACACTTTGTTAGCTCCCTTTGGATCGACAAAACCTTCCGGTTGCATCATATACAACTCTTCTTCCAGAAATCCTTTCAGGAATGCGGTTTTGACATCCATTTGCCAAATTTCATAATCATAAAATGCGACAGTTGCTAACATGATTCGGACAGACTTAAGCATCGCTACGGGTGAGAAGGTCTCATAGTAGTCAATCCCTTGAACTTGTCGAAAACCTTTTGCGACAAGTCGAGCTTTAATGAACGATAACATTACCGTCAGCGTCGGTCTTCTTCTTGAAGATCCATTTATTCTCAATTTCTTACCGATCATCGGGCAAGTCAACCAAAGTCCACACTTTGTTCTCATACATGGATCCCATCTCAGATTTCATGGCCTCGAGCCATTTTGCGGAATCTGGGCTCACCATCGCTTCTTCATAGTTCGTAGGTTCGTCATGGCTAGTAACATAACTTCCAGAACAGGATTACCGTACCACTCTGGTGCGGATCTTACTCTGGTTGACCTATGATGACCCACAAGTATAGGGGATCTATCGTAGTCCTTCCGATAAGTAAGAGTGTCGAACCCAACGAGGAGCAGAAGGAAATGATAAGCAGTTTTCAGCAAGGTATTCTCTGCAAATCTTTGAAATAAATGGTAACAGATAGTTTTGTGATAAGGTAAATTGCAAAGAGCAACAAGTAACAAGAGTAAATAAGGTGCAGCAAGGTGGCCCAATCCTTTTTTTAGCAAAGGACAAGCCGGAACAAACTCTTATAATAGGAAAAGCGCTCCCGAGGACACATGGGAATATCGTCAAGCTAGTTTTCATCACGCTCATATGATTCGCGTTCGGTACTTTGATAATTTGATTTGTGGGTGGACCGGTGCTTGGGTACTGCCCTTACTTGGACAAGCATCCCACTTATGATTAACCTCTATTGCAAGCATCCGCAACTACAACAAAAGTATTAAGGTAAACCTAACCATAGCATGAAACATATGGATCCAAATCAGCCCCTTACGAAACAACGCATAAACTAGGGTTTAAGCTTCTGTCACTCTAGCAACCCATCATCTACTTATTACTTCCCAATGCCTTCCTCTAGGCCCAAATAATGGTGAAGTGTTATGTAGTCGATGTTCACATAACACCACTAGAGATTAGACAACATACATCTCATCAAAATATCGAACGAATACCAAATTCACATGACTACTAATAGCAAGACTTCTCCCTTGTCCTCGGGAACAAACGTAACTACTCACAAAGCATATTCATGTTCATAATCAGAGGGGTAATAATATGCATAAAGGATCTGAACATATGATCTTCCACCAAGTAAACCAACTAGCATCTACTACAAGGAGTAATCAACACTACTAGCAACCTACTAGCACCAATCCCGGACTTAGAGACAAGAATTTGATACAAGAGATGAACTAGGGTTTGGAGATGAGATGGTGCTGGTGAAGATGTTGATGGAGATTGCCCTCTCCCGATGAGAGGAGCGTTGGTGATGATGATGACGATGATTTCCCCCTCCGGAGAAAGTGTCCCAAGAGAACAGCTCTGCCGGAGCCCTAGATTGGTTCCGCCAAGGTTCCGCCTCGTGGCGGCGGAGTCTCGTCCCGAAAGGTTGCTTCTGATTTTTTCTCATCGAAAGACTTCATATAGGAGAAGATGGACGTCGGAGAGCCACCAGGGGGCCCACGAGGTAGGGGGCGCGCCCAGGGGGGAGGGCGCGCCCCCACCCTCGTGAGCAGGGTGTGGGCCCCTGGCCTTCATCTTTGGCGACGATTTTTCTTTATTTATTTTAAGGTATTCCGTGGAGTTTCAGGACTTTTGGAGTTGCGCAGAATAGGCCTTCAATATTTGCTCCTTTTCAAGCCCAGAATTCCAGCTGCCGGCATTCTCCCTCTTCATGTAAACCTTGTAAAATAGGAGAGAATAGCCATAAGTATTGTGACATAACATGAAATAACAGCCCATAATGCTATAAATATCGATATAAAAGCATGATTCAAAATGGACGTATCAACTCCCCCAAGCTTAGACCTCGCTTGTCCTCAAGCGAAAAGCCGATAACAATAAATATGTCCTCATGTTTAGAGGTAGAGGTGTCGATAAAAATAGAATACGGACATGAAGGCATCATGATTATTTCCATAACAGCAACATAAATAGATTTTGTCATATGATTACTCATGTTCAAGTGATGATCTTTTCACAAAGCCAAAGTATGAATCAGAAACCTTATTGAGCATCAACAAATTATAACCTCAGTCATTGAAGCAATTGCAATTTATCATAACATCGGAAAGAGTCTATGTCAGAGCTTAAAAGCAAGTCCACATACTCAACTATCACTTAGTCCTTCATAATTGCTAGCACTCAAGCAATACTTGTGGTTACGGAGTTTTAATCGGACACAGAGAAAGATAGGGGCTTATAGTTTTGCCCCACAACCTTTTACCTCAAGGGTAATGTCAACAATAATAATTCATGCTCCCTACATCCAATTAGATATATATATATATATATATATATATATATATATATATATATATATATATATATATATATATATCATGTTCTTTCCAACATGTTGAGCTTGCCAAAGGATAAAATAAAAAGGGAAAGGTGAAGATCACCGTGACTCTTGCATAAGGTAGATGATGATAATAAAAGATAGGCCCTTCGCAAAGGGAAGCAGAGGTTGCCATGCGCTTTTATGGTTGGATGCACAAAATCTTAATGCAAAAGAACGTCACTTTATATTGCCCCTTGTATGTGAACCTTTATTATGCAGTCCGTCGCTTTTATTGCATCCACAACAAGTTCGTACAAAGCTTATTTCTCTGCACTAATAAGTCATGCATATTTAGAGACCAAGTTTTTATTGCTTGCACCGATGACAACTTACTTGAAGGATGTTACTCAATCCATAGGTAGATATGGTGGACTCTCATGGCTAAACTAGTTTAAGGGTATTTGGAAGCACAAGTAGTATCTCTACTTGGTGCTGAGAATTTGGCTAGCATGAGGGGAAAGGCAAGCTCAACATGTTAGAGGATCCATGACAACATACTTTATCTCAGATACAAGAAAACATAACTCATTATGTTGTCTTCCTTGTCCAACCTCAACTCTTTAGCATGTCATATTTTAATGAGTGCTCCCAATCATAAAAGATGTCAATGATAATATATTTATATGTGAAACCTGTCTCTCCTTATTACTTCCTATTAAATGCAACGATGACCAAAGCTATATTTGTCAACTCCCAACAACTTTTAATCATCATACTCTTTCTATGTGAAGTCATTACTTTCACTAAGATCAATATGAACTCTTTGATTCTTTTTATTCTTTTTCTTCTAATCACCCAAGATCATGGCAAAACAATCAAGCCCTTGAATCAACACTAATCTTTATTATATATACTAGTCATCAACCCGTGCATCTGCACGGGCTAGCACTTATAATTTTTATACTACCCCCTTTTTTTTCTTTTAGAGGGTATATCTAAAAGATTTACAAAAAAAATCCTATATAAAGCTCGTTGTTGTGGAATATGCAAATATTGCTATGCCTACATTAAATTATGATTCACACTGTAGAATCAACCAATGCATAAAAGAGTGAGAGGGTCATGCATGTATTATTAATATGTTGTCTAGCACTTAAGTACGCCCTCCTTGGTTAATGTGATTTGTAGGATGAGCCCATAAACCGGAAAGGGGATTGTAAAAAGCGATTACAAATGTAAACATTTTTGCATTGATCATTTGTTCATGATTATAAGGTTAGGTGCCCTATTGGCTATTGTAGCATACATCGTCCCTTATTTCCCCTACCTAAAAAAGCATACATCTTCCTTTTTGCCACGGAAGCAGGCTAGAATTTGATCTTAAAACCTTTTGTGGATTAGATTTTATATGACGATTTAAATAGAAGTCCTCCCTCGAGAACATAGGAGAGTAGAGAATCAGTTCCACCATATTTTATGTTCTTATCTAACAAACATATTCTTAAAGAAGGTCATTTATGATTGGCTGGGAATTGTGTGATAGATTATTCAGATTCCAAGTTCTTCTTTATACCAAAAAAATAATCTTAAAGTGTTTCTTTTGTGATTAATGTGCCTGAAAGTTTTAGTACTTTTTATCCCTAAACGCATATGTATATCACAAACATAATTCTTTGTCTATATCATATCTTTGTGGTGCTAAAACATCCAGATTGTTTTGTTCTTGTAGAAATTTATGGGTATTAAAAGACATTTTAATAGCTATGTATTTTACCTATAAGGCTGAAATAAATGCATGCATAAGCGTACTATATACACAAATAATATGCCTTACAAATCTGCACCAGCGAAGAATCATGTGAGTCCACATGTAATTCATCAATGGGAAGCATGCATGTTAGGCAAAGTAGTATATCTGTACAGGAAATAATATTATGGGCGTGCATAATAATAGTAATCAACGCCGAGTTGATTTAGCGTGCTGACTAAACTTGCACGACACCACTACCTGTTGACATTGGATGCAGCCAATGCCCGACAGAGTACAGGAGTAGCTCGGCAAGCCGCTCCATCCAATGTTATTTATGTTGCTCATCTAGATCTGATCCTGACAATTAATTATCAAGGATGATTGGCATGGATAACTGCACGCTCCGTTGTTTAGATCGTTTATTAGGAGTAGTAAGCAAAGCAGTACAAATTCTAACTGGATTTAAATTTGAAAGAAGACTTATGGAGGTGCGAAATAGATCTGAATTTTCTTCAATTACATAGATATCCTTTGTTTTCCAATATAATGGACAAAATTAATATTTGTAATGTTGTCTCTTACATTTGCATTTATGTAGGACACCCAGAAAATAGTAGTACTTCAAAGTACATAACGGAAGCATGATGTGATGAATTTCTCATTACCGGGGACACTGACCCTCTGCCCATGTGCTTTATCGGCACAGACGAAATTCCATCAACGAAAACTAATTCATAAATTAAGTGGCCCAACTTGTCTAGCCCAGGAAATCAAAAACATAATTTGACGGTCGGATTCCTCAAAAAATAACTATTCCGGATAATAAAATAATAAAAATAACATCTAACTTACTTATAGTATGACTTTCTACGTTCTTCATCATCTAGATTATATCAATTTGTCTTCAGTGTTGAGTCGATACAAGTCTTTCCTTACCGTGCATAGCCTGTGTCATCTAGTGGGCAATCTCGACCAGTTCAACACACCGCGCGCTGGCCATAGTAGGAGAGCAGGTTTGAAGGACAGAAGGAGGTAGCGACCATATAGAGAAGTCCATACAGATTTTAATCGGAAGAATATTTGATTGATGGAGGCTTATTTTTATTTCACGGGCAATCAGTCTGATTCGTGGATTTAATTTTACCTTTTAATGTAAGATTTTTTTATGGGGGCTTTCTTTCTTCATTTATGGTAATAGGCGAAGACTTTCCTTTTTTATATAGGGGGATTTCCTTGTTTTTTCACTTTTACATGAGACAATTTTTTTTGTTTCTATCCTTGGACTTGGACGTTTCAGATCAGTTTTTTTTATATATTGTTAGATGCATTTTTCTACTGGATGTGATAATCTGCCTTACACAAACTTTCCTTCTATTCTGATCTTAAATGTTACAATCTAACAGATTAAAAAATAATTTTGCAATTTTATAGGGGTATTAATTAAATTTGATGAGGTGGATTAATGACAGGTCATGGTATTTTTAACGGTATGCGATAACGGGGAAGCCTTTCCTTGTTTTTTATGTGAGGCATTCCTTTTATTTTGTACGTGAGGTTTCCTTGTTAGTTTTTTCACAATCGTTGGACTTGCATTTGTCAGATGAGTTTTTCTATAGGACTCTTGTTTTTTGACGTGAGGCTTTTCATTTTTTTTGTACGTGAGGCTTTCCTTTTCTTTCAACGTTGGACTTGGACGTGTACATGAGGCTATTTTGTAGGTGAGGCTTCCCCTAGTATTTTTTACTCCTGTTGGTCTTGACGTGTCAGATGCGTTTTCCAATAGGACGGCATCATCTGTGTTACGTAAATTTTTCTTTTATCCTGACCGTAAATTTTACAATCTGACGGTTTAATTAATTTTGATGATGTGGATTAATGAGAGGTCATGAAAGGTGCCTCCAATTAGTAAATATAAGATAGCTCACGAACTCGATTACATAGAGGAATCATAAAGCAAAACTTCAAAACTAGATCATGCCATGACTTTATTCTACTAAATCAAGATACTACTAATAGGATCGAACTAAGAAAAATGGTAAAGATAGGAGTTGTGATGGTGATACGATACCGGGGCACCTCCCCCAAGCTTGGCAGTTGCCAAGGGGAGTGCCCATACCCATGTGATTATATCTCCTTCTTTGTCGATGAAGGTGGAGGTGTTGGATAGTCGCACATCGAGCGTAAGAGGTCCTCCAGCTTGCGGATGATGCTTTTGAGTGCAACAATATGCTCCTTCAACAAAATATTTTCACTTGTGAGATACTTGTTTTGAATACGAGCTAATTCAATCATCTTGAAAGCTTCGATTTCAGTTGGTGTGAGAAAGTTGTGATCAAGTTGGAGGGTGTCTTCTGCTACCGGAGCTCGGTCCTCCGTGGCCTCCTTGATCCTTTCATCCTTGTTGATCTCCATGGGTTCTTCCCTCTTCAGCTCTATCTTCATTAGCCAAGCATCTTTGTCACCATCGTTGGAGGAGGGGGACGACATGATGCCTGGCCTTGACAACCCTGGCAGAAAACAGCTCGAAACAAGAACAGAGGAGATTTGCGTGATACGGGAGTCAAAACCTTCGGGAGAATATATAATGAATTTTTACCGACCAAAATACGTATCGTGCAAGAAAATGGAGTCCGGAGGGCACACGAGGTGCTCATGAGGTAGGGGGCGCGCCCAGGGGGGTAGGGCGCGCCCTCCACCCTCGTGAAGGCCTCGTGTCCTTCCCGGACTGCCACTTATTTTCTATTTTTCTAAATATTCCAAAACAGAGAAATATTGCCTTGAAAATTGTTTTGGAGTCGGTTTACTTACCGTACCACATACCTATTCCTTTTCGGAGTCTGGAACATTCTGGAAAGTGTCCCTTATGTATTCCTCCGGGGTTACGGTTTCAATAATATTGGTTTCAACATTTATGGGACTACCTGAGATATAGTGTTTGATCCTTTGACCGTTTACAACCTTCGGATTTGTGCCTGCGAAGTTGTTGATTTTTATGGCACCGGAACGATAGACCTCCTCGATAACGTAGGGACCTTCCCATTTAGAGAGAAGTTTTCCTGCAAAAATCTTAAGCGAGAGTTGTATAGCAACACATAATCACCTACATTAAACTCACGCTTTTGTATCCTTTTGTCATGCCATCTTTTAACTTTTTCTTTAAACAACTTGGCATTTTCATAGGCTTGGGTTCTCCATTCATCAAGTGAGCTAATATCAAATAACCTCTTCTCACCGAAAAGTTTGAAATCATAGTTGAGCTCTTTAATAGCCCAATATGTCTTATGTTCTAGTTCGAGAGGTAAGTGACATGCTTTTCCATAAACCATTTTATACGGACACATACCCATAGGATTCTTATATGCAGTTCTATAGGCCCATAATGCATCATCAAGTTTCTTGGACCAATTCTTTCTAGACCTATTAACAGTCTTTTGCAAAATTAATTTGAGCTCTCTATTACTCAATTCTACTTGACCACTAGACTGTGGGTGATATGGAGATGCAATTCTATGATTAACGTCATATTTAGCAAGCATTTTACGGAAAGCACCATGAATAAAGTGTGAACCACCATCGGTCATTAAATATCTAGGGACTCCAAACCTCGGAAAAATAACTTCCTTAAGCATTTTTAATAGAAGTGTTATGATCAGCACTACTAGTTGGAATAGCTTCTACCCACTTAGTAACGTAATCAACAGCAACTAAAATATGTGTATATCCATTAGAGGCAGGAAAAGGTCCCTTATAATCAAAGCCCCAAACATCAAATGGTTCAATTACAAGTGAATAATTCATAGGCATTTCTTGACGTCTACTAATATTACCAATTCTTTGACATTCATCACAAGACAAAACAAACTTACGGGCATCCTTGAAGAGAGTAGGCCAATAAAAACCGGATTGCAATACCTTATGTGCAGTTCTATCTCCAGCATGGTGTCCTCCATAAGCTTCGGAGTGACACTTGGCGTAGGATCTGTTCCTGTTCATGCTCAGGTACACAACGTCTAATAACACCATCTACTCCTTCTTTATAAAGATGTGGGTCATCCCAAAAGTAATGTCACAAATCATAAAAGAACTTTTCTTTTGTTGGTATGTGAAGCTAGGTGGTATAAATTTAGCAACAATATAATTAGCATAATCAGCATACCATGGAGTGCTACGAGAAGTGCTTATGACATTTAATTGTTCATCGGAAAGCTATCATCAATAGGTAGTGGGTCATCAAGAACATTCTCTAACCTAGACAAGTTATGCAGAACGGGTTCTCAGCTCCTTTTCTATCAACAATATGCAAATCAAATTCTTGCAGCAAGAGAACCCATCTAATAAGTCTAGGTTTTCCATCTTTCTTTTCCATAAGATATTTAATAGCAGCATGATCTGTGTGAATAGTTACTTTACAGTCAACAATATAGGGTCTGAATTTATCACAAGCAAATACAACTGCTAAAAGTTCCTTTTCGGTAGTAGCATAATTTCTTTGAGCATTGTCTAGAGTCTTACTAGCATAATGGATAACATTCAATTTCTTATCAACTCTTTGCCCTAGAACAGCACCTACAGCATAATCACTAGCATCACACATAATTTCAAAGGGTAAATTCCAATCGTGGATGAACAACAAAAGTAGACTAATGCTTTCTTAAGTATTTCAAATGCTTCTACACAATCATCATCAAAGACAAATGGTACATCTTTTTGTAATAAATTAGTCAGAGGCCGAGAAATTTTTGAGAAGTCCTTAATGAACCTCTATAAAATCCGACGTGACCAAGGAAACTTCTTATACCTTTGATGTCCTTGGGACATGGCATCTTTTCAATAGCATCGACCTTGGCTTTATCAACTTCAATACCTCTTTCAGAAACTTTGTGCCCCAAGACAATACCTTCATTAACCATAAAGTGGCACTATTCCCAATTCAAGACAAGATTAGTTTCTTCACATCTCTGCAAAACTCGATCAATATTGCTCAAGCAATCGTCAAAAGAGGAACCACAGACGGAAAATTCGTCCATGAAAACCTCACAAATCTTAGCCATCATGCATCTTTGAAAGGTAGCAGGTGCATTACATAAACCAAAAGGCATATGTCTATAAGCAAAAGTACCAAAAGGGCATGTAAAAGTAGTCTTTGATTGATCTTTAGCCGACACAGGTATTTGAGAGAAACCAGAATAACCATCTAGAAAGCAATAATGTGTATGTTTGCATAATCTTTCTAGCATTTGATCAATAAAAGGTAAGGGGTAATGATCTTTCTTAGTGGCTTTATTTAATTTGCGGAAATCAATTACCATCCTATAACCTGTGATAATTCTTTGCGGAATCAATTCATCTTCAGCAATGGGATAAATTATACCTGCCTCCAGGAGCTTGAGTATTTCTTTTCTTACAACTTCTTTCATTTTAGGATTCAAACGTCGTTGAGGATCACGAACTGGTTTGGCATCCGCTTCCAAATTTATTTTATGTTGACATAGAGTGGGACTAATGCCCTTAAGATCATCGAGAGTATATCCAATAGCTGCACGGTGCTTCTTCAGAGTTTTCAATAATCTTTCTTCTTCATGCTCTGAAAGGTTAGCACTAATAATAACAAGATATATTTTCTTTTCATCAAGATAAGCATATTTAAGATTATCAGACAACGGTTTAAGCTCAAACACGGGATCACCCTCGGGTGGAGGAGGATACCCTAGGATTTCAACAGGCAAATTGTGTTGCAGAATAGGTTCCTGTTTAAAGAATACTTCATCTATTTCCCTTCTTTCATTCATGAACATATCATTTTCATGGTCTAGCAAATAGTGTTCCAAAGGATCACTAGGAGGCACGACAATAGAAGCAAGACCAATAATTTCATCCTTACTAGGCAATTCTTCCGCACGATGTTGTTTACTAAATTTAGAGAAATTAAACTCATGAACCATATCATCCAAGCCAACAGTAACAACATTCTTTTTGCAGTCTATCGTAGCATTAACAGTATTCAAGAAGGGTCTACCAAATATAATGGGACAAAAGTTATCTTGTGGAGAACCAAGAACAAGGAAATCAGCGGGATATTTGGTTTTTCCACACAAGACTTCAACATCTCTAACAATTCCCACTGGCGAAATAGTATCTCTGTTGGCAAGCTTAATTGTAACATCAATATATTCTAACTCAGCAGGTGCGATATCATGCATAATTTCTTTATATAAGTCAATGGGTATAACACTAGCACTAGCACGCATATCACATAAGCCATGATAACAATGATCTCCTATTTTAACAGAAATAACAGGCACGCCTACCACAGGTCTATGTTTATCTCTATCATGGTTTAGCAATTCTAGCAGTTTCACCAGAGAATTGAATGACATGCCCATCAATATTATCAGACAAGAGATCTTTAACAATAGCAATATTAGGTTCTACTTTGACTTGCTTAGGAGGTGTATAATTTCTAGTATTGCTTTTACAAACAACAGTTGAAGCTTTAGCATGATCCTTTACTCTAACAGGGAAAGGTGGTTTCTCAACATAAGAGGTGGGAACAATAGGATCATTATAAGTGATAGTCTTTTCTTCAACTTTAATAGGTGCAGCTACTTTTACTTCTATGGGAGGATGATATTTAAACCACTTCTCTTTAGGGAGATAAACATAAGTAGCAAAATATTCACAGAAAGAAGCTACTATCTCAGAGTCAAGTCCATATTTAGTGCTAAACTTACGGAAAATATAGGTATCCATAAAAGATTTAACACAATCAAACATAGGCGACATTCCAGACTCCTTACCTTCGTCGAGGTCCCAATCTTGAATTGCGTTTAATTCTATCCAATAAATTCCATTTGAATTCAATAGTCTTCATCATAAAAGAGCCAAAGACAAGAAGTATCGAGCATGGTGCGATTGTTATCGAAAGACGAGCATAAAAATTCTGAAGAATTGTCACTTTTGAGAGCTCATGATTGGGGCATGAATATAACATTGATTTGAGCCTCCCCCAAGCTTGAGCGATGCTTTCTCCTTCGCGAGGCCAAAAATTATATATATAATTGCGATCACGATGAACAAGATGCATAGGGTAATACTTTTGATGAAATTCCAATTTCAATCTTTTATAGTTCCATGATCTAGTATCATCACATAGCCTATACCATGTCAATCGTCTCCTCCAAAGATAAAGGGAAAGCCTTCTTCTTAACAACATCATCGGGTATACACGCAAGCTTAAATAGTCCACAAATATCATCCACATAGCGTAGATGCTCGTCAGATGCTTTGTTCCATCTCCTGCAAAAGTGTTAGCTAGCAGTTTTTCCATCATACGAAGGAAATTCAAAAGGAGTTTCATTTTCAATAGGTTCGATGGGTTGAGTAGGTCGATGAGCAACGCTTTGCTCTCATCGGACGGGTGAAGATACCCGAACAAGCCCCTCGGACAATTACTTTCCATAGTGACAAGTGACGAGAAAATTTCAGCACACTAAATAAAATTTTCCTTACCAAATTCCACCTACCAAAGGCGCTTCACTCCCCGGCAACGGCGCCAGAAAAGAGTCTTGATGACCCACAAGTATAGGGGATCTATCGTAGTCCTTTTGATAAGTAAGAGTGTCGAACCCAACGAGGAGCAGAAGGAAATGATAAGCAGTTTTCAGCAAGGTATTCTCTGCAAGTACTGAAATAAATGGTAACAGATAGTTTTGTGATAAGGTAAATTGCAACGAGCAACAAGTAACAATAGTAAATAAGGTGCAGCAAGGTGGACCAATCC
Source organism: Aegilops bicornis (assembly GCA_021605145.1). Classification (NCBI taxonomy): domain Eukaryota; kingdom Viridiplantae; phylum Streptophyta; class Magnoliopsida; order Poales; family Poaceae; genus Aegilops; species Aegilops bicornis. The sequence goes on from CM038675.1 coordinate 777,679,477, forward strand.
TTTTTGTAGCAAAGGACAAGCCGGAACAAACTCTTATAATAGGAAAAGCGCTCCTGAGGACACATGGGAATATCGTCAAGCTAGTTTTCATCACGCTCATATGATTCGCGTTTGGTACTTTGATAATTTGATATGTGGGTGGACCGGTGCTTGGGTACTGCCCTTACACTACAAAAAAAAGACACATCCGTGACATTTTGGGCCGAACAATTTTTTTTTTCTGTCATACATATGACAATTCTATTACGATAATTGTGACAAAACCCGGTATCATCATAGATGTGGTGGGCTCCTACTTCTATGACAAAAAATCATGACAGAAAATGGGCTTTTCGCCCTGGGCGGGCCGGAGACGCAGCTGCATGACATTCTTTGGGCCGTCCATGTCGGAAAAACCGTGGTAGAAGCAAGGGGAGGAAAATTTCGGGAGTTGCGGTTACGATGGGAGGTCGGGCGGAGCGATGCATGTTTCTCTCAGACGTCTGCAGCGTGTGTGCGGGCGTTGGCTCTAATCGAACCCGAGCGAGGCGTTGGGCTCTAGCCCGAACCCGGCGATTACTGCGAGCTCTGGCGTTCATCGAACCCGAGGGATCGATCGATGGCTGTTAATCGAACTCGATGGGCGATTCTTCGCCATCTGCTGCTAATCAAGCCGATCGATCCTGCCTGCAGGATGAGCGAGTGGCGTTGCGGGGGTGGGGTTGGATGTATAGTGAGGTGGTGGCGTTGCCTCTGGATGAACAGGAACCCGTGGTGTGGAGGGCTGGATGAACAGTAGACGGTGGAGGGGTGGTTGAACAGGACCCCGTGGTGTGGAGGGCTGGATGAATAGTAGACGGTGGAGGGGTGCTCGTGGAGCGGTGGTTGAGCGATGGCGGGTGGAGTAGCGTGCGGTGGAGGCTGGATGAACAGGAGCCCGTGGAGGCTGGAGGAGGTCGACGGTAGCCCGTGGAGGCTGGAGGAGGTCGACGGTAGCCCGTGGAGGCTGGAGGAGGTCGACGGTGGAGATGAACAGTATCCCGTGGAGTCCCATTTTGCGGTACGCCACACCCCTCCCGATGAACAGGACCCCCGTTTCGACCGTAGGAGGTCCGTTTCATCCGTTTTGCGGTACGCCACACCCCTCCCGATCAACAGGACCCCCGTTTTGATCGTAGGAGGTCCGTTTCGTCCGTTTTGCGGCATCGCCACACCCTCCCGATCAACGGGACCCCGTTTCGACCGTAGGAGGTCCGTTTCCTCCGCTTTTGGCGGTACGCGAGCCCTCCCGATCAACAGGACCCGTTTGACGTGGGCGGTCGAACACAAGGCCGCTTTCCTCCGTTGTCGCGATACGCCAGCCTCGTTTCCATCGCTGTTCCGTCCAAGCCCTCCCGATGAACACGACCACGCATTCCGTTCCGACCCAGCCGGTTGGATCCCCATGAACACGACGACGACGTTGTTTCTCCGTTCTGACCCAGCCATGTACGTATGCGCGATAGGCATTAGAGACCCTGCCCGTATGTACGTACGTGGCCCTATTTTCTTTCTTGCACCCTCGCCACTGTACGTACGTGTACATGCTACGTGCGCGCCTCTACTACGACACGTGCGCGCCTCTACATCCACCAGTATATATGTACGTAGCGTTCGCGACCAGAATGACAATGCTACGTACGCTTCGACCAGGTGGGTCCCGACTGTCAGGCACTTCCTTGCGTGCGAAGATGTAGCTGGTGGGTCCCAGCAGTCAGGGGGGCGAATCGTTTTTTTTTCGGACGCACTTCCTTGCGTGCGAAGATGTAATTGGTGGGTCCCAGCAGACAGGGGGAAACGTTTTTTTTGCTAAATACGGTGGCCCGTTCGGTGGGTCCCTGCTGTCAGGTGGAGGAATAATTATTTTGCGCGTAATAAGGAGGCACTTCCTTGCTGCGGCCGTGGACCCAGCTGTCAGCCTCTCCACGTACAGTCCACGTCCAATGGAAGCCATTCCTTGACCACGTTGACCACGCCGCGCCGAGAGCACCAGGGTGGTGGACGACGGCGAGGCCTAGGAAGGGGACGACACGGAGCCGGGGAAGACGCGGCAGTGGATGCCCACGCGTAGAGGAGTATGAGGGTTCACCTGCTCGGTCATGTGAGGCTGCCGTCGCCGCAGAATAACAGGGGTGTGGGTGCGTAGAGCGATGGCCTGGCCAGCGGTGGGAGTAGTAGGGGCGGTGAGGCCTCTGCGGCATCCTGGCCCGGCCACGCAGACGGCAGAAGCGAGGCGGCACGACCGGCGCTGCTTTGGGCGGCTGGAGCAAGAAGACCAGAGGCTGAAGAAGCACTACGGTCGTTGGATGGACATCGTACGGTCACTGTAGCTAGAATCATTCATATATTGACTAAAGTTGACAAAGGCCTTCGTCCCAGTCAACTGAGTATGCCCACAAGTCAGCATCCCACCAAGGTTGCTCCCAGCCAGCAGGGGGTATTCATTTTTTTGTGCGTAACAAGGAGGCACTTCCGGTGGGTCGGTGACAATGAGGGGGCATTTTTTGCGAATACGGTGGCCCGTCTGTGGGTCCCGGCGGTCGAGGGAAACGTTTTTTTCGCGAAATACTGGTGACCCGTCCGGTGGGTCCCTGCTGTCAGGTGGAGGAATAATTATTTTCCGCGTAATAAGGAGGCACTTCCTTGCGGCTGCCATGGACCCAGCTGTCAGCCTCTCCACGCACAGTACTCTTCCGATGGAAGTCGATTGTTGACCACATTGACCACGCCGCGCCAAGAGCACCACGGCGGTGGACGACGGCGAGGCCTAGGAAGGGGACGACGGGGAGCCGGGGAAGACGCGACAGTGGAAGCCCGCGCAGAGAGGAGTACGAGGGTTCACTGGTTCGGCTGCGGTGTGAGGCTGCCGCCGCAGCCCCGCCAGCGGTGGGAATAGTAGGGGCGGTGAGGCCTCCGGCGGCAAAGACAGCCACCACGAGAGGCGGGAGCATGCGGCACGATCGGGCGCTGCTTTGGGCGGTGGAGCAAGAACACAAGAGGTTGAAGAAGCACTACGGCCATTGGATGGCCATCGACGATCACCGGAGCTAGAATCGTTCATATTGACTAAAGTTGACAAAGGCCCCGTCGATCAACTTAGTAGGCCCTAAGTCAGCCTCCCACCATGGTGGGTCCCAGCTAGCAGGGGGAGTATTCATTTTTTTGTGCGTAATAAGGAGGCACTTCCGGTGGGTCCGAGCTGACAGCGCGGGGAATGTTTTTTTCGTGAAATACGCTGGCCCGTCCGGTGGGTCCCAGCAGTCAGGGGGGAAACGTTTTTTTCACGAAATAAGGTGGCCCGTCTGGTGGGTCCCTACTGTCAGGTGGAGTAATAGTTATTTTGCGTGTAATAAGGAGGCACTTCCTTGCGGCCGCTGGACCCGGTTGTCGACCTCTCCCGCGTACACTACTCTTCCGATGGAAGTCGGTCGTTGACCACGTTGACCACGCCCGGCGCCGAGAGCACCGGCGGTGGTGCGGACGATGGCGAGGCCTAGGAAGGGGACGACGCGAGCTGGGAAGACGCAGCGATGGTAGCCAGCGGAGAGGAGTACGAGGGTTCACTGGTTCGGCTGCCGTCGCCGCAGAATAACAGGGGGTGTGGGTGAGTAGAGGGATGGCATGGCTAGCGGTGGGAGTAGTACGGGGCGGTGAGGCCTCCGCGGCATCACAGCCTGCCAGGGGAGGCAGGAGCACGCGACATGACCGGCGCTGCTTTGGGCGGCTGCAGCAAGAAGACCAGAGGTTAAAGAAGCACTACGGCCGTTGGATGGACATCGTACGATCACTGCAGCTAGAATCGTTTATATTGACTAAGTTGACAAAGCCCTTGGTACGCGTCAACTTAGTAGGCCCACCTGACTCGAATTTGGCAGAGAACATATAGCCCATTTGCGATTTGTAAGAATGTACAGCCCATTTTTCAATTCTAATGGAATTTACTACAGCCCATTTACGGGTTTGTTAAAAGTACAGCCCAACTTCTAGGTAGGACAACGATTAATAATTTCAAACAACTGCTCAAAACAGAATTCAAAAAAAAATTCCCACATTTTAATGGGATCCGAAATATTTTTATCCGAAATTTCTAGTCAGGTTAAATATAATTTCAAAGTAAAGTTGTATCACGTTAAAATCCAACGAAATATTGCGCGCGCAACAAGTATGAAATTAAAATTTCTAAATTCCAAAAATAATTATTTTTCAAACTAATTACGTGTTTGGTTCATAGTAATTGCCCAATTATTATAATTACATCCCATTTATTATTTCTTAAAGTCCATTTTCTTGTTAAGCCTAATGCATACCTCCTAGGAAACTTTGCAGCCCAGCGGGGCGGATAACAAGTTGACTCGGATATTGTGTACAACTGTCGGCCCAGTTGCATTGCTGATGTTGAAAAAAGGCCTGTGTAGTACAGTACAACCTAACATGGTTACTCAGCCCACATTCAGGGACGCCGAAAAGGCCCAAACAAGGCTTATGTACAACTTTTTGAAGTCACTGAGCTCAATTAATAACTTAAGAAAAAAGTTAGATTACAGTGGAACCTAATTAAAAGCTGTCACGAGCAAATAAATAATTCAACGGGTCCCACTTGTGCGTGTGCGCGTGTGTGTGAGAGAGAGAGAGAGAGAGATAGAGAGAGAGACCCATCGGTCGATGCTCGTAAATACATCTTTAAGCCATATGCATTGCTGATGCTCAGTAAAAACTTATATAGTTGACACAATCATATAGAACATCATAGCACACTGAACTTGCATACAAAAATTTCACGCAGGCGGCACAATCAGGATGGAAGCAGTGGATCGCTACGGGGAGGGTTATGTTGAAACCAACGAAGTCGTACATAACGGTTCATCGTCTTTATAAATGATGGGGAAATATCTTGAATGTTGTGCAAAGAAAACAGACAGACAACACAATAAGTTCTGCTATCACATTAAGTTGCCGTACAGCCCTTTCTAAAAAAAGTTCAGGTACAAAATTAGAACAGGTCACAATCAAATGTATTGGCATATCAGTGCTTCAGACCCATAGCTCGGATTTAACTAGTACTATCTGACAAGATTCAGTTGTTACCTCAAATTAGAGCACATCCAGGCAGCCAGCCCTGCCTCTTCTCCCAAAGAAGCGATGGCCTCTGCCGCAAGAATGGAGTAGGCCCTGTGCCATCCATCGTTCCGAGCAACACGGGAAAGTCTGAGTTGACTCTGTAATGGGCGTCGTCGACGGACCACAGCACCAGCGGGGCGGCAGGACTTCGATTGATGGATTGACCACTTCTTCGACATGCACGAACACTTTCGATACATGTACATCCCTAACGTGGTCCGCGGGCGGCCTTGGTGGAGACGAATAGTACAACCCGGTTCCTGCACGGTATCTCAACACCAATCACCTTCGGTATGGTGGACGGCTTCTTCATCCATGCCATAACCGCCGAGCCCAGCTATGCGGAGGAACAAACATACTTATGAGCTCACCTCCAAGGTCGGTGATAAGCTCGTTCATGGACTCATTTGTTCCAAGCACGTCGAGGCATGCCGTGGAAGGTAAGCTTTGTCAAAAACTCAAGCTCAGAGGGCACCGAGCCCCATCCTGGGTGCCACCGATCAAAGCTCACCAGCGCGCCATCGCAGAACAAACACCGGGAAGATTCGAACACACAACTGTAGTCGAAAGTTGTTCGGAACCTGACGAAGAAATCAGCCGGTGGCGGACAGACTTCGACGAGCAAGTCACTTATTTGGATGCCGTGCGCAATCCCAAGAGCTTTGACAAGGTCGTCCGGCGAGACGGGAGGCCGGTCGCCGTTGATGGTTACCATCAGCACTTTGCCGGCAAACTAGTCGTCAAGCGCCGCCATGCCACTGGCGACAAAGACGCAGCGACCAAGGCGGACGGACCTCGGGATCTCCGGCTCGGAGATCCGCGTTGACCGTGACATGATAGTGCGCTTGAGTACAGGGGAGAACAGGAGGGATTTGGGGAACTGGAGTAGGAATCGAGATTCGGAGGTGGGGAGGGGCGGAGGCTGGGATGAAAAGGTAGCATGAATTTCGAGCACGCGCCAATATGCTCTCGGCGCGCAAGCGCATGAAAACACCGGTGGCGCCCACATGTCGGCCTAAGAGTCCTTATTCTTTCTTTTTGGAGAGCCCGACCTTTTTTTTTCAGGATCTTTTGAGAGCCCAGTGTGAGAGTCATAATTGACCTGTTTGGCATTGCGTTACTACTCGGCCCATATTCAACGACACCTCACTGGCCCAAACAAGTGTACATCATTGAAAAGATAGTGAGCTCAAATTATATAACTTGAAAAAGGAGATATACTACGAACCTTTGGAGAATGGTGATGCCCTCATTTAGCCCACCAGTAGTTCGAGACAATAAACAGTTCGAAACAACGATATATACAACATTCAAACACTGACTAGTGACTACTACTGACATAAACAACAAGAGATGATAGTTCATAAGAAGTCTTGCTACACCACCAAAACGTACCCATCTGCAGCGCTCAGACTCTCGTGATCCAGATGAGAATGACATTCTAAACAGAAGCAACTATTACATAGAAAGAGTGACATAGACGAGGATGACCAAATGACAAGGACTATGCATAACAAAAGAAAGAACTACCCATCCAGAACCAGCAGCAAAGACAACAAAGTCATTCGAAGAGATGATCCAACACCATCATAATTTGAGCCCCGCTTCAAATGACCGGTGATCCGGAGACACCGGTACTCCACCCTTCGATGCAACAGCCCAATTACCTATCAACACGAAGGCTTGAACCACATCATCGTCGTCAGAATTGAGACATCCAAGGATCAAAGTTAATCCGGATGCCTTTGTCATTCTCACCTTCTTTTGGCTGCAGGCTATATCATTGACAATCAGGGGAGTATGCTCCCGAACTCCTAGGGCTCGCCGTGTAGACACCGTTTTCCATAGCAAACAGAGCCTCTCTGCCATCAAGGTCCTTGCCAACGGTGATCTCATGGTTAATCGGATAATTGAGTCCGAGAAACAGAGAGTGTGAACCAAGGCTGTTTACCCGCCTCCAACTAAAAAATCCTAAAGGCCCCAACAAGCTGGTATCCTGCTCATAGACGTAACAGCTACTGTCCGGATACTCACGTATTACACGGTGCTTGTATACAGTGGGGTTTTTGTAATATAACTTTTCCGGCTCATGTGTCCGAATGATCATCAGTCTTTTTTCGTCGTCTGATCGAGCGAGGAACCAGTTGTGCTTCCCTGGTTTTGGCAAAGGGGGTGTAATTACAAAGGACAGTAACTGTAGGGACAGTGCATCATATCAAAAAGGACAGGCATTGTTAATGTAAGATCAGCATTGTTCAGAGTATGAGTAGGATAATGCAAGAAACAACATTGATATGTCCTGTTGGAACCGGGAGGAAAATACAGGAAATGTATACTGGGTTCGAAAATATAGAAGTGCCATGCATGGTTATACTCATGTGATCTCGCAATCGATTCTTCACAGGACACTACCATGTCATGCATGTTATGTAATCATGTTCTGTCCTCACAAACAAATTCTTCGAGGTAACTAACAGACCATGCATTGTTATATACTCGTGTTACGTGGGCAAATTTTTTGTGAGAATATTATTCTAGTCATTGATTCTTTGAAGGGCGAATATAGGTATGTACACATGGTAAGCATTGCAGGATTTCACTACTTACAAATATAGAGTTCTCCATATGCACATTTACTTCCCTAATGTATGGTTAGATGAAACCAAAAGTGTGGTGCATGTTTCTACATCATGAAAACGAGGAAACTAACATGGCCATTGATACACACTCATATTTAGTAGTAGTATATAGATTACTGTAAAATAAGGATAATATCCATATATTCCTAACCGTTTGATTGTTCAGGGTACAAATTGGCTGTAATGACATGGTCACAATTGCATGAATTAACTCATTCCAAATATAGCTGATTTACGGCGTCTCTAATATATTGCCATAGTTCTACTCAAATTTTGCTCAAACAGGGATATGCCAATCATCAAAAAAAGTTCAAACAGTGTCATGGCGTCATCATTAACATGAGATGGAAACAACTTACATGCGCAGCCCCAGCAATACGTGGTGCCATCTGCTTTGTCGATCGCGTAGATGATGCCATTGTGTTCAATAGCATCACAGAAGTGTGTATCAGCTTTGACGATGATCCACTGCGAGCCGAGTTGTCTCCAGCTAAAAAAGGCACCGGCGTAAAGATAGGCGAGTCCGCGGTCGAACAAGGCAGTTAGCTTGAAGCCTGCGTAATTCGCATGTCGTGTGGGTACTTGGCAGATTACAATCTTCTGCAAAACAAGGTTCGTCCAACTGACGTAGTAATCTAGATGACTTGGACCGCGATGGTAATACTCTATATAATCCAGCGGAGGAAGGATAATCTCATGAGAGGTCTGGAAGTTCATGAGAACCAACTTTTTACCGTCTTCTCTGAAGGAAGCCATCCAGTGGGAGTTCATGCCGACCCAGTACATACCTGCCAAGAAGTTTCGGGCGATGGTGATCGGATCGATGTCGAGGGAAATGATGTACGACGACACACTACATACCTGCAAAGAAGTTTCGGATAATGGAGATCGGATTGAAGTCGAGGGGTGTCATGCACGCCTCCGTATCATGGTGAGCCAATCTCGCAAGACCAGATAGCAGCAAGCAGGGTGTCTTGCAAAGCTTAGGCCTCGCTTCGATGATGGCCGTGTGCATGTCCCTCGAGCATGCAGCCAGCCGCAGGGCGGTCAACATCTCCATACTCGAACAACAAAGGTCGAGGATGTCAGGGGGGAGATTGCTCCAATCGCGGCTCATATGGATGTCAGCGGTTCGCGTTCAGCCATGGTGGAGTTTGAAGGGGCTTGATTTACGGGGGAGAAGGATGTCGGTGCTGGAGCGGCTAGCAAGGGAATAGTGGTACTGGGGGAGGCGGGTGAGGTGACGGTACACGGGGGCACAGTGAGATGGAGACGGAGAAGGCGATGGAGATGTAGTGGTGCTATGGGAGCGGAGAGGGAGGCGAGGCGAGGCGCCAATGTCTTTGTCTGTGGCGGTGACAGATCGCACGATGCATGTGGTGAGGCTGACTTTGGTAACCCGAACACGCCGCCTCGCTGGACTAGTGTCAGCGCAGGGTGTTGTCGATTCATTGTGAGGACCGGATGAATAGTATTTTGACCATCAAGTGTACCACGGTTGTACTACTACTACTAGTAGTAGGAACATGAGTACTCCAAAGATTGTATAGCGGAAATAGGTCTCCGTGCTAGCATGCCTGTTCACTTCATCGTTCGGTATCATCCATATTGCAAGAAGAACCAAATTCTCGTGCATGCCCAATCAACGCCCTGCCGCGATGCATGCAGTGGTCGTTCTAGTGCATCAAGGACGGCATGCAGATCGTTCCACACTTGAGAAGAGGAAAAATGGAAAGGTAGAACGCGGCAGCAGAGGAAGAGAACGCTGGCTAACGAGGCTGGGAGGGGATCGAGCAGGAAGTTAATGCTCCACGCCTAAAGGTTTTGGGAAAACCTGATTTTCATAAGGTGACTTATACTCACCTAAATGGAGGGAGTATTCCTTAACGAGAGAGAATGTTGTGTCTCCCACTCACGGGCTCAAAAAAGCTACGACACATTTTTTATCTGTTTGCATAGGCCCCACCTATCGGGAAGGATGGGCACGCACACCTAACAGTGCGACTCCTCGCCTACCCACACAGCCTTTTCGTTTAGTCTACCTAGCCGTCTAATCAACCGCCTGCACGCCACTTCTCCCATTTACTTCTCCATCGGGAACCGATTCGCCTCGGCTTCTTCACCTCCCCTTCGTCTTCATTTGCATCCAAACCCCACTACGTTCACATTGTTTTAACCTCTTTAAATAATCATCTACTACTTTAGTTAGACTAGCCATCTAATCCTAATTCTCCAAACCATAGCCCTCTGTTCTAGCGGTCCCAAATGGCGAAAGAGATCGAGATGCAGGTTTTTAGCGTCCAACATGTCCTCGTCGAAGGCTCGATGCACATAGTTGCCACCGTCACCGTCCACCCAAGGGTTGTTCGGCAGTGGATCAACAATGTATCCAACTCCCTCAAAAAGGTAGAGACGAGGGTCATCGGTCTCGACACAGAGTACACAGAGCGTGCCTGAGGAAGATCCAGCGCCGCCGTCCTTGACTATGCCTCGAAGATGATGTTTTGGTGTACCACATCATACACTCGCCCTCCATACCAGGTGAGCTTCACGATTTCTTGTATCGGGAGGACGATACTTACGTGGGGCAGCCATCGAAGGGGACAAGCAGTAAGCTGGAGCCGTACAACCTTGATTTGAAATGCATCATGACCTACAAACCAGAATCAAAATTTACGTAGAAGATTGTGCTAAATAGACACCATCCCTATTCGACATAGCAAATTTTGTGCTCGTACAAATCTTGAGAAGGGTGACGAGGCGGTGGCATTAAGGTCGATGCGGATGGGAGAATTATCCCTTGACGTACGAGCGGATAAAATATGATTCCCTCGATGCCCGTGTGAGTTTCGAGATAGCTGCAAGGTCCAAAGAGCTTGTTGCGAAGCCGTATCCCACAGAGAATGAGAACAAGAAGAAGAAGAAGAAGAAGAAGAAGAAGAAAACGCTGCACCAGCAGGAGGGCATTATGGATGGATGAACTATTTCCTCTCTTGTAAAAAAATATATTCCCTCTCAGTGTATATTGATATAGATGGACTATTTCGATGGTGTGCATGTCTTTGGAACAGAGTAGTAGCGTGGGTTCGCTTGACTATAAGGAACTATTTATCCGCATATATAGCTTTCTCTGCTACTCCTTCCAGTGATCAGTATACAGTGCATGTGTCCGTAGACATGACAGCTTGTCCATGGAAGTTCAACTACGACGACCATCATGTTTCATCTCGCGATTCCCACGACGCCTCTCCAACCCACGGCACCACGCCCCCCGACGTGCGCCTCACCCCTCTCGGCCGCACCGCCCCTCTTCCTTTGTGTGCATGACATGTGGGCCACCTAAAATGCGGCGAGCATCAAGTTTCTACCACAGCCACTCGCGATTCCCACGACGCCGCTCGAATCCAGGAAATCACACGTCCCCCGACCTGCGGCTCACCCCTCTTGGACCCACTGCCCCTCTGCCTTCGGGAGCATTACATGTGGACCAGTCACCTATCGGGTCCACATGTTATTGACTCAAAGGTAGTTGTAGTAAGGCGCTGAAGCTCAGTCCCGATGGCCCCGAGAGGAAATGTAACTCCTGCGCCAGGGCTTGTGGTGCTCAAGAGACCTAACTTGTGCCAAACTTCGAGATTTGTTTCTTTACTATACATGCACGCAACGATTTAATGGACATTGTAATCTCAACATGTGATGGGGAGCTCTAAATTTGAATTTGAAACTTATAAAATGAAAAGATTCAAAACAAATAAACTGGGAGAGAGGGAGTATATCGTAGGATGTGTCCCATACAAAATAAGTCCCCTAGTTTGTCACCGCGAAGATGCGGTTAGAAAGGAGCACATCGTCTTCCTACTCGTACGGCAACAAATCAGCCGCAGACAACATGGTCCGCCTTTGACCGCCTTGTGCAAGGTTCGTGCTATCTTTTATTCAATCTCACCGTGGTTCCATCGTACCAATTCATGCGGTGGCCCGTTGCATGGCTGATCCCAATGTTGGACAAAGGTTCTACGGGAACGGTGTCATCGTTCTAAATGTTGTGCAAATTGATGTTGGTACCCTCCCGTACATATGCAAGCCAATCTCCACTGCACCGAGCCTAGCACGTGAAACAAAGCAAGGTGGGGAGAATTAGGAAATGGACACGGAAGTAGTCTTTTGAATGCATTTACTACGTGATCAAACTCATCTTACCTGCTCATCGGAGGAAATCCAAGTGCCCCTCGACATCGGCATCTCAAGGGGCGTCAACTTGCAACTACGGCCACGCCGCGCTGGAGAGACCCCCAAGGAAACATCCTCGTGTGTTCCACGGAACATCAAGATGCATTTGTATGAGTAGTTTATCTTGTGAGAGAAAAGGATGAACGAGGGAAGGCCTCTAGAGATAGAGATGGACACTACTACTACCAATGTGCTGGCCCATGCGTTGCAATGGATCCAAACTAGTAGAATAATACTTGTTCACGTGCTTGAAATATAAACACTCTAGTTTTGATATACATGTGTCAGCAGACACGACATCTTGTCCATGGAAGTTGAACCACGGCGACCATCACGTTTCTTGTTTCTACCACTGCCACACCCAAACGTGATTCCCACGACGCCGTTCCAACCCACGGCACGACGTCCCCCGACGTGGACATGGATCCTCTGACGTGGCTATCACTGCCTTGCCTCGTTTTTCCTTCATCGACAGGTGGGACCCATGCTTATGGGTCCCACATGTCGATGACAGAATGGTAGGATTGTTCGTGCCCTCATCCCTCTCGCCCCACCGCCTTCCGCCTTTGTGTGCATGACATGCGGGCCAGCTGAACTGCGGCGACCATCAACTTTCTACCACAGACACATCCGATTGGACGCGGTTTGCCTGCTCCACTGCTGTGCTCTGATCCGTACTCCCGCACCATCGAATTTTCATCCAGCGGCTGTGACACATTTCGTCCCAGGCATCAATCCTCAGCTGGAGTACTTATGTACTACAGGTAGTACCTGCCGCTGTGGCCATCTACGCCTCGTAACGCCCCGACGCCCAGCTATGGTACCCTCGCCACGGCCACGCCACCACCGGCCGGTTCATCTCGAACGAGTGAGTCGTGAACCACGCCACCACCATGAGAATGACATGTGGGCCAGCCGCATTTAAGGCCCACATGTCATTGACTCATAGGCCGGGCACTAAGCCACTGAAGTTCGGTCATGTGGGCCCCGAGAGGAAAATGTAACTCCTGCGGCAGGCCTTGTGGTGCTCCCGCAAAGACGAGCTCGTGCCAAAACTGGAATTTGTTTCTTACTACTACTAGTACTAGTAGGAAGGTACACGTGCATTGCACGCATGAGATTCTGGTGGTTTGTGCATTATGCTTCTACATGTGTAGTTTTCTGGATTCTAACATGTGGAAAAATTTGGTGGAATGTAAGGTTAGGCAAGTTTGATTAACTTAGGTGAGTGTTTGGTTCAAGCCACACCTTAGGCAAGCCACACTGGCCCCACATGACATCCACACAAAAAATGTGGCAAGATTCCCTTAGGCTTGCCAACTTGTGGCAAAATTTGGTGGAATGTAAGGTTAGGCAAGTTTGATTAACTTAGGTGAGTGTTTTGTTCAAGCCACACCTTAGGCAAGCCACATGGCCCCACATGACATACACACAAAAAATGTGGCAAGATTCCCTTAGGCTTGCCAACTTGTGGCAAAATTTGGTGGAATGTAAGGTTAGGCAAGTTTGATTAACTTAGGTGAGTGTTTTGTTCAAGCCACACCTTAGGCAAGCCACACTGGCCCCACATGACATACACACACAAAATGTGGCAAGATTCCCTTAGGCTTGCCAACTTGTGGCTCTCATTTTGAAGAACTTATTAATAACTTTGCCTGAGCTTAGTTGTGGCAAATTTAGTCATGAATTAAGTCCAACCACGGAGTCTTCTAGATTATACATGTGGCAGAATCTGGTGGATGATATCCTAAGGCCAGTAGTGCTCGGATTTGCCATCTTTGTACCGTCGGATTAGCTTCATCCAACGACCAACTTTCAAAGTTTTTCACACACTATATAGGGGGTATAGATATAGATGTGCCGGTCCGTTGCAATGGATCCAAAGTATATCTATTTAGTGGAGTGCACTCTAAACACATTATCTATTTATTTTTCTCTAACCTTCCGTAGCCATGCAACCAAGCCACATAAGCTTCATGGGTGCCCCCCACATCATATTATTCATACTACGTTGATTGAAAAAAAGATAAATCACCCAAAACAAGATCTTCCCATTTTTTGTTCCTACGATGTTGTGCCGTCCACGTATCTAGAGTAGTACTAGTAATATAATAGTATTAGGAGTACAAACTTGGTAGGAGTGGTACTAATACGGAATGCTCCTACTCTATCAACGAGTCCCGTCTGACACAAAATTTCTTGGCTTCCGTGCTACAGCTAGATCTTCCCCTTGTTTCTGTTTTCCAACCCGGCGGCGGGCGGGGTGTCGGTTTGCTCAACGGGCGGTCTCACATGAAAGTGAAAATGCTAGGCACAGGGGCGGAGCTACGTGAGGGCCAACACGTGCCCTTGCCCGCCCAACCTAGCAGGATTTTCGTAGTTGTACATCCAGTTTTGAGGCATGGAACGTCAACGCAAGGGTAATTTCTATAGCCTGGCTAGACTGGCATGCCCAACGTTTTGCTTCAAGCTCCGCCATCGCTAGGCAACACGCCTTCCTAAGCTAAGTGTCGTGCCGGACGGGCCGTGTTGTACTCCGATTCCAGGCGTGTGGGGGTGCGACGCTTGAACGTGGCAGGCCTTTTCCTTTTACTAGCAATGTGCCCGTATGCTATGACGGATCCAAAGTAGTAGAATAGTAGTATTTGTTCACAAACTTGAAAGAAATCACTATTGTTTTGATATACTCCTAATATATTACTCCCTCCGCACCTAAATATTTGTATTTTTTAGATTTCAAATGGACTATCACATAATGGATTATATAGACATTCTAGTGTTTCTAGTAAGATGCACGTGCGCTGTACGAAGTTGATGGAAAAGGTAAGCACAACTTATAAATTGACGGATGGAGTACTAGTTCTGTTGATGTTAAATTTTGGTCCCCATTGTATTTCGTGCCAAATTTTGACCATAGATTAAACTAAGAAAATGTTCACGCATGTCACCAAACATTATATTTTTCAAAATTATGTTCAAAGACGAATCCAATGAGATAATTTTTCTTGACATGCATTAATATTTTGTTAGTTAAATCTTTAGTCAAAATTTGGCACAAACTATAAAAGGGACCTATAAACCAGGACGGAGGTAGTACCCACTATGAAGGTAGTAACATAGTCTAGGGATATGTGTATGTTACTAGTGTATGTTATTCACCATTGTGGCTAGTCTAACACATAGGCGTGGTGCATTAACTCTCACGTTGTTTCTTATTTTTTGACATAAATAGAGGAATCAATCAAGAAGAGATGTGGGGCTTGTATGCTTTTAATGACTTGAGACTATCAAACATGACATGCAGTGGTCAGTTCGTTGCACAAGAACAAATACAACCCACGTCAGCACACACGCATCTTATAGCATCACATCCAATGGCTATAAAAGATGAATGAGACCAAATTATATCTCATCTAGATGAGTTCTAGCAAATCTGTATTAATACTTAGTACTCCTGCGCCATGTATCATATAAGTATCATGTAGTACTTTATTTATTGCCATGTATGACACATAGTTCACGAGCACTCTCTATATGTACCACCTTTTTTTAAATTTCAAGTTTTGCTCCATGGCGCAATCCATCGATACTACTACTGTACAAAAGTGGAGTATATACATTTTTTAAAGGCTAGAGGGCGGGGCAGTCTAGCTCGGTCGGATTCACGAGAGGCGAGGGCCTTTGTGATTTGATGGCTATTAATGCTGTCAAATCGAATAGTACTGCGCCGCCCGCTGCACGCCCGACGCCTCCATTAAACCCCTCCGTTAAACCCGCATGCAAACCGAGAATCCTACTCCGGCCACACGTCCGTTCATGAGCGGACCGGAATTAAACGCAACACCGTCCGAGCTCCTCCCGTCCACCTCGCTTAAACGAGAGGCCGACGCCAGCTCCTACCGTCCGCCCTCTATTTACACGAGGCCGCATGCACAGCCGGGCAAGAATCGCACCCCTCCGCCGCTCCCCATCTCCTCCTTCACCATTTTCTCCACCCTTCCGATGGCTTCCGATGAGCCGCTTCTCCGGCATATTACCCGGCTGGTGGCTCGCCGAGCCCTCCGGATACGGGCGAGGCCGCCGGTGCTTCACCAACCTTGCTTGGCCCGACGGAGCCGCTTGCCGCCCCCAAGCAAAGCGCAGCGTGGTTCAGCAACTTCGCCGCTCCAGTTCAGCTCGATGAGGAGTGGCGAGTTGCTCCACGCCAAAGACGGTGGCGAGCACGCCTTGGGCGCCGTCGCTGCCATTGCATACCGCGCCACCGGTGTCTCACGGTGGCGCGCCTCCCATGTGTGGGCGCGCCTCCCGTGCTCAAGGCAGCCATGCGGCGCAGGCAGAAGCCGGGTGTGTGGAGAGCGACCAGTCGGTGGCCAGCTTCTCCCTGTCCGCCGCCATTATCGAGGAGAAGTAGAACACGGGAGGCTGCCGCCACTTGGGACCCATGAAGGCCACCGCCGAGGCGACGACCGCGGATTCAGGTGGTTTCTTTGTTGCTTCGTCTCTTTCGAGGACCTTCGTCTACCCCGCAAGTGTCTGACGGACATGAGGAAGACAAAGGGATCTGCGCGCGGCCATTTTGAACTAAAATAAGTCTAGATATATCCATTTCTAGGACAAGTATTTCCGGACGGAGGGAGTATTAATTATACAAGAGAGCCGGATTGGCACCTCTTAGTCCATGTAAATGTAATGAAATACATCATGTTTATATGAAGATCCAGCTTTTTTATACGAAATCCTTCATGCTTATATGAAATCAGTCCGTGTTTGCACGAATTTCATCTGGTTGGTTAGAGTTGTAAAAATGTATGCCGCTGGCGTTTGATGTCGTCCTCCGCGGAAGGAAGCGGGAGGAAATTTGTCGGTTGTCATTGGAGATGCTCTTTATGCTGGAAATAATAGAGTGACATCCAATCCATTTGAGTTAATTGCCTGTATGATTGTCCCACTATAAAAAGTTAATTGCATGTACAGTGTACACGTGACTTTGTGGTGGCTACAACTTCGCATGTAAAGTTAAAAAGAAACAAGTCCATCCTTAATATTCTAAGTACTCAGGGTTCCACTGTCACAAAGAGCGAAAGAAGTATATATTAAATAAGTAGAGTAATATATAATATAAAAATCTAAAGTTAAAAGAAAGAATTTGAACTCATGTCATCGTGTTGCGAGCATCTAGCGCTAACCAGCCCAGCACATTTTTGTTGTAGACCATGCTGGAGATATATCTCCATGTCTACTCTTATATATACTCCATTCGCTCCTAAATATTTGTCTTTTTCAGATTTCAAATGGACTACCACATACGGATGTGTATGTAGACATATTTTAGAGTGTAGATTCACTCATTTTGCTACGTATGTCTTTTCATGAAGGGGTAAGATTTGTCCTTGATTTATTTATGAGGTATCCAGATGGCCTTGCACCGCCAAGAAAAGAGGGTAACATCAAAATTATGGACTACTTTTTGAGTGTGTTGGTAAGGTCGGTCATAGTCACTTGTTTAAATCTCTAAAGAATATTTTCTCCGTTCGAAATACTTGTCATCAAAATGGATAAAAGGAAATGTATCTAGATGTATTTTAATTTTAGATACATCTCATTTTATCCATTTTGATGACAAGTATGTTCGTACGGAGGGAGTAGAAAACAGAGTTGGTGATGATGGTGTGCGTGCCATCCTGCAATATAGGCCGTCGGATTTATATCTAATGGATAGGAAAGAAACTATGGCAATTTTGCAAAAATATACCCACACATCTCTCCACGTTCGCAAATAAGGCCTTCCCTCATTCAGCCTTTTCTCTCACAAGATAAACTACTCATACAAATGCATCTTGATGTTCCATGCAACGCACGGGCAGCTAGCTAATTTCTTTTAAAGTAGTTGCTGTGATAATTGAGTTGAAGTGATATGTTTTATGTCTGCCCCGAATGATTTCAGGTTCACTAGTACTCCCTCCGTTCCAAAATAGATGATCCAACTTTATACTAAAGTTAGTACAAAGTTGAGTCATCTATTTTGGAATGGAGGGAGTAGTAATAAAGAAAAGGATGCCTTGTTAATTAACAGAAAACAGGGTGAAACTATCACATGAGGCCGGTAAAAACGAGGCACACTGGGTTCAGCATCATCATCACTACAGATGTGCGCGTGCGAGAAGTCGACATATCGAGGGGGCTACCGAGCGAGGCACCGAGACACAATGTTTGAGATGTAAACCAATTGATGATTATGATCGATCGAGTTGTCACCCTTCTGTTGTCATTGTTCAGGGGAGGGGGGAGGGAGAGAAAGGCGTGCTCGAGAGTGTCTTGCGGTAGGCACAGAGGCACAACTAGCGAGTGTGTGTGTGTGTGTGTGTGTGTGTGTGTGTGTGTTTGAAAGAGGAGTCGATAGATTATTATCAAGATCGATGTGCCACCCTACTCCTTCAGTGCCGGGTAGTGTGTGTGTGTGTATGTTTGAGAGAGAATCCAGTCGATAGATTAGTATCAAGATCGAGGTGTCACCCTACTCCTTCGGTGTCGGGTAGTGTGTGTGTGTGTGTGTGTGTGTGTGTTTGAGAGAGAAGCGGTCGATAGATTAGTATCAAGATCGAGGTGTCACCCTACTCCTTCGGTGTTGGGAAGTGTGTGTGTGGGGGGAGGGCAGTGATACTCACATATCTCTACTCTTATAAAAAACAGAGTTGGTGATGATGGTGTTCCCGCCATCCTGCAATATAGGCCATCCGATTTATATCCGGCGGACATGAAGGAAAATATGGCAATTTTGCAAAAAGATACCCACACCCTCTCTCGCATTTGCAAACAAGGCATTCCCTCGTTCATCCTTTTCCCCACAAGATAAACTTCTCATACAAATGCATCTTGATGTTCCATGCAACGCACATGGGCATCTTGCTAGTAGGGAGAAGGAGTTTGTGTGACACATATCTAGCTATATTAAGGGATAGGTAGATAGCATATGTTTGAGAGACATTATTATACTTTGAGACATTAGTGGCTGTGGGTGGGTGGAATTAAAGGGGTGGGCGTGTTAGACATAGAGAGCGTGTGTGTTTCTGTGTGAGAGACTTGTAGGATGGGGTAGAAAGACAAATTTAACCCTGACGGAGGGAGAGAAATACACGAAGTGCGTGTGTGTGATTCTGATGCCCACAGGGAAATGAGATATGTATGCGTGTGAGAGAGATTGCACAATTCAGTCATGTATCACTATCTAGCTTAATGGGACGTGCATCGCTGAACATAAGTCAATATTTACTTCAGATCGTGGCCAAAGGTACAATATCGATTCAACGCTATAAAGATTGGACACTCACATATCACATTTTTCTATTTAAATAAACCTTTTTCAGTTGTGCATGCCAAAGTTACGTTGATTTTTCTTCAAACAACCAATGTAGCTATCATGCACATGCACCGTTGTTACTCTTGCATTCAAATTCATTAGTCTTGGATGATTTAAGTTTCTATTTTGAAGTAATATATATGTAATATTCATATATGAATTCAACGGTTACATAATTTATGAAATGGAGGCTATGTAATCATATGAGGTAACACTTTTAAGTAGCTAACTACAATATCCATTTCTTTATGTGAGCCTCTAAACTAACACGTCAATTCATTATGTTTAAAGTAAATAACCAATGGAACTAAATTATCTATTTACACGAGAAATACATAGGCTGAGCGTTTGATCCCTTTTTTTGTGAACGTGCCACTACACCCGTACGATTGGCCGCGCCCGTGTGAACGGCCAAGTTATCGGTGCATCATCCCGAGTTATTGTCTTTTTTTCCCGGGTGGGCTTCACACCGCTTATTAATCACGACGCTGCTTTCCGTGTACACAGCCTAGCATGACCTTCCCGCTAGCACGGTCCAAAATTAGTTGAAACTAGATACGAACGATCCTGCAGGCGGCAAAATCTACTGCCTCCTTCTAAAATTTCCGCCACCTTAGTCTTTAGCATGTGAAATCCCCCTTTTGTCCTTGGTGCACGGAGACCAACAGTTACAATACCGCCCTCATCTACATGATAGGTCGGGGTTGCTTTGGTAACTTTCGGTTCCCCCCACTACACGCCACCCCCATTTCCTCTCCCCTTGAAAGTGCAACTATCCCTAGGTGGTTTTGATAATTCATAACAACATACAGCTCATTGAGCTAATGCTATTCCAAGATGAACATTTCAGGAAAGCTCAATGAATGGCATGGCATGGATGATGAAAGTGGATCCTCAAAATGCTAATGACAAAGGATTGGCTCAAGCTCAAAAGCTCAAGACTCTTCATTTTATATTTTAGTGATTCAAGATCACATTGAGTCTATAGGAAAAGCCAATACTATCAAGGAGGGATGAGGTGTTGCTTAATGAGCCTCTTGCTTCATGTGTGTGACGCCCGGATATTTAAGCTGCAGTGAACCTCTGCTAATGATGCCACGTCACCTTTATTATTGTTACTAATCTCGCGTTAGTTCGAAACTGGTTCGAATTCAAATTCAAAATTAAGCAAACAATAAAAGTTTTCAAACATTGAAACAAAATTGATCGGAGTGTGCAGTTAAATGCCTAGGTAATTATAGTGCAAAAAACACCTTTTTAGAAAATGCCTAAATACATTAAAATGAAATAAAACAGAAAAAAAGAACCAAACAGAAAAAAAGGGAAGAACCCCTCCACCCCGCTGGGCCAAGTGGCCCAGCTGGCCTCCGCCGTCCGAACGGGCCGGCCCAACCGCGCCCATATCCCCGCCGGACCTCAAACCCTAATCCAACCGCCGCACTTCCCCCACTCGCTCTCACCCCCACTCCCCGATCCAGATCGGGCGACCACGCCCACCCCGTCGAAGCCACCGCGTCGCCCGTCAGCCCGTGCAGACCCGCCGCCACCTTGCCGACACCGGCTGGCGCTACCTCGTCATCGCCGACCCACCTCCTCAAACCTCCGCGCCGTGTGGAACCGGTGGGGGCAGCCGACGCCCACGTCGCCCCGAGCCCGCTGCCATGCCCCTCCCACTCCCCTATGAGCCGCCACCTCCCTCCTCCTCCCTCTCCTCCTCTGTGCGTGCGTGTCGCCGTCACCGCACGCCCGGCGCCCCGCTCCTGCACCTGGCCGGGCGACGCCGCCACGCTCAAGGCCAACTCCGGCGCCCGACCCCACACCCTACTCCTCACCTCAGTCCACCTCCGTCACCTTCCTGGCCGGCGTCGTGGCGCCCGGCGACTTACTGGTCTCATGGAGGCCAAGATCCGGGCTCCCTATCGGGCGCTCGTGGCCGTGCCCGTGCGCCCGCACGCCCGCTAGGCACCAGGGGCCTATGACAGCCGGGGCCCAGCCCCTAGAACATAAAAAAGAATTAAAAATAATAATAAATACATATATTAATTAATTAACTTAATTAATTGTGTTTACTTAACCTAATCAATTAATTAAACTTAATTAATCCTGCTTAATTAAGCCCCAATTTACATGTTAGTCTATGACAGGTGGGTCCCACTCGACCCACAGTCCAGGTTTGACTCTGGTCAATTGGGTTTGACCTGCTGACGTCATGGTGATGTCATGCTGACATCACCTTACACTATTCTGGATAATGTTAGAATTTAATAATTAAATAAATTCTAAAAATGATTAAATCTTTTAAAATTAATATAAAATAAACCGTAGCTCGGATGGAAAAACTTTGTACATGAAAGTTGCTCAGAACGACGAGACGAATTTGGGTACACAGCCCATTCGTCCGCCACGCATCCCTAGCATAGCGAACACGCAACTTTCCCCCTCTGGTTCCTCTGTCCGAAAACGCGAAACACCGGGAATACTTTCCCGGATGTTTCCCCCCTTCACCGGTATCACCTCATACCGCGTTAGGGCACGCCTAGCATCACACATTGCTTTGTCATGCACCGTTATGCATCTGTTTGCATTGTATTCATTGTTTCTTCGCCCTCTTCTTCCGCTTAGACACCGAGACCGACGCCGCTTGCTACCCAAAGACGACTACGGAGTTGACGACCCCTCTCTCTTGCCAGAGCAACCAGGCAAGCCCCCCCCCCTTGATCACCAGATATCGCCTATTCTCTTCTATACTGCTTGCATTAGAGTAGTGTAGCATGTTACTACTTTCTGTTTTTCCTATCCTGATGCATAGCCTGTCCTTGCTACTACTGTTGACACCTTTACCTGCAATCCTACATGCTTAGTATAGGATGCTAGTATTCCATCAGTGGCCCTACATTCTTGTCCGTCTGCCATGCTATACTACTGGGCTGTGATCACTTCGGGAGGTGATCACGGGCATATACTATATACTTTACACTATTACATTACCTCCGAGCATCGCTCGGAGATGGTGGTCGAAAGGACGGTGGCTCCATCCCGGTAGAGGTGGGCCTGGGTTCCCGACGGCCCCCGACTATTACTTGTGACGGAGCGACAGGGCAGGTTGAGACCACCTAGGAAAGAGGTGGGCCTGGCTCGGTCGGGCGTCATGGATACTTAACACGCTTAACGAGATCTTGGTATTTGATCTCGAGTCCGGCCATTTGGTCTATACGCACTAACCAACTACGTGGGAAAGATATGGGCACTTCGGCGTCGTGGTATCAGCCAAAGCCTTCGTGGACGTCGGATCGAGCGGCTACCGGTTTGGAACGTAAGCCTGCTCTTGTATTAAGGGGCTAGTTACGCTTCGGCCGCCCATAACGTCTTGGTGTGCTAAGGCGATGGGCCCGCACCCTGGCGCTTAGGTTTAGACCGGCGTGCTGACCTCTCTGTTGGCCTCGGTGGCGCTGCGACGTGTTGATCTTCCGCGGCCGGGCATATGACCCGGGAAAGTGTGTCCGGCCAAATGGGATCAAGCGTGTTGGGTTATGTGGTGCACCCCTGCAGGGAAGTTAATCTATTCGAATAGCCGTGATCTTCGGTAACATGACGACTTGGAGTTGTACCTTGACCTTATGACAACTAGAACCGGATACTTAATAAAACACACCCTTCCAAGTGCGGAGATACAACCCGGTGATCGCTCTCTAACAGTGGCTACGAGGAGGGATTGCCGGGTAGGATTATGCTATGCGATGCTACTTGGAGGACTTGATCTACTCTCTTCTACATCTTTGCAAGACGGAGGCTGCTAAGCGTAGTCTTTGACAGGATTAGCTATCCCCTCTTATTACGGCATTCTCAGTTCACCCACCGATATGGCCCTTTACACATATACCCATGCATATGTAGTGTAGCTCCTTGCTTGCGAGTACTTTGGATGAGTACTCACGGTTGCTTTTCTCCCCCTTTTCCCCCTTTCCCTTCTACCTGGTTATCGCAACCAGATGCTGGAGCCCAGAAGCCAGACGCCACCGTCGACGATGACTCCTACTACACCGGAGGTGCCTACTACTACGTGCAGCCCGCTGACGACGACCAGGAGTAGTTAGGAGGATCCTAGGCAGGAGGCATGCGCCTCTTTCGATCTGTATCCCAGTTTGTGCTAGCCTTCTTAAGGAAAACTTGTTTAACTTATGTTTGTACTCAGATATTGTTGCTTCCGCTGACTCGTCTATGATCGAGCACTTGTATTCGAGCCCTCGAGGCCCCTGGCTTGTATTATGATGCTTGTATGACTTATTTATGTTTTAGAGTTGTGTTGTGATATCTTCCCGTGAGTCCCTGATCTTAATCGTACACATTTGCGTGCATGATTAGTGTATGATTGAATCGGGGGCGTCACAATGTGCTTAGTGATATGCTCCAAAACCCTCAGCTACTTTCTCACATCCACATATGACCTAAACCTAAAGCCAAAATCGGTCTCACCGATTCTTCCAATCCGGCGCCACCGATTCCATATGTCATAGCCACTGCCACAAACCCTAGGCAAATTGGTTCTACCGATAGGGATCTCGGTCTCACCGAGATGGGATTGTAATCTCTCTGTTTCCTTTTCTTAACTTTTCGGTCTCACCGAAAGAGCGGATCGGTCCCACCGAGATTGCAATGTAAACTCTCTATTTCCCTTTTGTAACATTTCGGTCTCACCGAAAAGAGAAAATCGGTCCCACCGAGTTTACCTGACCAACTCTCTGGTTAGCTAATTACCAAAATCGGTCTCACCGAGTTTGTGTAATCGGTCTCACTGAGATTACGTTATGCCCTAACCCTAACCATATCGGTCCCATCGAGATGCATGTCAGTCCCACCAAAAACCCTAACGGTCACTAGGTTTACTAAAATCAATCTGACCGAGTTTGTTGATTCGGTCCCACCGAGATTGGTAAATTGTGTGTAACGGTTAGATTTTGTGTGGAGGCTATATATACCCCTCCACATCCTCTTCATTCGTGGAGAGAGCCATCGACTAAACCTACACTTCCAACTTACCATTTCTCGAGAGAGAACCACCTACTCATGTGTTGAGGCCAAGATATTCCATTCCTACCATATGAATCTTGATCTCTAGCCTTCCCCAAGTTGCTTTCCACTCAAATCTTCTTTCCACCAGATTCAAATCCTATGAGAGAGAGTTGAGTGTTGGGGAGACTATCATTTGAAGCACAAGAGCAAGGAGTTCATCGTCAACACACCATTTGTTACTTCTTGGAGAGTGGTGTCTCCTAGATTGGCTAGGTGTCACTTGGGAGCCTCCGACAAGATTGTGGAGTTGAACCAAGGAGTTTGTAAGGGCAAGGAGATCTCCTACTTCGTGAAGATCTACCGCTAGTGAGGCAAGTCCTTCGTGGGCGACGGCCATGGTGGGATAGACAAGGTTGCTACTCATGGACCCTTCGTGGGTGGAGCCCTCCGTGGACTCACAAGCAACTGCTACCCTTCGTGGGTTGAAGTCTCCATCAACGTGGAGGTACGATAGCACCACCTATCGGAGCCACGCCAAAAACATCCGTGTCTCCAATTGCGTTTGAATCCTCCAAACCCTTCCCTTTACTTTCTTGCAAGTTGCATGCTTTAATTTCTGCTGCTCATATACTCTTTGCATGCTTGCTTGAATTGTGTGATGATTGCTTGACTTGTCCTACGATAGCTAAAATCTGCCAAACTCTAAAACTGGGAAAATGCTAAGTTTTTAATTGGTCAAGTAGTCTAATCACCCCCCTCTAGACATACTTCAAGGTCCTACAAGTGGTATCAGAGTGTTGGTCTCCATTTGCTTTGATTTCCATAGCTTTTGGTGGTCGTAGCCTTGGTTTCACAACCTAGGAGAGTATGGCGTCTAGCGAGGGAAATTATCACCGTAGAGGTCCTTACTTTGATGGTACTAATTTTGCTAGTTGGAAGCATAAGATGAAAATGCATATTCTCGGACATAACCCCGCCTGCTTGGGCAATTATTTGTATTGGCTTGCAAGGTGAATTCTTTGATGGGAGAGAGCCGAACCGTGAAGCTAATGCGGAAGAATTGAAGATGTTGCAATACAACGCTCAAGCTTGTGATATCATCTTCAACGGATTGTGCCCCGAAGAATTCAACTTAATCAGCCGTCTTGAGAATGCAAAGGAAATTTGGGATACTTTGATTGATATGCATGAAGGTACCAAATCCGTCAAGGAATCCAAGTTGGATGTGCTCCAAAGTCAGCTTGACAAGTTCAAAATGAAGGATGGTGAAGGTGTCATTTGAAATGTACTCTAGGCTTGCACTTATCACAAATGAAATTGCCGGCTTAGGGAGTGAAGAGATGACCGATGATTCATCATCAAGAAGATCCTAAGAGCATTGGATGGAAAGTATGATACCGTGTGCACATTGATTCAAATGATGCCAAACTACAAAGATCTCAAGCCAACGGATGTCATTGGAAGAATTGTTGCTCATGAGATGTCACTTAAGGATAAGGAGGAACTTCACAACAAGTCAAGTGGTGCTTACAAAGGCTCAAGTGAAGCCCCCACATCATCAAGTGAGAAACAAACCTTCAATGAAGAATTGAGCTTAATGGTGAAGGACTTCAACAAATTCTACAAGAGTAGAAGCAAAGAAAGAAGCTCCAAGTCAAGGTCTTACAATGACAAAAGATCTTCTAGTCGAGAGCGAAATTTCTACAATTGTGGGAGACCCGGACACTATTCCAATGAGTGTACGACACCCTACAAAAGAAGAGAAGACTCTCCAAAAAGAAGAAGTAGAAGAGAAGAATCACCACCAAGAGAGAGGAGGAGTAGAGATGATCGTTATGAACGAAGACCCTCACGGAGAAGCAAGGATTCGGAAAGGAAAGACAAGTCATCAAAGAGATACACAAAACGAAGACATCAAGCTCATGTTGGTGAATGGGTATCCGGCTCCGACTCCGACCATCACTCCGAGAGAAGCTATCACTCCGAATTCAATACACTCAAGATGAAGGTGTTGCCGGTCTAGCACTTGTGTCAACCAACTCCTACGACATATTTGAATCACCAAATGAAGGAATTGGTAGATGCTTCATGGCCAAAGGTCCTAAGGTAACACACACCGAGTATATTGATTTTGATATTGATGAAGATGACTTGCTAGGTGATGATGATTTACTTCTTGACAACTCTAGTGATGAATACTATGATGAAACGTCAATTAATAATGCTAATCAAGTTGAAACGAATGACAATGATAAGGAGAAAATTGAGCGTCTAACTAAAGAACTAAACACTCTTAAGTTAGCTCATGAAACTATCTTTGAAGATCATCGTGAACTTTTGAGGGCTCATGAGAAGTTACGCTTTGAAAAGCTCAATCTTGAGCAAGAGCATGAGTTCTTAAAAGCAATCAATGATGATCTTCGTAAGAAAAGTTCTTCTTACATTGCCAAGCGTTTACTCTTATCTACTTACATGCCTCAAGTCAAGTCTAGTAACAAGAACAAGAAAGATTCTCCTTCTAGTAGTAACAATAACAATGCTAAATCCAATATTGTTGCTTCTAGTAGTTCTCTTGATTCCACTAATGATTCTCTTAGCCAAGTTACACTTGAGCAAGAAAATAGCTTATTGAAGGGAATTATAGAGAAAGGTGTATACAAGAGCCTTGCCGGGAGTAAGCAATTCGAGGAAATTGTACGCAAGCAAGGAAGGCACTGGAAGAATCAAGGTGTTGGTTTTGAACAAAAGTTCAATGCCAATGGAGTTGAGTGGGAAGAAGATCAATACCCCAAGACGAAGTTTGTTCCTCAACAAGAGAAGTATGATCCTACTTCCTTCAAGGGAACACATGCACAAGATGATCTTCCACCACAAGACCACAAGGGCAAGGACAAGCTTCAAGAAGAGATTGATGCATTTGAAGAAGCACCTAAGGTCTCGGTCAAGTGGATTCCCAAGACTACACCAAGTTCTACCTCATCAAGTACAACTACAACTCCAAGGATTCCCATCAAGATGATGTGGATCCAAAAGAAGAAGAACTAGAGAGTTCTTCAGGGTGACTCCGCCAACATATTTCACTCATATCATTATGGCAAGGACAAGTGCAATCATCTTCCATATCTTGCACTAGTTCAAGGAGTCACAAACCCTCATGTTGGTAAGGCAAGGGACAAGGTAACCAAATGATTTCATGGACATCATTTTGTGTGTGCATCACTCTATGTCTATGGATATACTTGTTTGTTCCTTGTGGGAATAACCCGTGTAGGTATTGAAAGTGCAACTCACTCCAAAGGATTGCTCCAAAAAGATCTACATCAACATTGAGCATCCACATCATCAATACCTACATGAAGTCATCATCGACAAAACCCAAGGTTAGTTCATCCCTCTAAGGGGGGATCTCACATCTAGGGGGAGCTTAACTCTAAGAATTTAGTCAAAGCAACTCTAATGATGTGAACACATAAATGCTTTATGTAGAAGTGGTAACCCCACTTGAGCTTAACAATGAGTATGACCTATGATCAAATGTCTATCATTTGACTCCTAAGTCAATACACTCATATATAGATGACCTAGTCATCGCCAATTGTTTGATAGATGCTAGAATTGGTTGTGCATGCTTTGTCACATATTTCATTTGCCATCTAATTGTGTGAGCATGTTGGTTGCATACTTTACTCATTCGAGGACATCCACTTGTTGTTTTGATTGATTGGCTTCTTTTTCTTTGGCCAAGTGGATGGACAAGAATGCCTAAGAACCTTCTTTAGCTATCTATGCTTTTCTCGTCTCAAACTTTGTTCATGCTACATCACAAAATTTGATCAAGTCAGATTCGAACCACTGTGTGAGGAGCACTTGAGTCCCCGATTCGTCATAGACTTAAACTTCCAAAACTTCTTTGTGATTTTTGGTCCGACCGATTCCTCCATTTCGGTCTTACCGAGATCACTTAGTCGATCTAGGTTTTCAATCTCGGTGCAACCGATTTGAACTCTTCGGTCCCACCGAGTTGCAATAATTGTACACAGTTTTGCATCTCGGTGCCACCGAGTTGTTCCACTCGGTCACACCGACAGGGTCGGGCTATATATAGTCACGGGCAAAAATTTGGAAATTTCTCCGAACCTCTTCGCACGCGCAATAGCTCACTCTGCCTCCATGGTCTTCGGATCGTCTCCTCATCGCCAGCCGCCCCCTGTCGCTGGTATCCGCCGCCATCAACGGAAATCAACCCCGCCATTGCCGCCGTAGCGAGTCTCCGCCGAACTAGGGTATGGACTCGATCACTGTGCTTTCCTCGTCCGATTCTCAAAGACATTGTGTTCTTATTGATTCTTGCCACGATTGAAACACTCCTATCCAGTCAATGCAATCCTTAGATTAGTTTTGATTCGAAAATTTAGGGTTAGGTTTCAGCCGAAACCATCTCGGACCCACCGAGTTGAAAAACTCGGTCCCACCGATTTGGCTTATGCCATTGCACTAGTGAGACTCGGTCTGACCGAGAATTGCTAATCGGTGAGACCGATTTTAGGACTTTAGAAACCCTAGCAGTCTCGGTCCCACCGAACTGTGACTCGTCCAACCGAGTTCATCGCTTTAGGTTCCAAAATCGCCCGGTATCACCGAGTTTGAAAATCGGTTGATCCGAAATGCTTTCTGTGGAAAATTAAAACTGAATTTTTGAGTCACTCTTTTGCAAAAAATCTCTGCATTTTGTGATGCTCATCCATTCTACCTCATCTATAACTCTTCACTGTGGTCAAGAATAAAGATGTCGGACTGTGAGTGACAAATGTAAGCAGTCGAGGAACAGGTGGACATGAGTGAGGGCACTAGTCCCTCCAGCTCTTCAGTAGAAGGCAGCAGGAGCACCCCAAGCAATCTGCCTAAAGCTGCCACCAGGAAAAGGAAGAAGAAAACCTCGGATTCTGAAGATGAGGATTATAGGGCAGAAGAGGATGAAGCAACCTCCAAGAAGGTTGTGCTCAAAAAGGAGTATGGCTCAGCTCATAGCTCAAAGCCTGGACTCAATAAGAAGATTCCTGCCAAGAGGACACCAATGCCAAAAGTCAGAGCATCAACTCAAATTCCTGAAAAGCCTGATCCCAAAGAGCCAGCAGCTGCTGAAGGGAAGAAAAGGAAAGAGAGGGTCAAGAAGACCACAGTCAGAGTTATTGGGAAGCCTTCCATGATGGAAGAGGAAGAAGAGATAGTCAGACCAAAGACCAAAGGCACCCAAGCTTATGGGTGATGCTATAAGATCAGGGGCTGCCACATCTAAGCCCAAGGAAACACCCAAAGCTGCCCTCAAGGCCAAGTCTGCACCAAAGAGGAATACTAGGAGTATTCCAGCTACTGAGAAGAACAAGGCCCCAAAGGTTCGAGGTTGTCAAGAAGAAGATGAAGAAGGACAAGTTTTGAGGAAGCTCAAGCCAAAGATACCAGACCACAATGATGCCCATCCTGTGGCTGAGGATATGAAGATCAGAAGAGACAATGGGTTGAGGCTATGGAGGATGACAGATCCATATTCCTCAAGGAGAAGAACTGCTGTGGACTACAGATTCCACACCAAGGAACAGCAGGACTTTTATGAGACCTGCTTCACTGGATAAGAAGCCCATAGTGTGTGATATGAGGTGGGTCAACTGGACCTACATGAAAGAAAATGTAGAGCACTATCCTGGAGTGCAAGATAGTTTTGTTGCTATTGGAGTTGCAGACTTTGTTGGGCAAAAGCTCACCAACTGGAACGATGAACTTATCATGCAGTTCTACTCCACAACACACTTTTATCCAGATGGCAGGATAGTGTGGATGTCTGAAGGTACAAGGTACGATCAACTGTTGAGGAGTGGCAAAGCTGATAAATGCCCCAAAGAAGAATGAAGATGATCTTGATGTATATGCCAAGAAGAAAATGGACCACAACTCCATGGCACACATGTATAAGGAGATCCTGCATACACCCATTGAGACACATAAGTTTGGATCAGTCCAGTTCCTTCTGTCAGGGCTGCCAACTATCAATAGCATCTTAAGGCATACTCTACTGCCTAAGTCTGGTGACCACAACATGATAAGAGGGCACGCTATCAACATGTTGCATTTGTTTGATGTGCCACAGAAATTCAAAGTCATGAGCCTTATGGTTGAAACCATTAAGAGGACTGCAGCAGACCAGAAAATAAGTTGTGGATATGCCCCTCAGATCCAGGAGTTGATTAACTCAAAGATGGGCACAGGCAAATATCTATTGGATAAAGAGCATTTTCCACTTTATCCAGACTTTGAGGACAATGAGGTTGTCATGAATGAGAATGATCCATCGTCAGTTCAAGCACAAGAGAAGAAGGAGAAGGCAAGGAAGGAGAAGGCTTCCAGGATGCCAACTCAAGAGGAGGCATCTGAGTATTTTTGAAGAACAAGCAGGAGCAGCTCGGATACTTAATAGCATCAACTCACGAGGATTGAGAAGGATTGGCCACCCTCACTCAAAATCAGGAGAGCTTGGAGAGAATCATGGAACAAAAGTTCTATGACTTAGATGTGAAAGTAATGGCGAGATTCATCTGCGGTGGAGCAACTACAAGATGACATGCAGGAGAGGAAGGGCAAAACAACAATCAAAAGGCTTTGCAGAGTGCCTAGAGCCCAGAGGTCATCTCATGCCAGTTCCTGACACTAGAGCCACTTCATCTGCACCAGCTACAGCCTCAGTGCCACCAGCTCCAGCACCTACATCAGCTCCAGCTCCATCTACTTAAACTGAAGCTTTCGTCCTCGTCGCTATCCCGACTCCTCCACCTGAAGATCAAGCCTGAGAGTCGATCTAGCACTATGCATTTTCTATGAACTTTTTGGTAACTTGTTGCCAAAGGGGGAGAAAAATGTATAGATCATAGGCTTCGAGAGTGAGAGAGTTGCTTTTGTTCTCTCTTGATTTGGTGGTTTATTCAAACTTGTTTGCTTTTAATTGCTTGATACACTATGCTATGTTTGTGAGACATTGATGATCATGTGTTTGATCATAAGCTACACTTATGCATGTTTTATGATATTATCTCATTTATCCTATGTGATCATTCACTGTGCTTGGTGATGAGTGCATGTATTCATTCCGTATCATTTTGAGCGCTCCACCAAGATGTATGTGACATGGAAGAGTAACCCATGAGCCTAATTCCTTGTGCATTTGCAGTCCAAAGAAAATCTTAAACTATACACAAATTTAGGGGGAGCTCTTGCTTATCACATACTTCTCAAAGTGACGATGTTTTCAATCTTATTATCATTTGTCGAAGCTTTGATCTATATGTTGTCATCAATTACCAAAAGGGGAGATTGAAAGTGCAACTATCCCTAGGTGGTTTTGGTAATTCATAACAACATATAGCTCATTGAGCTAATGCTATTCCAAGATGAACATTTCAGAAAGCTCAATGAATGGCATGGCATGGATGATGAAAGTGGATCCCTCAAAATGCTAATGACAAAGGATTGGCTCAAGCTCAAAAGCTCAAGACTCTTCATTTTATATTTTAGTGATTCAAGATCACATTGAGTCTATAGGAAAAGCCAATACTATCAAGGAGGGATGAGGTGTTGCTTAATGAGCCTCTTGCTTCATGTGCTTAGTGATATGCTCCAAAACCCTCAGCTACTTTCTCACATCCACATATGACCTAAACCTAAAGCCAAAATCGGTCTCACCGATTCTTCCAATCCGGCACCACCGATTCCATATGTCATAGCCACTGCCACAAACCCTAGGCAAATCGGTTCTACCGATAGGGATCTCGGTCTCACCGAGATGGGATTGTAATCTCTCTGTTTCCTTTTCGTAACTTTTGATCTCACCAAAAGAGCGGATCGGTCCCACCGAGATTGCAATGTAAACTCTCTGTTTCCCTTTTGTAACATTTTGGTCTCACCGAAAAGAGCAAATCGGTCCCACCGAGTTTACCTGGCCAACTCTCTGGTTAGCTAATTACCAAAATCGGTCTCACCGAGTTTGTGTAATCGGTCTCACCGAGATTACGTTATTCCCTAACCCTAACCATATCGGTCCCACCAAGATGCATGTCAGTCCCACCGAAAACCCTAACGGTCACTAGGTTTACTAAAATCGGTTTGACCGAGTTTGTTGATTCGGTCCCACCGAGATTGGTAAATTGTGTGTAACGGTTAGATTTTGTGTGGAGGCTATATATACCCCTCCACCTCCTCTTCATTCGTGGAGAGAGCCATCAGACTAAACCTACACTTCCAACTTACCATTTCGAGAGAGAACCACCTACTCATGTGTTGAGGCCAAGATATTCCATTCCTACCATATGAATCTTGATCTCTAGCCTTCCCCAAGTTGCTTTCCACTCAAATCTTCTTTCCACCAGATTCAAATCCTATGAGAGAGAGTTGAGTGTTGGGGAGACTATCATTTGAAGCACAAGAGCAAGGAGTTCATCATCAACACACCATTTGTTACTTCTTGGAGAGTGGTGTCTCCTAGATTGGCTAGGTGTCACTTGGGAGCCTCCGACAAGATTGTGGAGTTGAACCAAGGAGTTTGTAAGGGCAAGGAGATCGCCTACTTCGTGAAGATCTACCGCTAGTGAGGCAAGTCCTTCGTGGGCGGCGACCATGGTGGGATAGACAAGGTTGCTACTTGGCGGACCCTTCGTGGGTGGAGCCCTCCGTGGACTCTCGGCAACTGCTACCCTTCGTGGGTTGAAGTCTCCATCAACGTGGAGGTACGATAGCACCACCTATCGGAACCACACCAAAACATCCGTGTCTCCAATTGCGTTTGAATCCTCCAAACCCTTCCCTTTACTTTCTTGCAAGTTGCATGCTTTAATTTCCGCTGCTCATATACTCTTTGCATGCTTGCTTGAATTGTGTGATGATTGCTTGACTTGTCCTACGATAGCTAAAATCTGCCAAACTCTAAAACTGGGAAAAGGCTAAGTTTTTAATTGGTCAAGTAGTCTAATCACCCCCCCCCCTCTAGACATACTTCAAGGTCCTACACCCATCCTCCCGCAAAAACGACTAACTCCACAGCACCAGAGCATCTTACATCACGCCGTCCGTACATCATCGCCCTTTCTCCCCTCCCCTCTCGAAACCCTAGACTGCTCATCCACCGCGCATTCATAGCCCATTCATCGCCAAAGCAGCGTCCACCTCGCTGCTCGCTTCTCGCAGCCGCATCTACCCCTCCCACCTCCTCTAGAAACAAGTAGACTGCTTATCCACCACTCTACCACAGCCCATTCAGTGCCGGCCTTGTCCATGGCGCCGGATCTGCTTCGCCGGTACTCTCGTCAACCGCCGCGCATCTGCAGCGGATCATTCATACTCCCCACCAGAGACGCTTCGTCCACACCCCCCGGAGCCGCCCCACCGATGCCCCTGTCGACGGCCTCTGATCCTCTTCGCCGACACCTTCCTCAACCCTACCGGAGGCGCTCACGACACCTTCCTCAACCCTACCGGAGCCGCTTCACGACACCAGCGTCAACCCTACCGGAGTAGCCGCTTATACCATTCTCAACCCTACCGGGCCGCTTTGCTAACTCACAAGTCCACGGCCTCAGATCCGCTTCCTCGCACCCTCATCCAACCTACCGGAGCAGCCGACGCCCGTCCCACGGCCGCAGATCCGCATCGTCGACACCACCCTTAACCCAACCACCGGAGCAGACCGACGCCCGTCCCACGGCCGCAGATCCGCATCGTCGACACCATCCTTAACCCAACCACCGGAGCAGCTTCACCTACGCCCTCATCCACGGCCACAGATCCGCTTCGCCCACACCGTAGTCCACCTTACCGGAGCCGCTCCACAAACACCCTACTCGACGGTTCTAGATCTCCTTACGGACCCGACGGCCCGGTAGCGGTGTCATCACCCTCGACGCTTCTAACCCGATTCCCACCGTGCGAGAGATACCAAGCACCCGCCACGGTCTAGGTACTTGTCACCTTTAAACCCGTCCAAAGATCACCTGCCCGATGTACTTCAAATATACTAACCGTCATTGTTACCTATTATGCGGTGGCAAAACTACAAGGACGATGTTTCTTCCGGATCTAACAGCTTGGCCAACCAAGATCCTCGGTGAGGCATTGCTATGATCTTGTAAGTGTGTCTCTCTCTCTTGTATTGTTCTCAGGTTGCGCCAAATAACGTGCTTTGCTAGGATTTTCACCAAGAATCCCTTTGTGTGCATAATGATTTCTACTACTTGGCTGCTAAATTAGATATGTAGATGTCATACATGATACTACCTCGTACCTCCGTTCCTAAATATGTGTCTTTCTAGAGATTCCACTATAGGCTACATACGGAGCAAAATGAGTGAATCTACACTCGAAAATGCATCTATATACATCTGTATGAGGTCCATACTGGAATCTCTACAAAGACATATATTTAGGAAAAGGGGCAATACATTACACAAAATCGTAGGTGGCATGTAGGAATTCCAAAGGCATTACATTAGGCTCCCTTAGAGTGCCTCGCCACCAAAGATCTGAGTCATGGCTAGTTTATGGTACGCACACAATCGTTAATTGGTGGTTTAAATATGCAAGGGATATGCAATGTAGTATCATGTAGAGATGTCTGAAATTAGTCGTGTCACTTGCGAGATAGGGTTACACAATGAAAAAGTACAAGATGTATGTGGCAATTTCATGGAACATCGCAAAAAAAGGAGAGGCAGCGGTGAGCCTATACAGTGTGTTATGGTACGTCACTCCTCCATTGCAATCATCGTGACATGTTATTTGTATGCCAGTTCTATTAGCCAAGTTTCTTAGGGACAGTTATTACGAGTTATCCTAAGAAAATAAGCACTTGTGAATATAAGCTCCATGTAATACGCCAACCAGTTCTTTTCATTGCATTTTCAACTTATCTTTGGTATGATCAGTGGAAAGTCTAGATTGCATTATATATATTTTTCATTTTGCTGCACACATATGGAAATTAATTTGACTTGCAAACATCACAAATTGAACCCAGTGCAGTAATTAATATGATAGGAAAATAGACCATCACTATTTGCTCAAAATGCAAATACAAAGATACCATCTACTTGGCACAATCTACTTTGGTCAATGTTTTCCATAGAGATCCCATTGCCTAATTTAAACGAAGAACGCATGACCCACATTTAAATGAAGAACAATTATTTGTTGAAATTCGATGGTCCAAGTGGCTGGTTATTATCATATAGCACACCACCGAAAGCATCATATAGCAGCAGCAGCAGCTCATAGCAACTCATCATACAGACGATGCGCAATTCATCATATACCAAAGCAGCTCATAGCAATTCATCCTTCAACAACACCTCAAGGACATGGCACGGGAGGAGGGGAGGAACAAGGTGCCTTACGCATGATGTGGCATCGTAGTTGTGCAGCGCCCGCTGGAGTAGTGCGTTGGACGAACCACAGTGGAGCAGCTGCTGGAGACCATGAGAATGAGGGGCGGCGCCAGAGGGAGGAGCAGCCAGGGAGGTTTGCCCCTACCCGCCGGCCATGTAGCCTAGCTGGGCATCGCATCGTCGAGGACCAGGCCAGATGGGACCAGTGGCGACGGCTCGCTGGAGGAACCCTAGTGCTGCAGGCAGGGGATCGAGGTAGAGGGAAAGGGGAGAGAAGATGCAAGCGGGCAGGGCAATGAACGCTTGCGTGTTTGTTTTTACTTGAGGGTCAGTCGACACAAAGGCCAAGATTTGCATTTTGAGTGTAATATAGGCGCATAACAGAGTCATTTCACTATTCCCTTCCCTTCAATTTTTAGTGAGGTTCTACTCAAACACCCCCTCCAAAGCGTAAATTAGTTAAGCCCAAGCCCATAACTCAAAAATGACTTCTTTACATCTTTTATGGCTTATTTTGACAATATACCACGAAAAGGCGGAATCGAATCGGCCCTTAACCTGCAATTCAATTGTGCGTGCAATGATGAATCACTCCTGCCTGCTATCTGTACATTTAGGCATCATCATACATGGCATAACCTAATACATGTGCTTTCCATTGTAGAATCTGGAATATGAAATGTTTATGTTAGTTCATACGTTGCACATGATGTTTAAATGCCCCTTAAATCTGGTCACCAAGTGATGGTCTTTAAGCCTTCTTCTTTGCTTCTTTTCTTGATATGTAAGATTTGCTCACACATCTGTTCAATTGCTTGTTTGCATCAGCCAGCCATACTAGGACTGTTTGCTTTGATTACTTGCTGTTTTTTACCTAACACTCTAACAGAGCTTGTCAACGATTTAAACACTAAGGGCTGCTGTAGTGGGGCCTTGTCCAACTCATAGGTGAATAAAGGTTTGGCTGTACACTACAGTAGGCTCTCCAAGAGTACCTGGAGATCCAGTTCGAAGGTATGCCTAGTTTTTACATAGTGTAGACATAGTAAATGCTCATTTCATTGTGTGCAAGTGCAAGAGATGCGGCATGTTTCATTATGTGGTGTTGTTTTGTTATTATCTCATCCTTTTGTGTTCACAGATGGAAAGTATGCATATTTATCTTCCAAGGAGACGAGTAACTAGTTTGTGTCACCTTGCAGAGGGGGTGCAATGAAGATAAGATTGAGGATTTCCAAGTACAAGATGTTAGGAAGGAGCCTTGCAAGAGAAGTAGGAGCTATTTGAGCCTCTTCAACCTTCTAATGTAATTCCTTGTATGCAACTCAACAGTTCAATTCCTTGTTTGTTTCAGGCATAGTTAATTTTCTCTTTTCAATTGCTTTATTTGTCCTCACTTAATGAGATGCCCAAATAATTATGCCTGATGTTCGGTCCTATGTATCACTATTAGTTGACATAATTAAAGGTCTTACCATTTAATTACTTTGCCGAAGTGTGCCTGAAGCTTTGAAGTCTATTAACCAACTATTATTGCATGAGGCTCACAATCTAGTTTATACTATGCTAATGATTGCATAGTTTTGCCTGCTGTAGTATGTTTGTATGAAACCCTATGTTGTTCATTATGCTCCCTAAGACTTTAATTGAGGTACAAAATGGCCAACTGCTTGCTTACTTATACGCAACGTGCTGTCTAAATTTGTAACTTGTCTGTGTTTTCGATTGGGCCCCAACATCATACTCCTCTGGTGAGCTAAGAGGGATTTCTGTATGCAGGCTGCACAGACTATCTTTTTTATAATTTTTAAAATATCACCTGCTTATGCTTCATGACGTGTAACATTTTTGTGTGTGAAAGTGACGTGTAACATTATTGTTAGTCCTGTTTTGCCATGTAGTACAAAATAGTGTCTTGTTCGCTTCACTGTTGTAACTATATTTTTGCCCTAGTCATGTGTACTTACAGAAACATTTCAGGATGAAGTGACATCAACACAAAAATCTGCGAGCAGTGTGGCATGGCCATTACCGAATGATTATGGATTGGAATTGGAATGTGTTGATGTTCTCGAGCATCAACTAGAGGTGGCAAGACAATGTGTACATGATTGTCAACGTATAATCAACAAGTTGAGACTGGACATGCAGGTATTAGATGCAGGAGTCAAAAAAATGAAACAAGACACCGAGGTAACCATGAAGGAATTGGAGATTTTGCAGACTGAAATTTATGCTATCTGAACCCGGCCAATCCTATTTTCTGAAGAGATTATAGTTCAAATGGAGTTAAGTTGATGCGTGTCCATGATGTATGGGCCGTATTTGCCCAGTGTATGTAATTTGCTGTTTGTGTATGATTTATTATCACCTGTGCCGTACCATAATGCCCAGTGGGTATAATCGGCTGTAATTTCTTTCTTGTATAGTGTAGGATTATTCTACCTTTCTATGCCTTGATCTCTTTGTTGTATAGTGTATGCTTTTTAGAGGTGATAGTATTGAGTAGGATAATTCTTTGAATATGCTATATCGCTCAAACGGGGCCAACTCGCTCGACCATGTGCCTTCTACGTCTCAGAGGATCCATGGGCCTTCACGTCTCGCAGGATCCATGGGCCTTCTACGCCTCGCAATGTCCATGGGCCTTCTACGTCTCGCAGGATCCATGGGCCTTCTACGTCACGTAGGATCCATGGGCCGCCGACTCATTTATGGGTCTTGTACTGGCCTTTAATGGGCCGTAGACGGGCCTATAATGGAAATCGTACGTTTTATTGGCTGACCATAACGGGTCGTTAATAGGCCGTATTTGGTGATGCTATGAAAATGGCCCAACAAACTAACGGACCACAAACGGGCCGACTGTAACGACGGGTGAATTTGACCCACAAGCAGAAAATGACAGTAACGGGCCGTAAGTAACCAGATGCTGCAAATAAGCCCAAGAATAAATGGGCTCTGAGAAGGCCGAAAGATAACATGGGCTGTAAACGGCCCAACTGAACAACGGGCCCTTAATGGGTATAAAGCGATACATCGTTCATTACGGGCCGTTTCACCACGGGCCGTTAATGGGTCTAAAGTAATACACTTTGTTCATCGCGGGCCGCTTTCACCACGGCCGTTAATAGGCCAAGAGTTACATAGGGGCTCATATGGGCCGAAAGCGTCATGGGCCATACATGGGCCAGAAGTGAAAACGGGCTGGAATCATATTGGATGGCCCAGATGACGCTACTGGGCCTAATTCGGATAGGGCGTAACGGGCCTTGGGTTAGTGGGCTATATGCGAACATGCCGTTAACAGGCTTTCCATGGGCCGGCCCGTCACCTTTTGACCAAGTCAAACGGGCCGGCCTTTTCACACGAATGGGCCTCTGTTGAGACGTGCCACGTGTCGACGTATCATAGGCGCCTTCTGTCCAATGAGTGGATGATATCTGTCCCAACAATGGGCCGACACGAGTTTCCTCCAGCCAATGATGATTTTACACGTGGAAAATCCCCATTGGTCGGGGCTGTTAATGGGTTATCGGATCCAAAACCCGACCCGATAGCTTAACGGCGTTCCGTTACGGTGGATGCCACGTGTCGGTCACCCTTGATGAAAGCACTTACGTGATGACGCGATTTATCATCATGGAAGTGGACACTTCCGTGATGATAATTTTGGTAGTGTCATCGAACACTTCTGACGACCGCAGTGTATGACTATCTCGATTCTGTCATAAATTTGTCATGGATGTACATGCATGACAAAAAACGCGACCTACTGTGACAAACACGTATCATCACGGAAGTGTATTTTTTTTGTAGTGTTACTTGGACAAGCATCCCACTTATGATTAACCTCTATTGCAAGCATCCGCAACTACAACAAAAGTATTAAGGTAAACCTAACCATAGCATGAAACATATGGATCCAAATCAACCCCTTATGAAGCAACGCATAAACTAGGGTTTAAGCTTCTGTCACTCTAGCAACCCATCATCTACTTATTACTTCCCAATGCCTTCTTCTAGGCCCAAATAATGGTGAAGTATTATGTAGTCGACGTTCACATAACACCACTAGAGATTAGACAACATACATCTCATCAAAATATCGAACGAATACCAAATTCACATGACTACTAATAGCAAGACTTCTCCCTTGTCCTCGTGGAACAAACGTAACTACTCACAAAGCATATTCATGTTCATAATCGAGGGTAATAATATGCATAAAGGATGCGAACATATGATCTTCCACCAAGTAAACCAACTAGCATAAACTACAAGGAGTAATCAACACTACTAGCAACCTACTAGCACCAATCCGGACTTAGAGACAAGAATTGGATACAAGAGATGAACTAGGGTTTGGAGATGAGATGGTCTTTGGTGAAGATGTTGATGGAGATTGCCCTCTCCCGATGAGAGGAGCGTTGGTGATGATGATGACGATGATTTCCCCCTGAGGGAAGTGTCCCCAGAACAGCCTCACGGAGCCCTAGATTGGTTCCGCCAAGGTTCCGCCTCGTGGCGGCGGAGTCTCGTCCCGAAAGTTTGCTTCTGATATTTTTCTCATCGAAAGACTTCATATAGGAGAAGATGGACGTGGAGAGCCACCAAGGGGACCACGAGGTAGGGGGGCGCGCCCAGGGGGAGGGCGCGCCCCCCACCCTCGTGAGCAGGGTGTGGGCCCCCTGGCCTTCATCTTTGGCAATGATTTTTCTTTATTTATTTTAAGGTATTCCGTGGAGTTTCAGGACTTTTGGAGTTGCGCAGAATAGGCCTTCAATATTTGCTCCTTTTCCACCCGAATTCTGTAAATTCGGCATTCTCCCTCTTCATGTAAACCTTGTAAAATAGGAGAGAATAGCCATAAGTATTGTGACATAACGTGAAATAACAGCCCATAATGCGATAAATATCGATATAAAAGCATGATGCAAAATGGACGTATCAACCTACGAGGTTCAGTAACAACTTGATCTGAAGATTCATGATCATCATCATTAACTTCCTCACTAATTGGTGTAGGTGTCGCAGAAACCGGTTTCTGCGATGAACTACTTTCCAATAAGGGAGTAGGTATGATACCTCATCAAGTTCTACTTTCCTCCCACTCACTTCTTTCGAGAGAAACTCCTTCTCTAGAAAAACTCCGAATTTAGCAACAAAAGTCTTGCCTTCAGATTTGTGATAGAAGGTGTACCCAATGATCTCCTTTGGGTATCATATGAAGACACATTTCTCCGATTTGGGTTCGAACTTATCAGGTTGAAGCTTTTTCACAAAAGCATCACTGCCCCAAACTTTAAGAAACGACAACTTTGGTTTCTTGCCAAACCATAGTTCATAAGGCGTCGTCTCAACGGATTTTGATGGTGTCCTATTTAACGTGAATGCGGCCGTCTCTAAAGCATAACCCCAAAATGATAGCGGTAAATCAGTAAGAGACATCATAGATCGCACCATATCTAATAAAGTACGACACGACGCTCGGACACACCATTCTGTTTGTGGTGTTCCGGGTGGCGTGAGTTGCGAAACTATTCCACATTGTTTCAAATGTTGACCAAACTCGTAACTCAAATATTATCCTCCACGATCAGATCGTAGAAACTTTATTTTCTTTTTACGATGATTTTCAACTTCACTCTGAAATTCTTTGAACTTTTCAAAAGTTTCAGACTTATGTTTCATTAAGTAGATATACCCATATCTGCTTAAATCATCTGTGAAGGTGAGAAAATAACGATATCCGCCACGAGCCTCAACATTCATCGGACCACATACATCTCAGTATGTATGATTTCCAACAAATCTGTTGCTCTCCATAGTTTCGGAGAACGACGTTTTAGTCATCTTGCCCATGAGGCACGGTTCGCATAAGTACCAAGTGATTCATAATCAAGTGGTTCCAAAAGTCCATCAAGATGGAGTTTCTTCATGCGCTTTAATCGATATGACCTAAACGGCAAGTGCCACAAATAAGTTGCACTATCATTATCAACTCTGCATCTTTTGGCTTCAACATTATGAATATGTGTATCACTACTATTGAGATTCAATAAAATAGACCACTCTTCAAGGGTGCATGACCATAAAAGATATTACTCATATAAATAGAACAACCATTATTCTCTCGATTTAAATGAATAACCGTCTCGCATCAAACAAGATCCAGATATAATGTTCATGCTCAATGCTGGCACCAAATAACAATTATTTAGGTCTAATACTAATCCCGAAGGTAGATGTAGAGTTAGCGACGACCGCGATCACATCGACTTTGGAACCATTTCCACGAGCATCGTCACCTCGCCCTTAGCCAATCTTCGCTAATCCGTAGCCCTGCTTCGAGTTGCAAATATTAGCAATGAACCAATATCAAATACCTGTGCTATCTGCGAGCATTAGTAAGGTACACATCAATAACATGTATATCACATATACCTTTGTTCACCTTGTCATCCTTCTTATCCGCCAAATACTTGGGGCGATTACGCTTCCAAAGTGACTACCGCTTGCAATAGAAGCACTGGTCTCGTGCTTAGGTCCAGGACTTGGGTTTCTT
This sequence comes from Aegilops bicornis, assembly GCA_021605145.1. Lineage (NCBI taxonomy): Eukaryota > Viridiplantae > Streptophyta > Magnoliopsida > Poales > Poaceae > Aegilops > Aegilops bicornis. Next base: position 777,721,834 of record CM038675.1, read on the forward strand.
CTCCGAGCAGCAACTTGCTTGATGTTCTTCTTGAAGTTCCCCTTCTTCCCTTTGCCCTTTTTCTTGAAACTGGTGGTCTTATTGACCATCAACACTTGATGCTCCTTCTTGATTTCTACCTCTGCAGCCTTTAGCATTGCGAAGAGCTCGGGAATCGTCTTATCCATCCCTTTCATGTTATAGTTCATCACAAAGCTCTTGTAGCTTGGTGGCAGTGATTGGAGAATTCTGTCAATGATGCTATCATCCGGAAGATTAACTCCCAGTTGAATCAAGTGATTATTATACCCAGACATTTTGAGTATATGCTCACGTACGTAACTATTCTCTTCCATCTTGCAACAGAGAACTTATTGGAGACTTCATATCTCTCAATCCGGGCATTTGCTTGAAATATCAACTTCAACTCCTGGAACATCTCATATGCTCCATGACGTTCAAAACGTCGTTGAAGTCCCGGTTCTAAGCCTGAAAGCATGGCACACTGAACTATCAAGTAGTCATCAGCTTTTCTTTGCCAGAAGTTCATAACATCTAGTGTTGCTCCTGCAACAGGCCTGGCACCTAGCGGTGCTTCCAGGACGTAATTCTTCTGTGCAGCAATGAGGATAATCCTCAAGTTACGGACCCAGTCCGTGTAATTGCTACCATCATCTTTCAACTTTGCTTTCGCATTAAAATTCAATGGAACAACAGCACGGGACATCTATCTACAATCAACATAGACAAGCAAGATACTATCAGGTACTAAGTTCATGATAAATTTAAGTTCAATTAATCATATTACTTAAGAACTCCCACTTAGATAGACATCCTCTAATCCTCTAAGTGATCACGTGATCCAAATCAACTAAACCATGTCCGATCATCACGTGAGATGGAGTAGTTTCAATGGTGAACATCACTATGTTGATCATATCATTATATGATTCATGCTCAACCTTCGGTCTCCGTGTTCCGAGGCCATATCTCATATATGCTAGGCTCGTCAAGTTTAACCTGAGTATTCCTTGTGTGCAACTGTTTTGCACCCGTTGTATTTGAACGTAGAGCCTATCACACCCGATCATCACGTGGTGTCTCAAAGACGAAGAACTTTCGCAACGGTGCATACTCGGGAGAACACTTATACTTTGATAATTTAGTCAGGATCAACTTATAATGCTACCGTCAATCAAAGCAAGATAAGATGCATAAAAGATAAACATCACATGCAATCAATATAAGTGATATGATATGGCCATCATCATCTTGTGCTTGTGATCTCCATCTCCGAAGCACCGTCATGATCACCATCGTCACCGGCGCGACACGTTGATATCCATCGTAGCATCATTGTCGTCTCGCCAATCTTATGCTTCTACGACTATTGCTACCGCTTAGTGATAAAGTAAAGCATTACATGGCGATTGCATTGCATACAATAAAGTGACAACCATATGGCTCCTGCCAGTTGCCGATAACTCAGTTACAAAACATGATCATCTCATACAATAAAATTTAGCATCATGTCTTGACCATATCCATCACAACATGCCCTGCAAAAACAAGTTAGACGTCCTCTACTTTGTTGTTGCAGGTTTTACGTGGCTCCTACGGGCTTAGCAAGAACCGCTCTTACCTACGCATCAAAACCACAACGATAGTTTGTCAAGTTGGTGTTGTTTTAACCTTCGCAAAGACCGGGCGTAGCCACAGTACTCGGTTCAACTAAAGTTGGAGAAACTGACACCCGCCAGCCACCTATGTGCAAAGCACGTCGGTAGAACCAGTCTCGCGTAAGCGTACGCGTAGTGTTGGTCCGGGCCGCTTCATCCAACAATACCGCTGAACCAAAGTATGACATGCTGGTAAGCAGTATGACTTATATCGCCCACAACTCACTTGCGTTCTACTCGTGCATATGACATCTATGCATAAAACATGGCTCTGATGCCACTGTTGGGGAACGTAGTAAGTTTAAAAAAGTTCTTACGCACACGCAAGATCATGGTGATGCATAGCAACGAGAGGAGAGTGTGTCCACGCACTTCATAGACCGAAAGCGGAAGCGTTAGCACAACGCGGTTGATGTAGTCGTACGTCTTCACGATCCGACCGATCAAGTACCGAACGCACAGCACCTCCGAGTTCAGCACACGTTCAGCCCGATGACGTCCCTCGAACTCCGATCCAGCTGAGTGTTGAGGGAGAGTTGCGTCAGCACGACGGTGTGGTGACAATGCTGATGTTCTACCGACGCAGGGCTTCGCCTAAGCACCACTACAATATTATCGAGGTGGACTATGGTGGAGGGGGGCACCGCACACGGCTAAAAGATCAAACAGATCAATTGATGTGTCTATGGGGTGCCCCCTGCCTCGTATATATAAAGGAGCAAGTGCGGCCGGCCAAGGGAGAGGCGGCTGGGGAGGAGTCCTACTCCCACCGGAGTAGGACTCCCTTCCTAGTTGGATTAGGACTTGGGAGGGAAGGAGTGGAGGAGAAGAAGGAAGGGGCGCCGCCTCTCCTTGTCCTATTCGGACTGGGGGGGAGGCGCGGCCCAGCTCTAGCCGCCTCCTCTCTTCCACCTAGGCCCACTAAGCACCATTAAGTTCCTGGGGTTCCGGTAACCTCCGGTACTCTAAAAATCCCGATTTCACCGGAACACTTCCGATATCCAAACATAGGCTTCCAATATATCAATCTTCATGTCTCGACCATTTCGAGACTCCTCGTCATGTCCGTGATCACATCCGAGACTCCGAAACAACCTTCGGTACATCAAAACATATAAACTCATAATATAACTATCATCGTAACGTTAAGCGTGCGGACCCTACGGGTTCGAGAACTATGTAGACATGACCGAGACACGTCTCCGGTCAATAAACAATAGCGGAACCTGGATGCTCATATTGGCTCCCACATATTCTACGAAGATCTTTATCGGTCAGACCGCATAACAACATATGTTCTTCCCTTTGTCATCGGGATGTTACTTGCCCGAGATTCGATCGTCGGTATCTCAATACCTAGTTCAATCTCGTTACCGGCAAGTCTCTTTACTCATCGTAATACATCATCCCACAACTAACTCATTAGTTGCAATGCTTGCAAGGCTTAAGTGATGTGCATTACCGAGAGGGCCCAGAGATACCCCTCCGACAATCGGAGTGACAAATCCTAATCTCGAAATACGTCAACCCAACATGTACCTTCGGAGACACACAGAGAGCACCTTTATAATCACCCGATTCACGTTATGACGCTTTGGTAGCACATAAAGTGTTCCTCCGTAAACGGAGTTGCATAATCTCATAGTCATAGGAACATGTATAAGTCATGAAGAAAGCAATAGCAACATACTAAACGATCGGGTGCTAAGCTAACGGAATGGGTCATGTCAATCACATCATTCTTCTAATGATGTGATCCCGTTAATCAAATGACAACCCATGTCAATGGCTAGGAAACATAACCATCTTTGATTAACGAGCTAGTCAAGTAGAGGCATACTAGTGACACTCTGTTTGCCTATGTATTCACACATGTATCATGTTTCCGGTTAATACAATTCTAGCATGAATAATAAACATTTACCATGATATAAGGAAATAAATAATAACTTTATTATTGCCTCTAGGGCATATTTCCTTCAGTCTCCCACTTGCACTAGAGTCAATAATCTAGATTAGACAGTAATGATTCTAACACCCATGGAGTCTTGGTGTTGATCATGTTTTGCTCGTGGAAGAGGCTTAGTCAACGGGTTCCGCAACATTCAGATCCGTATGTATCTTGCAAATTTCTATGTCTCCCACCGGACTAGATCCCGGATGGAATTGAAGAATCTCTTGATGTGCTTGGTTCTCTTGTAAATCTGGATTCCTTCGCCAAGGCAATTGCACCAAAGATTGTCACAAAAGATTTTCATTGGACCCGATGCACTAGGTATGACACCTCGATCGGATATGAACTCCTTCATCCAGACTCCTTCATTTGTTGCTTCCGAAGCAGCTATGTACTCTGCTTCACACGTAGATTCCGCCACGACGCTTTGTTTAGAACTGCACCAACTGACAGCTTCCACCTGTTGTAGATGAACGTTGAGCTTATCACACCCGATCATCACGTGGTGTCTCAGCACGACGAACTTTGGTAACGGTGCATACTCAAGGAGAACACTTTTGCCTTGAAATTTAATGAGATTTCATCTTATAATGCTACCGTCAAACAAAGCAAAATAAGATGCATAAAGGATAAACATCACATGCAATCAATATAAGTGATATGATATGGCCATCATCATCTCGTGCCTTTGATCTCCATCTCCAAAGCACCGTCATGATCACCATCGTCACCGGCGCGACACCTTAATCTCCATCGTAGCATCGTTGTCGTCTTGCCAACTATTGCTTCTACGACTATCGCTACCGCTTAGTGATAAAGTAAAGCAATTACAGGGCAATTGCATTTCATACAATAAAGCGACAACCATATGGCTCCTGCCAGTTGCCGATAACTCTGTTACAAAACATGATCGTCTCATATAATAAAATTCAGCATCATGTCTTGACCATATCACATCACAATATGCCCTGCAAAAACAAGTTAGACGTCCTCTACTTTGTTGTTGCAAGTTTTACGTGGCTGCTACGGGCTGAGCAAGAACCGTTCTTACCTACGCATCAAAACCACAACGATATTTCATCAAGTTAGTGTTGTTTTAACCTTCAACAAGGACCGAGCGTAGTCACACTCGGTTCAACTAAAGTTGGAAAAACTGACACCCGCCAGCCACCTATGTGCAAAGCACGACGGTAGAATCAGTCTCGCGTAAGCGTACGCATAATGTCGGTCCGGGACGCTTCATCCAACAATACCGCCGAACCAAAGTATGACATGCTGGTAAGCAGTATGACTTGTATCGCCCACAACTCACATGTGTTCTACTCGTGCATATAACATCTACGCATAAACCTGGCTCGGATGCCACTGTTGAGGAACGTAGTAATTTCAAAAAAAAATCCTACGCACACGCAAGATCATGGTGCTGCATAGCAACGAGAGGGGAGAGTGTGTCCACGTACCCTCGTAGACCGAAAGCGGAAGCGTTATGACAACGCGGTTGATGTAATCGTACGTCGTCACGATCGACCGATCCTCGATGCGAGCGACGGCACCTCCGTGTTCAGCACACGTTCAGCTCGGTGGCGTCCCGCGAACTCACGATCCAAAGAGAGCTCGAGGGAGAGTTTCACAAGACGACGGCGTGATGACGATGTTGATGAAGTTACCGACGCAAGGCTTCGCCTAAGCACCGCTACGATATGACCTAGGTGGATTATGGTGGAGGGGGGCACCGCACACGGCTAAGAGATCAATGATCTATTGTTGTGTCTCCAAGGGGTGCCTCCCTCCCCGTATATAAAGGAGTAGAGGAGGGGGAGGGCCGGCCCTCTCTAGGGCGCGCCATACGGGAGTCCTACTCCCACCAAGAGTAGGATTCCCCCCTTCCAAGTTGGAGTAGGAGAGGTGGGAAACAGGAGGGAGAGAAGAAGGAAAGGGGGGGCCTCCTATGCTTCCTCCTCTTCTATTCCACTAAGGCCCAATAAGGCCCATACACTTACCGAGGGGTTCCGGTAACCTCGCGATACTGCGGTAAATTCCCGAATTCATCCGGAACCATTCTGATGTCAAAATAAAGTCGTCCAATATATCGATCTTTACGTCTCGACCACTTCGGGACTCCTCGTCATGTCCGTGATCATATCCGGGACTCTGAACTACCTTCGGTACATCAAAACATATAAACTCATAATACCGATCGTCACAGAACTTTAAGCGTGCAGACCCTACGGGTTCAAGAACTATGTAGACATGACCGAGACACGTCTCCGGTCAATAACCAATAGCGGAACCTGGATGCTCATATTGGTTCCTACATATTCTACGAAGATCTTTATCGGTCAAACCGCATAACAACATACGTTGTTCCCTCTGTCATCGGTATGTTACTTGCCCGAGATTCGATCGTCGGTATCTCAATACCTAGCTCAATCTCGTTACCGGCAAGTCTCTTTACTCGTTCTGTAGTGCATCATCCCGTAACTAACTCATTAGTCACATTGCTTGCAAGGCTTATAGTGATGTGCATTACCGAGAGGGCCCAGAGATACCTCTCCGACAATCGGAGTGACAAATACTAATCTCGATCTATGCCAACTCAACAAGTACCATCGGAGACACCTATAGAGCACCTTTATAATCACCCCGATTACGTTGTGACGTTTGGTAGCACACAAAGTGTTCCTCCGGTAATCAGGAGTTGCATAATCTCATAGTCATAGGAACATGTATAAGTCATGGAGAAAGCAATAGCAGTAAACTAAACGATCAAGTGCTAAGCTAACGAATGGGTCAAGTCAATCACATCATTCTCCTAATGATGTGATCCCGTTAATCAAATGACAACTCATGCCTATGGCTAGGAAACTCAACCATCTTTGATTAACGAGCTAGTCAAGTAGAGGCATACTAGTGACACTATGTTTGTCTATATATTCACACATGTATTATGTTTCCGGTTAATACAATTCTAGCATGAATAATAAACATTTATCATGATATGAGGAAATAAATAATAACTTTATTATTGCCTCTAGGGCATATTTCCTTCAGATCCATCTATCTACCGTTGTCGAGCACGGTCTGACGCAAATCACTTGAATACGGATCTCCTTCGCCATCTCGCAATCACCCCTAGGCCTCCACAATGGGATGCCCCTGAACAGGATCTCCTCGTCGCCGTCGTCCCGTTAGTTTTGCCCGACCACGTACCCAGGCAACGACAGGAAGAGAGGATCGGTGGCAGCTAGGGTTTCCTGGTTGCCACACAGCCGCCTCTCTTACAAGAGGAAGATGTTTCGTAACTTGAGTATGAAAAGCTCCCATGGGATCAAATCATCAAGCCACTCCATCCAACGATAAACCAGATTATAACTTTAGAGCTATTGCATAATCAAACCCCATTGACATTTTTGTACTTATTGTTTTATGTTGTAGTTACTTCTTCAATCTAGAGAAGAACAAAAAGGTGCAGTAAATAATTCTTTTATCCATTTTGAAAAGATACCATTCAAATGACTATTCATGAATATTTTTGTCTCTAGCGATGGCCAGATGATAAAATGTAGATGGAAGTAAGAATGACCCATGGGAAGAATTCTTCTTTGCTTTTTCTCTTTTCGAAAAGGACTCAAATCTATTATTAATGTTCACCAAAAGTACTAATGTAACCAATATTCCAGTGAATGGTTTACCCGGGTGTTCCATTTTGCGGTTCATAATTTGGATCGGTTCATCTCTATAGTAATGGGAATAACTAGACTGTAAACATGAAAAGGCAGGAGCGTAGCAGGTCCTCGTCGCCTGCCGACCTCTTACATCAGAATGATGAACACACCACATTCAAAAGTTTATTGTATCACTACATTAGTTCTAAGGAGCCATGGTAGGATTAGGAAAAAAAACCTCAAGAATCATCTCGACTCTCACTTCTTAGGTGCTCCGCTGGATCTTCCCCTTATTGGTTCTATATATTCTCCTGATCTAGCTTTGCCCTCCTCTTCCTCTGCCTCTCGTCGTTGCCCCTTCAAGCCACGTGTGGTCGTTCTTCATTTATTCGGAAGGCCTCTCATTTCTCCTTCTTATGCTATCATCTGTCAACAGTGACCATACTTTTACATACCCTCCCCACCCCTCAGACTTGCCCACCATATCATTACTGGGGTAAGGGGAGGGTATTGCCGTTCACCAGCACCATCCGTCATCTTCCTCATCGGCACCACCACGGTCACAAGTCGCATGATGCGGGGACGCCACCTCCCATCCCCCTCGACTAACACAGTGTTCCACCGAATCCGTCGTGCAATTTTCAGAACCCTAACCTCCACGAACAACAAAATCACTTTTGCAATCGTACCAAATCACTATTTTCTGACCTTTGCTTTGCACAAGAAGAAGAACCGGCAAAGAACCATAACTGCCCTGTGTGTCTCACAGGTTGGGACCAAACACGACAAAAACATGGCCGCCGCACAACAGAATCAGACCCAAAAGAAAAAAAAGGAAAAACACACACACACACACACACACGTTCTCAAGCGGTGCGGCGCGGTGGCTCCTCCCCATTCCCGAGTTCCGACCGGCCCACCGAGACACGGACACACACCCCCCGCGGCTCCGACCATGGCCGCCGCCCTCGCGTCACCGCGCACCGCGCGGCAGCTCGTCGACGCCCTCACCGCGCACCTCTCCCTCTACCACGCCGCCAACCCTAACAGCCCCTCCCCCGCCCCCTCCCCATCCCCCACCCCGCGCGCCGCGATCCTGCGGTGGCTGGCCGCGCTGCCGCCGCCGGCGCGCGCGGCGGCCTGCACGGCCCTCCTCCCCCCAGCCGCGTCATCCGCGCTCCTCTCCATGCTCCGCCGCCTCCGCCTCCGCGGCCACTCCTCCTTCTTCGTCCTCGCCGACCCGGCCCCCACCGACCCCACCGACCCCTCCTCCCCCACCGTCCTCTCGCGCCTCTCCCGGGGCCTGCTCGCGCGCGCCGCCGCCGCCTCCCGCGCGCACGAGCTCCTCTTCGCCCGCGCGCTCCTCTTCACCGCCACCCCCGCCTCCCACCGCCCCGATGCGATCACGCTCGCCGAGCCCCTCCTCGCCGACCTCGACGCCTTCGTCGCCGCCATGGACGAGATCTCTGGCGGCGCCTTCCTCCGCGCGGGCGACGGCGAGGTCGACCTGGTCGCATTGGCGTCCGAGGAGTTCCCCGAGCTGCCCTGGCTGAAAGCCAAGGGGTACTACGTGGTCGAGGAGTTCGTGGCCAACTGGGTCGAGATCGCGCTGCGGATGTCGTGGGCGGCGGCCGCGGCCGGGGGAGGCGCCGGCGGGAAGAAGGCGGTGAGGGTCGGGAGGTGCGTCAAGGAGAAGGCCGGGCTGGCGTCCACGGCCTTCTGGAGGGAGAAGGGGTATGTGGACTGGTGGATGCGGCTGGAGCCCCGGTGAGAGCGAGGATCACTGGGGCCTTCTTCGGGAAGAGTGCAAAGGCGCTGGTAATATGCCCTCTCGCTCTGTGTTTCGACATGTTCCTTTGTTCATGGCTATGGAGTGCTATGGTCGATGCTTGTCTCAGTTGTATGCAATATAATTTCAGACTATATATATATCTTGTGTATGCAAAGTGCAAAAGTTTCAGAGCAATGCTGTACTTTTATCTGTTAGTTTCTTTGGCATGGTTTTTATTCAAGTGAAACCAAACCCTGACAGTAACTACATGACTATGTCTATTGTGCTGAAACATCTATCTGATTTAGTTAGAATGTATAGGTGAGCTAAATATGTCTGATTTTCGTTTTACGGGGTGGTAGAGGCAGCATCCATGTATTTTGGGTAGCTAGTTGTTGTTTTTGCTGTATTGCAAGAAAGGAGATAATGTTGGCTGAATGTGCTTGAGGAAGAAAAGTAAAAAAGTGATGGGAATTGCATGCCTAGAATGCTGTTCACTTATTGTCATCATATTTAGAATCAGCTGTTTTAAGTAAAGTAGGCTCTGAGAAAAGCCTTCCAGAAAAAGCTAAACAGCACAAATATACTTGCTCTTGGATCCATGATTTTAATTATGTAGCATTCTGTCTGGGAGGCTCTAGTGGAGGATGGATTGGAAGATTATGTTATTATTTAAGAAAACAGCGAGTTCACTGATATATTTATTCAGATAAAAAAATACTGACGCTTAATGCTTTACATATTGTTTTGGAAAGATCATATCAAACATTCTGCTTATCTAATGTATGTTTAGAGGGTGGAAATAACTTTTGCTGAAATATCTGCACTTACATGATTAAACTATTTGGCAAATGACGTATTGACTTTGCTTGCCAAAATGTGCATTCTTTTGCGAATTACAAGCGTAGACAGTCCAAATACTCTTTCATAATTAATGCATCAGTGATGATTATCATGTTTTCCTTACTAGGTTGAACAAAGAAAAGATCTCATGGTTTGCTTTGAAAACAACTTTGAGGCCTTGTTGACTCAAATGGTTTGCTTTCCATAAATCCTTTGTAGGAGTGCTTTTAATAATAGATTCCACAATAGCTTGACCACAAGTAGGTTACTTTTGGCCTCGACAATTTAGTGTGTCCCACCCACAGTTCTCCTCTAGCTTATGTGTAAACTTTCATTTTCAGTATTGATTTGTCTGTCTTTCTTGGGCAGTCAGATACAGCAGATTGACAAAATGGTCGTCCTTTTATCAAAAACCCGATTCAGTGTTTCTTTTAAATACCGACTGAAGAAATTGCTATCCTGAATATGCTAATTGCTTATGTTGACCAGCCCGCTGACACGGTGTACATGAACAATCAGCTCTTTGCCACCCCATACCTTCTTGTTTTACATATTGCTAATGTTGGGAAGAGGATCACTAATGTTGGTGTTATTGGTGTGCAGTTAATCTGAGGAAGTTGCTATGCCAACTATATCTAAGTCACATACTAATAGCTCAAGTTTGCAGGCTAATGAGATTGAAGGATCAGATGTTGCTTCTAGCGATTCTGGATCATTTCTTGCAGACAGTTTGTATGGAAGTACACGGCAGTCTTTTTTCAGAAAGGATCAACCTGGTTGTGGCGATGTTGCAAGCATTCTGTCTTGTAAAAAGAAGCCTGCTTTTGCTAAAGAATTAAAAAGATTGCTAGTGCTTCAGGAGATAGTGTGTTTAAAGAGCAATATTACTTGCTGTGGCGGTGATGCAATCTTTCTCACTTCATTAATGTCAGCTGGCACTGTTGCTGACAATATACTCATGAGATTACGAAGACTTCTCATGGTGGTGTCGACGGAAAGTATAAATTTGGAACTCATTGGGGATGGAGCATCAAATAATCCAAAAAAGAATGTTGAAAAGACAAGTGTAGGTTCTCGAAAAGGAAAGAAGAAGTCTAGTAGCTCGAAAAAGCTAGCAGCGTCTTCCAAGTCGTCCAAGGTATAGTTCATTCATGCCCTTCTTCCTATAGTTTGTTATTGGCACGGGGCAAGTTAGCTTATTTGACTTAAGGACTCTTTTCCAGGACAATGGATGCAGTAGCACAGAAACCCGAAATTCTAGGATTGTGTCAAAGTCAAGCCAGCAGACTCCATCTGTTCGATGCACTATTATTGGACCCGCTTCTGAAGGAACTCCTTGCAAAGATATTGCACCAATACCAAAGGCGGTAAGCATACTTTAGCACAATCCTACTTTGTGTTTGTTAAGTCATGACTTACGAGTCGCATACTATATATATATTTTAGGAGCAAGCTATCAGGTCGGCGGATTGCAGTAATCAATGTAACAAAAAGAAAAACAAACGTAAAGGGAAGGCAAAACTCTCTGATCTTATGAGAGCTGAGAACCCTGGACCTGGCAAACTGAAGACAGCTGTTGCTCATGTTGCTACAGAAGCCTTGCATAAATCTGCCGAAGCAGTAGATGCCCCACTGCGTGTCCCATCTCATGTGAATACATCCAGCAATGACATCCCTGGAGCAGTGGGTTGTTCTGAGTCTTCAAGTATCTTTGATGGAACTGAAGAAAAAGGCATCAAAAGCAGCAGAAAACTGGAAGATACCTTATGTTCTTCTATGGTTATCTCATCAGTAACCACAGAGTGTTGTCAGAGTGCACGAAAACCTGCCAACTTTACTGTGAATGAGCAGAGCCCATCACACACTAGTCTAAATGAATCCATGGTCCAACCATCTTTATGTTCACCTTCCAGTAGTGATAATGTTTTATCTGGTAATCCATGTAGAAACTCTGCTGACTCCTTGGTAAGATCTGCACAGGATAAGACTGGCTGTGATATAACACAGGGAGCTTTGCATGGACTTGCTCCTGGTGTTGGTAAAGGATACGAGAAACAAGTGGATCATAGTGTTGTGACAACCGACAAACTTTTACCATCAGTCATTCCTGCTAACATTCTCCAAAGTGCTATAAGTGACAATGGTACAACAGTGAAGAATGGTGTAGATGAATATTATGCATTCAACCGGAACCTACTGGGAGGAACGTCATACGAGTGGCCTAGTGTAGCACCCCATTTTGTATCACCTGAAATGCAACAGCGCCCTGCTGCAGCAGACAGGTTGCATCTTGACGTTGGTTACAGATGGCCTACTCAATTTAACCAACCTTTCATTCCTGCCAACCATCAGGTGAGAAGCTCACCAGTTGAAGCTGGATGCAATCAAATGTTATCTTCTCTGTCAGTGCCCTTAAGTTTTGATTGGCCTCCTGTTTTCAGAGGTTATGGTAAATTGACTCAAAATGCTGCTTTAAGTTATGATCCGGTATTTGCCCCACATATGCAGTCTTCTGCTTGGCCTGGGTTTCCTGCTCAACTAATTCAGAGAGGTGGCATTTGCAGTGAAAAAGATAGGAAATATTTTAGCGATAGTGACCCAAGAAACACATCAGATGTTGGGGATGATACTGAAAGCTATTGGTTTTCTGAAGAAGAATCAGATGGCCGCGCAACTTCTGGAAGAGATATTAATCAATATTTTGGCGGAGGCGTGATGTATTGGAGTCCTGCAGAACATGCCGGAACGGGCTTTTCTAGGCCACCATCTCTTAGTTCAGATGACAGTGCTTGGGCATGGCATGAGGCAGATGTTAGTCGAGTTGTCGACGATCTGGCTATTGGGATTCCATCATCAACATATAATCCAACTGGTCCATCGTCACCACCATCCAGCCCAAGCCCATTCTGTTCCCAGAATGAACCTTCTGATCCTTCCCCTCAGCCTGCTTGTCACTCAGTGGCAGGGAATGACATCAATAATGAAGCTTCACATTCTCCATCTTCCATGCAAGACAGTCCTGAAGATAAGAGTACTTCGGCTGTAAAGAGTCCATCTTGTGCCAGTGAAATAGTAAAGGGAGATACTTTACCATATGCAATGCTGCGGCCAATAGTTGTTTCTAATATATCACGAAGGCTATCAAGATCTGACTTTAGGGGTGGTCATGATCACAGGAGCCCATGTGTGTCTTCGACCAGGAGGGATATACCTCTTGTAAGAAGACCTCCATCACCAGTATTACTTAGTGTTCCTCGCATGCCTCGGCCACCTCCTCCTTCTCCTGTTGGAGAGTCAAGAAAACGTGGATTCCCAATTGTTAGATCTGGCAGTTCAAGCCCGCGGCATTGGGGGATGAGAAGTTTGTTTTCTGATGATAAAATTTTCAATAGGGCTCAGTTTTGCTTGGATGGCCCTGAAGTCGTATGGCCTTCATGGGTGAATAAAGGCACCTCTACTGGTACACTGGTACAATCAATTGAGGATACTGTCTTGCAGGACCACCTTGTTAAGATTTCACAGCTTTCACGTGATCAACATGTAAGGAAGTAATTTCCATTCTTCTATTACTGACAAGTATTTTTTATGCAGTTTTTATGCGTTACTGACACATGTTTTTGCAGCCAGATGTTGCAGTTCCTCTGCAGCCACCTGATATGTTAAATGGTTCACCTCACAAGGCGTCCCTTTCTTTGATGCACAATGCTCTACATGAAGAAATTGATCAATTCTGTAAGCAGGTATTCTTCCTTACCTCCTGCCTTTTGCATCATCAGAACTTTCATGAATGTGCGCTATCAATCATTAATCGTTACTCTGATGCCTAGTAATTGCATGCCGTGCCTTAGTTTGTGCACGTGAAATTCCTCCTTTGATGGGTGTTGATGCTATTCATTATACTTGCAAGGTTGCTGCTGCAAATCTGGTGACGAAGCCCTATATAAATTGGGCTGTCAAAAGGGTCACACGGTGCCTGCAAGTCCTCTGGCCCCGCTCGCGTACAAATCTATTTGGCTCAAATGCCACTGGTTTGGCCCTTCCAACTAGTGATGTAGATCTTGTGGTTTCTCTCCCCCCAGTCCGAAATCTGGTGAGTTGCATGACCATTAACACAACATAGTAACACAAATGCAGTTGTCTTTGTGCCATCATGGAACTAAATTTGTAGCTGTTTCCAGGAACCTATTAAAGAAGCTGGAATTTTGGAAGGCCGCAATGGCATTAAGGAAACATGCCTCCAGGTAATGCATGTCGGCTAATAGATTTTTCGCTCTCTGGATTCTTTAATAGGTGAATGACCTATTATCAGATTTGAACATCAAATTTGTCTAAACAGATATTGAGATGTTAACACTTGATTTTATCTACGTGTTTTTTCTTACACTAAGCTCCTTTCATGGTTTCGCCATTGCTGCAACAATATACGGCACTGTTTCTTGTTAGAATTAACATAGGAAATAAGCGAAGCATTAAATGCTTTCTGTTTTTTGTTGCTATATGCCTTGTGAGTTGCTACAGATATGTTCTGGATAAGTTAATTTTTGAGCTGCCTACTTTGTATATCTTCGCGGGTCATAGTACGTTACTGGCTTTTGGCAATCAACATTTAATTAACAATAATTCTCTTACTATACTTTGTGCATAACTGCAAGCCCATGCTTACTTACAATGCATAAATCTTTACATGCTTTTATGCCCAAAGAAAAAAATAAAGCTGATCTTCACAGGTCTTTTTTGTTTTTCTTTAGCATGCGGCAAGGTGCCTTGGAAATCAGGACTGGGTTAGGAGTGATTCCCTCAAAACGATTGAAAACACAGCAGTAAGTCATAATGCCATTTTATTTGCTAGTTTGCCAGCTAGTTTTTATTTTCCTCATTCTTCATCATTAAAAATTTGCAGATACCTGTGATCATGCTTGTAGCCCAAGTACCTTGTGACATAAATATGTCCAATGAGTACCCTTCTGTTCTGGATAGCTCACAAGAAATTTCAGTCAATGTGCTTGGGGAGCAAGGGAGCCCTCCTCGTTCTGACAATTCTAGTTCAGAAGGCAGCAACGCGCTTGCGGGCTCAAAAATGAATAAGGATGATTGTGATGCTGTGCGGTCAATTCGTCTTGATATAAGTTTCAAATCACCATCCCACACAGGACTCCAG
Source organism: Aegilops bicornis (assembly GCA_021605145.1). Classification (NCBI taxonomy): domain Eukaryota; kingdom Viridiplantae; phylum Streptophyta; class Magnoliopsida; order Poales; family Poaceae; genus Aegilops; species Aegilops bicornis. Next base: position 777,736,883 of record CM038675.1, read on the forward strand.
ACTACTGAGTTGGTAAAATCAAAAGCTACTATCAAACAGAATATTTTTAAGTAAAATATGTTCTGCTTTGTTTCTATTTGTTGGTTTTAAAGTCAGCCTCCATGAAAAGGTTTTGTTTCTAGATGTTTGATCACAGTTTGGTAGTTTTGTATCGTTATCTTCAGTTTACTGTAATAGAAAATCAACCTGTATCTAAGTATCACTGAATATTTTGAACAGTTAGTCATGAGGATTACATGATCATGTAATAAAAATACAAATATATTATAAGGTGGAATGCTTAATGGGTAATTGGGTATGAATAAGTACATGCTTAGTCGATACCCGTCTCTTGTAGGCATAGATTATTGCCTTATGTATCCGCTCTATGTAAGATTGCAGTTCAGTATTGTAATAATCTGTGTGTGAAGCATGATCTGAATTCAAATTGTATATACCATTTACACACAAATTTATTGCCATACTTAAGTTGCATCATGTCGATCGTAGGCAGTTCGAATTATAATCATTGCTCTTAGTTCTTATCAGTTGTCACATGTTCAAGAGCACTAATGTTTTCTCATTAAAAAGTACTACCTCCGTATCAAAATATAAGATGTTTTTTGTAGGCTAAACTAGTGTTTTCTCATTCGATGCTTACATACATGTCGCCTCAAATGATCCTAAGGATGAGATAATGATGGTTCTTGTGTGATTTCTGTTTTTAATGATGTCATGGTGATGGTTCAACTAAAGAAAAAGAGATGCTGGAAGGCAACATTTATGAGGTTTTGGATTTGTTTAGTATGTAGCGTTCAGTACCACCACAATCACTTAGTTTCTTCCTCAAGTGCAAGTGCAAGTCTTGTATTCACATGAATGGTCAGCTAGCTAGCTGCTTGGTTAGTTGAACCATGGAACTATCTAACTACATGGTACTGCCACATGCTTTGGTGCCCATGAAATTGTGCTTGAAAGTCATGAATACAAAATTTTCGGGACTAAAATTAGAGATCCAAGTTTGCCATGCTTATTCACCTTCTTTCGTAACTGGCTACAGGTTGGTGAGCTGACTCAGCAATTTCCTGCGGCTTTACCCCTTGCCTTAATCATGAAGAAGTTTTTGGCAGATCGTAGTTTGGACCACCCATATTCGGGTGGTCTAAGCTCTTACTGTTTGGTATGTAGCTTTTCATAATACTCCTGTGATTTCTTTTTGTGTTGATTTATGACTCTGAAAGTTTGTTTGTGCTGGATAACTTCTTTATGTTTACCTACATGCTCTCCAGATCATTGCTTCTGAGTTAGTATAATAATGACTAAAATATCTTCCTTAATTTTCGTAAGAATTTTTCTCGTTAATTTTATCAGGGTTGGTCACAGTTGAATGTGTTCTATACTTTTGATGGTTTGTCTGGATTAAAACCTTTCAATCAGATGATTTTTTTGGTGAGATAATATGTCCTCGTAGTGACTGCTAATGTATGTCTAACAGCATTACAAGCACGTTTCCGAGCTAACTTATACTATTTTCTTATATATTTGATGCTTACATTTCATGTTAGCATATTATATTTATTAATGACATTGAACTCTTGAGATGACCTGTGAAAAGAACTTCATCTTTTAATATCCTTCGCAGGTGTTGTTAATCACTCGTTTTCTTCAGCATGAACATCATCTTGGTCGGCCTACTAACCAAGTAAGTTGCACATCTTGAATAGTATAGCTCACTTGGAATCTTACACTATTTTTTCCTTGGTTACTCTATCATGTTTCTGTGAGATATTTGTTTCTGTATCATATATTATATTTTAGTGATTGGCTCACATATATGTAGATATTTGGTCATCTTCGAGTTTCAAACTTCAGTAGTACCAATGGAAAATAAAAATTTATCTCTGGCCCCTCTTCTTAGCAAGTTCATATTATTATTGTAAACTGCCACTAATGCTACATTTTTGCTGTTTTGTGTTTGGCAGAATCTAGGGAGCCTTTTGATGGATTTCCTGTATTTTTTTGGGTAAGTGAGTGTGTATGGACACTTTATTGTTTAAAACATAAGGGAAAAGATGAGTACCAGATGTAGAAAAAGCGTGTAAAGTGTGCTAGAATGACTATAGGGGCCCAGTGTATGGTTTCTCTTTTGGGACAGCTAAATTAGCAATATATTGGCGCATCTGACTTCTAACCGCTTTCAAACATTCTGGATGACAGGAATGTGTTTGATCCACGCCATATGCGTATTTCTATCCAAGGAAGTGGAATTTATTTGAACCGAGAAAGAGGGCACAGGTAATAAAAGTCGATCTCAGTAATACATCGTTTATGTCTGTCACCTTCTGCCTATGTTAAGTTTTCATATTGTGGATTTTGCAGCATTGATCCAATTCATATCGATGACCCTCTTTGCCCTGCTAACAATGTGGGCCGGAATTGTTTCCGGATCCACCAATGCATCAAGGTTGGTTGGAATTATCTTTTCTGGACTGCTTGAATCCATCTTTTGCATCTAAAGCGTTTTGGACTTGTGGCAATGCCGTTTTCTGTTATTATGCTCTGTTATATAGTAACTCATCTGACTGGGGAATCCCGGTATTGAAATTTAGTCTTTGCATGGTACTAGTACTAATGCGTTCTTTGTTTGGCCTTTGAAGATATAAATATTCGTCCTGCAAATCACGGATCAATAAGTCTTACTGGTATTTTCTGATGCTTTTCATGGCAGGCTTTTTGCTGATGCTTTTGCAGTTCTAGAGAACGAGCTACTGCAGTTCACTGCAGAATGTAACATGCCTGCATCATCATTTAGCATACTGAAGAAAATAATTCCAAGTATTGATTCTAATGAGTTGTAGCAATGAAGAGAACCTGTGAGTCCACAAGCTACAGGAACTGTTGGGTTGGAATGGCCTCTGCTTGTGTTCTAGACACCGAGTTACTACTGCAGCTGGTGGAAAAGGTCAGTAGAGATAAATTTCCAAGCTGGTCTTAATTCTAGATTATTTTCTTTTTTCTGCTGTACATCTTAATAGTAGTCCTGTGAGTTTTTAGTGCTAGTAGGTGTGAAAACATTGATAGAAAAATGTTCATATTCAGGTTTTCTATTTAGTGCAGGCTTGTTCGAAGGTACAATGCCAGCTGCCCTTCTCTTGCCCCTGGCTGCTTAGAACCCGAGACCGTTGATTGAGGTATTGGGCTGAATTGGATGCAAGAGCAAGATGGTGCTGCACTCTGCACACAGAAGGTACAGCACCTATCACTTCTGTAATACGAGCATATCTAATCACTTTGTAAGTATGTAAATCTCATCCACTTGATACCATAAACGCTAGATCCTTAACCTCGTGCCGGTGGTATGTGCTGCCAAGGATGCGGAAATGGACTGGCCTAATGATGTGTGCTGCCAGACCTGTAAGATCACGGAGGAGCAGTACAGCAGATCCGCACAGAACTCCAGATCCGGAGTAGCACTCGGATCAACTCTAGCAGAGGCTCCACATGTTTCCTGAATCATCTGTTCTCTGAACCTTAGAAAATGCTAAGGAAAATCAGAACATCCATATCTATGTGGTGGGACAAGTTCTTTGTGCTTTTGGCAGTCAACATCAGCTTGTGGAACAGGAAATGGAGAAATTCTACGAATGAGGCTACTTGTGTTCCGAAACAGAGTAGGAAGCAACTCCTACTTGGAGCTGGTACAAGACTTGATGCTGGAAGGTGGTCTGGTGTAGCAAAGCGATTTTCAGATCGTCGTTTCTCCAGGACCGCAAGATTGTTCCTTGAGCACACCAAGAGGATAACTGCGAAGATTACTGCCGTGATCTCGAGTACCAGATTCTTCGTTGCAGTTACTCACCAATGCGATTGCCGAGCTACTCTTCAGTTACAGTCAGAGCAATCTTTAGGGCATCAGGGACATGGTCAGGTGACGGCGTTGGCTTGTCTTATAAAGGCAGACTTGTTTCCTGCAGCTGATGAGATTCAAGTTGCTGCTTTTGTAGCGAAGCACACTTCGGTTCCTGCTTTTGTAGCGAAGCAGATTTAAGTTACCGCTTTTGTAGTTTACTCCAACACAAATTTGAAACTAGTATGTTCTTGATTTGTTGCGTTGATGTAGTGATGTTCTTGCGCTTTCTTTCTTGTGCAAGTATCGATTTTTGCTTTCTCTGTCACAAGCTATTCTCAGAACTAAGATTTCTTTAAAAAAATACACATGTAGTAGTAGGTGTTAATGTGATATGTACACTCTGCATTTCTTCCTTCTAAAGTAGTAATACACATTTTGTGTGACAAAAGGACATTCGTGATGGGCTAACCAGGCCACTCTATGTGCACAAATTTATTTCCTGTCATTCACTAGCAACAAAAGATGCATTCTGTTGCACCATGTTTCTTTCTTTATGCAAATGTGGATGTTACCAGTTAGAAGTCCATTTTAAATTAACAAACCTTAAATTCACTTTGGTTTAAAATATTTGAGATACTAAGCTCCCTTGATTTGAGCATGTTCTACAAGGCATTGTTTAGTTTTTAGTTTTTTATTTCTTTGTTTTCTCTATCGGTTTTAATATTCTTTTTTATTTTTTCCTTTGATTTTTATCATGAAATTTTTTAAAACCAATGAACATATATTAAAATTCGTGAATATTTTTAAAGTTCATGAACTGTTAAGGTCTATTAACATTTTTTTAATTTGCAAAACATTTTTCAAATTCATGACTATTATTTGAAATCCTTAATTTTTTCACAATTTATGATTTATTTATTCTGCATCATTTTTTAAATCCCTGCACATCTTTTTATTTTTGTACCTTTTCAAATAAAAAAGATGGAAGTATTTGTTTTTTGAGCTAGGAGTGGAGTGAGCTGAAGAAAAAGCTAAATGATAAAACCGAGGCAACATAGATAAAACCGGAGCGGAACATCCAAGCAAGTGAGCGAAACAAGGATAATACCAAGGCAACATAGATAAAAACCAGAACGAAACAACCAAGCGAGCGAGCGGAACAGGAATAAAACCAAAGCAACGCAACAAAAAGAAAAACTGAATCGAAACATCCGGTCGTAATAACTTGCTAGAGAAAAACGAGTTACTTTCATGAAAGAGAAAAACGAGTAATAAATTGCTAGAGAAAAACGAGTTACTTTCACGAAAGAGAAAAACGAATTACTTTCATGAAAGAAAAATGAGTTACTTTCATGAATGAAACACGCTGTGGCGCCCGGTAGGCGTGTAGTACTATTCAAACCTACGAAAACCTAGGCCGACCGGCATCACGATGCCATCATCAATTTTTTTTCTCATCGATAGCCATGGCTTCGACCTGTGGTGCCCTTGTCCCCCCAAGTGGCTTGTTCCCTGGTGACGGCAAGGTGAATCCGACGTGGTGTTTGTTGACCCGTCCTTCTTACAAAAGTCTAGGAACTTGGTTGTACCTCTTTGTTTCTTTAGGGTCCTTTTGTAAGATGTGTTATACGCTACTCTCTCTATCCCATAATACAAGAACGTATTTTGAACTAACAAAGCTTGAAAAACACTCTTATATTATGGGACGGAGCGAGTAGTTTTTAATCAATAAATCTCGAGGATCCTTTGCTGTAAAAAACCTACGAACCGTCTTTTTGACAATTGTTTTGTCACAGTCAGTCAATCTTTAAGAAGGACCAGAATATCTAACGAACGTCAGATTTCTAGATATAGATATGGTAAATCAAACATTTTTCATGGTAAATTATGTTTGTCGAGAATGACAAGTTTAGTTGGTGAGTATGGCAAATCCATCTCGGTTTCTTTTTTGCCAGGAAATTTCGTGCTTGCAAACTAAATTCGCTATCGTCACGTCTCACGCCAACATAAATTGACATAACAAACGTTCGATCTGAATTAAGATTTTTAGCATTAAAAAACATTTCTGTATGAAAAAAAGAGATTGCCCACATAAAAAAACGACATTTTTCTTTTCAAAATTCAGACATTTTTTCAAGGTAACAACCAGCGTCCTGTTGTGCCGGCCCGTTTACTAATCGTGCCTCTGTGGGCCGTGCTGGCCCGTTTGGCCAGCTTTGCCCAATCAGTCTGTCACCGTCAATTTCGGCAGTCCAGTCGGAATCCTCCTCACTCGCCACCTCCACCTTCTCCTCCCCGCCGCCGCCGACCTCCACCAGCCAAACCCCAAATCCGGCCAGATCCGCCTCAGCGGACGCCGGCAGGCCAGCCGGCCCGCCTCGCCGACGCCGGGACACCAGGCCTAGCCCTCATCCGCCGGCGCTCGCGCAGGGTCCTCATATCCAGCCTCCAGCGACGCCGGTGAGCCGCCCTTCGCCTCCTCTGCCCTCGCGCCTTTCCCGTCGCCAACCGAATCGTGCTCACACGAGTTCGTCTCCACCCAGACCTTCTTCATGGAGAACGCCTGCATAAACTTCACCGCCGTTGCGCGCTCGGCGCGGATGCTCAAGATCGACGGCTTCAGCCTGACCGAGAGCATGGACCACGACGACTGCGTCAGATCCAGGTGGAGCTTCGACGGGTACGAGTGGGAGGTCCGCGTCTACCCAGCGATGACCAGCTCTGCCGGCGGCGGCGGCGGCGCGTACGTGGTGCTGGAGGTCGCCTTCCTCAGCAAGCCCCGCAGGGGCAGCGTGAGGGCCGCCATAGGCTGCCGGCTGGTCGACCCGAGAGGGATACTCAAACCGTCCAACGAGATCAGTATCTCAAAGGTGTTCAGTCGCCCTCAGGAATGCTCGACCAAGGCGGCCATCGTGGGGCGGCGTGCGCTGGCGGCGTCGGCGTTCCTCCGGGGTGATTCCTTCACTATGGAATGCACCATTGAGGTTCTCAAGGAGCTGCCTGACACGGTGACGGAGCCTGTCGATGAAGTGCCGGTGCCATCCTCAAACTTGGGCCGGCACCTGGCTCTACTCCTGCAGAGCGAGGCTGGGGCGGACGTCACGTTCCTCGTGTCCGGCGAGTCCTTTGCCGCGCATAAGAGCATACTGGCCGCGAGATCTCCGGTTTTCATGGCCCAGTTCTTTGGAGACATGAAGGAGAAATGCTTGCAGAGTGTGGTGATCGAGGACATGGAGGCTGCGGTGTTCAAGGCCCTGCTTCACTACATCTACACTGATACTGTGGCTGAATTTGAAGAGAAGGGTGAGGAGGTGACAATGTTAGCTCAGCACTTGCTTGCAGCTGCTGACAGATACGGGCTGGACAGGCTCAAGCTGATCTGCGAAGGCAAGCTCTCTGATGGCATCAATGTTGACACTGCAGCGACGTCTCTGGCTCTAGCCGAGCAGCACAACTGTCCACGGCTCAAGGCGAAGTGCGTTCAGTTCATCATTAGAAATCGTGAAGTTCTTGATGCTGTGTTGGCGACGGAGGGGTACAAGTACCTGGCAGCAAGCTGCCCTTCAGTGTTGGCTGACCTTCTCAAGTCGAGCCTGCGCGTGGGATGAAGAGCTGATGCATAGTTGGGTGCTATCAGAGGTCCAAATTTCAGTGACGCATAATCTCTGTTTGTGCTTGTCTAGTTACCTTGCGTCGCTTCTTAATATTGAATCTAAATCAGGTAGGTTAGTCTCTGCTTGTGCCTGTTATGCATGAATGTATTATAGTAACTTGTTTATGTGCAACCTGTTGTGATGTAATTTAGTTTAAATGGTCCACGATTTGGTATCTATCTCCTTGTATGGTTATCACTGCCACCAGGTGATACATGAGTAGTCTCAGTATGTGTTTCTTTATGCAAGTAGGAGTAGTAACTTGTGTTTCCATGACTCATGTAATGCGCAATCTACTGCTTTCAGTAACCCCTTCATTGTAATTTAATTTAGTGCTCCAACACGGCGCTAAATTTCTGTTCCATGTACAATGGTAATTAAAGTGTTAACGAATAATTCACACCGAGTACTAATGGAATAAATTTTAGTTCCTGTGGAACAATTCACTGTTACTGAAGTAGGATGTTTAAAATTCCTTATAAGTAGTAAAACTACAAGTAGTACTAGTAAATTAGAATTATTCACAGCTGGTTCTAAACCATTCTTTTTCTAGTGTTGCAGCCTCTCATGGTTACTGATGCCTGAGATTTCAGTAACTTGTGTTCCCCTGACTTGTATACGTGCAACCTACTGCTTTCGGTGTGATGTAATTTATTCTAAATGGCCCATGATTTGGTATCCATCTCCTTTTATGCTTATCACTGCCACCAGGTGATATATGTGAGCAGTGTGCATGATGCAGGTCTTTGGCAAGAACCTTCTGTACAGTGATACTATTGAGTCAAGGGTGATTCCGAGTTCGCTGGTCCATATTGTTGATTTTGCAGCATTGACCCGATTCACGTCAATGGTCCTCTTTGCCCTGCTAACGTGGGCCAGAATTGTTCCTGGGTCCACCAATGCATCAAGGATGGTTCAAATTATCTTTTTTGGACTGGTTGAATCCTTGTGTTGCTGTCTAGAGCTTTTGGAGTTGTTGCAATGCTGTCATTATGCTCTTTTATGTGGTAATTTGTTTGACCAGACAATCTTGGTATTGAAATTTAGTCTTTGTGCGGTACTAGTACTAATGCATTCTTTGTTTGGCCTTTGAAGATATAAATATTCGTGCAGCAAATCACGGATCAACAAGTGTTATTGGTATTTTCTGATGCTTTTCGTGGCAGGCTTTTGCTGTTCTAGAGAACGAGCTACTGCAGTTCACTGCAGAATGTAACATGTCCGCATCATCATTCAGTCTACTGAAGAAAATAATTCCAAGCATTGATTCCAATGAGTTGTAGCAGTAAAAAGAAACTATGATTCCACGAGCTGCAGGAACTGTTAGGTTGGAATGGCCTCTGTGTTCTAGACACCGAGTTACTACTGTAGCTGGTGGAAAAGGAGGCCAGTAGATTTTATTCCTAGCTGGTCTTAATTCTGGGTTACTTTCTTTTTTCTGGTGTACTCCCTCTGTAAACTAATATAAGATCGTTTAGATCAAAATGTACTCCCTCTGTAAACTAATATAAAGATCGTTTAGATCAATAGTGATCTAAACGATCTTATATTAGTTTACAGAGGGAGTATATTTTAATACTCCCTCCGTCCCAAAATAAGTGACTCGACCTTGTACTTTGTACTAAAGCTAGTACAAAGTTGAGTCACTTATTTTGGGACGGAGGGAGTAGTACTCTTGTCAGTTTTTAATGCTCGTAGGTGTGAAAACATTGGTAAAAAATGTTCATATTCAAGTCCTCTATTTACTGCAGGCTTGTTCTAATGTATGATGCCAGTTGCCCTCCTTTCGCCTCAGGCTGCTGAGAACCCAAGACTTGTCTGTTTTAGAAAGGAGGTGCTTGCCCGGCCTTAGACTGAGGCCCTTAACCCGAGACTGTTAATTGATGTATTAGGCTGAATTGGACGATTCGAGAGCAAGATGGGGATGCACTCTGCACACATAAGGTACTGTACCTGTCCGTTCTGTAACACGAGCTTATCTTATCACTTTGTAAGTATGTAAATCTCATCCACTTGATACCATAAACTAATCCTTAACCTCGTGACGGTGGTATGTGCTGCCAAGGATGCGGAAATGGACTCGCCTAACGATGTGTGCTGACAGACCTATAAGGTCACGGAGGAGCAGTAGAAGCAGACCCACACAGAACTCTTGACCCGGAGGAGCATGCAGGATCAAAGAAGTTAGGCAGTCCGTATGAATCATCTGTATGTTTTCTGAATCATCTGTTCTCTAAACCTTACAAAACTGCTGAAGAAAACAGGAGCAATATCCGTATAGAGGGCCAAGTCCTTCGTGCTTTTGGCAGTCTGCATGAGCTTGTGGAACAGGAAATGGAGAATTGCTATGGAGGAGGCACTTATGTTCCGAATCAAAGAAGTTAGCGGCTCCTGAGTCCTGACTTGATACTGGAACCGGTGACCGGTATTGGCGGAGATTTGTTCCAGATAGATAGTTGTGAAGATTGCTGCCATGATCACAGTGTCGATTCTTTGTTGCGGTTACCCGCCAGTGTGATTGCTGGGTTGCTCCCTTTCAGAAACAAGTCAGAGCAAGTTTATTGATATGATATGCAAAATTACAAGCACGGCGGATACCACCTCCATGCAGAGCATCAGGAACATGAACAGGTCAAGGTTGGATTGTCTTATAAAAGCAGACTTGAGTTCCTGCAGCTGATGGGATTCAAGTTACTGCTTTTGTGCTTATGCAGGCTTAGGGTCATGCAGCTGATGAGACTTGAGTTGCTGCAATGCTGCTGCTTTTGTAGCCTACTCCAAGTCTCCAACATCAGTTTATTGCTAAATTGATGAATGCTGATGTTGTCTTGCGCAAGTATTAATTAATATTAGTATTATTACTAACTTACCATCCTTGATGAATGCTTGACATTTTTTAAGTACTAGTACCTGACAAAGTAGTGCACCGTTTTTTAGTGAACAGTAAATTCAAATAGAATAGCAAACATATTAAAAAACATTTGATTTTTTTTGGCATCGAAGATGCTTAAATGCCCTAGGTGTGTGTGCAAAAATCTGTGGTAAAATGACATTCGAGGAGCTCTTAGCAAAAAGGAAATTGTCTCAGAGGAACTTTGAAAAAGAACGCTATTTGGAGCTGATTTTCTGCGTGTGTGGAACTCCTCAAATGACATTTAGCCCTGAAAATTAGCATGCACCTAGTGCGTGGGAGAATCTTCGATGCCAAAAATTTCAGACTTGTTTTTTAATTTTGTAATTTACAGTTCGTCTTCATGATGTTTTAGTGTTGTTTAACACTGCCCACCCTGACACCACAAAACCCCAGTCACTTCTCACTAACCGTTGCGCCCCGCTCCTCTCCTCCCCTTCTCCATGTCCTACTTGGGCTCCTCCCAAGCCGCCCCCCTGCCATATATATCGGAGGGGGAAGGAAAGAGGGGGAGGGGGAAAGGAAGGGGAACCCTATTCCCTTTCATTCCTTTCCTTCTCCACCTTGGCCGGCCCATATGGGGGGCGCACCAGCCCCTTGTGGCTGGTAGGGGCTGGTGTGTTTCCCCTCTTGGCCCATAAGGCCCATATCTTTTCCCGGAGGTGTCCGGAACCCCTTTCGGTGACCCGATATGTACCCGGTACCTTTCGGAACATTTTCGGTGTCCGAGTACCATCGTCCTATATATAAATCTTTACCTCTCGACCATTTTGAGACTCTTCGTCATGTCCGTGATCCCATTCGGGACTCCGAACAACATTCGGTCACCAAATCACATAACTCATATAATACTATCACTACTAGGGAAAACCCTAGTAGTAGCGCGGGTTTTGAGGCTATCAGCAGCGCGGGCAGCCGCGCTACTACTACGACGCTACAACTAACTGTTAGTAGTAGCACGGTCCGCACCCACGCTACTACTGTTGACTATATCAGCAGCGCTTTTCTGGAACGCGTTACTATTAATTAGCTGTAGCGGTTTCCTAGCCCCTCACCATTGCTATATCTTTCATCATCCCCTCCACATCCTACCCCGTTTCAGTTTCAATAAACTGCAATTTCCAGATACTAGGTACTACTAGATATCAATTTTATAAAGCATTATAGGTACTAGGTAGTACTCCCTCCGTTCCAAATTACTCGTCGTGGTTTTAGTTCAAATTTGAACTAAAACCACGACGAGTAATTTGGAACGGAGCCACTACGAGTAATTTGGAACGGAGGGAGTACTAGATAACAATTTCATATATAGTCAACATGCATCCTCAAGCAGTACTAGGTGATATCGACGACGATCATCATATGTAGTTCTAGATGATATCGACGACGATCATCATATGTAGTTCTAGATGATATCGATGACGATCATCATATGTAGTTCTAGATGATATCGACGACGATCATCATATGTAGTTCTAGATGATATAGCCACACACACATATGTAGTTCTAGATGATATCGACGACGATCATCATCCTCAAGCCTGGGTGATGGGTGTTCCTGATAGTAATCAGGATGGCCTATCCAACACGAAGATTCTTGCCAACGAGGAATCTCTTCCACCCAACCGAGTTTAAGTGTGTGCAACCGTCCATGTCCATGCGGTAAGTACAGGTTGTGACGGAGCCCCTTGTGGTAAGGCGTAGTCCAGCTGAGCCTTCTTCATCAGGCTCGATACCACAACTCACAAATAGGCTCTTTGCCAATTTCTGAATAAGAAAAACATATCAATTAATAAATAGCCTCGCACAGACTCTTGCAAATAAGTATATATGGATTATCTACACTATTAATAGTTCCTTAGATTCTACACTAATAAGCATGTGATCGGACTCTACACTAATGAGCATGTAAGTATAACATACCATATCATGTCGATCGACCATGGTACTTGTCAGGCGGGTTATGAATGGCACCCCGACAAAGTCATCACGTGGCGGAATTATGTCCAATAGGTTGCACACCTCCTCCTTGCTCAACCTCATTCTTTGAGCTACGATGGCTTCATGAAGTGGGTCCTCATCATTTTCATCGAGTGGGTCCTCATTATCTTCATCATCTTCGTCATCTTCCACCAGGTTGATATAAATGACAACCAGCTTGGGTCTTTCTACTCTGAAGGAGAAGCTGGTCAACTCACCACCAGTAAGACGCATGCGAGCGAGGAAACAGGCCCATCCATCTCCTCCAATCTGCGACATATAGTGTCCTTTCTCGACCTCCATAGTGTACGGCCCCCAGGAGCCTCAAATGTCACAAAGGTCTCTCGTCAGCTTGTTGAATTTCAACCTCACATTGCATGGGACGATCTGTGTAAAAAAGCAAAATGACACAATGCAGTAATGCCAACACTAAAAATAAAATAGTTGTTACATTTCATATAATTTCTTACCGCCGCATGACGAAAACTTCATTTGGAAGTAGATGTCGAACAGCTTGCAGTTGCAAGGTTGTCAAGCACCTTGAATTGCACTGTCGACATGGTGGTGGTGGTGGCGCCATTTTTCTAAAGCAATATGAGCAAAGGATTAACGATCCACTTCACAGGAAAGAAAAACAGTAGCTTGTGATATTTCTGGTTCTTCTTCAATTATATTTTCATTGCTTACTAACACCTTCTAGAATAGAACCAACAGCTAGCAGGCAAATGCCAGATCTTTCGCTAGAAGCAATTTGATTCTTCTTTCGTGAGAAGCAATTTGATGGACAATTATAATCCTAAGATCTAGCTAGGTGGTGCCAAATCTTCAGAGCTATCAACTAGCGTTCTAAATCAACTAAATCAAAATGTTCTATAAATCAACTAAATCAACTAACCTACTAAATTAACATGCCTACTAAATCAACTAAATCAAAATGTTCTATAAATCAACTAGTCTACTAAATCAACTTGCCTACTAAATCAACTAAATCAAATGTTCTAAATCAACTAAATCAAAATGTAGCATATGAACTAGCCTACTAAATCAAAATGTAGCAGGGAGGAGGGGTTGTGGATGGAGGAGGGAGAAGGGAGAAGGAGGGGCGACTGGAGGAGAGAGGAGAGAGTAGGACGGAGGAGGAAGGGTGGAGCGAGGAGGGGCCGGCCGGCGGCGAGTGGAGGAAGGATGGAGAAGGAGGGCGGTACCGAGTCCAGCGAGGAGGAGGAGGTGATGGCGGCGCAGAGGGAGGAGGGGTAGGCGATGGCGGCCTGCACGGGAGGACCGGCGCGGGGGGTGGGGGGGGGGTGGGGTGGGGGTTGAGGGGGAGATCGAGTGAGTGTGAGTGTGAGTGGATCGGATAGAGGAGAGTGTGGGTGGTGGGAGATAACTAGTTTTAGCAGTAGCGCGCTATAGGGAAAGGCGCTACTGCTAAACGACCTAGCAGTAGTGCACTTCGAATTAACGCGCTGCTAGAACTAGCTTCGCGGCGAGGTCGTGGGAATTATAGCAGTAGCGCGGCTTACAGGAGGCACGCTACTGCTACTTTTATTTCAGCAAATGAAGTTCTGGCTGAGCGCACCATCGCTACATTGCAGCAAAGGTTTTATTTTAAAACACGCTGTTGGTAAGATTCCGTGTATAGGCTTTTCCCTAGTAGTGTATATCGTCATCGAACGTTAAGCGTGCGGACCCTATGGGTTCAAGAACTATGTAGACATGACCGATACACCTCTCCAGCCAATAACCAATAGCGGCACCTGGATGCCCATATTAGCTCCTACATATTCTATGAAGATCTTTATCGGTCGAACCGTTATGACAACATACGTAATTCCCTTTGTCCATCGGTATGTTACTTTTCAAAGATTCGATCGTCGGTATCTTCATACCTAGTTCAATCTCTTTACCAGCAAGTATCTTTACTCGTTCCGTAATACATGACCTCGTGACTAACTCCTTAGTCGTTTGCTTGCAAGCTTATGGTGTGTATTACCGGGAGGGCCCAGAGATACCTCTCCGATACTTAGAGTGACAAATCCTAATATCGATCTATGCCAACTCAACAAACACCTTTAGAGATACCTGTAGAGCATCTTTATAATCACCCAGTTACGTTGTGACATTTGATAGCACACAAGACATTCCTCCGGTATCTGGGAGTTGCATAATCTCATAGTCGAAGGAATATGTATTTGACATGAAGAAAGCAATAGCAATAAAACTAAAGGATCATAATACTAAGCTAACGGATGGGTCTTGTCCATCACATCATTCTCCTAATGATGTGATCCATTATCAAATGACAACTCATGTCCATGGTTAGGAAACCTTAACCATCTTTGATCAACGAGCTAGTCTAGTAGAGGCTCACTAGGGACACGGTGTTTGTTTATGTATTCACACATGTATTAAGGTTTCCGATCAATACAATTCTAGCATGAATAATAAACCTTTATCATGAATAAGGAAATATAAAACAACAACTTTATTATTGCCTCTAGGGCATATTTCCTTCAGTTTGCCACTTGCACTAGAGTCAATAATCTAGTTCACATCACCATATGATTTAACACCCATAGTTCACATCGCCATGTGACCAAACACCCAAAGAGTTTACTAGAGTCAATAATCTAGTTCACATCGCCATGTGATTAACACCCAAAGAGTACTAATGTGTGATCATGTTTTGCTTGTGAGAGAAGTTTAGTCAACGGGTCTATCCCATTCAGATCCATATGTATTTTGCAAATTACAAAGCTGTGTATGGAGATACTTTAGCTAATTGCTCCCACTTTCAATATGTATCCAGATTTAGACTCAGAGTCATCTGAATCAGTGTTAAAGATTGCATCGACGTAACCCTTTACCACGAACTTTTCATCACCTCCATTACCGAGAAATATCTCCTTAGTCCTCTTAGGTAACTAAGGATAATTTTGACCGTTGTCCAGTGATCTACTCCTGGATCACTATTGTACCCCCTTGCCAAACTCATGGCAAGGTTCACAATAGGTCTGGTACACAACATGACATACTTTATAGAACATATGGCTGAGGCATAGGGAATGACTTTCATTCTCTCTCTATCTTCTGCCGTGGTCGGGATTTGAGTCATACTCAACTTCACACCTTGCAACATAGGCAAGAACCCTTTCTTTGACTGATCCATTTTGAACTTCTTCAAAACTTTGTCAAGGTATGTGGTTTGTGAAAGTCCTATTAAGCGTCTCGATCTATCTCCATAGATCTTGATGCCCAATATATAAGCAGCTTCACCGAGGTCTTCCATTGAAAAACTCTTATTCAAGTATCCTTTTATGCTATCCAGAAATTCTATATCATTTCCAATCAATAATATGTCATCTACATATAATATTAGAAATGCTACAGAGCTCCCACTCACTTTCTTGGAAATACAGGCTTCACCGAAAGTCTGTATAAAACCATATGCTTTGATCACCTCATCAAAGCGTATATTCGAACTCCGAGATGCTTGCACCAGTCCATAGATGGATCGCTGGAGCTTGCACACTTTGTTAGCACCTTTAGGATCGACAAAACCTTCTGGTTGCATCATATATAACTCTTCTTTAAGAAATCCATTAAGGAATGCAGTTTTGACGTCCGTTTGCCCAATTCATAATCATAAAATGCGGCAATTGCTAACATGATTCAGACTGACTTAAGCATCGCTACGGGTGAGAAGGTCTCATCATAGTCACCCCCTTGAACTTGTCGAAAACCTTTCGCGGTAAGTCGAGCTTTGTAGATGGTGACACTACCATCAGCGTCAGTCTTCTTATTGAAGATCCATTTATTCTCAATGGCTTGCCGATCATCGGGCAAGTCCACCAAAGTCCATACTTTGTTCTCATACATGGATCCTATCTCAGATTTCATGGCCTCAAGCCATTTATCAGAATCTAGGCTCATCATAGCTTCTTCATAGTTCGTAGGTTCGCCATGGTCTAGTAACATGACTTCCAGGACAGGATTACCGTACCACTCTGGTGTGGAACGTGCTCTGTTCGACATACGAGGTCCAATAGCAACTTGATCTTAAGTTTCATGATCATCATCATTAGCTTCCTCTCTAGTTAGTGTAGGCATCATGGGAACGGATTTCTCTCATGTGCTACTTTCCAAATTGAGAGAAGGTACAATTACCTCATCAAGTTCTACTTTCCTCCCACTCACTTCTTTCGAGAGAAACTCCTTCTCTAGAAAGGTTCCATTCTTAGCAACAAAGATTTTGCCTTCGGATATGTGGTAGAAGGTGTACCCAATTGTTTCCTTAGGGTATCATATGAAGACACACTTCTCCGATTTGGGTCGAGATTATCAGGCTGAAGCCTTTTGACATAAGTGTCGCAACCCCAAACTTTAAGAAACAGCGACTTAGGTTTCTTGCCAAACCACAGTTCATACGGTGTCGTCTCAACGGATTTAGACGGTGCCCTATTTAACGTGAATGCAACTGTCTGTAATGCATAACCCCAAAATGATAGTGGTAAATCGGTAAGAGACATCATAGATCACACCATATCTAATAAAGTACGGTTACGAAGTTCGGACACACCATTACGACTGCTTCAACCTGACCGAGAGCTCAGAGCATCACTACAAAAAAAGACACATCCGTGACATTTTGGGCCGAACGAATTTTTTTCTGTCATACATATGACACTTCTATGACGATAATTGTGACAGAACCCGGTATCATCATAGATGTGGTGGGCTCCTACTTCTATGACAAAAAATCATGACAGAAAATGGGCTTTTCGTCCTGGGCGGTCCGGAGACGGAGCTGCATGACATTCTTTGGGCCGTCCATGACGGAAAAAACCGTGGTAGAAGCGAGGGGGAGGAAAATTTTAGGGAGTTGCGGGTTACGGCGGGAGGTTGGGGGCCGAGTGATGCGCGTTTCTCTCATACGTACGCGCGTGTGTGCGAGGCGTTGGCTCTAACTGAACCCGAGCGAGGCGTTGGGCTCTAACTGAACCTGAGCGATTGCATTGCAGGCTACGCGTTACTGAACCCGAGCGATCGATCGATGGCTGTTAACTGAACCCGATGGAGCGATTCGCCCGCTGCTGCGCTAATCAAGCCGATCGATTGGATGAACGATGAGCGCTATGCGGGGTGGATGAACAAGGTGGCGGTGGCGTTGCCTCTGGATGAACAGGACCTCGTGGTGTGGAGGGCTGGATGAACAGTAGACGGTGGAGGGGTGGCCGTGGAGGGGTGGTTGAATAGGACCCGTGGTGTGGAGGGCTGGATGAACAGTAGACGGTGGAGGGGTGCCCGTGGGGGTGGTTGAACAGTAGCCGGTGGAGTAGCGCGCGGTGGAGGCTGGATGAACAGGAGCCCGTGGAGGCTGGAGGAGGTCGGCGGTAGCCCGTGGAGGCTGGAGGAGGTCGGCGGTAGCCCGCGGAGGCTGGAGGAGGTTGACAGTGGAGATGAATAGTATCCCGTGGAGTCCCGTTTTGCGGTACGCCACACCCCTCCCGATGAACAGGACCCCCGTTTCGACCGTAGCGCTCCAACACAAGTCCGTTTCCTCCGTTTTGCGGTACGCCACACCCCTCCCGATCAACAGGACCCCTGTTTCGACCATAGGAGGTCCGTTTCCTCCGTTTTGCGGTACGCCACACCCCTCCCGATCAACAGGACCCCCGTTTCGACCGTAGGAGGTCCGTTTCCTCCGTTTTGCGGTACGCCAGACCCCTCCCGATGAACAGGATCCCGTTTCAAACGTGGCCGGTCGAACACAAGGCCGTTTCGCCGTAGCGTACGCTAGGCCTCGTTTCCATCGCCTGTTCCGTCCAAGCCCTCCCGATGAACACGACCACACATTCCGTTCCGACCCAGCGGTTGGCTCCCCATGAACATGACGACGACGCTTATTTCTCCGTTCGACCCAGCCATGTACGTATGCGCGCGAGTAGGCGTCGAGACCCTACCCGTATGTAATGACGCGGGTCAGATTTTCTTTCTTGCACCTCGCCGCTATGCGTGCGTGTGCGTGCGGCGCCTCTACTACGACCGGTATGTGCGTATCGTTCGCGACCAGAATGACAACGCCACGCACGCTTCGACCAGGTAGGTCCCGACCGCCGTGCACTTCCTTGCTCGCGAAGATGTAGCTGGTGGGTCCCAACAGTGGGGCGAATCGTTTTGTTTTTTGCCGGACGCACTTCTTTGCGTGCGAAGATGTAGCTGGTGGGTCCCAGCCGGGGCGAATCGTTTTTGCGGGACGCACTTCCTTGCGTGCGAAGATGTAGCTGGTGGGTCCCAACAGTCAGGGGGAAACGTTTTTTCGCGAAATACGTTGGCCCGTCCGGTGGGTCCCCGCTGTCAGGTGGAGGAATAATTAATTTGCACGTAATAAGGAGCACTTCCTTGCAACTGCCATGGACCCAGCTGTCAGCCTCTCCACGCACAGTACTCTTCCGATGGAAGTTGGTCGTTGAACACATTGACCACGCTGCGCCGAGAGCACCACGGCGGTGGACGACGGCGAGGCCTAGGAAGGGGACGACGCGGAGCCGGGGAAGACGCAGCAGTGGATGCCCACGCGAAGATGAGTACGAGGGTGAGGCTGCCGTCGCCAAAAAATAACAGGGGGTGTGGGTGAGTAGAGGGATGGCCTGGCCAGCGGTGGGAGTAGTAGGGGGCGGTGAGGCCTTCGCGGCATCACAGCGGGCCACGGGAGGCAGGAGCACGCGGCACGACCGGCGCTGCTTTGGGCGGCTGGAGCACGAAGACCAGAGGTTCAAGAAGCACTACGGCCGTTGGATGGACATCGTACGGTCACTGGAGCTAGAGTCGTGCATATTGACTAAGTTGACAAAGCCCACCGTCCCCCGAAACTTAGTAGGCCCACAAGTCAGCCACCCACCAAGGTGAGTCCCAACAAGCAGGGGGGGGATTCATTTTTTGTGCGGAATAAGGGGCATTTCCGGTGGGTCCAAGCGACAGCGGGGAACATTTTTTCACGAAATCTGAGACCCTTCCGGTGGGTCCCAGCTATCAGGTGGAGGAATCATTATTTTGCGCGTAATAAGGAGGCATTTTCCTGTGTGGGCCCCTACTGTCAGCCTCTTCCGATGGCTGTTGTTTGTCGACCATGTTGGCCTCGCCGTGCCGAGAGCACAAACACGATGGACGAGGGCGGGGCCCAGGAAGAGAACCACCCGGAGCCGGCGAAGCCACCTTAGCGGATGCCCACGCTGAGGGGAGAACGAGCGCTGACTGGTCGGCTGCGGGGTGAGGCTGACGTCGCCGGAAAATAACAGGATGTGTGGGTGATTAGAGGATATTCTGGCGACAGCCAGCCACGGGAGGAGGGAGCAGGCAGTCCACGGCGCTGGTTTGGGCGGCTGGAGCAGGAAGATCAGAGATTGAAGAAGCACGGCGGCCGTTGGATGGACATCCAACAGTCACTGCTATGTGTTGACTAAGTTGACAAAGCCTTGTGTACGCGTCAAAAAAAAATTAGGACAACGTCATCGTCAACCTAGTAGGCCCAGAAGTCACCCTCCAAATCTGTGGAAAACAGCATACAGCCTATTAGCCATTATTTTCAATAATTTACAGCCCATCTGCTAATTCTTAAGGATATTTGAAGCTCATATTCTTTTTATTAGCATTACAGACCATATATTCTGGGCACTGCTAAAAATTCAACGAAATTTTGCATATTTCGGTGGGGTCCGAACTCTTTTAATCACGAAATTTCGAGTCACGTTAAAAATAGTTTTCAAAAAATTATATCAAAATAAAATTCAAAAAACAATTCTCCACAAAAAAATGAATGAAATTTAGAATCTTAACTAGCAAGATGCCCGTTAGATTTGCACGGAACATGAAGATGCATTTGTATGAGTAGTTTATCTTGTGGGTGAAAAGATGATATTTTAATGTAATTGCCAGTTGGCTTTCGTTTTTATAAGAGTAGAGAGTAGAGAAATCCTGAAAAAAAATGATATTTTAATGCAATTGCCGGTTGGCTTAGGTTTAAAAATTTACAACCCATTTCTTACAACTTATAGCCCGTTTTCTAGGGAAGCCCATTTCTTATCCCTCCTCGTCTTGAAAGATTTGCAGCCCAGCAGGGCTGAGAAAAGCAAATAGGCCTCGGTTTTGGTATTCTCCAAAAAAAAGAACTGGGCTAGCCAATTTCAGAAAGAAAAAAAATCAACTGGGCTCATCATGTGCTTAATAAAAGCGTAAGCGTGGGCTAGACGGGCCACAGCCCCCACACAGCGCGCAGTTGAGCTCCGTCTCTAAAACTGAAAAACAACTGGCGAGCTGCTGGGTCCCTGGTGTTATCCGCTCGTTGTGTAATTTTCTCGTTTATTGACTACATTGACAATGGCGTGGAACCTAGTTGTCAAACAATTAGGAGGAAGTATTGTTTTGGCTTGTAATAACAAGGCACCTGCTATAAATGCAATGACCCTGGTGGGTCCCTCATCGTCAACCTCTCCACGACAGTCATCTCCTCGATTCCTCTTGGTTGTTGACCATGTTGACAACACCAAACGGCAAGCGAGCACAACGAGCTAACCAAGGCGGAGAACGACGGCAAGGCCTCAGACAGGAACGAACAACAGCCATGGAAGATGCGGCAGTGTAGTGGCAGGTGGAGGGGAGTACGAGGGCAACAACATGCAAGTCAAGCATACAAATGGTACAAAAAGCCCAAGGATTAATTGTTCATCAAATTTTTAGACAACCCCCAGATTGAACATGACAGTGACATCTAACCCAACCACTCTTTTTTGCAGTCACAAACAAATGGATCGGTCTGATCCATAAAATCAACATCCTGTGCAAAAAAAATTATTTTAGGATGTCTACAACTTGTTGTAAATAGAAGCCGAGCACGCTTAGAAGCCCATTTGTCCACCTGAAACTTCTTTTTTTGCTGTTCAACATGTTCGTCCGTGAGAAATCTCTTGCTGTAAAAATTAAGCCTCATGGACAATAGTAACCTCGCATTCAACAGGAAGAACGTGACAAAGCTTACATTTGCACGGTTGGATGCATATTGTCCCATCGTTATTGTCCTCAAATGAATGTCATGAGAACTGAGAAAATCCTTGTGCTTATTACGCCAACGATTGGTTATATGTTTTTGTCCATGTGGTTACGCCTAAGTAGACATGAAGATTGAAAACAGTTAAGGTCTGAAAAAGAGTATGTCGAAAGAACGACAGCTGAACAGCTTAATTCTAGTACAATATATACGGGCTTTCAATGTGCATGAAATCATCACCTCTATGTATAAATTCTCCAGAGATCGAAAGCATCGCATCAAGCCAATAATTATGTCCAGATCAAAACTATACATTCTGATATATATGATCTTGACAGAATCCAGCAGCATTGATAGGCTATCAATGGGCGAACTCTTCATTGAGCATATAACATAATATTAGTACCCAAAGTGTACTCCAAGATGCTATAAAACTTATGCGCATAAATGAAAAATGCAGCATATGATTACAAATGTGTAGATGATAATATACGTGCACGAAAAGGTGAGGAGCCAAACACCAACTCCTTGTGATTATTAAACGGGTCACGAATTACACCCAAGGTCTCCGGTTTGGGCGCAGAGGCAGCAGTTATTTCTGAAGGTGTATAACAATTATGAAGGAGCAACCTTTCAAGTGAAGGGCATCTTCGATGATGAGCTGCTGTCCTTTAAAACAAATTCCAATGCTTTTAAGGTGAGGCGACTTTATTTGGAGACAAGCGATACCGATTTCTATTCCCAAAACAATCAGCAAAGCGCTCGAGGCAGGGCAACTAGAGTGGATGATGCTTTGTGCGATGAGGCCTCCGACAGATAAACCACCACAAGCGAAAGTTTTTTTAGCAGTGGGACTCGAAGCATTTGTACCAGATCATCTGGTAGATGGCACCGGGCGAAGGTGGCGGTGTGGAGAGAGGAGGAAAACCGCGAGATGGACAACGGTGGTGTGGGCACGAATTCTTGGTATGTTCGTGGTATGAAACTTTCGTGGTAATGGTAGAACTCAAACTGCTGGAGTTTTCCGAATTCAGGGGATGTCAGCCAAGCGTCCACCTTGTCGGGTATGGACAGCAGGTAGCTTGTCGGGATGCAGAGGCATTGAACGGGGCCCTGCTGGTGAGAAGAGACGATGGCTCTGATGAGATCAAATTCAGGAAGGATGATATCCTGACGACAATGAGATTGAGGCGGTGCGCCATAGAGGGCGCCACCGAGTTGAGAGGACTTGTGTGTGGCAGCAATCCTTGGTGGGGAGAAGCGAGATGATCTCCTCAAGGATGACGTCCGGAGATCGCTGATCACGGTCCACGGAGATTCTACCAGTTCCTCGAGATCCGGTGGGGGGCTCGCGCTTCTCCCAGCCACGGTGCGGATCTACAACCGGCGCGCTACCAAGTGGAGTCTCATCTTCTTGGCGCTGGGGCCAGCCGACTCCATTTTCCTTGTGGGCGTCGCACCGAGCTCACGGGTTTGAGCAGAGTAGCCAGAGACGAGCCTAGTGGCAGGGCGAGTGGGGAAGGAGGGCTGGGGATTTATGTAGGAGTGGAAGAAGAGGAGCAGGCGTTTTCTGTACGAGTGAGGAAGAAGGTGAGTGGGGTTTTCTAGACGAGTGAGGAAGATTGGGGAGCGGGGGGAATTGGGTGGGGAGGCAGGCGGGAGAGCGAGCTGTTCGTGTTTATAAGGCACGCTGCACTAACTACTCGCTTTTGCCAAGAACCGCTCTCTTCTTTATGCGTTCTTTGCATGGTAGCCATGCATGCAGGATGCATGTGCCCGCCGCCATCGCAAGCGCTGGTTTGTTACTAGGCCTATTTAATAGGGTGGTTATGGAGTAAATTAAGGAGATTTATTTTCTCTATGTGCATCCACCAAATTAGAGGATGCGGATCGGATGCGAACACTCACATTAAACTAACATTCGGAAGAACAAAAGTTCAGCATGTCTATGCATCTCAATGATTCACCATACTATAACCAAGATACAAAACTGTGAGAAGGTGTGGAAATAAAGAAAATCGGTCGATGCTTCTCGAGCAAAGGGCCTCCTAGCACGCATTAATTTCTGGGCATGCTTGTTTCTTCTCAATGTTGCGAGCACTTTGAGCATGTTGGCAACTCCACAGCTATCTAGCTGCCTCATCTTGCAATTGATCTTTGACACATTTGCAGCAAACACATGAGGCAATAGAGATGACTCAACATGGGTCCATATTGTGCAGTTCCTCGATATCCTATTCATTGTCCCGAATCTGAAAAGATAGGAAAACAATAGCTATACTTAAACGGTGTTGCAAAACGGTAGCACATATCAATAGCTCGGCATGACAAAACACGATCATCGGGACGAAGGGGATCTTGACCTGCACGAGGAAGATTACATATAATTTCATAAGTCCTTGGTTGATTTCCACCTCCGGCTGCACCGCTTGTTTGCTCCTCCGGACATGACAGGATCGTTCCGCACCGCATTCAGCAAGTCAACGCATTGAATAAGATAATTTCATCTTGCGGTGGTCATTGTACCTAGTTACGAATGTAGGAATACGGAGCACCATGAGGTTAGGCGACAGCAGGTAGATGCAGCCATATAAATTTTGTGCGGTGCTACCAAAATTGAGGTTTGTATCCCTTCCCGTTATGAGAATTCTTCTTGAAGTTGGTAGAATGTGACGGCTTGTTCTTTGCATCAAACTTGCCTTTCCCCTGAGATTTGTTCTTGTTGTTTTGGGGTTGGATGGGCTGGAAGTTCTTCTCGTGTACCATGTGGGCACTAGAAGCTCCCTCGGCGACCCGAGCACGTGTGTCTTTTGCTCTCGCCTTCTCCTCAAAATCAAGAGTGCTAATGAGATCCAAAACAGAAAACTCATGTCTCTTGTTTTTCAGAGAAGTAGCAAAATTGTTCCACGAAGGTGGAAGTTTGGCAATGATGGTCCCAGCAACAAATTTGTCCAGCAAGAAACACTTAAAGTACTCAAGTTCCTTAGAGAGTGATCAGATCTCATGAGTCTCTTTGAACAACAGGCGCTCATCAATCATCTCGTAGTCACAGAAATTGCTCCATGACATACAACTTCGTTGTGGCCCGAGGGCCCAAACGTGGCCTTGAGCGTAGCCCACATGTCTTTGCATTTGTCAAACAACATATCTGAATCCACAATGGAATCGTCAAGAACACTCAGCAGGCGGCTTTGAAGAGGGTATCCATGTTACGAAAAGCTTCCTACTGTGTAGGATTAAGATCGCCTCGGGCTTACCCTTAGTGGCGTCATAGCAGCACATGGTGCGAAACCAATATACTGCTCTTGTGCGCCACCTTTTATATTGCACCCCCATAAAAGTAGGCGGCTTCAAAAGCGCAGCAAAACAACTCGGAGTAAATTGCCTGTGATCAGGTTTTTGGATTGGATTGTTGAATATATGAGCAATTTAGTATGAGATTTAATCCGAATCAGTAGTAAATAGATCATGACGACAATTACAAACATCAAAGTAATGATGCGGACTAAACCAGGAGGACAGAATCACATACTGTACAGCGGGAGCAGAACCGATGTGGTTGATGTTGTCACGCATGTCGTTGATGAAGAGGTTACCGAGGTCGGGGAAGAAGGCTATCGTTGAGAAAGTCGTCGGCAGCGATCATGAGTGTGCTCCCCAAAAACCTGATCGCCCCTCTCCATGAGGATCGCGAAAGGCAGGGTTCGGAGGACTGCTGTCCCTTCTCGCGGTGCACGCCGGAAGGAGGGCTGGAGAAGAATTTCGTGGCGGCGCTAAGATCTGGAACAATGCGAAACCATATGATACAGCGGAGGCTAGGGTAGAGCATGTCAGGTTGGAGTATAATAGTAGGCCTTTGGCCCCCAAACCCCACGTCCAAGTCAATAATAGCTCAAAAAAAAGTCAATAATAGCCCCACCAAGGTTTGTCTCAAAAAGCGGGTAATTAAGGCGTCCGTTAGTCCCTTTAGTATAAATACAATATCATTAATAATAGCCCCACCTTTTGTCTCACAAAGTAGAGTATGTTGGAGTACAACCGGCTACACGTTTACAATCCGCTTCTCTTCTCTCTCCTCTTCTCTCTCCTTCAACTAAGCACAAATACTATATTTAAATCCTTATAGCCTGCTTATGTCATCTACTCCCTCCTTTCCGGTTTATAGGGCTCAATTCAAAAATCTCACCAACCAAGGTAGATGGTGAGTGGTGAAATACTTTTTGAAATTTGCAAAAGCACCCAATTAATGCTCTTGTTTTCCTTAAAAATTTATGTTTACCAATGTATTAATTGCAATGCATGTATGCATAAAGTACATGCATTGGTCAATTTTCTCTTAATACTTGCATGCAATTATTTAATGCATCTTGGAATCTGAAATTGTGATGGGGAACAACCAAATTGAGCCTTATAAAATGGAAAAGCTAAGATTTTGAGATAAGCCCTATAAACCGGAAAGGAGGGAGTAATTATAGTAGTACTTGCTCTAAAAGTTACTATCCACTATGTAGTTTGAAATGCCGGGCGTGCAGCGGGCGGTGCCCTCGATCGGCGCGCCGCTTCAACGGCGGAAGCAGTGAGAGGTCGCGTCGCCCTGACTTGCCATCAATGTGGAGCGCGGTGGCTCAAAGGGCGGGCGGAAGCGCTGGGAGGGGGAGGGGTTTTGTTGGGCCAAGAAGGTGAGAAGCCAACTTGGGATCGGTGCAGACGGGAAATATCATGTGCTCCCATACTCGTGCATATGACACTAGTGTATGTTACTACTCCATCCTTTCCGGTTTATAGAGATGTTTAGAGTAACATAGTAATATGTTACAAAGACAAGTTACTCCCCACTATGACCAGCCTTGGCCTTTCCCAGTGCTCCACCATGTATAGCTGCTAAGCCTGCCACGTAGGCATAAAATATGATGTGGCACCAATAAACTAAGCACCTATGCATTGAACACTTGAGTTACTAAGCCATTTAATGCACTTAGCACCTCATCGAAAGAGCATTAATAGTATAGCCAACTGCTGGCTATAAGCCTACAACCCATCTTATAGTCAATATGTACTACAAAGTGCCTAGGAGCACGTGCTAGAGCTGGCTCTTCACGAAGAGCCCGCTTACCTTCTCTCTCCTCTTCTCTTTCCTCCAACTAAGCAGAAATATACTATTGTTTATTCCTTATAGCCCGCTGACTCAGCTCTATTGTACTTGCTCTAAGCACATCTAAGCACTTGCTAGCACCCCCTTGACAGTGGACCTTGACGGTGTACGGCACCTTGTGTCTCATAATTTTCCTCGTCATCATCTGAGTCCTAGAAGATCTCACCCACATCATCATTAGCATGCAGCCGCCTTGATAGACAACGTGCGCAGAAGGAGTAGAGGCGACCGGGGACGCACCACCACCACGTCGTGGGCACTCCGTATGTGCTCGTGTGCGTGCAACGTGCGTGTTTTTCCATCGGTGCTAGCTCTAAGGCCGAAGCTGCGGTCGTCTTCGTCTCCGAATAGTAGTTGAGCAACGACGACAAAGAGGTGCTGCAAGAGATGCGTATGCGCCGTTGCGTGCGAGCTTCGCCGTAGCACGACGAACTGGACGTCGCCGCGGATGGCGCACGCCTCCATGCAGTTGAGTGTGTGCGCATGCATGTGTTATTCACGTGCATTCTGGGCGCTGTTGCAGTGTGCATGCACGTCTTGTGTACGTGCGTTGTGTGCTCCATGCTGTGCGCGTATGTGCATGAGTTGGATCGGATGGAGTTAGTGCATTCGCTTGTGTACATATTTTAGAGTGTAGATTCACTCATTTTGTTTCGTATGTAGTCCCTTATTGAAATATCTAAAAAGACTTATATTTGGGAACGGAGGGAGTATAAAACATCTTCAACTTAGCATCCCGATGTACCGTTTCTAGTGGTTAGCGAAAAGTTCATGTTCTTTTAGTTGTTTATAGGTGGGCAGGCGGCAAAAATCAGGGGAAAACGCGCAAGGTTCCTTGCAGACGCTCGACCGCGAGGTTCCTTGTTCCTCCTCGGTCGTTGGGAATCTATGCTCTTCAACTCTTTTCTTTTACGTGAGCTTTGTTCATCCTTTTCCCAACACCCGAGACATCTAGCATCAAGGTGCACGTGTCATGCAAGAAAATGGAGATAATCAGATAAGCAGTGCGTAAGTGAGTTGTGCGGGGGGGGGGGGGGTGGGGGGGAAGCGGGGGGAAATCCTTTTCCGTAAGTGAGTCGTGCACTTCGATGGCACGTACGCAATATTTTTTCTCCTCGATGGCACGTGAATGGCACGTGAATAGTGCACGTACTCAATGATGGAGCACGGGATGGTAGCAATGACATGGTTAGCCCTTTTTTTGGAGAGAGTACGTACTACTAGTAAATAACTTTGATGTGTCCCGTCAACTCGCAGAACGATGAGAAGCTTGATTACGCCTTCTCCCTCGCCAACGCGTGCGTGGTGGCTCGCAGCACGAGGAGAAACTATTGCTTACAAGCAGTGGACATGCAGCAGTTCACGTGTCAGATTGCCAGAAGCACTACTGTAGAACCATCGACTTCCGGAAGAGGCGAAGAGCCAAGCGCAAGGTCACCTACTAACCTTAGGCTAGGCGTAGTGGGAGTAACATAAGTAGAGGTACCTCCTTTTTTATTCTAGAAACAACCACACGCGAATATCAAGGTGCTGGTTACGTAGAACAAATTTCCTGCAGTCCGTGCTCAGCACTCCTCTATCTCTCTTCTCAGCCAGCCAGCGGACGCGCGGAGCCCATCGTCTGTTTGCTCACATGCGGCCCCACATGTCAGTGAAAACGCAAGAGGACCCACTGAACCTGCACATCTTTCACCTCGACGTGCTGGTGATGAAAAACAAATCCAAGAAAGATCTTCGGTGGCCGCTTTTGGAGTTACTCAAGAGTAGTAAGATTCTATTTATAGTTTAACCCAAGATGCACATCTCGTGGCTTCAACTTATCAACTACCACTCTATTTTCTTTCATGACACGACTTGGATGCTAGATGTCCCACGTGTTGGCAAAAGGAGGAAGAACCCGACCAAATCTTCGGTTGTGCTCTCGGATTAGACTAGTTCTGCTAACTTAAAATTTTTATTGTGTACTCCCTCCGTTCTAAAATACTTGACTTCCACTTGTCCAAAAATGGATGTACCTATATACTAAAACATGTCTAGATACATATATATTTTGACAAATAGAAGGCATGTATTGTGCAACGGAGGGAGTAGAATGGATGCAAGTTTTTGCATTGGGAAGAAGAGTACATCCATATATTGATAGAGTGTTGGAGTTGGCCTTACAAGTGGGACCGCAGTTGAGGAAACCGACTATCGGCAAACCCCCACCTCGGAGTTAGAGAAACGACGAGGTTGAAGAGATAGCTGTAGCACGGACTCCAAGAAATATGGTGTCAGATGGAAGTCGTGCTAGTGGCGTGTGCCGTACTCCTGGACGTGAATGCTTGTTCTGGCCCATGCCACCCTACTACTCCTACTACTTACTATATAGTACTACTAGTATCGAGGATTCGAGGTGCTGGTTACGTAGTACAATATGGCTACAGTAAAAACACCCGCACGACGCGCGAAGCATGTGAAGCTAGTACAAATAGTGTACTACTATTGTTGATGATTGGCCTCATCCGACAACCTATTGCAATGCACGTACAATTATGTATTCGGAAAATATTTTTTTGCCTCGTCGCACCACTCACTCACAGAAGCAACTCGAAAGCCATTCATAAATTTTGTAAGTTTATCACAGGCATATCATTTTATTACATACAACAGGTCATCAACCCACATCGACAACGAGGATACATTATAAATACTAAAGTTTTCACCACACAACAAATAACAAGCAATGAAATGAACTTCAACTCAACCATTCCTCGGCGTTGGAAACGCTTGCTTTGAACCACAAGTGATTCTCTGGGGCGGGGCATCTATTGTCGATCTCGAGACCAACGCAGGATTGATCATCCAGGCTGAAGCGGCCTACTATATCAGTACCAGGGTAGGGAACCACGCTAATGTCCGAGGTATAGACACAATTGCTTCTCATAAATGGTGCTAGTAACGTTGTGTCAACAACAGTTGGATCGCCTTTCACCATCATCGGATAGTTTTGTCCAAGGAAGAGCGAGTTTTCTCCAAGACTATCAATTCTGTACCAGGGAGAAGGTGTTGGTGCTAGCACACTAGTATCCATGCCGAATACCATGCATCTGGTGTTGGAATAGGTCCGGAGAGCGCGACCATGGGAGACTACACCTGCTTCCTTAGCAGTAACATCATCAGTGGGCTGTATACACACGAGAAGAGGTGATCCATCGGAATTAGTTGCCAGGCGCCAACGAGTATATGGGCGCTGCTCGTCCTCATGCTCGTGATCATCACCATCGTCATCTCCCCTTGGTTATAAATTTTTCAAGTATAGGTGGTGGAATTTTCACAGGACCTTGGAAACACAAGAAGAAGGTTAATTAGTAAAGGGAAACTTGCTAACCCGCATGCATGTGGATGAAACAATTATAATTACGGTGGAAGATAAACGTACCGAAATCATAACGATTCCATGCAAAAATAGTGCCACGAGTGATGGCAGCAAACACAAGGCCCTCGTATTCAATTGCATCACAGTACTCATCCGTGTACATAAACTGATTTTTGAGCAATGTCCATCGAGTCAAACCAGCAACGATGGCAACAAGCTTGTCAAAGATAGCAACAACTTCATAGTTGTTGTAATTCCAAGAGTGGGTGGGAACTCAAGAAATTGCTATCTTCCGTAGAAGACAGTCACCATGATTTTATTTGAACGTGCGTACAATACCGGTGTGCTCAACCTCTGGGCAGTCTGCTGAGATTTTTGGAAGTGGAACCCGGTCACGAGTGTACACATTCACAAGTTCCCACTCGCAGTTGGACCCAATGTAAACAACCCAATCTCCATTTGCGCCTGCCCAGGCCTTGCCCTCAAGCGATGGCATCTTAACATCATACGTATCATTATCAAGCGGCATCAACTTGCACAGGGCGAGGCCTCCGTCGTGATGGCGCCGGTCATCAGGGTCACGACGAAGAAGATAGGGGAGATCAAACCGTTCCTTGACTCTTGGGTTCCTTGTAATGATGTTATTAGTTGAGTCAAGAATGGGCTTGAACGAACCTGCCATGCTAGCCGAGGTGATGACGTCGCACCGATCAATGAGTTCCTCCACCACGTCATCTTTCAGATCGGGGCAAGAATAACGGGGTCGTTTCCGTCCTGTTCCCTCCATGGAGAAGACGATCGAACAATGGCAGAAGAAAGCGTGAAGGGCTGAAGGAAAATGGAGGAGGGAGAGGAAGAGCGTGCGACAGCAGTTCCAAATCGAGAGGGAAAGGCGAAGCGTCGGTGGACGGTTGCCAGTTTGCCACGGTTCATGAAGGGGCGCCCCGGCCTACACGTCGGTTCGGAAATACTCCTACTACTCGCCGTCGTCTCACTGATATGTTGGAACGGGACCACATGTCAACGAAACATGGTGTGTAATTTCTCGTGCAAAATGCGATATGGCCGCGTTGGCCCGAGGTGTCGCATTAGTTTTGTTTTTGAAAGTTTGCCGCATTAGTTATCGACCTTTATTTTTTTAACATGCAATCTGAATGGATAGCTCCTGTGGTCATCACACGTGAGCAGATATAGTGATGGTTGATTCGCCCAAGCAACTTATTACTGTGGGAATATGGGAGTACCAGTGATTCAAGGAACATAGAAATTATGGTTGCTTCGTCCGAGCAACTTCTTTGTGGCGAAGGTGGGGCTACGTGATTTGACTGCTCACTAGTCATTACTATCGCGGTATAGCGACCGGGGTGAATCTTTCGCTGAAGTTGTGTTGTGCACTCAATATTGCTGCATGGCAGGTGGAGCCGAATGAAGGATGTCCAACATGTCGGCGAAACGAAGTTGAATTGTTTCTGGAATTGCTATCAATCCTTCAGGATTTGTTTATATGTACGCATAATTTTGATGAAATTGTACTGTGATGCTATGAAGGTTTCAACTCTGGTTCCCGCAGGAAAAAAAGGTTTCAACTTAGGATTCATGTGTCTTGCCTCGAGATTATCTCGTTACAACATTCCATCAAATACAAATGAAACTACCATGGCTAATGCATCTCAATGGTTCGCAGATCAGCGCCAATATTC
Source organism: Aegilops bicornis (assembly GCA_021605145.1). NCBI lineage: Eukaryota > Viridiplantae > Streptophyta > Magnoliopsida > Poales > Poaceae > Aegilops > Aegilops bicornis. The sequence continues at coordinate 777,768,511 of CM038675.1, forward strand.
ACATCACAACTGAAGACAAAGTTGTGAGAAGGTGTACAAATAAAGAAAAAAATATAATTGATCGATGCTGTTCGTAGGCATGGCTCCATTTCCTTGGCACAATGTTCATTGCTTGGCAGCTAGTTTCACCCAGCTCTGTAGCCAAAAAAGAGGTGTATGAAGGACACCACAATCCGATCATTTTGTGCAGCTCCACTAAAATCGGGCGGACCATCCCTGTTTGCAAAGATATCCAGTCAGTGTGATTGCAATAATAGTGGAACTAGATGATGAAACATAACACACATAAATAGAAGCCGATCACCTCTACGATCTCTCTTTAGGACTAACTTCTTGTCGGAGAAGATTAGGCACGGAGTTGGATGAGGAGGATAGCAAAACCAATCTCCCTTTCCGCAGTCCCACAGAAATGTAAAAACGTTGCCCGTGTGACATTTTGGCGGAACTGCACAAAACACTCTTCAGAAAAGTGATTTGTGCAGTTCACCAAAAGGTCGTAATAGCAACGAGGTGAAAATGGATAGCCCTGTTTGCAAAAGGAGGTCGAAAGGAAACAATTACTGCCCAATAACACGAGTTGAAGACACATACGCCGACAAAAAAGAAGCATGTTCCATGTAAAAAGGGAAAGATAGCACATGGTGGTTTATCAAAAATGGTTTGAGGACGAGATTGCAAGATGGAAAGTACACCGACCGAGATACAATTTAAGCAAACAACTAAAGAAGATCCACATGTAACAAAGTGGGAAGATGGGCAATGGAGCAAGGCCGGAGGAAGCTGTACCTGAGGGTCGTCGGGATGTTACTAGGAGGGCGCCGGCGGCCGGGATCTGCCCATACTGCGGCAGCGAGCAAGTGGCGAAGGCCCTACCGCTACCGGAGCTTGGTCGAGAGAACGGCGGTACCGCAGATCGGGACGAGCTACCTCAACGCCGTCGAACGGAGAGACGATGCACATCCTCCCTTTCCGCTGGCGGACGGGATGCGACCGGATCACTGACCAACGCTGAGAGAGAGGCCACGACGGCCTTGTGTGAGATTGTGTGACGAGACTCACGAGAGACAAACCCATTTTTCCATTTTCCCCACGGCAATCGTTTTATATTCTAGGCGTGGTACCCGACCCTCCTTCGAGTAAACAACCGCTACACGCGTCAAATTATCACGTGGGCTGCCTTTTTCGCATGCAAACGAACTCCACCGTGTACCCGCGCGGGTGTGGCCGGGAACGAGATGTGAGTATGTGCGTCCTGCGTGCACTTCTTCTTTAGGTGCAGGTACGTAGGTGGGTGGGTGTGAGAGAGATGGTTTGTGCGAAACAAAGGCAATGTGTTGATGATATCTCAATCAGAAAAACGTAACATATGCAATGTGTGTGAAACGGAGTCATGGACGTGAGATATCGATAGAATTGAAAACATGGATGAAGTGTGTGGCTGCGCGATTGATAAAGAGTGCCATCGAATTCGTGTTTGCCCACGTCAAAGATACAGGGCGGCTGGCCTACTGGAATTTGAGAAGGCAGAGGTGCAGTTCTTCTCCGTGGCATGGATACCTACCTACAACGTTCGACTATCGGTGTGTGTGTGTGTGTGTGTGGGGGGGGGGGGGGGTAGAGACCGGTAGACTATTAAATTTAAAGGGAAGGAGAGAGACCAAGCTATTTATTGAGGGAGATCGATCGACATCCATGGATATGTGTAGCAGAGGAATAAGGTTGGGAAAAAGACAAAGGTAGAGCGTCGGAGGGTTGGTGGTGGAGTGGCGTCTCACAAATGGTGGGAGAGGCCTGCTAGACAAACGGAGGGTATGAGTCCTATATCAATAAGAGAGGGCGGGGGATGTCTGTCTGTCTATGCACGTGCGTGTGAGAGACGGGTCGGGAGGTATTCAAGGATGATGAGGGGAGAAGATATGGTTGTGGTAAGCATGCGTAATTACATAGGAAGATCAACCGTCGTGTGTCCGAGAAAAGGAGAGACATAGCTAGCGAGGTAAGTGTATCGGTGCTTGGTGAAAACGAATTATAGTCGACCTGGCTATATGTAGGGAGATCAGTTCATATACACGCCTGCATGTGTTAGAAGCAAATAAGGTCGGAGAGGCAGACAGGGGAGAGAGTGTGGCTAGGAGGTGGTGCGAGAGGCCTACCATGTTGAGGGAGGAGTGTGCGAGCATGTGACTAATGAAAAGAGGCGGGAGTGTGCACTGCGTGGAATCGTATTGGACATATGGGGGCATGGACGGTGAGAAGAGAAGAGGGAAGTATATATGTGTTTATTGTAGGCACACTTGGCTAGAGAGGTATATCGACCGGTGTGTGCAGAAAGAAGGAGCCGGGGCCTACACACACACTGGTGGACGACCTAAAGAGAAATAATGAACGTCTTGCGATGGAGGGGACGCTAAGGGTGTGTGAGGGGGCGTGTGCATGCACGATAGAAAGTTAGCGCTAGCTAGCTACAAATAGAAGAGGATCGTGAAGGTGTAAAAGACTTAACAAAGATCATAATTCATTATAAAAAGGTGGATACAGATACTTGAAGAAGATATCATAATGTACAACATTTATTATAATTTGGGCTAATGTGTGGCTTTTGCAACTCAGGTCTAAATACTTGTCATAATGTAGGGGGCGGGGCACTATACTTTGTGTGATAAACACGGTGTACGTATGGAACATGGTTTAGATTATGAGTATATAGTTAGTACATCAAATGTACTATTATTTGGAATCAACATCAAGTGTATTCAAAAATAGAATTCGAGTTCATGTAGTACACATAGTTCATATCTATCTCTATAGTAATCATGTGGTGTGTTATTAAGGTAATACACGAATGATGGTTGAAGTTGGCAACAATTATGATTGTAGATTCTTATTGAAATAGAGAAACGAATTCAAATTTAGTTCGAATTGCAGCGGCTGTATAGACATTTGGAATGCACTAAAATGTTGGTATGAGTAGGTTACATGCATTATACAGCAAAGCGAAAAAAATTAATCGGACATAACATGGATTCATACTCCCTCCTTCCATCTATATAGGGCGTAATGATATTTTTAAGACCGCCTTTGACTATTGACAAGATTAATAGTACATGACATGCACAATGTGAAAATTATATCATTGGAAGAACCTTTCACAGACGAAGTTAACAGTGTGCTTTGTGTAATTTGCATGTCATATATCATTGCTCTAATATTTGGTCAAAGTTAGCATCAAAAACGCGTTAGGCCCTATATAGATGGAAGGAGGGAGTAGCTTTGAATAGCATTTGTATAGTAAAACGGGGCAAGACTCTCTCTTTGTGTGGTGTGAATAGTTTCAATTTTTTGTTTTCTTTTTCGTTGAGGGAAGTGCGAATTGATTTGGTACGTACAAGTACAATATTACTACACGTTAGGCTTGTCCCTAAAATTCAACCCGCGTCTTGTTATATCCCGAAAATTCAGATATCGTGCTCCCAAAACTGGCGCCTTCACGACCTGCGCCTTGCTATCCCAAAATTACAACGCGCGCGAAAACTCCCTCCAGCTGCCAAATCCTGACACGCGAAATCCCCCTTCTAACCCTGAGCCAAAAGGGCCGCTAGTTCAAATCGGTGTGGGGGGGGGGGGTACTTTTGTAACACACCCTACACTTTGGACAAGCGCGTCCCTAAGTCATGCTTCACCCCCTCCCATCGCCCCCTTTTTGCCATTCAAAATCCCAGGCCGCCATAACCTCTCCGCTCCAGCTGCGAAACCCCACCCTCCTCCGTCCGCCACGTCACTGCTGCCCAGCTGGAGCCTCTTCCCCGACGACGTCGTCCACCGCAACAGCTCGACGTCCCTCGTCCACCTCCCCGGATGAGGATCCGTCGTCCATCTCGCCATCCCGCCGGTTCAGCCGCCCCGTCCTCCACCTCCAAGGAGCTGCTCCGACGATCGCCTCGTCTATCGCGGCTAATCCATCCCCACAACGCCGCCTTAACCTGCTCCACCGGAACCGCAACATCCTCACCGACTCCTCGGACGAAGCCAAGGCCTACTCGGCGCCACCAAAGAGGTTGTACACTCATCGCATCGCACCTTCTCCTTAACTCGACCTCCCGGCGCCAACGGTGCTCCATCCCGCACCCCCATGGAGTGGCTACCTTGAAGCCGGCGCCGCGGGCGACATCTCCACGGCGGCTCTCCCCCAGTGCGAGGCCTCTTTGGCGGCGGCGTCCATACCAGCCGGATCTGCTGCTGCTGCTCCAGCTCTCGCTCGCTCGTGCTGCTGCTGCTGCTCTGGCTCTCGCTTGCTCGCTCGCGCTGCTGCTTCTGCTCCGGCTCTCGCTCGATCGCTCGCTCGCCCAGCTGCTGCTGCTCTCCTCCGATTAAGCCACACTTCAGTCGACTGAATCGACTTTTGGGTCGATCGATTTTCAGGGTTGGAGTGGGGGGCTCGAGATTAAGGAAGAACCACCCGCAGCTGGGACGGGGGCTCATGGAGAGGTACCCCACTATCTATCTTAGGGTTCATGGTGGGGGGTAGAGGGTGGTGGCAGCGGTGGCGAGTTGTTTCGGGCGGGCGAGGCGGGCTGGGCCGGCGGTTCGCCGGTGGTGGCGGCGGCTCGAGGGTGTGTAGGTTGAAGATGAACTGCAGTAAACTACATGTCAAGTGCCTCTCTGCTACCATTGCGTTCAGTTTTGACGATAGCATTCAGATTCCTGATGAAATTTCAGTTTCGACGATTAAGTTCGAGTCAACAGTTTTTACCTCATCTGTTTTAGTCAGGTGGTTTTTGGTGATGTTAATTTTACATCCATTTTTCATCATCTATTGGAGATGCTATTAGAATCCCACTTGAGATTGACGATGTCTGTCTTGTGCTGCTTCAGCTTTGACGTCTTACGGCTCACCGGAGCTGCTCCAACGACAGAACGATCCATCACAACATAGCAGTGCCCTGGACACCGTCTACAGATTCCTTAGATCTTCCTCCATACCTCTGACAGCCACCTCCGCCTCAACTGCTTCAGCGACCAACCCAATGATGCTGAGGTCGACACGGCTACGGCAAAGAGGTTGTACACTTGTTGCGTCACTTATTACTATACATTCACGTCGATCCATTAGGGCTATTTTGGTTCAATGGAAAAACATAGCAATAGGGAATTTTCCAATGGCACTCTACTATTCAATTATTCATGCATTTTGTTGAAAGGAATGAAGCAAAACATCCACCTGGACCTACTTTTCAATATCCTATGCATGAAAACAAGACCAAGTGCATTAGTGCCAAAATAACATTCTAACTGTACACACTTTCATATGGTTTCTCTATTTTGGCCATGTTTCTTTGCATTCCTCTGCTCTTCCAATTCCTGTAAACCAAACACCCAAGTTGATAGAAATCTTGTGTTTACAAATGCTCTGTTTACCATGTGCATTTTCCTATCCTATTCCGGTGTTTTTCCTATCCTGCGCTTTTAAGAATCATGCAAGCCAAATGGGCCCTCACAGAGAATTACTTGATTCTGAGTGCGTGTCGATGGGAACTTTGTGTGGTTTGTCCTGCTCCTGCGGCGACGTCGTCCACCTCACCTGAGCTGCTCCATCGACAGAAGCATCCACCAAACCAGACATCACGACTCCTGACCATCTTTCGCCGCCTCAGATCTCCTTCCCTGCCGCCGGCACGCACCCCAACGTCATCACCATCATCGACTCAGCAGGTGAACTTGAGGAGTACACGGGTCCACAAGAGAGGTCGCACTCTTTTGTTTCTGCTTATGTTATGTATTGCTTAAACTTACCTGCTACTTTATCGTCCTGTTCAGCTCTTGGACTCCCAACTCAGGTCCAAATTCATGTTCAAACTTGAGTTCAAAATTAGTTGTGGGGCACATATCGAGGCAGCAATGAATAGTATATACATCTAATATCTGGTTCACCTAGGGTATACCTATGTTGTTCATCTTGGGTGGGAAACAAATAGTAAAGCAATCATCATCTGTCTTTTATTAATTTAAAGCAATCATCAGCCTGCTATCATTATTTTTGGATCCATCCACTGGTTGTTACCATCACTCTAAATTTCTGCATGCTCTCCTTACATAATCTCACCATATTTTTTCGTATGCATGTCAGATATTGTACACAGTCATGTTGAACATGTAGAGAAAAAGAGAAGAGTTTTGCGCGGCAATACAATGTCATGCAGACATCGCTCTATGGTGGGTTCAATGGCAAACCCTCCCCACCCCTCTCCAGATTGTAATCCAGAGGAAGATATCTGTTCTGAGGCGGATTCGAGGCATGGCCGACCACTCCTATTTACCCCCAAGGTGTTTGCTCTACCTTGGCATGATGATGTTAGTCATATCATGCATATGTTGCCTTGCAGTGCCTACTTTTGACATCATATATGTCATCCGCTTGGATTTATACATGTTTTGTAATGCCACTGTTTAGTTTCTATATCATATATGGGAATTATGCAGTCTCATGTCTTTTAGCCAGCCATAATATATGTGAAATGTGCAATGCCATCCTGTTTAACCAGGCATCATATATTTGAATGATATCTTGCCCATCCTTTTCTTCATTACAATTCCATTTGTCGACAATGTTTGTACATTAAACTACTCTTCCTGTGAATCAGCCATTTGGGTGGGAGATGGAAAAATCTGGAGTGAAAACAAGGCCTTGGAGGCAGACGGTGCTACACAGTCAAGGCAGATCTCTTGTTGGGCCCGGTAGCTCCTCGAGATGGATTGAGACAGATGACCAGTCCTATTCCTCTACCGAGGTGTATGCTCTAACTTGGCACGGTTATCTTGCTCATATCATGCATACAGTGTCTTGCATTGCATAGTTTAGACATCATATACACAATATTCAACACCATGTTCTTAGTTCAGACATCATATCGAATGCCCTCTATTTAGCATATAAATCACATATGTGAATTAAATGATGCGATCCTGATTACTTAGATAACATGTAGGTGATATATGTCATGCGATCCTGTTTTGTTATTCATCATATCTTTGAATTATGTTATGCTATGCTATCCAGTTTAGATAGACATCATATATGTGAAATTATGTCATGCTATCCGTTTTAGTTAAACAATATACATGTCAACTATTTCATGCCCTCTTTTTTCCACACTATCTATTGCATCTGTCTCTCATACAATGTCTTTACATTCAACTATGTTTCCTGTTTATCAGCCATTTGAATTGGAGCGGGTGATGCAGGCATCTAGCGGAATAAAAACACGGTCTTCAAATAAAACAGTGCTACCTATTGGTGGAGATAGCACCCCGGTTGTACATGCACAAGAACCAGCCCTACCACACATAACCCAAATCTCGTAGATTGTACCCCTACTGCGATGGACAGAGAACCAGCTTCACCCAATCTAACCCCAACCCCAGCCGATAGTAACCCAGTTCCTGTTGAAACAACACCATCTCCACCACGGAGCTCCCAAACAAGAGCAGGTAGTAAGGCAGCTCCAGTGCCCAAAGGGCCAGTACTATCACGGCGAACCCCAGCTCCACCAGTTAGTACGCCTATTCCCGTGGAGGAAGCACAACCAGCTAGTCGTAGTTTAGCATCTATCGCATTTGATGTTGTTAAATCAGACAAATGCGTATCTTCCCATCTTGGAAATATTATCGAAGATGAAGGAAAATGCCAGTTGCAGGTGTTTGTCCAGGAGTTATGTGTAAGTAATGTTATTCATGGCAATTACTTTGCTTCGTCCCATACATCCTACCTCCATGATGGTTATAATACATCAATTTTCCCCATTTTTTCTCTATAGAGAAGGACCGATTTGGAAACTCAGGATGAGGTAACCTGTGCTAATACCTCTGCTATCTTCAAGAATGCTTGGTGGCAGTATCGGAATTACACAAGAAAACGTGCTTCCTTGGCAAAGAAACTCATCAAATTCCCTTACATTCTCCACGAGACACATTTATCGGACGATGACGGGAAGGCCCCTTGTTACATCTTGGTCCCGAACCAAGAATGTGGTAAGGTCTATGAGCTCATTTTCTATTTTGAAGTATTATATTCTTGCGTCTTCTTGTACTCGGTCATGTAGAACAAGTGCCTAAACCTGAAGAACAACTGTTCTAATTTAAGATTCCATTGCTATCATAGTTCAAAAAGCGCTAGGCGTTAATTGTGTGTTTTGCCACCGCCTTGCACTTTCTTGACCAAAGCGCATGCTTATCTTGTGATTAATACCTGATTAAGCGTAGTTATGCGCAATGCGTTTTGCCAACGCCTAGAGCCTAGGCGCGCTTAAGCGTGCCTTTTTTAACTATGATTGCTTTGCTCTTGTATAATTGTATTTACTCATACAAACTTATTTTTAAATTGAAGGATCCAATCGAAACTCCAATGGCACGGCAGGTATGTTCAGGCATGTTTATTTAAGAGATTTTCTCTTATCAATAGCTCTTTTGATTTCAATTTCAATTGTGTATACAGTTGACTTTCATATCATGCACATTACTAGCATCACAACAGAGCCAATAGTGTTGTTGTGCATGTAGACCCGTGGTACCCATCTGAAATCTTCTTTGTGCCGTGTAGTGTCCCCCGCTGTGTATTCTTACACTGCTGCTTTGTCTTGAACTGAGATGATTTGAACCGTGTCTCTATTTTGATTTGGCAAGACAATGCAGTGACCATAGGACATAGATATATGTTTGTTTGATGCTTTTATTATGTACTAGTACTTGGCAATAGAAGACTTGGTAGTTTAATCCTGTCCACCTTACTAATGAACTGGTTCACTAAAATGAGTTTCATATACTAGTACATGCTAAACTTGTTATGTGTCTGCTTGTTTCTTCTTTTAGAATGCTGACAGAATATTGGGGAAGAGTGCCTTACTAAGCAATGGTAAAGGAAGTAATGCAGATAAGGTTCAGGATAGTGACACATCCTTGTTGGTCTCCAACAAAGCTGATAAAACAGCTAAGGAATACTATCTTGAAGACAATGAGACAACCCCAAAGTCCTGTCTTGGTTTAGTGTTCGAGTTACTGGCCACTACCGCTTGCACAAGCTATTCAAACTCACTGTCTGAATCAGTTCGGTTTCTTGAGTCTCAACTACAAGCTGAAAGACATCGATCAACTGTGCTGCGACAAGAAGCGGAAGGACTGCGGAAGTCCCTGGAGCATTCAGATGCATACTTTACGTGCAACAAAGAAGCGTTGGAGGATTTTAGCGCCAAACAGGACAAAGCTAATCAGCTTGCTAAGCTTATTGCCAACATGGTGGATACCGGTGATAACGCTTTCTTGAGCTCTTCCGAAGTTGTTTGATTATGCTCTTGTTTTGCTGCCGTTTTATTTGCCTTTGGTGGCCAATTTTGACGGCCAAAGTGTATGTAATATGCTGCTTTGTTCCCTATATTTGCCTTTGGTGGCGAACTTTGATGCCCAAAGTGGATGTAATATGTGTAATACCGGTAATAGGCTAGCCTTAATTGCTTGCTTATTTATTTCCTTATTGTCTTGTTTAGTTGTTTGCTTGTAGTCACTGCAATTCTTTTTACGTGTTTTTCTAGTGGCCACAATAGCCTATTTTTGGTAACTAGGCCAAAATAATCATGGCAACACACGGACTGTTGTAACCATGGGCCTCCCCGCAGTCGTATGATCCATGGGCCTTCGATTCGGCCGTAGGAGCATTGGCCTTCTATACGGGCCGTAGGATCCATCGACCTTCTATACGGGCCTTAGGGATCAATGGGCCTTCTACCGCCATAGGGTCCATGGGCCTTCTACGGGCCGCATTACTATCCATGGGCCTTCTACGGGCCGTAGGATCCATGGGCCTTCTACGGGGCGTATCATCATTTCGCCAATCATGGGCCGTACTATTCATGGACCATAACGGGCCGTTAATAGGCCGTATTTGATAACTCTATGAAAACAGCCCAACGGTTTTTTTTGACATGAAAATGGCCCAACGTATTAACGGTCCGCAAACGGTCCGACTGTAACAACGGGCTGAATTTGGCCCACAAGCAGAAAATGACAGTAACGGGCCGTATGTAACCGAATGCTGCAAATGAGCCCAAGAATCAATGGGCCCTGAGAAGGCCAAAAGATAACTTATTGAAACGCCCAATGGAATAATGGGCCATTAATGGGTATAAAGTGATACACTGTTCATTACGGGCCAGTTTCACCACGGGCCGTTAATGGGCCAAGAGTTACAAAGGTCCTCATATGGGCCGAATGAAGTCATGGGCCACACATGGGCCGGAAGTTAAAATGGGCTGAATCATATTGGACGGCCTAGATGATGCTACTGGGCCTAATTCGGATAGGGCATAACGGGCCCTGGGTTAGCGGGCTGTAAATGGGCTATATGCGAACAGGCCGTAAACAGGCTTTCCGTGGGCCGGCCCGCCACCTTTTGACCAAGTCAAACGGTCCAGCCTTTTCACAGGAATGGGCCTCTGTTGGACCGTGCCACGTGTCGCCGTATCATAGGCGCCTTCGGTCCAATGAGCGGATGACATCTGTCCCAACGGTGAGCCGGCACGTGTTTCCTCCAGCCAATGATGATTTTACACGTGGAAAATCCCCATTGGTCGGGGCTGTTAACGGGTTATCGGATCCAAAACTCGAGCCGATAGCTTAACAGTGTTCCGTTACGGTGGATGCCACGTGTCGGTCACCCTTGATGAAAGCAGTTCTGTGACGCGCGATTTATCGTCATGGAAGTGGACACTTCCGTGATGATAATTTTGGTAATGTCATGGAACACTTCTACGACAAAGACACGGTATGACTATCTTGATTCTGTCATAAATTTGTCATGGATGTACATGCATGACAAAAAACGCAACCTACTGTGATAAACACGTATCATCACGGAAGTGTATTTTTTTGTAGTGCATGGACCACGACGACTGCGTCAGATCCAGGTGGACCTTTGACGGGTACGAGTGGGAGGCCCGCGTCTACCCCGCAATGACCAGCTCTGCCGGCGGCGGCAGTGCGTACATGGTGCTGGAGGTCGCCTTTCTCAGCAAGCCCCGCAAGGGCAGCGTGAGGGCCGCCATAGGCTGCCGGCTGGTCGACCCAAGAGGGATACTCAAACCGACCAATGAAATCAGTATCTCAAAGGTGTTCAGTCGCCCGCAGGAGTGCAAGACAAAGGCGGCGGTCGTCGGGCGCGCGCGCTGGCGGCGTCGGCGTTTCTTCGGGGCGATTCCTTCACCATGGAATGTGCCATTGAGGTTCTCAATGAGCTGCCTGATACAGTGACAAACCTGGTCGAAGAAGTGTCAGTGCCATCCTCAAACTTGGGCCGGCACCTGGCTCTACTCCTGCAGCGAGGCCAGAGCGAAAGTTGATGATGGTATAGACCTAGGGTAGGGTCATAGGCCTGACCTATACGCCCTACCCAAGGTCACTACCCTAGAAGCAAAGACACCCAAGAGACAACAAGGAGTACCAATTGAAGGCGTCGAGTGCAATCCACTCGACCAGTCATATCACTCGGGTACCCCTCCCTCCTGATATCACTCGACCATACATGAAACCACTCGACCTACTGAAGACAAGGAGTTTCTCAGGACATCAATGGTCAGGCGTTCACTCCATGGTCTTTAAGATCATTAATAGCACTTTATAGCTGGCGTTATCAGTAACGCCCTATCTTTATGTACATTGAACTCTTTGTAACGGGGGATGGATGGGGTCCTGGCGAACTCTATATAAGCCACCCCCTTCTCTGGCACAAGGGTTCGCACCCCCTGTAACACACACTCCCATATTCCAGTCGACCGCCTCAGGGCACCAAGACGTAGGGCTTTTACCTCCTCCGAGAGGGGCCTGAACTCGTAAACACTTGCATACAATCTCACCGTAGCTAGGACCTTGCCTCCTCATACGTACCCCCTATACTTACTGTCAGACTTAGTACCACGACAGTTGGTGCCCACCATGGGGCAAATCGTCTAAGCGAATTCCGGCGAGGTTGCATTTTCTTCGATCTTCATCAGCATGGTTTCCGGCGGCGGTTTGGTCATGGGCCGTGATAAGTCCATTTTGCATCATGCTTTTATATCAATATTTATTGCATTATGGGCTGTTATTACACATTATATCTCAATACTTATGGCTATTCTCTCTTATTTTACAAGGTTTACCATGAAGAGGGGAATGCTTACCGGAATTCTGGCTGGAAAAGGAGCAGATGTTGGAAACCTATTCTACACAACTCCAAAAGTCCTGAAACTCCACGAAACAACTTTTTGGATTTAATAAGAATTTATGAGCGAAAGAAATAGGCCAGGGGGCCCACACCCTGTCCAGGAGACAGGAGGGCGCCTCAGAGGGCGCAGCCCCCTATCTCCTGGGCCCCCTGGTGGGCCTCCGGCGTCCATCTTCTGCTATATCATCACTTTTACCCTGGAAAAAATCGGGGCAAGCTTATGAGACGAAACTCCGCCGCCACGAGGCGGAACCTTGGCGGAATCAATCTAGGGCTTTGGCGGAGCTGTTCTGCCAGGGACACTTCCCTCCGGGAGGGGGAAATCATCACCAACGTCATCACCAACGATCCTCTCATCGGGAGGGGGTCAATCTCCATCAACATCTTCACCAGCACCATCTCCTCTCAAAACCCTAGTTTATCTCTTGTATCCAATCTTGTATCAAAACCACAAATTGGTACCGTGGGTTGCTAGTAGTGTTGATTACTCCTTGTAGTTGATGCTAATTGGTTTACTTGGTGGAAGATCATATGTTCAGATCCTTTATGCATATTATTACTCCTCTGATTATGAACATGAATATGCTTTGTGAGTAGTTACGTTTGTTCCCGAGGACATGGGTGAAGTCTTGCTATTAGTAGTCATGTGAATTTGGTATTCGTTCGATATTTTGATGAGATGTATGTTGTCTTTCCTCTAGTGGTGTTATGTGAACATCGACTACATGACACTTCACCATTATTTGGGCCTATAGGAAGGCATAGGGAAGTAATAAGTAGATGGGTTGCTAGAGTGACAGAAGCTTAAACCCTAGTTTATGTGTTGCTTCGTTAGGGGTTGATATGGACCCATATGTTTAATGATGTGATTAGGTTTACCTTAATACTCCTTTTTGTAGTTGCGGATGCTTGCAATAGGGGTTAATCATAAGTGGGATGCTTGTCCAAGTTAGGACAGTACCCAAGTACCGGTCCACCCACATATCAAATTATCAAAGTACCGAACGCGAATCTTATGAACGTGATGAAAACTAGCTTGACGATAATTACCAATGTGTCCTCGGGAGCTCCTTATTCATTATTAGAATTTGTCCAGGCTTATCCTTTGCTACATAAAGGATTGGGCCACCTTGCTTCACTTTATTTACTTTATTTACTTTTTGCTCGTTACTATTTATCTTATCACAAAACTATCTATCACCTACTATTTCAAAGGTTGCTTGTAGAGAAAACCTCATCGAAAACCGCTTATCATTTCCTTCTGCTCCTCATTGGGTTCGACACTCTTACTTATTGAAAGGACTACGATAGATCCCCTATACTTGTGGGTCATCAAGACTCTTTTCTGGCGCCGTTGCCGAGGAGTGTAGCGCTTTTGGTGAGTGGAACTTGGTAAGGAAACATTTATATAGTGTGCTGAAATTTTCTGTTACTTGTCACTATGGAAACCAATCCTTTGAGGGGCTTGTTTGGGGTATCTTCACCCCAACCAGAAGAGCAAATAGTTGCTCCTCAACCCACTGAACTTTATGAAAATATTTACTTTGAGATTCCTTCGGGTATGATAGAGAAACTTCTAGCTAATCCATTTGCAGGAGATGGAACATTGCATCCCGATTTACACCTTATCTTTGTGGATGAAGTTTGTGGATTATTTAAGCTTGCAGGTATTCCCGATGATGTTGTCAAAAGGAAGGTCTTACCTTTATCTTTTAAGGAAGATGCATTGACATGGTATAGGCTATGTACGAGATCTTGGAATTATAAGCGATTGAAGCTGGAATTTCACCAGAAGTTCTATCCTATGCATCTTGTTCATCGTGATCGTAATTACATATATAATTTCTGGCCTCGCGAAGGATAAAGCATCGCTCAAGCTTGGGGGAGGCTTAAGTCAATGTTATATTCATGCCCCAATCATGAGCTCTCTCGGGAAATGATTATTCAGAATTTTTATGCTCGACTTTCTCTTGATAATCCTAACCTGCTCGATACTTCCTGTGCTGGTTCTTATATGCTGAAGACTATTGATTTCAAATGGGACTTATTGGAAAGAATTAAACACAACTCTGAAGATTGGGGTTCCGACGATGGTAAGGAGTCAGGTATGACACTAAGTTTGATCATGTTAAATCTTTTATGGATACCGATGCTTTCCGTGGATTTAGCTCTAAGTATGGACTTGACTCTGAGATAGTAGCTTCTTTTTGTGAATCTTTCGCTACTCACGTTGATCTCCCTAAAGAGAAGTGGTTTAAATATAATCCTCCTATTGAAGTGAAAGTAGTTACACCTATTGCAGTCGAAGAAAAGACTATTACCTACAGTGATCCTATTGTTCCTACTACTTATGTTGAAAAACCTCCTTTTCCTGTTAGGATAAAAGATCATGCTAAAGCTTCGACTGTTGTTCGTAAGAGTAATACTAAGACTTATACACCTCCTGAGCAAATTAATGTTGAACCTAGTATTGCTATGGTTAAAGATCTCTTGGATGAGGATTTAGATGGGCATGCTATTTCTTTCTTGGGTGAGACTGCTAATATTGCTAGACCTGATACTAAGACACGTAGACCTGTCATAGGCACGCCTGTTATTTCTGTTAAAATAGGAGATCATTGTTATCATGGCTTATGTGATATGGGTGCTAGTGCTAGTGCGATACCTTATGATCTTTATAAAGAAATTATGCACGACATTGCACCCGTTGAATTAGAAGACATTGCTGTTACTATTAAGCTTGCTAATAGGGATACCATTAAACCTATTGGGATTGTTAGAGATGTTGAAGTTTTGTGTGGGAAGGTTAAATACCCTGCTGATTTTCTTGTTCTTGGTTCCCACAAGATGATTTTTGTCCCATTATTTTTGGTAGACCCTTCTTGAATACTGCTAGTGCCAAGATTAATTGTGAAAAGAATATTGTCACTGTTGGCATAGATGGTATGTCTCATGGGTTTAATTTCGCTAAGTTTAGTAGACAACCTCGTGAAAGGGAACCACCTAGTAAGGATGAGATTATGGTCTTGCTTCCATTCCTGTTCCTCCAACTGATCCATTAGAACAATATTTGCTAGACCATGAAAACGATATGTTTATGAAGGAAAGGGAAGAAATAGATGAAGTGTTCCTTAAACAGGAACCTATCTTTGAAACATAACCTCCCGTTGAAATTCTTGGGGACCCCTCCATCCAAGGGTGATCCGTGTTTGAACTCAAACCATTACACGATAATCTTAAGTATGCTTATCTTGATGAAAAAGAAATATATCCTGTTATTATTAGTGCTAACCTTTCAGAGAAAGAATAAGAAAGATTATTGAAAACTCAAGAAGCACCGAGCTGCTATTGGATATACTACGGATGATCTTAAGGGCGTTAGTCCCACGTTATGTCAACACAAAATTACATTGGAGGACGATGCCAAACCAGTTAGAGATCCTCAAAGACGATTAAATCCCAAGATGAAGGAAGTGGTAAGAAAGGAGATACTAAAGCTCCTTGAGGCAGGTATTTATCCCGTCGCTGATAGTGAATGGGTAAGCCCCGTTCATTGTGTTCCTAAAAAGGGAGGTATTACCGTTGTTCCTAATGATAAAGATGAATTGATCCCGCAAAGAATTATTACAGGTTATAGGATGGTAATTGATTTTCATAAGTTAAATAAAGCTACTAAGAAAGATCATTAACCTTCACCTTTTATTGATCAAATGCTAGAAAGGCTATCCAAACACACACATTTTTGCTTTCTAGATGGTTATTCTGGCTTCTCCCAAATACCTGTGTCAGCAAAGGATCAATCTGAAACTACTTTTACTTGTCCTTTTGGTACTTCTGCTTATAGACGTATGCCTTTTGGTTTATGTAATGCACCTGCCACCTTTCAAAGATGCATGATGGCTATATTTTCTGATTTTTGTGAAAAGATTTGTGAGGTATTCATGGATGACTTCTCCGTCTATGGATCCTCTTTTTATGATTGTTTGAGCAACCTTGAACGAGTTTTGCAGAGATGCGAAGACACTAGTCTCGTCCTGAATTGGGAAAAGTGTCACTTTATGGTTAATGAAGGCATTGTCTTGGGGCACAAGATCTCCGAGAGAGGTATTGAAGTTGATAAAGCCAAAGTTGATGCTATTGAAAAGATGCCATGTCCCAAGTACATAAGAGGTATAAGAAGTTTCCTTGGTCATGCCGGTTTTTATATGAGGTTCATTAAGGACTTTTCTAAAATCTCTAGGCCTCTGACTAATTTATTGCAAAAAGATATTCCTTTTGTCTTTGATGATGATTGTGTAGAAGCATTTGAAACACTTAAGAAAGCCTTGATCACTACACCTATTGTTCAGCCACCTGATTGGAATTTACCTTTTGAAATTATGTGCGATGCTAGTGATTATCTTTGTAGGTGCTGTTTTAGGGCAAAGAGTCGATAAGAAATTGAATGTTATCCAGTATGCTAGTAAGACTCTTGATACTGCCTAGAAATTATGCTACTACTGAAAAAGAGTTCTTAGCAGTTGTGTTTGCATGTGATAAGTTTAGACCTTATATTGTTGATTCCAAAGTTACTATTCACACTGATCATGCTGCTATTAAATATCTTATGGAAAAGAAAGATGCTAAGCCTAGACTCATTAAGATGGGTTCTCTTGCTCCAAGAATTTGACTTGCATATTATTGATAGAAAGGGACCTGAGAACCCCGTTGCAGACAACTTGTCTAGGTTAGGGAATGTTCTTGATGACCCACTGCCTATTAATGATAGTTTTCCTGATGAACAATTAGCGGTTGTCAATGCTTCTCATACTGCTCCTTGGTATGTTGATTATGCTAATTACATTTTTGCTAAATATATACCGCCTAGTTTCACATACCAGCAAAAGAAAAGAAAAGTTCTTTTATGATTTAAGACATTACTTCGGGATGATCCACACCTTTATAAAGAAGGAGTAGATGGTATTATTAGACGTTGTGTGCCTGAGCATGAACAAGAACAAATCCTATGCAAGTGTCACTCTGAATCCTATGGAGGACACCACACTGGAGATAGAACCGCACACAAGGTACTACAATCTGGTTTTTATTGGCCTACTCTCTTCAAAGATGCTCGTAAGTTTGTCTTATCTTGTGATGAATGTCAAAGAATAGGTAATATTAGTAGACGTCAAGAAATGCCTATGAATTACTCTCTTGTTATTGAACCGTTTGATGTTGGGGGCTTTGATTATATGGGACCTTTTCCTGCCTCCAATGGTTATACACATATTTTAGTTCCGTTGATTACGTTACTAAGTGGGTAGAAGCTATTCCAACTAGTAGTGCTGATCATAACACTTCTATTAAAATGCTTAAAGAAGTTATTTTTCCGAGATTTGGAGTCCCTAGATATCTTATGACTGATGGTGGTTCACACTTTATTCATGGTGCTTTCCGTAAGATGCTTGCTAAGTATGATGTCAATCATAGAATCACATCTCCTTATCACCCGCAGTCTAGTGGTCAAGTAGAGTTGAGCAATAGAGAGCTCAAATTAATTTTGCAAAAGATTGTGAATAGATCTAGAAAGAATTGGTCCAAAAATCTTCATGATGCATTATGGGCCTATAGAACTGCATACAAAAATCCTATGGGTATGTCTCCATATAAGATGGTTTACGGAAAATCATGTCATTTACCTCTTGAACTTGAACATAAAGCATATTGGTCTATTAAATAGCTCAATTATGACTTCAAACTTGCCGGTGAGAAGAGGTTGTTTGATATTAGCTCACTTGATGAATGGAGAACCCAAGCATATGAGAATGCCAAGCTTTTCAAATAAAAAGTCAAACGCTGGCATGATAAGAGGATACAAAAGCGTGAGTTTAACGTAGGAGATTATGTGTTATTGTTCAACTCTCGTTTAAGATTTTTTGCAGGAAAATTTCTCTCAAAATAGGAAGGTCCCTACGTTATCAAGGAGGTCTATCGTTCTGGTGCTATTAAAATCAACAACTTCGAAGGCACAAATCCGAGGGTGGTAAACGTTCAAAGAATTAAACATTATATTTCAGGTAATCTTATCAATGTCGAAACTAATATTATTGAAACCATAACCCCTGAGGAATACATAAGAGACACTTTCCAGAATGTTCCAGACTCCGAAAAGGCATAGGTACGTGGTACGGTAAGTAAACCGACTCCAAAACAACTCTAATGGCAATTTTTATCAGTTTTGGATTATTTAAGAATTTTAGAAAGAAATAAGTAGTCCGAAAGGGACACGAGGCTCCCATGAGAGAGGAGGCCGCGCCCCCCTGTAGTGCGCGCCCCTTGTCTCGTGGGCACCTCGTGTGCCCCCCGGACTCCGTTTTCTTGTATGCTACATATTTTGGTCGGTAAAAATTCATTATATATACTCCCGAAGGTTTTGACCACCGTATCACGCAAATATCCTCTGTTTTCGTTTCGAGCTGTTTCTATTTCAGATCTAGAGCATCATGTCGTCTCCAAGCGCTCCCAAGGACAAGTTTTTCGAGAGAGTTATCAAACCCTATCTCGCGGAGGTGCTGCATCATCCTCAAACCATTGAGATGCGTGAGGGGGTGCTGCACATCCGCAATGTGGAGGGACCAAGGCATACCGGGAGCGTGGAGACAAAGTTCGAAGCCGTGGAGCAAGAAGTTTTCAAGTGTCAAGGGATGGTGGAGCGTGGACTCAACGCCAACCAGATGATGATCATGGAGTTCACCAACAACCACAAGCTGGATGCCAAAGTCTTTGGGAAAACCATCTTCAAACTTCAAGAGAAAATCGAGCACCTCCAAGCCTAGATCTATGACCTGCAAAACCAGAACTGTGAGTATGAATATAGATTCAAGCGAATGAGTTTGGCTGCAGATTTAAGGATCCCGGAGACTCGATCATCCTTTTATGATGGAGAGCCGATGCCCTGGAAGACAGACGACAAGCCTACATCATCAACAACTCCTACTTCACCACCTCCGAAGAAATAATCACATGGGTATGGGCACTCCCCTTGGCAACTGCCAAGCTTGGGGGAGGTGCCTCGGTATCGTATCACCATCACACTCTTATCTTTACTGCTTTATTTTGTTCGATCCTTTTAGTAGTATCTTGATCTAGTAGATTGAATTTTTGATATCAAGTAGTTTTGAGTTTTGCATTGTGATCTCTTTATGTAAGCAAGTCCGTCTGCTATCTATAATAAAGATTAGTGTTGAGTCAAGGGCTTTGCTATGTTGCTATGATCTTGAGAAGGTAGAAAGAGCAAAAGAGTTCATATTGATCTTATGGATAGTGATAACTTCACACCTAGAAAGTATGAGGCATAAAAAATGTTGAGAGTTGATGAACGTAGCCTTGGTCATCGTTGCAATTAATAGGAAGTGATAAGGAAAGAGGGGTTCACATATAAATATATTATCTTGGACATCTTTTATGATTGTGAAGCACTCATTAAGTATGACATGCTAAAAGAGTTGATGTTGGACAAGGAAGACAACGTAATGGTTTATGTTTTACGACATCTCGCTTAAAGTATATTGTCATTGACCTTCCAAAATGTTGAGCTTGCCTTTCCCCTCATGCTAGCCAAATTCCTTGCACCAAGTAGAGATACTACTTGTGCTTCCAAATTTCCTCAAACCCAGTTTTGCCATGAGAGTCCACCATACCTACCTATGGATTGAGTAAGATCTTTCAAGTAAGTTGTCATCGGTGCAAGCAATAAAAATTGCTCTCTAAATATGTATGACTGCAATAAAAATTGCTCTCTAAATATGTATGACTTATTAGTGCAGAGAAAATAAACTTTGTACGAACTTGTTGTGGAAGTAATAAAAGCGATGGACTGCATAATAAAGGTCCACATACAAGGGCAATATAAAGTGACGTTCTTTTGCACTAAGACTTTATGCGTCAACCCTAAACGCCAAGCATGACAACCTCTCGCTTCCCTCTGCGAAGGGCCTATCTTTTTACTTTATGTTTTACTTTATGCTTGAGTCAAGGTGATGCTCACCTTTCCTTTTATTTTTATCTTTTGGCAAGCTCCTCGTGTTTGAAAGATCATGATACATATATCCAATTGGATGTAAGTTGGCATAGGCTATTATTGTTGACATCACCTAAAGGTGAATACGTTGGGAGGCAACACAATAAGCCCCTATCTTTCTCAAAGGTCCCATTGAAACTCTATAACCACAAGTATTGCGGGAGTGTTAACAATTATAGGGGACTATGAGATAGTTGAGTATGTGAGCTTGCTGAAAAGCTCTATTATTGACTCTTTCCGATGTTACGATAAATTGCAATTGCTTCAATGACTGAGATTATAGTTTGTTAGTTCCCAATGAAGTTTTTGAACCATACTTGACATTGTGAATTGCTTATTACTTGAGCATAGGAAATCATATGACAAAATCCATATATGTTGCTGTTATTAGAATGATCATGATGCCCTCATGTCCGTATTTTATTTTTATCGACACCTCTATCTCTAAACATGTGGACATATTTTTCGATTTCGGCTTCCGCTTGAGGACAAGCGAGGTCTAAGCTTGGGGGAGTTGATACGTCCATTTTGCATCATGCTTTTATATCAATATTTATTGCATTATGGGCTGTTATTACACATCATATCTCAATACTTATGGCTATTCTATCTTATTTTACAAGGTTTACCATGAAGAGGAGGAATGCTAAATTGGAATTCTGGCCGAAAAGGAGCAAACGTTGGAAACCTATTCTACACAACTCCAAAAGTCCTGAAACTCCACGAAACAACTTGTTGGATTTTATAAGAATTTATGAGTGAAAGAAATAGGCCAGGGGGCCCACACCCTGTCCAGGAGACAGGAGGGCGCCCCCCCTGTAGGGCGCGGCCCCCTATCTCCTGGGCCCCCTGGTGGGCCTCTGGCGTCCATCTTCTGCTATATCATCACTTTTACCCTAGAAAAAATCGTGGGCAAGCTTACGAGACGAAACTCCACCGCCGCGAGGCGGAACCTTGGCGGAATCAATCTAGGGCTCATGGAGCTGTTGCACTGGGACACTTACCTCCGGGAGGGGGAAATCATCACCAACGTCATCACAAACGATCCTCTCATCGGGAGGGGGTCAATCTCCATCAACATCTTCACCAACACCATCTCCTCTCAAAACCCTAGTTTATCTCTTGTATCCAATCTTGTATCAAAACCACAAATTGGTACCTGTGGGTTGCTAGTAGTGTTGATTACTTCTTGTAGTTGATGCTAATTGGTTTACTTGGTGGAAGATCATATGTTCAGATCCTTTATGCATATTATTACTCCTCTGATTATGAACATGAATATGCTTTGTGAGTAGTTACGTTTGTTCACGAGGACATGGGTGAAGTCTTGCTATTAGTAGTCATGTGAATTTGGTATTCGCTCGATATTTTGATGAGATGTATGTTGTCTTTCCTCTAGTGGTGTTATGTGAACGTCGACTACATGGCACTTCACCATTATTTGGGCCTAGAGGAAGGCATAGGGAAGTAATAAGTAGATGATGGGTTGCTAGAGTGACAAAAGCTTAAACCCTAGTTTATGCGTTGCTTCGTTAGGGGTTGATATGGACCCATATGTTTAATGCTGTGGTTAGGTTTACCTTAATACTCCTTTTTGTAGTTGCGGATGCTTGCAATAGGGGTTAATCATAAGTGGTATGCTTGTCCAAGTTAGGACAGTACCCAAGTGCCGGTCCACCCACATATCAAATTAGCAAAGTACCGAACGCGAATCTTATGAACGTGATGAAAACTAGCTTGACGATAATTCCCAATGTGTCCTCGGGAGCTCCTTCTTCATTATTAGAATTTGTCCAGGCTTATCCTTTGCTACATAAAGGATTAGGCCACCTTGCTGCACTTTATTTACTTTATTTAGTTTTTGCTTGTTACTATTTATCTTATCACAAAACTATCTATCACCTACTATTTCAGTGCTTGCAGAGAAAACCTTACTGAAAACCGCTTATCATTTCCTTCTGCTCCTCATTGGGTTCGACACTCTTACTTATCGAAAGGACTACGATAGATCCCCTATACTTGTGGGTCATCAGGCCTCGAGTTCCGACTCGGCGCGCTCACTTTCGTCGCCGACGACTCCGCCTGGCTCCAAGAGGCCCCCTCGACATCGAGACTCTCCCGATTCATGGCTCGTCGCACTTCACGCGAGTTCTTGCGGTGTCCTCCTTCGGCAGCCATCGACCCCGTACCAGTCGGTCCTCGCATTGTTGTCTCACTCTGCTGGACGCCGCGGAAGCGGTCTGGTCGTTCGCGGCTCCAGCAGTGGGTGAGACACGCAGTGGCTCGCCAGGCGTTCACCCCCCAAGTCGCAGCCCGCGGATCAGCCGACCTATCGACTGACTTCGCAGACACCTTTTCCGAGAGCGGGAGTTGTGACCCCGCGGCGGAAGTCCTCATGGCCGACTCCCATCGCGGCCCACCTGGTTTTCGTCGCAGCGGCAGCGGCGGTGGCAGCGACGGCCCGTCATTCGGCCATGAGGAGTATCAGCCCCAGCCTCTCAGCTCGCAGCAGAGGGAGGAGCTGCATCGCCACAACATGAAGGCTCTCCAGACCCCCATCATAGGGGAAACTGCCGAGGCCCGGGCCTTGGAGGCAGTGCGCCTGGCCACGCTGGCTGAGCACACTCGTCTGGAGAATCTCCAACATTCTCTCGATGAGTGTGCCCGTTGACTGATCCCCAAGTCCAGTCGACGTCCACAACAACTATTTCCACCGGAAACTCAGGTATTCCGCACACTGATTCAGAATCTTGCAGCTGCTGTGCGTATCGCAGAGTCCATTCAGCCGTCCCGTTCAGAGGCTGGAAGAGGCTTGGAGCAGATCAGGGTGCTTCTCCGAGCGGCAGGAGACCAGAACTCCGCCGTGTCCCAGTCGCGGAACAGAATACACAACAAATCAGTAAGAACATACATCATTCAGTCGGCACACAGTCCTAGGTCGCCTTTGCGACGTGGAGATCGTGATCACCGCCAGGATCGGCACCTGGGAAGAGCTCATGGAGAGTATGATCGTGAGTACGCCCGCGACAACCACCTTCGAGCGCCTTCGCCCCTTCCGAGGGACGGGTCATACGCGCCCCGGGGATATGATGATAGGCGTCCGTATGGAAATGACCGTAGAGTTCCAGTCGACCCCAGAGAGCCCGGCTTCGACGCAAGGTCCGTCCTTGTGCAGGGTTTGGTCGACCAGAACAGAGCATACAGAGAAGGGCTGGATAGGGACAGGCCCAGTGGAAGCAGGGTCCATGTTTCCGGCCTAGAGTGTTTCGGAAGAGCCATCAGAGCCGCTGAGATCCCTCATAACTTCAGATTGGTGACTGGCGTCAGTAAGTTCACAGGACAGTCGAAGCCCGACACTTGGCTTGAAGACTACCGAGTGGCTGTGCACATTGGTGACGGCAGTGATGAGGTGGCTATGAAGCACCTCCCTCTGATGCTTGAAGATTCTGCCAGGGCTTGGCAGTATCAGTTGGCCCCTGGAGCATTTTGAGTTGGGATGAGTTAGCCCGAGTGTTTACCAGAACATTTGAGGGCACTCGCGAGAGATCTGCTGGTCTACCAAAGGTGCATCATTGCGTGCAAAAACCGAATGAAACCTTGAGAGGCTATATCCAGAGATGGATCACTCTGTACAACACAGTGGAGAATGTGTCAGATCACCAAGCAGTATGTGCCTTTAAGGAAGGCGTTCACTACAGAGAGCTCAATCTGAAGTTCGGTCGGACCGGAGATATGTCCCTGACTCGGATGATGGAGATTTCCACCAAGTACGCTAACGGCGAAGAGGAGGATCGACTCCAGAGTGGTAAGCACAAAACAGTCGCCCAGGACACCGGAGGACGAAATTCCAGTAGGAAGCAGAAGTGAAAGGCTGAGGCAGCAGGCCCTACCGAGGCGGCAATGTTGAATCAAAGAAAGTGAAGGACCAAGAAGGAAACGACGTGATGGATTTGCCGTGTCATATTCACACCAAGAAGGACGAGGAGGGGAACCTAATTCTCCCCAAGCATACGACTCGACAATGTCGACTCCTAATCCAGAGGTTCCGAGAAAGCAAACCCAGTGAAAAGGACAAAGAGTCCGATAAGGAAGAAGAAGATAAGGACGACGATGGTGGTTACCCCAATGTCAATGCCACCTTGGTGATTTTTGCCGATCTCGAGAGCAAAATTCGACTGAAGGTCATTAATAGAGAGGTGAACATGGTTGCTCCGGCAACACCAAAGTATTTGAAGTGGTCCAAAACCCCCATTACATTCAACCAGTCTGACCATCCGCCACGCGTAGCTACCCCTGGGCGGCAAGCGCTGGTGGTCGACCCAGTCGTGGGAGGCACCCGACTGACCAAGGTTCGGATGGATGGTGGCGGTGGTCTGAATATCCTGTATGCTGAGGGCCTCAAAGGAATGGTCATTCCGATGTCCAAGCTTAGCGGTAGCAACATGCGATTCCATGGAGTCATCCCAGGAAAGAAAGCCGACTCACTTGGCTAGATCACTCTTGACATGGTTTTCGGCGATGAGAAGAATTTCCGCAAGGAAAAGTTGACATTTGAGGTTGTGGATTTTCAGAGTGCCTATCATGCCATTCTGGGCAGACCTGCCTATGCTAGCTTTATGGCTCGACCGTGTTATGTATATCTCAAGATGAAGATGCCTAGCCCCAGAGGCATGATAACGGTTTCTGGTAACCGTAAAAGAGCAGAAGACTGTCTTCAGGACGGTGCAAAGATACATACGAGCAGACGACATCAGTAGAGTTTCAAGAGTACCAGAAAACTGCAGATCTGAGTGATTTGCTGCATGCTAAGAGGCCTGCCTTGGAGTCCGCATTTCAGTCGGCCGGCGAGACCAAGCCAGTCCATGTTCACCCGACAGACCCCAATGCTGCTCCGACCCATATCTCAACAACACTTGACAGCAAATAGGAAGAAGCGCTCATCCAGTTCCTCCGTGAGAACTGAGACATCTTCGCATGGAAGCCATCTGACATGCCAGGTGTACCCAGGGAACTGGCTGAGCACCGTTTGCGAGTCGACCCAAAGGCAAAACCTGTTAAGGAGCATCTTCGTCGGTCCGCCACGGAGAAGAGAAAGGCTATTGGCGAGGAGGTGGCTCGGCTCCTGGCTGCTGAGTTCATCCGCGAAATATACCACTCCGAGTAGCTCGCCAATGTTGTTATGGTTCCCAAGAAATATAAATCATTCCGAATGTGTATTGACTTCAAGCACATCAATTGGGCCTGCCCGAAAGATCATTTTCCTCTGCCCCGCATCGACCAGATAGTCTACTCAACTGCGGGATGTGAGCGACTGTCCTTCCTGGATGCTTATTCCGGTACCATCAGATCTGACTGTATGGACCCGATGAGATAAAGACGGCTTTCATCACCTCGTTCGGGTGTTTTTTCTATGTTACTATGCCCTTTGGCCCCAAGAATGCTGGTGCCACATTCATGCGCATGATTCAGAAGTGCTGGCTCACTCAAATCAGTCGGAATGTGGAAGCATACATGGATGACATAGTGGTTAAGGCACGCAAATGTTCCGACCTGCTGACTGACCTTGCTGAAATCTTTGCCAACTTAAGAAGGTATGATATCAAGCTCAATCCATCAAAATGCACATTCGGAGTCCCCAGCGGAAAGTTGCTCGGTTTTCTCATTTCCGAACGAGGAATTGATGTCTACTACACAACCTTCTTCTTGTAGACGTTGTTGGGCCTCCAAGTGCAGAGGTTTGTAGGACAACATCAAATTTCCCTCAAGTGGAAGACCTAAGGTTTATCAATCCGTGGGAGGCGTAGGTTGAAGATGGTCTCTCTCAATCAACCCCGCAACCAAATAACAAAGAGTCTCTTGTGTCCCCAACACACCCAATACAATGGTAAATTGTATAGGTGCACTAGTTTGGCAAAGAGATGGTGATACAAGTGCAATATGGATGGTAGATATAGGTATTTGTAATCTGAAAATATAAAAACAGCAAGGTAGCAAGCGATAAAAGTGAGCGTAAACGGTATTGCAATGCTAGGAAACAAGGCCTAAGGTTCATACTTTCACTAGTGCAAGTTCTCTCAACAATAATAACATACTTGGATCATATAACTATCCCTCAACATGCAACAAAGAGTCACTCTAAAGTCACTAATAGCGGAGAACAAACGAAGAGATTATTGTAGGGTACTAAACCACCTCAAAGTATTCCTTTCTGATCGATCTATTCAAGAGTCCGTAGTAAAATAACATGAAGCTATTCTTTCCGTTCAATCTATCATAGAGTTCGTACTAGAATAACACCTTAAGACACAAATCAACCAAAACCCTATTGTCACCTAGATACTCCAGTGTCACCTCAAGTATCCGTGGATACGATTATACGATATGCATCACACAATCTCAAATTCATCTATTCAAACCAACACAAAGTACTTCAAAGAGTGCCCCAAAGTTTCTACCGGAGAGTCAAGACTAAAACGTGTGCCAACCCCTATGCATAAGTTCATAATGTTACGGAACCCGCAAGTTGATCACCAAAACATACATCAAGTAGATCACGTGAATATCTCATTGTCACTATAGATAAGCACATGCAAGACATACATAAAGTGTTCTCAAATATTTAAAGACTCAATCCGATAAGATAACTTCAAAGGGAAAACTCAATCCATTACAAGAGAGTAGAGGGGGAGAAACACCATAAGATCCAACTATAATAGCAAAGCTCACGATACATCAATATCGTGCCAAATCAAGAACACGAGAGAGAGAGAGAGAGAGAGAGAGAGAGAGAGAGAGAGAGAGAGAGAGAGAGATAGAGATCAAACACATAGCTACTGGTACATACCCTTAGCCCCGAGGGTGAACTACTCCCTCCTCGTCATGGAGAGCGCCGGGATGATGAAGATGGCCATCGGTGAGGGATCCCCCCTCCAGCAGGGTGCCAAAATAGGGTCCCGATTGGTTTTTGGTGGCTACAGAGGCTTGCAGCAGCGGAACTTCTGATCTAGGTTATGTTGTGGAGGTTTCTGTATATATAGGAATTTTTGGCGTCGGTCTCACGTCAGGGGTCTCGAGTCGTCCCGAGATAGGGGACGCGCCTGGGGTGGCGCGCCTCCACCCTCATGGACGGCTCGAGACTCTTCTGGACCAACTCTTGTACTCCGGGGGCTTCTTTTGGTCCATAAAAAATCATCAAAAATTGGCACGTCAATTGGACTCCGTTTGGTATTCCTTTTCTGTAAAACTCAAAAACAAGGAAAAAACAGAAACTGGCACTGGGCTCTAGGTTAATAGGTTAGTCCCAAAAATCATATAAAATAGCATATAAATGCATATAAAACATCCAAGATGGATAATATAATAGCATGAAACAATCAAAATTATAGATACGTTGGAGACGTATCAGGAATCGACGCGAATCCAGAGAAGATTGGTACAATCCTCCGAATGAAACGCCCAATGCGTGTGCATGATGTTCAGAAGCTTACTGGTTGTTTGGCTGCATTGAGCCGATTCATCTCACACCTTGGTGAAAAGGCACTGCCTCTTTACCGACTGATGAAGAAGTCTGACAAGTTCGAGTGGAATGACGAAGTTGAAGCAGCGTTTGAAGAGCTCAAAGCCCTGCTTTCCACCCAGCCGGTGCTTGCTGCTCCGGTTAGCAAGGAGCCTTTACTGCTTTACATCACAACCACATGACAAGTTGTTAGCACAATGCTCACTGTCGGGCGGGAAGAAGAAGGCAATGCCTTCAAAGTTCAGCGCCCCATTTATTACATTTCAGAAGTCTTAACCCCGTCCAAGCAGAGATACCCTCACTATCAGAAGTTTGTTTATGGGATTTACCTGACCTCGAAGAAGGTTGCACACTATTTCTCTGATCACTCAGTTTCAGTCGTCAGCGACACTCCATTGTCAGAAATTCTGAATAACAGAGATGCAACTGGTCGAGTGGCAAAGTGGGCGATTGAACTTCTTCCTTTAGATATCAAGTTTGAGGCAAAGAAGGCCATTAAGTCTCAAGCAATTGCGGATTTCCTCGTAGAGTGGACAGAACAATAGCAGTCGACTCAAATTCAGTCGGAACAGTGGACCATGGTCTTTGATGGATCCAAGATGTTGAATGACTCTGGTGCAGGAGTGGTATTAGTGTCCCCACGAGGAGACAAGCTCAGTTATGTCCTCTAGATTCATTTTGATTCTTCTAACAATGAAGCTGAGTATGAGGCACTATTGTATGGGTTGCGTATGGCCATTTCACTCGGCGTCCGACGCTTGATGGTATATGGCAACTCAGACTTAGTGGTTAACCAAGTAATAAAGGAATGCGACGTCAGGAGTCCCGCAATGACCGGTTATTGCAATGTAGTGAGAAAGCTAGAGAAGAAGTTTGAGGGGTTAGAGCTCCACCACATTCCACGAATCAAGAATCAAGCTACTGATGATCTGGCGAAGATAGGTTCCACTCGGAAGCCTATCCCCAGCAACGTGTTCTTGGAGCATCTCCATACCCCATCAGTGCAAGAAGATCCCTTCAAGGAAGAGCCCCTGCAACCAATAAGTTCATTCGACCCGACTGTGATCGAGGTTCCAGCCGTGGTCGACTTGATCATGGAAGTCTTGACGATCACACCCAACTGGACAGTACCGTACATCGCATATATTCTCAGGAAGGAGCTCCTAGAGGATGAAGATGAGGCTCGCCAGATAGTCCGTCGATCGAAAGCTTTCACCGTGATGAAAGGGCAGCTTTACAGAGAAAGTGTCACAGGATGGCTCAATGCTGCATCGGAAGAAGGTCGATGATCTTAAACGATATTCACTCAGGGACCTGTGGTCACCATGCGTCCTCTCGGACCATCGTGGCCAAAGCATACCGAGCGGGATTCTATTGGCCTGGAGCAAATGAGATGGCAAAGGATATAGTCGACAAGTGTGCAGGTTGCCAATTCTATTCCAACATGTCGCACAAGCCCGCGTCTACCTTGAAGACTATTCCACTCGTCTGGCCATTTGCAGTCTGGGGATTGGATATGGTTGGGCCCTTCAAGACCGGCACAAGTGGTTTCACCCATTTGCTTGTAGTAGTCGACAAGTTCACCAAGTGGATCGAAGCCAAGCCCACCAAAAACCTCAGCGCAGGCACTGCCATCAGTTTCATCAAGGAGTTGATATTGAGATATGGAGTTCCTCACAACATTATCATAGATAATGGCTCCAACTTTAATTCTGATGAGTTCAAGGCATTCTGTGTGTCCCAAGGCACTCGGGTCAACTATGCATCCATTGCATACCCGCAGCCGAATGGACAAGCAGAAAGGGCGAATGGTTTGATCCCTCAAGGGTTAAAACCCCGACTGATGCGCGACCTTAAGAGTGCTGCTGGAGCTTGGGTGACTGAATTACCGTCCGTCCTATGGGGACCGAGGACAACGCCAAACCGGTCGACTGACCGAACCCCTTTATTCCTAGTGTATGACGCTGAGGCTATGCTTCCGAGTGACTTGCTGCACAATGCCCCCCTGAGTGGAACTGTTCTCAAAAGATGAAGCAGAGCAGGCATGCGAAGATGCAGTCGATCTCCTAGAGGAAGAACACGAGATGGCTTTGGTTCGATCAACCATCTATCAGCAAGATCTGTGTCGATTCCATGCTCGCAATGTCAGAGGTCGAGCATTTCAGGAAGGAGACCTTGTGCTCCGAGTGGATCAGAAACGGCCTCACAAGCTCGCTCCAGCCTGGGAAGGTCCCTTCATCATCACCAAGGTGCTTCACAATGGAGCGTACCACATCTACAACGTAGCCAAGAACATGGACGAGCCACGCGCATGGAACACAGAGCTGCTTCGTCGTTTCTACACCTAGAATCACTCGACCCGATGAGTTGTAATAAGAGTACTTCAGTTTGCTTTCCAAAGAGAAGATTTTTACAGTATCTTAATGACTGGTTCCCTGTAATCACTTGTGTCCAAATCCCCCAGTGGGTGGCTTAGCCGTGAACCTGATTCACCTAAGTTAAAAACATTCCGAGTGGAGAGCAATCCTCCCACTCGGGGGCTTAGCTGCGACCCCGTACTCGCCTAAGTTAAAAAACATTCCGAGTGAAGAGCAATCCTCCCACTCGGGGCTTAGCCGCGAACCTGATTCGCCTAAGTTAAAAAACATACCGAGTGGAGAGCAATCCTCCCACTCGGAGGCTTAGCCCCGACCCCAAACTCGCCTAAGTTAAAAACATTCTGAGTGGAGGGCAATCCTCCCACTCGAGGTCTTAGCCACGAACCTAATTCGCCTAAGTTAAAAAACATTCCGAGTGGACAGCAATCCTCCCACTCGGAGGCTTAGCCGCGACCCAGAACTTGCCTAAGTTAAAAACATTCCGAGTGGAGAGCAATCCTCCCACTCGGGGGCTTAGCTGCGACCCCGTTCTTGCCTAAGTTAAAAACATTCCGAGTGGGGAGCAATCGTCCCACTCAGGGGCTTAGCTGCGACCCCGTTCTCTCCTAAGTTAAAAACATTCCGAGTGGAGAGCAACCCTCCACTCGGAGGCTTAGCTGCGACCCCGTACTCGCCTAAGTTAAAAACATTTCGAGTGGAGAGCAATCCTCCCACTCGGAGGCTTAGCAGCGACCCCGTACTCGCCTAAGTTAAAAACATTCCTAGTGGAGAGCAATCCTCCCACTCGGGGGCTTAGCTGGGACCCCGTACTCGCCTAAGTTAAAAACATTCCGAGTGGAGAGCAATCCTCCCACATGGGGGCTTAGCTACGACCCCGTACTCGCCTAAGTTAAAAACATTTTGAGTGGATAGGAATCCTCCCACTCGGAGGCTTAGCTGTGACCCCGTACTCGCCTAAGTTAAAAAACATTCCGAGTGGAGAGCAATCCTCCCACTCGGGGGCTTAGCTACGACCCCGTTCTCGCCTAAGTTAAAAACATTCCGAGTGGGGAGCAATCCTCCCACTCAGGGGCTTAGCCGTGACCCCGTTCTCGCCTAAGTTAAAAACATTCTGAGTGTAGAGAAATCCTCCCACTCGGGGACTTATCCGCGACCCCGTACTCGCCTAAGTCACAAAATATCCTTTGAGCTACGCCACAAATACAACGTACGCTCCATCCCGATCTGCAAGGACGACGAGGTATCGACTGAACACCACGTCTGAGCTGCGCCACAAACACAACGTATGCTCCATCCCAATCCGCAAGGACGACAAAGTGTCGACTGAACACCACGTCTGAGCTGCGTCATAAGTACAATGTACCATCCCGGTCCACAAGGACGATGAGGTGTCGACTGAACACCACGTCTGAGCTGCGTCACAAGTACAATGTACTCTCCTTCCCGATTCGCAAAGACGACGAGGTGTCGATTGAACACATCGTCATATCCACTCGACGAAAGGTGAAAAGATCAAGTTCACTCAGAATCAAAAGACAGTCAAAAACAGAGAAAGCAAAAGCCATGATATTCAAGGAAATCCAAGTTCAGATAAATCCCGCAAAAGTTCAGAACCGCAACGAGCAGAAGTACTCAGGCATCAAGCCTGAAAGAGTTTAAAGGTTACATAATCACTCAGCATTCCAAGGCAAATAAAAGTGGGGCATAATGTTTTGTTCACTCGTCAGGAGAAGGACTTGCTGGATCACAGAAACTGCCAAGGTCGATGCTGTCTACGATACGAGTGGCGGCATCAAGGAAGGTGTCCATGAAGGACAGGAAATTGAGCTTTTTGGTGTTCACAACCTTGAGGGCTGCCAGCTTGTCTTCTCTGACATCCTTGTAGTGCACTTGGACCAACGATAGGGCGACGTCAGCGCCACAGTGAGCAGATGACTTCTTCCATTCCTGCACTCGACCATGTATCTGATTCAGTCGAGTCATCAGAGACTCGAGATCCTGTGAGAGTTCAGCCTGAGGCCAGAGTTCAGCATCAATCCGCGTCATTGCCACCTTTAGTCGAGCGAGATAATCCATAGCACTGTCCATGCGTGACTCCAACCACAACACATTCTTTGCAACGTCATCTGTAAGTGCATCTAGTGCCCCTTAGTGATTTTGGTGTATTGAAGACTTATAAGGTAAGGGACTGATGCATTTGTGAGTTTACACAGGTCTATAAGTCTATGAGGAGTTTGATATTTATAGATAAAGTGGACCCCTAAAAAAGAAGTTCTTCAACCGAAGACTTTGGATTTCTGAATACTTTGAAAGTGAAGAAATTGGCGTGACCTTGAAGACTTGGCAATCATTCGAGGAACATGAAGCGTGAAGACTTTTGTTTTCGTAGTTTCATTTTCTCTTTCTTGAGTCATAGGAAACACCGTACTGTTAAAGGGGGTAGAGGAAATACTAAGGAAAAATTTCCATGTGATGCTCAACTCAAAATCCTACACCTACCAATCCCTTCGAGTGAAGCCATTGGAAATCTCATACAATTCAGTCATATTCTTGGATGTGAGACGAAGTTCTTCTGGTCTCTGAGGAATTTGTTCTGACTGAGGAGTTAGGAATTCGCCAGTGCGGATTACCTACACAGTGAGGAACATGATAGCCCTGAGGAATTTGAGAGTCAAAATTCTGACCTTTGCTGTGCTATGCGCGAGCTGTCCCAAAATATCTACCCACCTAACGGTCATATCATTGAAGGGAATTTATGTCTTATCATGTCGGGCTGCTCCCTAGGCTATAAATAGCCGCCCCCTACAACCACTAGCTGGTTGGCTGCTCTGAGAGAAACCGACACTTGTCATTTGAGAGCATCCCATCCTCCGAGGACTTTGAGCGAAAATCATCAAGTGAGGAAAACCCAAACCCAACACACCTACAACCCAAAGTGATTGAGCGTCACTGAAGAGATTGATCCTGCATGGATCCGATGCTTGTTACCTTTGAAGACTGTGCTTCTTCCAGACGGTTAGGCGTCATGGTCTAGAGCATCCAAGAGGAATTGTGGATCGTTGAGTGACCTAGTCTGTGAAGGTTTGGAAGTCACCTAAAGACTTACCACGAGTGATTGGGCGAGGTCTGTGTGACCTTAGCTCAAGGAGAATACAGTGATGACTGTGTGTCCGGGACTGTGTGTCCTCAGATTTAAATAGCTAGCCGCTCCAACTAGACGTACAATTGAGACAGCTGTTGGAACTGGTCTACTGTCGGATTTCGGGTTCCGGCAAACCCTTGAGGTTCGAACACTGCGGTGCGCACGGAGATCTTTCCCCTACCAGCTCACACGTTAATGGTTTGCAAGGTATCTAAACTAAGAACGACGAACAGCACAAGAGACACAAGATTTATACTGGTTCGGGCCACCGTTGTGGTGTAATACCCTACTCCAGTGTGTGGTGTGGTGGATTGCCTCTGGGGCTGATGAAGAACAGTACAAAGGAAGAACAGCCTCGCGAGGGGCTGTTCTTGAGCTGGTGCGATGGACTGCTTGGGTGAGTCCAGTCGCTTCTCTCTCTCTCTCTCCGGTAGGTTCGACCTCCATGTCTATCTATGTGGTGGCTAGTCCTATTTATAGAGGGAGGCCCTGGGCCTCTTCCCAAATAATGAGTGGGAAGGGCGCCAACAATTGGCCATTTTGAAGGGGAACATCTAGTACACTTATCCTGACTAAAGTTGGTCTTCGGCTGCCAAAGGCTCTGACAGTGATGCCGTCCTGGGCTCCACGATGACCTCCTTCCTGCTGCTATGCTGGTCTTGGTCTTGTTGCACCGAAGTGGTAACCCTTGCCTGATGCCTTGGCCTGTGCTTGCCTCCTTTGCACCAAAGGGGAAATGAGGACCGCTGGGTCGGGCGCCACTGGTCTCGATCGTCATGGCTTGCGTCACGGGGCACCCTCGTGAAGTACCCTGCCTTGATCTCTCCGCCTTCTCGTGAGTCTGCCTGACGAGGCTGCTCTTGAGGAAGGTTCCTGTCGTCCGCCACACGAGGGTTGGCCCCTTGCGAGGGTCTTGAGCTTGAGCTGATGAAGCTGGGCCGCGCTGGGCCCCCACTTGAGCCACGCTGCAGGCAGGCAAGTCTGGGGACCCCCGTTCCCAGAACACCAACAGTAGCCCCCGGGCCCAAGGCGCGCCCGGACTTGGCTTAGCAGAGAAGCGAAGGGGCAAGTGCGAAGCGCCGCGGGCCCCAACAGCCTGCGGCCTTGGGCACTGCATGGCGATTGAGTGGTCGTGGGCCTCTCCGCTTCCCCACGACGCCTTGGCAACCGTCCTTCTGACAAAAAGGACGCCCGGGCCAGACTTGGTGCTCGTTCTTGCTCCAGATCCCCTTTCTCGCCCTTCTCCTCCTCGCTTCTTAATCCTCCAGATCTATCTCAATCCTTTCCATCCTGCAAGCCATGGCGCTTCGCAAGACCCCGTCTGAGGCCTGGTACCTTCCGGCTCTAGATCCTCCGACTGTGTCGGAGAAGAATCTCGTCCCTGTGCGCCGGAGGACGGTGGCGCAAGGCAACAAAGGAGTGACTGTGCTCAAGGCCGGCTCCGATCAGCCTGAAGGCAAGGGGAGCACCTTCTACCGGTTCTTTGTGAGCGCCATCATCGCTGGTCTGGTCCCTCCTTTTTTCGAGTTCTTCTTTGCTGTTCTCCGCCAATACAACTTGCAAGCCCTGCATCTCCACCCTAACTCTGTTCTTCTCCTGGCGATTTTCGCCTACTATTGTGAGGCTCACGTTGGGATAAAGCCCTCGGTGGCTTTGCTGCGCCATTACTTTTACCTCCGGGTCTCCCGTGGCCCTATTACTGCATGCGCGAGCTTTGTCGCATACTCCAGCTCCAACTCCATCTCCAAGCCCGGGAAGAGGATCAAAGGCTTCAGGAGCAAGTGGGTCCTGGTGGATGTCGGGCGCATCCACCCCCGGCTGGCGCTGCCGTCGGGGCAGCCCAAGGCCGTTGATGCGTGGTCTTGCGCGGAGCTCGTCGACCCTCGTGCGAAGATGGTGCTGAAGAGGATTGACGCGGACCTGAGGCCAGGCAACTTGGGGGCGGCGAAGCTGACCGG
Source organism: Aegilops bicornis (assembly GCA_021605145.1). Taxonomy (NCBI): domain Eukaryota; kingdom Viridiplantae; phylum Streptophyta; class Magnoliopsida; order Poales; family Poaceae; genus Aegilops; species Aegilops bicornis. The sequence continues at coordinate 777,803,808 of CM038675.1, forward strand.
GGCCACGCTCCTGAGGGAGTTCCTGGAACACCGGGTGGCTCCGCTCCGGGAGCATTTGCTTCCTTTATGGAGGCTTGGGGAGGCAGGTGACGCCCTTCGCCTAAGCTCTGAGGCCCTCTCTGACGAAGATCTGGTCGCGGCTCTCCATTCCTTGGTCGGGGAGACGTGGCAAAGCCGGAGGGTCCTCCCGTCCCCCTGTTCCTTCGCGACGACTGGGAGTAGGTGGTGGGCGCTATGCCCACCTTCAATGGTGAGGGGCTGGTGCCCGCCGGGTCTCCGAAGGATCTGACGATGTTGGCGACGGTGAATGTTTCCTCCAGCAACTCCAGCGGGAGTGAAGAGGAAGAAGAGGAGGTGGAGGAAGAAGAGTCTGACTTCGAGGCGACTGGCAAGGAGTCGGGGGATTCCTTCCCTCGGTGCAGGTCCCACGCCCTTTGCTCCATGCCTGACGACGACGAGGCCGGTGCCAGGCGAGGAGGGGAGGATTCTCCCCTGGTTCCGAGGAACGGCAGGTCGGGGGTTGGTTCTCCCAGGGTCCGTTCTGGCTCCGGGGCGGTCTGAGGCCAGCTCTGGCCTTCCCGACGTGCCTACTGCTTCCGGGTCTCCCAAGGCTAACCCTAGCTGCAGGCTTTCAGGCTGCAAGTTCAGCCGGAGGCTGCTTGAGTCCGTGGACGGCGACCAGTAAGTGTTCGACCCGTGTTTTTCTTTGCTTCTGCCGCCTAGGCGTGACGTCTGTATTCTCTTGACCAGGTCGGCGCCTGCGGCAAAAAGGCCGAAGGGGGCCTCAGCGGCCTTGCTTGAGGCGCCTGCCGGGGCTGCGGCTCCGTCTGCGCGGAAAGGAGGCTGCGAAGCTCGCGCCTCCCCTGCTCGGTCATCCTCGCGAGCCCAGCAGGGGCACTCTGGCAGTGAGTCAGCCCCCGTGGCCCCGCTGACTCTGGAGGTGCCTGCGCCTGATGTTGTTGCTGAGGTGCCCAAGGCCCAGGGGGCTCCTCCTTCCCAAGCCGTAATCACGCTTCCGTCTTCTACACCTGCTCCACCGGCTCCAGTCCCTTCTGATCCCTCGGCCATCCTGGACCAGGCTGCCCGTGAACTGAGCCGGTTGCAAGAGGATCTCCGGAATGCTGACCCCCATCTGGTGGCCGGGCGCCTGGAGCTAGCTTCTGGATGGGCCCGCTCTGCCGCCTCCGTCCGAGCGGCGCTGAGCCAAGCCGCGTCGGCCTCTGATGGGGAGAAACAAGCCGCCTGCCCGGCTAGGGCCGCTCGCGATGCTGCCCAGGGCGACGCCGCGGATGCCCATGACCGCTGCAAGGCGCTGGAGGTCGAGCTGCAAGGCCTGCGCGACGAGCTCGCCAAGGAGGTTCGCGGCCGCCAGGAGAAGGAGAAGGAGATGGAGGCTCGGGAGGCCGCTGTCAGGGACCGAGACGCCGAGCTTGATAACTGCCGTGGCCGGTTGGAGACGCTGGAACAGTCGCTGAAAGTGGAGAGGATCGAGCTAGACAGGAAGGCAAAGATCCTGGCCGAGGATCGGGTGGCCTTCGCCAAGTTGGAGGAGAAGGCTCACACGGCGTTGAAGACGCTCTACGAGGGTGGCCTGGTGAAGCCGTTGGCTGGTGCAGAGGACGGCCCCGCCGAGCTGCTTCCTTTCTTGGTCCGTGCACTTGAAGATGTCGCGGACGGTCTCGGCCCCACGGCCGAGGCCAAGGCGCATGCCCTGTCTTCTGCAGCGCTGACGTGCGTCCTCAGCCACGTCTACCTTCGCGACCCCAACATAGACCTTGACGGCCTGCTGGAGCCTGTGGGCGGCGATCTTGCCGCTGCCGCTGCAGAGGCCGTGAAAGGCCGAGCCGAGGCCCTGCTGGGGAAGTTCCGCGCCTTCAGCACCTTGCATGGGCGTGGTGCCGCCAGCTCCGCGGCCTCGGGAGGTGGAGGCGCCACAGGAAAGTGATCCCTTCGCAGCTTCCGCTCTGTTTTAATTCCTGCAACATGCACCATGCCTCGTGGAGGCGTTTAAACTTGTGTTTGGCATTGTGAAACGACTTATGGCTTGTAATATTTTATTTGAATTCGCATTCTTCCCTCCTACTTGCGTGTGTTCTACGTCGGCAGGGCCCGACCCCGCGCATACCTCAGCCGCCGTTAGCCCCGATCGGAAACCAGGACGGGACCAAGGAGTGAGGGGCTACGTGGCAAGTTAGGCTCCTGAGTCGCGATGCTCAAGAGTCCCCCTTGACGCGCGAACATGAAGTAGGGACGGGAGGCATAGTAGTGGATTGGTCGTTCTACGTCGGTAGGGCCCGGCCCCGCGCATACCTCAGCCGCCGTTAGCCCCGACCGGAGACCAGGACGGGACTAAGGAGTGAGGGGCTACGTGACCAGTTAGGCTCCTGAGTCGCGATGCTCAGGAGTCCCCCTTGACGTTCAAACGAATTTTCATACCTTGGCTCCGCTCGGGGAGGCGGGCGACGACCAGGTCCGAGGGACCTGGCTGGGTGGCGTACGTCCGGGCGTGGCCCGGGCGCAGCCCCCGTGTCCAGCCCCCTCACGCGGCACTCGCGAGGGAAGGCGTTGCGATGGCGCCAGACACTGAGCTCTGGGCTCCCTGAGGTTGATACGGTTGTGAGCCGCCCTCAGTTGTTTATCACCAGCGCGGAGCATAGCGCTTCCGTATGTGTACGGGCATAGCCGCTCCTCGGCAGTGTCGTCAGCCAGCACGGAGCATGGTGCTTCCACTGGTACGTGGAAGGGGGCTCCCCTCCGGGAGGAGCCCCCGGGGCGTGTACAACCCTGCCCTGATACGTGGCTGGCACGGTAGGGCTAGGAGAGGTGTATCTGGGCACCCGTGAGCCAGCGCGGGACTCACGAGGCCCTACCTCGAGGCGGGTTGCGCCTAGCTCTGGGCCTTTATCAATGGTATGTTCCTGCAGGGTTAGAATGCAAATGCTCTACGTCCTCAGGTCCCGGCCCTTGAGCGAGCTCAACCGCCGCTGGTATGACAGGTCGCGATGCCGTGGGTCAAGGCCAGGGGGTGAGGGCTGGAGAGCCAGTAAGAGCCCATGAGTCGCGATGCTCAGGTACCCCCCTTTTAATGTGCAAGCGCTTTGCATTAGGGCGGAGAGGCTCGCGACAGGTAGTAGGCAATAATTACGTGAATTAGTTTAAGCGCAGAGGAGCAAATCCATCTAGATAGGTGCGGAGAAAGCACACGCCACTGGGTCTGGCCCGAGTAGCTTGGGGATAATACAGCCCGAGGGGCGCCCCCAACAAGGTAAGTAAAGAACATACGCAAAATGGATACATGCCGCAGGGACGGACCCACGCGGCCTGGGAATGATGCAGCCCGAGGGGCGCTCAACTTGGAAAGGTGTCACCTGATATGGTCGGAGATGGCGGGATGTTGAGGTAGCAGATGACGCGTGATGAGGAAGCCGGCCCTCACGAGCCCTACGGACCTGGAGCCTCAGGAGGCTCCGGGGGCACGGGGGTGTAACACCCCGGATGTAACTTTCCATATTTGTAACTCCAACTCTTGCCATTTTCGGCATGGTGATATGATATTCCCTCCGTGGTTGGGTTTTTCTTTATTTTGCATTTTGTTCATGTCATGCATTTCATATCATGTCATCATGTGCATCGCATTCGCATACGTGTTCGTCTCATGCATCCGAGCATTTTCCCCGTTGTCCGTTTTGCAATCCGGCACTCCTATGTCCCCCGGCGCTCCCCTCTTGTCTCTTTTTCGTGAGCGGATGTTGAACGTTCTCGGAATGGACCGAGGCTTGCCAAGTGGCCTTGGTACACCACCGGTAGACCACCTGTCAAGTTTCGGGTCATTTGGAGCTCGTTTGGCACTCCAACGGTTAACCGCACTCTCGCAAAGGCCTCTTTTAAGTTGCAGCCCAACACCTCTTCAAAATAGCCCAATAACCCATCTAAGTCACTTCCATGCTCTCCGTCGTCGGATCACGATCGTGTGGGCGAAAACTACACTCCATTTGGAGCTTCCTAGCTCCCTCTACCAATAAATATAGATCCCTTTCCCGAAATCCGGACGAAACCCTAGTCTCCCCGCTCCTTGGCGCCGGGACGAAATCGGACGGCGGACACGTCCGCCCAGCGCCATCGGACGAATCGCGAGCCGCCACATGGGCAGCCAGCGCCCGCCGCCGCCGACCCAGCGGGCCCATGAGGCCCGTCTTGAGGCCTCCGGCCCGAGCCCGGCCTCCCGCCGCCCTTGGCGCGCCCGGCCACCGCCGCCCGCCTCGCCGCCTCCCGCGCCTTGGGCCACCGCCCGCCGCCTCACCGCCTCCCGCGCCCGGGCCTGCCACCGCCCGCGCCCGCCCGGCCCCGGCCCTCCTCGGCCGGCTCCTCCCGGCCCTCCTTCCTCCTCTCTCCGGCGCCTCTCCGTGAGCCGCCGCCCGGCCGCCTCGGTTCGCGCGCCCCGGATCCGATCCGATCTGAGGTTGACTTTCCCCGAGCCCCGAAATTTCCTCAAGTCATTTATCTGGGATAATTTTGTTGCAATTTCATCATGCCATAACTTTGCACTCGTGGCTCCGTTTTGGGCGTGTAGCATACCGAATTGTTCGGCTCGATGAGTACATCATTTCATCTCATTTCATCATTTTCATTTGAGCTCATATTGATGCCCGAAATGCTGTTAGAAGAGGGTTGTGTGATGTTAGTTTCAGATTCTTATCAGAACATGCACTTTTGTCATTTTTGCCATGATTGATGTGTGCATCCTATGATCTTGATTCCCACATGTGTTTTGTAATATGCCATGCCATCTTTACAGGGGTGTATGCCATGTATTTTTGTGATCTCTGTGGTGACTAGCACAAGCATGCAAACTAGGCTTCATGATGTTGCTGATTTTAGCCCCTGTTTTGCTGATATTTTTATGCCATGTAAACTTGATGCTACCGAGAGATCCATGCATATTTTGAGATACTTCAGTAAGGATGTTTTGAGCATATGGGGGCAGTAGCTTAATTTCTTGTTGCTTGCTATGTGGCATCATGCTGTTAATGGCAGATTTGTGCCATTCTTATTTTGCTTGTCATTTGCAAACCGTGCATCCGATTCCGGTGATCTTTATATCGATTTCGACCGAAATCATCTCGCCTTTCCAGTGGAATACTTGGTTTGCCAAGTTGATGCCTGGCTCATCATTTTCCTTTCGGAGCACGCATATGCATTGCATCTCACATCTCGGATATCATGCCATGTATTGCATCATGTTGTTTGTGCATCGCCCGTGATTCATTATGGTTCCATTGTTTGTGTTCTTGCTTTGGGTAGAGCCGAGAGGCAGTACGTGAACGAGGAACCTGTTGAGAACGCTTACGAGGATCAAGCTTTCGACAACTCTGAGAACTTTGCAGGCAAGATGACCATGCCCTCGAAATCACTTCTATCTTTGCTTGCTAGATGCTCGCTCTTTTGCTATGCCTATGCTATGTTACCTACCACTTGCTATATCATGCCACCCATATTGCCATGTCAAACCTCTAACCATCCTTTCCTAGCAAACCGTTGATTGGCTATGTTACCGCATTGCTCAGCCCCTCTTATAGCGTTGCTAGTTGCAGGTGAAGATGAAGTTTGTTCCTTGTTGGAACATGGAGATGTTGTTCCTTGTTGGAACATGTTTACTGTTGGGATATCACAATATCTATTGTTTAATTAATGCATCTATATACTTGGTAAAGGGTGGAAGACTCGGCCTTATGCCTGGTGTTTTGTTCCACTCTTGCCGCCTTTAGTTTCCGCCATACCGGTGTTATGTTCCTTGATTTCGCGTTCCTTACACGGTTGGGTGATTTAAGGGACCCCCTTGACAGTTTGCTTTGAATAAGACTCCTCCAGCAAGGCCCAACATTGGTTTTACCATTTGCCACCTAAGCCTTTTTCCCCCGGGTTTTCGTGAGCCCGAGGGTCATCTTTATTTACCCCCCCCCCGGGCCAGTTCTCCTTCGAGTGTTGGTCCGAACCGAGCCGCCTGCGGGGCCACCTCGGGGAAACTCGAAGCCTGGTTTTACTTGTAGCCTGTCTCATCTGGATGTGCCCTGAGAACGAGATATGTGCAGCTCCTGTCGGGATTTGTCGGCACAATCGGGTGGCTTTGCTGGTCTTGTTTTATTGCTGTCGAAATGTCTTGTAGTCCGGGATTCCGAGACTGATCGGGTCTTCCGGTAGAAGGAATATCCTTCGATTGACCGTGAGAGCTTATAATGGGCTAAGTTGGGACACCCTGCAGGGTATTATCTTCGTAAGCCGTGCCCGCGGTTTATGAGGCAGATGGGAATTTGTTAATGTCGGTTGTAGAAAACCCGAAGTTGACCTAAATTAAAACACATCAATCAAGGTGTGTAACTGCGTGATGGTCTCTTCTCGGCGGAGTCCGGGAAGTGAACACGGTGTTGGAGTTATGTTTGACGTAAGTAGTTTCAGGATCACTTCTTGATCGTTGCTAGCTGCTGACCGTGCCTTGCTTCTCTTCTCGCTCTCTTTTGTAATGTAGCCACCATATATGCTAGTCGCTTGCTGCAGCTCCACCTCACAACTCTGTCCTTCCTATAAGCTTAAATAGTCTTGATCTCGCTGGTGTGAGATTGCTTGAGTCCCGTGACTCATGATTCTACCAAAACAGTTGTAGGTGCCGGCGATGCGGTGCAGGTGTGGCGAACCGAGCTCAAGTGGGAGTTCGACGAGGAACGTGGTCGTTACTATGTGTCGTTTCCTGATGATCAGTAGTGGAGCCCAGTTGGGATGATCGGGGATCTTTTTAGCTTTTGGGGTAGTCTTCTTTTATTTTGGTTCCGTAGTCGGACCTTGAGTGTAATCTGGATGATGGATGTTTATTTATGTATTGTGTGAAGTGGCGACTGTAAGCCAACTATGTATCTCTTTCCCTTATGTATTACATGGGTTGTGTGAAGATTACCTCACTTGCGACATTGCTTTCAATGCGGTTATGCCTCTAAGTCGTGCTTCGACACGTGGGAGATATAGCCGCATCGAGGGCGTTACAAGTTGGTAATCAGAGCCATCCCCGACTTAGGAGCCCCTCGCTTGATTGTTTCTTTGGCGTAGTTGAGTCTAGAACCGAAAAATTTTATGAGACTTAGGATTATATATATAGGAGAGTAGGATTCTTTTACTCCCAGTCCTTACGTCGCTTTCTGGTGAGGTCTCCCCGACGTAGAAGTTTTGACTCTCCTCTCCTCAAATTTCACTAAATTTTTTTAGGATCACGCTGGTATCTTGGAATCGTTCCGATGGTTTTGTGATGAGAACATTGTTCTTGGTGCCTCGACATTTAGGGGTTGTGGCGGTGTCCCGAGGAGTTGAGCTCCGAGGTGTTGTCGTCACAATTTTATCGTTGCAGTTCTGGAATATCTGAGCTTTGCCGACATCGAAAATCTCTTTTGTACAGTTGTTGGTGAGATAACCCCGATAACCCAGTACTGGGGCGAGCTCGGGAGTATTGCCATGACTCGTATAACGGATGCTTTTCGAAGGTCGAGGTACACGATTTCCGAAGGTTTCTTGGTTATGTGTTGACGGATGGATACAGCTGGATCTAGGTATTGTTAGTTTGGGTGATATATTTTGTGTCCCCTGTATCCCCAACACCAGATTGCATAACCAGAAAGTTTCGGGAGTTTATAGGTGGGATTCAAGTAGCTCTTAGCATTTCTTCCCGCAGATATTTGGTTTTGCGATTGGGTAATCCTTACCACTTATTTGTTCGGTCGTACCTTGTTATTTTTTCATCAACCCTTTATCAAGTGGCTTCTAACCTTAATAGACGTGTGATGTTAGCTTTGGTATTCATTCGTTCATCCTTGTTCGAATGTTTATTGTGAAGACTATATGTTGCAATTTCTATCCGTTGATTCAACTTGTCTATCTGTCTATCAAAGTGCTAACGGATGTCACCCTCTTCAGGATGGATTCGCCAACGTCCTGAATCCGGATCGCAATGATGGGAGTCGATCGAACCTCCACCTCCACCTCCGCCTCCGGAGGCATGGCAAGCTATCATGGCAGCCACCAATGCCAATGCTCAGATGATTTTGCAACTCTTGCAAGAGCGTACCCAAGGGCAAGGCAACCAAGGAAATCAAGGCCAAGGCAACAACCAGCCGCACTTTGCTACCCTCAATCAGTTCCTCGCTAATCAGCGGAAGTCTTTCAGCTTCTGTGTCGAGGCCACAGACGCCGACGATTGGCTTGTGGACATCTGCAAACATTTTGAATGTAGCAATGTCAGACCTGAGGACTTTGTCAAGTTTGCTTCGTTTCAACTCAAGGACCAAGCTGCTGAGTGGTATCAACAATACAAAGATTCCAGAGGAGGTCGTGTCATTACCTGGGATGAGTTCCGCCGAGACTTCAAAGCTCACCACATTCCGAAAAGTGTTGTTGAGAGCAAGCGTGAGGAGTTCCGCAATCTCAAGCAAGGCAACATGTCGTGTATCAATACAATATCCAGTTAAAACTTCGCTCGCTTTGCTAAGCAAGACGTCCACGATGAAAAGAGTGTGATCTATCAATTCAGAGGTGGCCTCGGAGAAGATCTGCAATTAGCTCTCGTGCTTTTTGAGCCGTAAAAGTATGATGAATTCTACAACATGGCCTTTGAAGCAAGAAGCTGCCCAGCTCAAATGTGAGGCTTCTAAGAAGAGAATCAGGGATGCAGTTCAGTCTTCTTCTTCCTCTCAAGTGGCAGCTAAGCAGCAGAAGTTCTACCTTCCTCCTCCTCCGTTCCGTCAGCCTTATCAGCAGAAGAACTCAGGTGGTCGTGGATCTTCCCACCCGCCCAACCAGTGCTATCGTAACAAGTCTAATTCTCAAGCTCCAAGGTCAAATGCTCCTTATCACCGTCCGCTCTCGTGAGGTGACTTGCAACAAATGTCAGCAGAAAGGTCACTATGCGAACAAGTGCTTCAACCAAAGGCGCCTTCCGCCTCCTCCTCTGTGAGATCTTCCGGCAATGCAAAGTGGTCAAGCATAATCCCAAGTCTGCAAAGGTGAACATGATGAATGCAGCTCAAGCGGAGGAATCTCTTGATGTGATAATGGGTAATCTCTCGATTAATGATATTCTGCAATAGTCTTATTTGATACTGGTGCATCGTATTCTTTCATGTCATATCCTTTTGCATCGAAGCACAATTTTGATACAGAGGCATTACCTAGAGCATTGCAAGTTGTTTCTCCGGCTAAGCGTTTGAGATCTACCATGTTAGTTCCGAATGTCGGTATCAGGATGGGCGACTATAGATTTCTGGCTAAACCAATTGTCCTTGGTGACTCGGATATTGATCTTATTCTCGGGATGGATGGCTTTCTCAGCACAAAGCTCAGCTTGATTGTGCTACCAGGAAATTCAATTGACTCACTCTTCCGACGATGTGATCATCTATGCCGCTTCGTGATGAAACCATTCGGTTGTTTTCTCTCAATGAGAAGGGCGAATTAGATGCTATCTCTCAATTCCAGTCGTTTGTGAGTACCAAGATGTCTTTCCAGAAGAGCTTCCAGGAATGCCTCCTCACCGACCAGTTGAATTCGTTATCGATCTTGAGCACGCACGGAACCCGTTTGCAAGCGTCCATACAAGCTTGGACCTAATGAGCTGAAGGAATTGAAGAAGCAGCTCGATGAACAAGAGCGTCTGGGTTTGATCAGACCGAGTTCATCTCCTTGGGGTTGTGGAGTTCTTTTTGTCCAGAAGAAGGATGGCACGGACCGACTTTGCGTCGATTACCGTCCATTGAATAAGAAGACTATCAAGAACAAGTATCCACTTCCCAACATCAATGAGCTTTTCGAGCAACTCAAAGGTGCTAAAGTGTTCTCCAAGCTTGACCTTCGTATGGGTTATCATCAAATTCGCATTCGTGAACAAGATATTCCCAAGACAGCTTTCAGAACAAGCTTTGGTTCTTATGAATATACTGTCATGTCTTTCGGCCTTGTCAATGCTCCTCCAACATTCTCTCGAATGATGAATTTCATCTTCAACCCCTACACAAATGAATTCGTCTTGGTGTATCTTGATGATATTTTGGTCTTCTCCAAGAATAAGAAGGATCATGCCAAACATTTGCGATTGGTGCTCGACAAGCTCGAGAGCATCAATTCTATGCTAAGTTTTCCAAATGTGAATTTTGGCTGGATGAAGTTCTTTACCTTGGTCACATCATCTCCGCCAAGGGCATCGCTGTTAATCCCGAGAAGGTGTCTGCGGTTGTGAATTGGGAACCTCCTCGAATCGTCAAGCAGCTTCGCAGTTTTCTTGGACTTGCAAGCTATTGCCGAAGATTCGTTGAGAATTTTTCAAAGATTGCAAAGCCTCTTTCCAACCTCCTCCAGAAGCATGTGAAGTATGTCCGGTCTCCTGAGTGTGACGTTGCTTTCAATACTCTCAAAGAGAAACTCGTCACAGCTCCTGTCTTGACTCCTCCTGATGAATCCAAGCCATTCGAAGTTTTCTATGATGCTTCTCTTCAAGGTCTCGGTGCTGTGTTAATGCAAGAGAAGAAAGTTGTGGCCTATACCTCTCGTCAGCTGAAGCCCAACGAAAAGAACTACCCCACTCACGATCTTGAGTTGGCGGCAGTTGTCCATGCATTAATAACTTGGAGACATCTCTTGTTGGGAAGGAAAGTGGACATATTCACCGATCACAAGAGCCTCAAGTATATCTTCACTCAACCCAACCTCAACCTCAGGCAAACTCGATGGGTCGAAATGATTCAAGAGTACAACCCAAGTATTGAATACACTCCAGGCAAGGCCAATGTCATTGCAGATGCTTTGAGCAGGAAGGCTTATTGCAATAGCTTAATCCTCAAGCCCTTCCAACCGGATCTCTGTGAAGCTTTCCGCAAGCTGAATCTTCAAGTTGTTCCTCAAGGCTTTCTTGCCAACCTCATAGTCTCTCCTACTTTGGAAGACCAAATTCGTGAGGCTCAACTCCTGGATACCATGGTGGAAAAGGTGAAACGTGGTATCGACAAGGGCATTTCCAAGTACAAGTGCTTCCACATTGATGACAAAGATGCTCTTTTCTTCGAGGACCGGATTGTGGTTCCAAAGGGTGATCTACGTAAAGTCATTATGAACGAGGCACACAATTCTCTTCTATCCATTCATCCTGGAAGTACGAAGATGTACCATGACCTCAAGCAGTCATATTGGTGGACTCGAATGAAGCGAGAAATTGCTCAATTCGTGAATGAGTGTGATGTCTGCAGAAGAGTGAAAGCAGAACACCAACGACCAGCTGGTCTCCTCCAACCACTTGCTATTCCAGAATGGAAGTTTGATCATATCGAAATGGACTTCGTGACTGGGTTTCCTAAGTCCAAGCGTGGAAATGATGCTATCTTCATTGTCATTGACAAGCTTACTAAAGTGGCTCATTTCCTTCCTATCAAAGAGTCTATCACAGCAGCTCAGTTGGCAGAGCTATACACCTCCAGAATTGTCTCCTTGCACGGCATTCCACAATTGATCTCTTTAGACCGTGGCAGCATCTTTACCTCCAAGTTTGGGGATTCTTTTCAGAAGGCCATGGGCACCAACATTCGTTTCAGCACAGCTTTCCACCCTCAAACAAGTGGCCAAGTCGAGCGAGTCAATCAAATCCTTGAAGATATGCTCGGGCTTGTGTCATTTCCTTCGGTATGAAGTGGGAAGATTGTCTTCCATATGCCGACTTCTCCTACAACAACAGCTTCCAAGCGAGTTCGGGCAAGGCCCCATTCGAAATTCTCTATGGCAGAAAGTGCCGTACTCCTCTCAATTGGTCCGAGATAGGTGAACGCCAACTTCTTGGCAACGACTTGATGACGAAGTCAAGAAATGTGCAAAGTCATTCGTGAGAATCTCAAAGCCGCATAATCGCGCCGGAAGAGCTATTATGATGACAAGCACCATGATGTGGCTTTTGAAATCGGAGACCATGTCTACCTCCGCGTCTCGCCAATGAAAGGCACTCGCCGCCGGTATCAAAGGGAAGCTTGCCCCTAGATACGTGGGTCCTTTCAAGATCATTGGCAAAAGAGGCGATCTCGCCTATCAACTTGAGCTTCTGTCCAACTTCGCGAACGTGCACGATGTGTTTCACGTGTCACAGCTTCGCAAGTGCTTCAAGACTCCTGAGCGCACTATCAACTTCGAAGAAATTGACCTCCAAGAAGATCTCTCTTATCTTGAGCACCCCGTTGCTATTCTTGAAGAAACCGAGCGCAAGACTCGCAACAAGTCAATCAAATTCCTGAAAGTGAAGTGGTCACACCATTCCGACCAAGAAGCCACCTGGGAGTGCGAGGATCACCTCCGTTCCGAATATCCGGAGTTCTTTCAGTCCTAGATCTCGGGACGAGATCCTCTTGTAGTGGTGGAGTGTTGTAACACCCCGGATGTAACTTTCCATATTTGTAACTCCAACTCTTGCCATTTTCGGCATGGTGATATGATATTCCCTCCGTGGTTGGGTTTTTCTTCATTTTGCATTTTGTTCATGTCATGCATTTCATATCATGTCATCATGTGCATCGCATTCGCATACGTGTTTGTCTCATGCATCTGAGCATTTTCCTCGTTGTCCGTTTTGCAATCCGGCACTCCTATGTCCCCCGGCACCCCCCTCTTGTCTCTTTTTCGTGAGCGGGTGTTGAACGTTCTCGGAATGGACCGAGGCTTGCCAAGTGGCCTTGGTACACCACCGGTAGACCACCTGTCAAGTTTCGGGTCATTTGGAGCTCGTTTGGTACTCCAACGGTTAACCGCACTCTCAAGAAAGGCCTCTTTTAAGTTGCAGCCCAACACCTTTTCAAAATAGCCCAATAACCCATTTAAGTCACTTCCATGCTCTCCGTCGTCGGATCACGATCGTGTGGGCGAAAACTACACTCCATTTGGAGCTTCCTAGCTCCCTCTACCTATAAATATAGATCCCTTCCCCGAAATCCGGACGAAACCCTAGTCTCCCCGCTCCCTTCGCGCCGCCGGACGAAATCCGGACGGCCGGACACGTCCGCCCGCGCCACCGGACGAATCGCAGGCCGCCACATGGGCAGCCCGCGCCCACTTCGCCGCCGACCCCGCGGGCCCGCGAGGCCCGTGCGGGGCCCTCCCGGCCCGCGCCGCCCAGCCTCCCGCCGCCGCGGCTGCGCCCGACCACCGCCGCCGCCTCCCGCGCCCGGCGCGACTGCCACCGCGCGCCCGGCCCGGCCCGGCCCTCGCCGGCCCGGCTCCCTCCCCGGCCCTCCTTCCTCCTCTCTCTCCGGCGCCTCTCCGTCGAGCCGCCGCCGGCCGCCTCGGTTCGCGCGCCCCGGATCCGATCCGATTTAAGGTTGACTTTCCCCGAGACCCGAAATTTCCTCTGTCATTTATCGGGATAATTTTGTTGCAATTTTATCATGCCATAACTTTGCACTCGTGGCTCAGTTTCGGGCCTGTAGCATACCAAATTGTTCGTCTCGACGTGTACACCATTTAGTATCATTGCATCATTTTCATTTGAGCTCATCTTGATGCCCGAAATGCTGTTAGAAGAGGGCTATTTGATGTTAGTTTCAGATTCTTATCAGAACATGCACTTTTGTCATTTTTGCCATGATTGATGTGTGCATCCTATGATCTTGAGTCCTACATGTGTTTTGTAATATGCCATGCCATATTTACAGGGGTGTATGCCATGTATTTTGGTGATCTCTGTGGTGACTAGCACAAGCATGCAAACTAGGCTTCATGATGTTGCTGATTTCAGCCCCTGTTTTGCTGATATTTTTATGCCATGTAAACTTGATGCTACCGAGAGATCCGTGCATATTTTGAGATACTTCAGTAAGGATGTTTTGAAAATATGGTTATTCTATATCCATCCATGCCCCTGTTTGCAATTTTGGAGTGACATAGCTTGAGTCACTCGAGCTCTACTTTTGCTATAAAATGTTTCCTGGCAGATTGTTTACATGTTATTCAATTTTGCCAAGGTTGTTGTAGTTGATCCGTGTATGCTATGATGTTGTTCTTGCCATGTATATCTTCTATGTCATGTCTTTTTCATGGATATATGCTTAGTTTATCTTGAAATACTCCGTAGTGAGTGCATCGAGCTCGCGAAGGTGCCTACATAATTCTGTCAATGTCATGCCCTGTTTGCTGAATCTGTTAACGGAACTTGCTATGTTTACGTGGGTGTCATCATATCTTCTGATCCCTTTTGGCTCATGGTAAGTAAGGAACTTGTGTTCTATGCTTTGAGTAGATTCATGCCATGCCTTGTTTTGCTATTATAAGTTCCTGTAGCATACTGTTTGCTTGCTCTGAACTTTGTTCCTGATGCTGATAATGCCATGTTCAGTATTTTCACTTAAGTCTGTGAAGCTGATATGTTTTGCACTTTTGCCATGCTTGTTTGGACCTGTTATGGTGTGATTTAGCCATAGCTCAGTGTTCATCTTTTGTGAAGCATCTTGATTAGATCACGGGCATATGATTTTTTGGTGCATTTGGGGGCAGTAGCTTAATTTCTTGTTGCTTGCTATGTGGCATCATGCTGTTAATGGCAGATTTGTGCCATTCTTATTTTGCTTGTCATTTGCAAACCGTGCATCCGATTCCGGTGATCTTTATATCGATTTCAACCGAAATCATCTCACCTTTCCAGTGGCATACTTGGTTTGCCAAGTTGATGCCTGGTTCATCATTTTCCTTCCGGAGCACGCATATGCATTGCATCTCACATCTCGCATATCATGCCATGTATTGCATCATGTTGTTTGTGCATCGCCCATGATTTATTGTGGTTCCATTGTTTGTGTTCTTGATTTGGGTAGAGCCGGGAGACGAGTACGTGAACGAGGAACCTGTTGATAACGCTTACGAGGATCAAGCTTTCGACAACTCTGAGAACTTTGCAGGCAAGATGACCATACCCTTGAAATCACTTCTATCTTTGCTTGCTAGATGCTCGCTCTTTTGCTATGCCTATGCTACGTTACCTACCACTTGCTATATCATGCCACCCATATTGCCATGTCAAACCTCTAACCATCCTTTCCTAGCAAACCGTTGATTGGCTATGTTACCGCTTTGCTCAGCCCCTTTTATGGCGTTGCTTGTTGCAGGTGAAGATGAAGTTTGTTCCTTGTTGGAACATGGAGATGTTGTTCCTTGTTGGAACATGTTTACTTGTTGGGATATCACAATATCTATTGTTTAATTAATGCATCTATATACTTGGTAAAGGGTGGAAGACTCGGCCTTATGCCTGGTGTTTTGTTCCACTCTTCCCGCCTTAGTTTCTGTCATACCGGTGTTATGTTCCTTGATTTCGCGTTCCTTACACAGTTGGGTGATTTATGGGACCCCCTTGACAGTTCGCTTTGAATAAGACTCCTCCAAAGAAGGCCCAACTTTGGTTTTACCATTTGCCACCTAAGCCTTTTTCCCCCGGGTTTTCGCGAGCCCGAGGGTCATCTTTATTTACCCCCCCCCCCAGGCCAGTGCTCCTTCGAGTGCTGGCCCGAACCGAGCTGCCTGCGGGGCCACCTCGGGAAACTCGAAGCCTGGTTTTACTTGTAGCCTGTCTCATCCGAATGTACCCTGAGAACGAGATATGTGCAGCTCCTATCGGGATTTGTCGGCACAATCGGGTGGCTTTGCTGGTCTTGTTTTATTGCTGTCGAAATGTCTTGTAGTCCGGGATTCCGAGACTGATCGGCTCTTCCCGGTAGAAGGAATATCCTTCGTTGACCGTGAGAGTTTATAATGGGCTAAGTTGGGATACCCCTGCAGGGTATTATCTTTCGAAAGCCTTGCCCGCGGTTATGAGGCAGATGGGAATTTGTTAATGTCCGGTTGTAGAAAACCCGAAGTTGACCTAAATTAAAACACATCAACCGCGTGTGTAACCGTGATGGTCTCTTCTCGGCGGAGTCCGGGAAGTGAACACGGTGTTGGAGTTATGTTTGACGTAAGTAGTTTCAGGATCACTTCTTGATCGTTGCTAGCTGCACGACCGTGCCTTGCTTCTCTTCTCGCTCTCTTTTGCGAATGTAGCCACCATATATGCTAGTCGCTTGCTGCAGCTCCACCTCACAACTCTGTCCTTCCTATAAGCTTAAATAGTCTTGATCTCGCTGCTGTGAGATTGCTGAGTCCCGTGACTCATGATTCTACCAAAACAGTTGTAGGTGCCGACGATGCCGGTCAGGTGTGACGCAACCGAGCTCAAGTGGGAGTTCGACGAGGAACGTGGTCGTTACTATGTGTCGCTTTCCCGATGATCGATGAGTGGAGCCCAGTTGGGATGATCGGGGATCTTTTAGCTTTTGGGGTAGTCTTCTTTTATTTTGGTTCCGTAGTCGGACCTTGAGTGTAATCTGGATGATGGATGTTTATTTATGTATTGTGTGAAGTGGCGATTGTAAGCCAACTATGTATCTCTTTCCCTTATGTATTACATGGGTTGTGTGAAGATTACCTCACTTGCGACATTGCTTTCAATGCGGTTATGCCTCTAAGTCGTGCTTCGACACGTGGGAGATATAGCCGCATCGAGGGCGTTACAGGGGGGTTCCTCGAGAGCCATCTCCATCTTTTCCAGGACCGCGCGCTGCTTGACCTCCTGAGCTTCCAGGGCGCACCTCAGCAGGGGTTGATGGGCGGCGACCGCGTTCGGCAGGCCGAGAGGCATGCGAACATAGCTGTGAGGTGGACCCTCAGAACGCCCCACGCGCGAGGGCCAGAGGCGCTCCTGAGACGCGTCCTGGTTGAGCCCTGGTATGTCGATGCAGATTCGCAGCCAAGCATCCTCGCCCAGATGTGGGGCCACGGCGGGCAAGTGGCGACAACCGCGCATGACTCTTGAGTCCTGTAGCTCCTGGTTGTTCCTCGCGATGAACTCCTGAGGGTTTGGCCCTCCTCGCCTCATACCTTCCTGAGGGAAACGTGCCTTGAAGCACGCCTCCAAGTGGTGCCCGAGCGCC
The DNA here is from genome assembly GCA_021605145.1 of Aegilops bicornis. NCBI lineage: Eukaryota > Viridiplantae > Streptophyta > Magnoliopsida > Poales > Poaceae > Aegilops > Aegilops bicornis. The sequence continues at coordinate 777,820,826 of CM038675.1, forward strand.
TCCCTCGTGACCCCGTCTAGGTTGGTGGCTCGCCATGAAAGAGCCCCGAGCCCCGCCTGAGGAGGGCACCGGGCGCGCCTTCCTATGCGACAGAGGGTGGCGCCCCTTGAACGGGCGCGGGTCCTGTTGCCACGCCTCCGGAGGTGCCTACCCCATGAGGGCTTGGACCAGGCGAAGCCTTCTTCTTCTTAGGGATCGCCTCGGGAAGTCTCCCGCTCCTGTGATCTGGGCTTCGATCGCTGCAGCTTGGAAGGCACACTCAAGAGAGCACACTGCATCCCTTTCCTCACAAGGCACTGTGATGACTCCTCCGCTTCCTGGCATCTTGAGGACATTGTAGCCATGGTGAGTCACTGCCATAAACTTGGCCAAAGCTGGGTACCCGAGGATGGCATTGTATGGCAGGCGAATGTGGGCGACGCCAAGTCGATGAGCTCGGTGCGGTAGTTGTTGCGCTGTCCGAAGGTGACGGGAAGGCGAACTTGCCCTATCGGGACGGTGGAGCCATCGATGACTCCTGAGAAAGGCTTGGTCGGCTGAAGCTCATCGTATGGCACTTGGAGATCGTTGAAAGTCTCGACAGATAGGACGTTGATTCCAGCTCCGCCGTCGATGAGGGTCCTGGTGACTTGCACGTTGCTGATGACTGGTGAGCAAAGCATGGGGAGGACTCCGGCCGTTGCACAAGACTTGAGCTGGTCCGCTGAGGTGAACGTGATAACGCACAGCGACCACCGAGAGGGCGTGTGGCCTCGCCCGGGAGGACTGCATTCACCTCGCGAGCATACTGCTTGAAGATGCACTGAGAGGCTGGGGCCTGAGCGCCACCCAGGATGCAATCGATCGCGCGTGGCTCCTGGAAGCCCCCAGCCCCCTCGTCCCGATGATTGTCTTCGTACCTCCTTGGCGGCTGCGGAAGAGGTGGGAGCCCCGCGTTGCCTTGAGGGCGATCCTCACGAGGCTGTCCCTCCAACCTCCCTCACGAGGCTGGTCCTGCCAGCGCTCCTCGCGAGGTCTGTCACGCCATCCTTGGCGAGGGCCACGGTCTTCCCAGCATCCTGCGCCTCTTCCTCCTCCTCGTCCGTAGCCCCGATCATTGCGCTCGGGGCATCGGCGATACGCCCTTCTCGCACGGCCCTGAGCTCTTGGCATTCGTTTGTGTTGTGGGTGTGGAGGTCATGGTATACGCAGTACCGGCTGCCTTTGGATGACTCAGGCTGATCCCTGCCTCGCTTGGTGTCTGGTTCTGCCGCGAGCACGATAGCCCCCTTGCGCTTCACGTCCTTGGCCTTGGGTTTCTTCTCTTCTGGATCGGCAGCCGGGAGCTCGAGGAGGGAGAGGCGCCCTTCCTCAGCCCTGGCGCACTTGGTCGCCAAGTTGAACAGCTCCAGGGATGTGCACGGGTCTTCATGCATTGCTAGTTCCTCCTTCATCTTGACGTCACGCACGCCATCGGAGAAGGCTGAGATGATGGCTTCCTTAGTCACCTTGAGGATTTTGAGGCGGGCGTTGTTGAAGCGCTGGATGTACTTCTGCAGGGTCTCTCCTGGTTGCTGCTTGATGCGGCACATGTTGCTCACGGCCGGAGGCCGATCGCGAGTGCCTTGGAAGTTGGCGATGAAGCGGGTGCGCATCTCGTCCCAGGAAGAGATCATGCCGGGAGCCAGGTTCAGGAGCCAGGTTCGGGCCCCGTCCTTGAGCGCCATGGGGAACCAATTCGCCATGACCTTTTCGTCCCCGTTGGCGGCTTCGAGGCCCAACTCGTAGAGCTGAAGGAACTCCACGGGGTCGGCAGTGCCGTCGTAGCGAGGAGGCAGGTCTCGCTTGAACTTGCGGGGCCATGCGGCGCTGTGTAGCTCGGCGGTGAGGGCGCGGCAGCCTGCAGTGGCCACCGGGGCTCACTGCTGATGTGGAGCTTGCTCTTGTGGATTCCCGTGCACTGCTGCCTGGAGCAGCTTGGGGTCTTGACGCGGTGGTGCTGGAGCGCGGTCGCGGCGCTCCGGTGCTGGGAGCACGCGAGCACCTTCTTGGGGATGAGGGATCTCCTGGCAGCTCCTTTCTTGCTGCGCGGGCGCCGGACGCGGAGGGTCTCGGCCTGGGGCCACGCGCCTTGGAGCCAGAGCGCCTTCTTGGGAAGGAGGTGGCGGGGGCACCTCCGGCTCCCTGCCTCCCGCGTGGGGTGAAGGGCGAGGCAACGAGAGGGACGGGGCGGGGGAGCCCCCTACGGTGCGGACGAGCTCGGCGACGCGGTCGAGCCATTCCTCGTAGACATCATCGACATGGCGGTAGCGCAGGAGCTCGTTCGCCGCGATGAGTGCGGCTCGAGCCTCCATGGGAGCGTGGTGCGCGCGGGACGAAGAACCAGCAGGGTCGAGCGAAGGTGTAGCGGTGCAGCCTTCTCGCCTCACTGATGGATGCAGGGATGAGGCCCGCTGCTCGTTCCCCGCCGAGCCGGTGGTGGCGTTGGCGGCAGGCGACGGGGAACGACGTGGGTGTCGGCCGACGGGAGCCGTCTGGGCGACTTGAGCGGCGCGAGCAGCCCGGCGCTCAGCGCGGGCTTGGCAGGCGTCAGCCATGAACACGACGGAAGATCACACGCGACCAGCGGAAGAAAGATTCCGGCGCACCCCTACCTGGCGCGCCAAATGTTGGATTTCGGGTTTCGGCAGACCCTTGAGGTTCGAAAACTGGGGTGCGCACTAAGATCTTTCCCCTACCAGCTCAGGCGTTAATGGTTTGCAAGGGATCTAAACTAAGAACGACGAACAACACAAGAGACACAAGATTTATACTGGTTCGGGCCACCGTTGTGGTGTAATACCCTACTCCAGTGTGTGGTGTGGTGGATTGCCTCTGGGGCTGATGAAGAATAGTACAAAGGAAGAACAGCCTCGCGAGGGGCTGTTCTTGAGCTGGTGCGATGGACTGCTTGGGTGAGTCCAGTCGCTTCTCTCTCTCTCTCTCTCTCCGGTAGGTTCGACCTCCGTGTCTCTCTCTGTGGTGGCTAGTCCTATTTATAGAGGGAGGCCCTGGGCCTCTTCCCAAATAATGAGCGGGTCGAGCGCCAACAATCGCCATTTTGAAGGGAACATCTAGTACACTTATCCCGACTAAAGTTGGTCTTGGCTGCCAAAGGCTCACAGCAGTGGCGCCGCCCTGGGCTCCACGATGACCTCCTTCCTGCCGCTCTGCTGGTCTTGGTCTTGTTGCACCAAAGTGGTAACCCTTGCCTGATGCCTTGGCATGTGCTTGCCTCCTTTGCACCAAAGGGGAAATGAGGACACTGCGCGGGCTGGCGCCCGCCTGGTCTCGATCGTCATGGCTTGCGTCACGGGGCACCCTCGTGAGGTACCCTGCGTTGATCTCTCCACCTCCTCGTGAGCCTCCCTGACGAGGCTGCTCCTGAGGAAGGTTCCTGTCGTCCGCCCCGCGAGGCTTGGCCCCTTGCGAGGGTCTTGAGCTTGAGCTGATGAAGCTGAGCCACTGGGCCCCCACTTGAGCCACGGGCAGGCCGCAGTGAGCAAGTCTGGGGACCCCCGTTCCCAGAACGCCGACAGTAGCCCCCGGGTCCAAGGCGCGCCCGGACTTGGCTTAGCAGAGAAGCGCAGGGGCAAGTGCGAAGCGCCGCGGGCCCCAACAGCCTGCCGCCTTGGGCACCGCGTGGCGATTGATTAGTCGTGGGCGTCTCCGCTTCCCCACGACGCCTTGGCAACCGTCCTTCTGACAAGAAGGAGGCCCGGGCCAGACTTGGTGCTTGTTCTTGCTCCAGATCCCCTTTCTCGCCCTTCTCCTCCTCGCTTCCGAAATCCTCCAGATCTATCTCAATCCTTTCCATCCTGCAAGCCATGGCCCCTCGCAAGACCCCGCCTGAGGCCTGGTACCTTCCAGCTCTGGATCCTCCGATTGTGTCAGAGAAGAATCTCGTCCCTGTGCGCCGGAGGATGGTGGCGCAAGGCAACAAAGGAGTGACTGTGCTCAAGGCCAGCTCCGATCAGCCTGAAGGCCAAGGGAGCACTTTCTACCCGTTCTTTGTGAGCGCCATCATCGCCGGTCTGGTCCCTCCTTTTTCCGAGTTCTTCTTTGTTGTTCTCCGCCAATACAACTTGCAAGCCCTGCATCTCCACCCTAACTCTGTTCTTCTCCTGGCGATTTTCGCCTACTATTGTGAGGCTCACGTTGGGATAAAGACTTGGTGGCTTTGCTGCGCCATTACTTTTACCTCCAGGTCTCCCGTGGCCCTATTACTGCAGGCGCGAGCTTTGTCGCATACTCCAGCTCCAACTCCATCTCCAAGCCCGGGAAGAGGATCGAAGGCTTCAGGAGCAAGTGGGTCCTGGTGGATGTCGGGCGCATCCACCCCCGGCTGGCGCTGCCGTCGGGGCAGCCCAAGGCCGTTGATGCATGGTCTCGCGCGGAGCTCGTCGACCCTCGTGCGAAGATGGTGCTGAAGAGGATTGACGCGGACCTGAGGCCAGGCAACTTGGGGGCGGCGAAGCTGACCGGGGCCACGCTCCTGAGGGAGTTCCTGGAACACCGGGTGGCTCCGCTCTGGGAGCATTCGCTTTCGTTGTGGAGGCTTGGGGAGGCAGGTGACGCCCTTCTCCTGAGCTCCGAGGCCCTCTCTGACGAAGATCTGGTCGCGGCTCTCCATTCCTTGGTCGGGGGAGACGTGGCAAAGCCGGAGGGCGCTCCCGTCCCCCTGTTCCTTCGCGACGACTAGGAGTAGGTGGTGGGCGCTATGCCCACCTTCAATGGTGAGGGGCTGGTGCCCGCCGGGGCTCCCGAGGATCTGACAATGTTGGCGACGGTGAACGTTTCCTCCAGCAACTCCAGCGGGAGTGAAGAGGAAGAAGAGGAGGTGGAGGAAGAAGAGTCTGACTTTGAGGCGACTGACAAGGAGTCGGGGGATTCCTTCCCTCAGCACAGGTCCCACGCCCTTCGCTCCATGCCGGACGATGACGAGGCCGGTGCCAGGCGAGGAGGGGAGGATTCTCCCCTGGTTCCGAGGAAGGGCAGGTCGGGGGCTGGTTCTCCCAGGGTCCGTTCTGGCTCCGGGGCGGTTTGAGGCCAGCTCCGACCTTCACGATGCGCCTACTGCTTCCGGGTCTCCCAAGGCTGACCCTAGCTGCAGGCTTTCAGGCTTCAAGTTTAGCCGGAGGCTGCTTGAGTCCGTGGACGGCGACCAGTAAGTGTTCGACCCATGTTTTTCTTTGCTTCTGCCGCCTAGGCTTGATGTCTGTATTCTCTTGACCAGGTCGGCGCCTGCGGCAAAAAGGCCGAAGGGGGCCTCAGCGGCCTTGCTTGAGGTGGCTTCACCTGCCGTGGCTGCGGCTCTGTCTGCGGGAAAGGAGGCAGCGAAGCTCATGCCTCCCCTGCTTGGTCATCCTCGCGAGCCCAGCAGGGGCACTTTGGCAGTGAGTCAGCCCCCGTGGCCCCGCTGACTCTGGAGGTGCCTGCGCCTGATGTTGTTGCTGAGGTGCCCAAGGCCCAGGGGGCTCCTCCTTCCCAAGCCGTAATCACGCTGCCGTCTTCTACACCTGCTCCACCGGCTTCAGTCCCTTCTGATCCCTCGGCCATCCTGGACCAGGCTGCCCGTGAACTGAGCCGGCTGCAAGAGGATCTTCGAATGTCAATTTCTGCCCGTGGCCGGGCGCTGGAGCTAGCTCGGATGGGACCGCTCTGCCGCCTCCGTCGAAGCGGCGCCGAGCCAAGCCGCGTCGGCCTCAATGGGGAGAACAGGCCGCTGCCCGCCAGGGCTGCCGCGATGCTGCCAGTGGCGACGCCATGGACGCCTGTGACCGCTGCAAGGCGCTGGAGGTCGAGCTGAAAGGCCTGCGCGACGAGCTCACCAACGAGGTCCGCGGCCGCCAGGAGAAGGAGAAGGAGATGGTGGCTCGGGAGGCCGCCGTCAGGGACCGGGACGCCGAGCTTGATAACTGCCATGGCCGGTTGGAGACGCTGGAACAGTCGCTGAAAGCGGAGATGATCGAGCTAGACAGGAAGGCAAAGATCCTGGCCGAGGATCGGGTGGCCTTCGTCATGACCTTTTCGTCCCCGTTGGCGGCTTCGATGCCTAGCTCGTAGAGCTGAAGGAACTCCATGGGGTCGGCAGTGCCGTTGTAGCGAGGAGGCAGGTATGGCTTGAACTTGCGGGGCCATGCGACGCTGCGTTGCTCGACGGTGAAGGCGCGGCAGCCTGCAGTGGCCATCAGGGCTCTCTGCTGATGCGGAGCTTGCTTTTGTGGATTCCCGCACACCGCTTCCTGGAGCAGCGCGGGATCTTCACGTGGTGGTGCTGGAGCAAGGTCGCGGCGCTCCGGTGCTTGGAGCACACGAGCACCTTCTTGGGGATGAGGGATCTCATGGCAGCTCCTTTCTTGCTACGCGGGCGCCGGACGCGGAGGGTCTCGGCCCGGGGCCACGCGCCTTGGAGCCAGAGCACCTTCTTGGGAAGGAGGTGGCGGGGGCACCTCCGGCTCCCTGCCTCCCGTGCGGAGTGAAGGGCGAGGAAATGAGAGGGACGGCGCAGGGGAGCCCCCTGCGGCTCGGACGAGCTCGGCGACGCGGTCGAGCCACTCCTCGTAGACATCGTCGACAGGGCGGTAGCGCAGGAGCTCGTTCGCCGTGATGAGCTCGGCTCGAGCCTCCATGGGAGCGTGGTGCGCGCGGGACGAAGAACCAGCAGGGGCGAGCGAAGGAGTAGCGGTGCAGCCTTCTCGCGCTCACCGATGGATGCAGGGATGAGGCCCGCTGCTCGTTCCCCGCCGAGCCGGTGGCGGCGTTGGCTGCAGGCAACGGGGAACGACAGGGGTGTCCGCCGACGAGAGCCGTCTGGGCGACTTGAGCGGCGCGAGCAGCCCGGTGCTCGGCGTGAGCTCGGCGAGCGTCAGCCATGGACACGACGGAAGATCACACGCGACCAGCGGAAGAAAGATTCCGGCGCACCCCTACCTGGCACGCCAAATGTCGGATTTCGGGTTCCGGCAGACCCTTGAGGTTCGAACACCGGGGTGCGCACGGAGATCTTTCCCCTAACAGCTCACACGTTAATGGTTTGCAAGGGATCTAAACTAAGAACGACGAACAGCACAAGAGACACAAGATTTGTACTGGTTCGGGCCACCGTTGTGGTGTAATACCCTACTCCAGTGTGTGGTGTGGTGGATTGCCTCTGGGGCTGATGAAGAACAGTACAAAGGAAGAACAGCCTCGCGAGGGGTTGTTCTTGAGCTGGTGTGATGGACTGCTTGGGTGAGTCCAGTCGCTTCTCTCTATCTCTCCGGTAGGTTCGACCTCCGTGTCTCTCTCTGTGGTGGCTAGTCCTATTTATAGAGGGAGGCCCTGGGCCTCTTCCCAAATAATGAGCGGGAAGGGCGCCAACAATTGGCCATTTTGAAGGGGAACATCTAGTACACTTATCCTGACTAAAGTTGGTCTTCGGCTGCCAAAGGCTCTAACGGTGACGCCGTCCTGGGCTCCACGATGACCTCCTTCCTGCCGCTATGCTGGTCTTGGTCTTGTTGCACCGAAGTGGTAACCCTTGCCTGATGCCTTGGCCTGTGCTAGCCTCCTTTGCACCAAAGGGGAAATGAGGACACTGCGCGGGCTGGCGCCCGCCTGGTCTCGATCTTCATGGCTTGCGTCATGGGGCACCCTCGTGAGGTACCTTGCCTTGATCTCTGCGCCTCCTCGTGAGCCTGCCTAACGAGGCTGCTCCTGAGGAAGGTTCCTGTCGTCCGCCCTGCGAGGCTTGGCCCCTCGCGAGGGTCTTGAGCTTGAGCTGATGAAGCTGGGTTGCACTGGGCCCCCACTTGAGCCACGCCGCAGGCCGCAGGCAGGCAAGTCTGGGGACCCCCGTTCCCAGAACGCCGACATCTACCAAATCATTGTCTTCACCAAGCTTACTAGTTCTATTTCCTCAACTTTTTCATTTCCTCATTTCTGTTGTTGTGTGCTTGTTCATATCTGTTTGAAGACTTTGGCTGAAGACTTTCTCAATTTCCTCAGTTCCATTTCTTCAGTCTGTTCATCTTCATCCTGTGTTATCCTGTGCTTACGCTTTTTGTACTCTGTGCTTGTCCTCATTTCATCATGATGACTATGCTTGTGTTCTGCTATGTTTACTTTTGAGTACTTATTCCGCTGCAAGTAGTTCTACAATTAGGAATTTCCTCACCAGCAAATTCCTCAGTGGAGAATTCATAAAAATCGCCTATTCACCCCCTCTAGTCGATATAACGCACTTTCAATTGGTATCAGAGCAAGGTACTCCCTTGTTCTGTGTGATTTTGGTTTAATGATACGTCTCCAACGTATCTATAATTTTTGATTGCTCCATGCTATATTATCTACTGTTTAGGCAATATTGGGCTTTATTATCCACTTTTATATTATTTTTGGGACTAACCTATTAACCGGAGGCCCAGCCCAGATTTCCTGTTATATGCCTATTTCGGTGTTTCGAGGAAAAGGAATATCGATTTGAGTCAAACGGAACGAAATCAACTGGAGAAGTTATTTTTGGAAGGAAAGCAACCTGATAGACTTGGAGTGCATGTCAGGGGAGTCCCGGGCTTCCCACGTGGGTGGGGGGCGCGCCCCTGCCTCGTGAGCACCCCGGAGGTCCACCGACGTACCCCTTGCACCCATATATACCTACGTACCCTAAAACTTCCGTAATGTAAGATAGATCGGGAGTTCCGCCGCCTCTGTAGCCACCAAAACCAATCGGGACCCTGTTCAAGCACTCACGAGGGGGATCCCATCACCGGTGGCCATCTTCATCATCCCGGCGCTATCCATGACGAGGAGGGATTAGTTCACCCTCGGGGCTGAGGGTATGTACCAGTAGCTATGTGTTTGATCTCTCTCTCTCTCTCTCGTGCTCTTGATTTGGCACGATCTTGATGTATCGCGAGCTTTGATATTATAGTTGGATCTTATGTTTCTCCCCCTCTACTCTCTTGTGATGAATTGAGTTTCCCCTTTGAAGTTATCTTATCGGATTGAGTCTTTTATGAGAACACTTGATGTATGTCTTGCCGTGTTTATCTGTGGTGACAATGGGATATCACGTGCCACTTGATGTATGTTTTGGTGACCAACTTGCGGGTTCCACCCATGAACCTATGCATAGGGGTTGGCACACGTTCTTGATTCTCCGGTAGAAACTTTGGGGCACTCTTTGAAGTACTTTTATGTTGGTTGGATGAATCTGAGATTGTGTGATGCATATCGTATAATCATGCCCACGGATACTTGAGGTGACAATGGAGTATCTAGGTGACATTAGGGTTTTGGTTGATTTGTATCTTAAGGTGTTATTCTAGTACGAACTCTTTTATAGATCGATCAAAACGAATAACTTTGAGTTGGTTTCGTACCCTACCATAATCTCTACGCTTTGTTCTCCGCTATTAGTGGCTTTGGAGTGACTCTTTGTTGCATGTTGAGGGATTGTTATATGATCTATCTATGTTATTATTGTTGAGAGATCTTGCACTAGTGAAAGTATGAACCCTAGGCCTTGTTTCCTATCATTGCAATACCGTTTATGCTCACTTTTATCTTTTGTTACCTTGCTGTTTTATATTTTCAGATTACAAAAACCTATATCTACCATCCATATTGCACTTGTATCACCATCTCTTCGCGAACTAGTGCACCTATACAATTTACCATTGTATTGGGTGTGTTGGGGAAACAAGAGACTCTTTGTTATTTGGTTGCAGGGTTGCTTGAGAGAGACCATCTTCATCCCACGCCTCCCACAGATTGATAAACCTTAGGTCATCCACTTGAGGGAAATTTGCTACTGTCCTACAAACCTGTGCACTTGTAGGCCCAACAACGTCTACAAGAAGAAGGTTGTGTAGTAGACAACAAGCTCTTTTCTGGTGCCGTTGCTGGGGAGGCTAGGTAAAGGGCACTCACTCACACCCCGTCAACTAAGCTCTTTTCTGGCGCCGTTGCCGGGGAGGTTAGCGCTTGAAGGTATATCTTTAGATCTTGCAATCGAATCTTTTTGTTTCTTGTTTTAGCACTAGTTTAGTTTATTAAAGAAAACTTAAAAAAATGGAATTGAGTTTGTCTCATACGCTTCATCTTTTTAATATCTTTCGTGAGTATGATGGAAAGGAAAATTGTGCTCAAGTGCTAGAAAAACAAATCTATAGAATGTTTGGCACTAAATCTTTGTATGATGAGCATGATTGCAATGTTGTTAGTATGAATTCCTTGAATATCCATGATGCTAATGATATGCAAAGCCACAAGCTTGGGGAAGCTATGTTTGATAGAGATCATATTTTTTGTCCCCCAAGCTTTGATGAGAAAATTTACTATGATGAAAGCATGCCTCCTATCTATGATGATTATTGTGATGACACGTATGCTATAAATAATAATGATAACCATGAAACTTGTCATCTTGATCTTAATTTTCAATCACATGATAGTTATTTTGTTGAGTTTGCTCCCACTACTATTGAAGAGAAGAATTTTGCTTATGTGGAGAGTAGTAAATTTTCTATGCTAGTAGATCATGAAAAGAATGCTTTAGGTGCTGGTTATATTGTTGAATCCATTCATGATGCTACTGAAAATTATTATGAGGGAGGGACATATGCTTGTAGGAATTGCAATAATATCAAGTTTCCTCTCTATGTGCTCAAAGTTTTGAAGTTATGCTTGTTTTACCTTCCTATGCAAGTTGATTCTTGTTCCCATAAGTTGTTTGCTCAAAAAATCCCTACGCATAGGAAGTGGGTTAGACTTAAATGTGCTAGTCATATTCTTCATGATGCTCTCTTTATGTTTTAATTCTTATCTTTTATGTGAGCATCATTGAAATCATCATGCCTAGCTAGGGGCGTTAAATGATAGCGCTTGTTGGGAGGCAACCCAATTTTATTATAGTTACTTACTTTTTGGTTCTGTTTAGTAATAAATAATCCATCTAGCTTCTGTTTAGATGTGGTTTTATGTTTTAATTAGTGTTTGTGCCAAGTAGAACCTTTGGGAAGACTTGGGTGAAGTCTTTATGATCATGCTGTAAAAAAAAGCTAGAACGTTTTACAGGAGAGTGCTATTTAGTTGATTCTTTTTGCAAATGATTACTAGACAAATTCCTCAGGTCCACCAATTTATTTTAGAATTTTTGGAGTTCCAGAAGTTTGCGTTTGATACAGATTACTATAGACTGTTCTGTTTTTGACAGATTCTGTTTTCATTGTGTTGTTTGCTTATTTTGATGAATCTATGGCTAGTAAAATAGTTTATAAACCATTGAGAAGTTGGAATACAGTAGGTTTAACACCAATATAAATAAAGAATGAGTTAATTATAGTATCTTGAAGTAGTCTTTTGTCTTCTTTCTCTAACGGAGCTCACGAGATTTCTATTGAGTTTTGTGTTGTGAAGTTTTGAAGTTCTGGGTGAATTCTTTTGATGGATTATGGAACAAGGAGTGGCAAGAGCCTAAGCTTGGGGATGCCCATGGTACCCCCAAGATAATCCAAGGACACCGAAAATTCAAAGCTTGGGGATGCCCCGGAAGGCATCCCCTCTTCGCCTACTTCCATCGGTAATTTACTTGGAGCTATATTTTTATTCACCACATGATATGTGTTTTTCTTGGAGCGTCTTGTATTATTTGCGTCTTTGCTTGTTAGTTTACCACAATCATCCTTGCTGTACACACCTTTTGAGAGAGTCATACATGAATTGGAATTTGTTAGAATACTCTATGTGCTTCACTTATATCTTTTGAGCATGATAATTTTTGCTCTAGTGCTTCACTTAGATCTTTTAGAGCACGGTGGTGGATTTGTTTTAAAGAAACTTGATCTCTCATGCTTCACTTAGATTATTTTGAGAGTCGTTAATAGCATGGTAATTTTCTTAATGTTAATATACTTAGTGTTCAAGATATGTGAAACTTTCTTTTTGAATGAATTAAATATTAAGATAAGTTTGATGCTTGATAATTGTTTTGAGATATGGAGGTAATAATATCAAAGTCGTGCTAGTTGATAATTGTGAATTTGAGAAATACTTGTGTTGAAGTTTGCAAGTCCCGTAGCATGCACATATGGTTAAAGTTGTGTAACAAATTTGAAACATGACGTGTACCTGGCTTGTGCATCCTTATGAGTGGCGGTCGGGGACGAGCGATGGTATTTTCCTACCAATCTATCCCCCTAGGAGCATGCGCGTAGTACTTGATTGATGGCTTCTAAATTTTTGAAATAAGTATATGAGTTCTTTTGACTAATGTTGAGTCCATGGATTATACGCACTCTCACCTTTCCGCCTTTGCTAGCCTCTTCGGTACCGTGCATTGCCCTTTCTCACCTTGAGAGTTGGTGCAAACTTCACCGGTGCATCCAAACCCCGTGATACGATACACTCTATCACACATAAACCTCCTTATATCTTCCTCAAAACAGCCACCATACCTACCCATCAAGGCATTTCCATAGCCATTCCGAGATATATTGCCATGCAACTTCCATCATCATAATGACATACATTACTTTTGTCATATTGCCATTGCATGATCATGTAGTTGACATCGTATTTGTGGCAAAGCCACCATGCATTATTTTTCATACATGTCACTCTTGATTCATTGCACCATCCTGCACATCACCGGAGGCATTCATATAGAGTCATATCTTGTTCTAAGTTTCGAGTTGTAATCCTTATGATGTAATCAATAGAAGTGTGATGATTTTCATTATTAGAGCATTCCCCCAGTGAGGAAAGGATGATGGAGACTATGATTCCCCCACAAGTCGGGATGAGACTCCGGACGAAAAAAAATAAAAAAATAAAAAAAGAGAAAGGCCAAAAAAAAGAGAAGGCCCAAAAAACTGCGAGAAACAGAGAGAAGCCGCAATGTTACTATCCTTTTACCACACTTGTGCTTCAAAGTAGCACCTTGTTCTTCATGTAACGAGTCTCATATATTGTGCTTCAAAGTAGCACCTTGTTCTTCATGTAGTGAGTCTCATAAGTTGTCTTTTTATACTAGTGGGAATTTTTCATTATAGAACTTGGCTTGTATATTCCTATGATGGGCTTCCTCAAAATGCCCTAGGTCTTCGTGAGCAAGCAAGTTGGATGCACACCCACTTAGTTTCTTTTGTAGAGCTTTCATATATTTATAGCTCTAGTGCATCCGTTGCATGGCAATCCCTACTCCTCATGTTGACATCAATTGATGGGCATCTCCATAGCCCGTTGATTATCCTCGTCAATGTGAGACTTTCTCCTTTTTGTCTTCTCCACACAATCCCCATCATCATATTCTATTCCACCCATAGTGCTATATCCATGGCTCGCGCTCATGTATTCGTGAAGGTTGAAAAAGTTAGAGATTATTTGAGAATGAAACAATTGCTTGGCTTGTCATCGGGGTATAGAAGTTGGGAACATCTTTGTGTGTGAAAATGAAGCATAGCCTAACTATATGATTTTGTAGGGATGAACTTTTTTTGCATTGTTATTTTGAGAAGACATGATTGCTTTGATTAGTATGCTTGAAGTATTATTATTTTTGTGTCAATATGAACTTTTGTCTTGAATCTTTCGGATCTGAATATTCAAATCACAATTAAGAAGATTTATATTGAAATTATGCCAAAGTATCACTCCGCATCAAAAATTCTTTTTTATCATTTACCTACTCGAGGACGAGCAGGAATTAAGCTTGGGGATGCTTGATACATCTCCAACGTATCTATAAATTTTGTTTGCTCCATGCTATATTATCTACTGTTTTAGGCAATATTTGGCTTTATTATCCACTTCTATATTATTTTTGGGACTAACCTATTAACCGGAGGCCCAGCCCAGATTTGCTGTTTTATGCCTATTTTAGTGTTTCGAGGAAAAGGAATATCAGACGGAGTCAAAACGGAACGAAATCAACTGGAGAAGTTATTTTTGGAAGGAAAGCAACCTGATAGACTTGGAGTGCACGTCAGGGGAGTCCCGGGCTGCCCACGACGATGGGGGGGCGCGCTCCCAGCCTCGTGAGCACCCCTGAGGTCCACCGACGTACCCCTTGCACCCATATATACCTACGTACCCTAAAACTTCCAGAACAGAAGATAGATCGGGAGTTCCGCCGCCGCAAGCCTATGTAGCCACCAAAAACCAACCGGGACCCTGTTCCGGCACCCTGCCGGAGGGGGATCCCATCACCGGTGGCCATCTTCATCATCCCGGCGCTATCCATGACGATGACAGAGTAGTTCACCCTCGGGGCTGAGGGTATGTACCAGTAGCTATGTGTTTGATCTCTCTCTCTCTCTCGTGTTCTTGATTTGGCACGATCTTGATGTATCGCGAGCTTTGCTATTATAGTTGGATCTTATGTTTCTCCCCCTCTACTCTCTTGTGATGAATTGAGTTTCCGCTTTGAAGTTATCTTATCGGATTGAGTCTTTTATGAGAACACTTGATGTATGTCTTGCCGTGTTTATCTGTGGTGACAATGGGATATCACGTGCCACTTGATGTATGTTTTGGTGACCAACTTATGGGTTCCACCCATGAACCTATGCATAGGGGTTGGCACACGTTCTTGATTCTCGGTAGAAACTTTGGGGCACTCTTTGAAGTACTTTTATGTTGGTTGGATGAATCTGAGATTGTGTGATGCATATCGTATAATCATGCCCACGGATACTTGAGGTGACAATGGAGTATCTAGGTGACATTAGGGTTTTGGTTGATTTGTATTTTAAGGTGTTATTCTAGTACGAACTCTTTTATAGATCGATCCGAAAGAATAACTTTGAGGTGGTTTCGTACCCTACCATAATCTCTACGTTTGTTCTCTGCTATTAGTGGCTTTGGAGTGACTCTTTGTTGCATGTTGAGGGATTGTTATATGATCTATCTATGTTATTATTGTTTAGAGATCTTTCACTAGTGAAAGTATGAACCCTAGGCCTTATTTCCTATCATTGCAATACCGTTTACGCTCACTTTTATCTTTTGTTACCTTGCTGTTTTTATATTTTCAGATTACAAAAACCTATATCTACCATCCATATTGCACTTGTATCACCATCTCTTCGCCGAACTAGTGCACCTATACAATTTACCATTGTATTGGGTGTGTTGGGGACACAAGAGACTCTTTATTATTTGGTTGAAGGTTGCTTGAGAGAGACCATCTTCATCCTACGCCTCCCACGGATTGATAAACCTTAGGTCATCCACTTGAGGGAAATTTGCTACTGTCCTACAAACCTGTGCACTTGCAGGCCCAACAACATCTACAAGACGAAGGTTGTGTAGTAGACATCATTTAACAGCCTGGAGTTTAAGTTATGTTAACCGCAGGTATGATCAAGGTCTCTGCTGGGTGTCCTACCTTCGATGGAACGGACTACCCCTACTGCAAGAATTAGATGCGAATGCATCTTGGGGCAATTGATAACGATCTCTGGTATGTTGTGGAAAATGGTGTTCCTCACCACACCTTCTCTGAACGCCATCGATGTGAAGAGATTCATGCAACTCGACTCTCAAGCGAAGAATATCATATGTGGCCATCTGAGCAAAGGGCAATATGGAAGAGTGAGTGCTTTGGAAACTGCTAAGCTTATCTGGGATAGGCTGTCCAAAGTGAATGAAGGAGTCTCAACTCAACATGACTCTCGTGTTGACGTTCTTCGCAATCTCTTCAACCGCTTCAAAAGACTCGACAATGAAAATGTTCAGCAAACCTTCGATCGCCTCATTGACATCTCAAATGAGCTTCAAGCGCTTGGCGCCACTGACATCACCGGCCATGAGGTGGTGAAGAAATTGCTAAGATCACTCGATTCTTCTTTTGATACTCTGGCACTGATGATTCAAGAACGTGCTGATTACAAGTCACTTGATCCCGCTGATATCCTCGAGAGGCTTAATACTCATGAGTTCCAGCTTGCTGAGAAGAGAGATCTCTATGGTTCGAGCTATGGCAGATCACGTGCTCTGAAGGCCAAGGCAGTCTATGAGTCTGAAGATGAAGACTCTGCTAGCAGCCTCAGTGATCCTGAAGAACTGAGCCAGGAACTAGCACTGCTCGTGAAGAAATTTCAAAAATTCTCAAGACGTGGTCGCTTTGGAAAATCCTCAAGGAGCAATGATTCCTCATCTAGTGACTACAAGAAGAGGCTATGCCACAAATGCAAGAAACCTGGTCACTACATTCAAGATTGTCCTCAGTGGGATAAGGAATCAAAGAATAAGAAATACAAGGACTACAGTTCTGATGATGCAAAGAAGAAGAAGAAATCTTCAAAGTCTTCATCATCAAAATCCTCGAAGTCTTCATCTCACAAGAAGAGCAGCTGCAAGAAGGCTCGGGCATTCATTGGCAAGGAAATGGACTCTGAGGCTGAATCTTAGGAACATGAGGACGAGGAGGCATCTGAGGAGTCTGAGTCTGGTGTGGCGAGCCTAGCTCTCGCCATCGCATTAAATCAACAAGTCTATCTTCAACTCTGAAGAAAATGGCTTCACCAACAGGGCTGATGAAGGCAATGATGACTACGCTCCCACCTATTGCTTCATGGCAAAGGGTGCCAAGGTAACTAAATACGCCTCCTCTGAATCTAGTCAGGATGAATCAGATGAAAACCTCAAGCCCAGCTACTCTAAACTTGCTAAGCTTTTGAAAAGATTCAAAACATGCTAGATAAAAGTGATGATATGTTGGGTGAAGAAATGGATCGCACTAAAACCTTGACTGAAAATCTTCAGAGACTTCAGTCCAAGTTTGACAACCTTCAAGGTCATCATAACACTCTCTTATCTGATCACGAGAAGCTTTCTTATGAATTTCTTCAAAGAAAGCAAGATGTTGAGAAGCTAAGGGTGAGTTATGAAGATCTCCAGAAGGAGCGCGATTCATTACTTGCTCAACAAATCAGCGCTACTCAGGAAGAATTTGTTCCTCCATGTCTGAAGTGCATTGAACGTGAATCTGCTAATTCTTCACCTGAATGTTCAAATGCTTCTAATGCTAAAAATTCTTCATCTGTCTCTGCTATCACTAATTCCTCATCTGAGGACATTGCTAGTATCACTGATGATGCAGGGCTGAAGGAATTGTACATGACAGGCATGTACAAAAGCCTCAAAGGGCATCAAACTCTTTGTGATGTGCTTAAAAGGCAGATCCTCAACAGGAACCCTAGGAAAGAGGGTATTGCCTCTGAGAGGAAACTCAATGCTGATGGAACATATTGGAAGCCTGATCAGTACCCCAAAACCTCATGGGTTGCTGCAAAGGGACCTCCAGCTGATCCATCCAATTTATCTTGCTTTACATGTGAATCTCCTCAATTCTTCTGATGAGTCATTTGACTCCAACTATAAACTGTCCAAAAATCAGAATGGTGAAGTATTTGCTAGATATGTTGGCACTAACTGCAGGAACGGTTCCCTATGAAGAAAATCTGGGTTCCCAAAAGTTGCCTTGAAAGTCTTCAGGTGAATGTCCTCATGACACCACCTGTGAAGAATAGGAAATCCAGATCAAATTCTTCATATGAACCAAATTCTTCATATGGATCCAAGTCCTCATACGGACCAAATTCCTCACGTGGATCAAATTCCTCAAAAGGATCAAAGTCCTCATATGATCATCATCGTGTTAACCCCTCTGTTTCGTACGGTAGATCTAAGGGCTATGAATATGAGCATTATTCTTCTAACCATTATGTTCATAAGTCCTGGAAGAATTTCTCTGCTTATTCATATGCTTATCCTAACCCCTCTTATGTGAAACGAAGTGGATAGGCTTCTATGCCACCTTTCTCATATGGTGCTCGCAGAGTGATGAATTCTTTGCCACCCCTTTAGATGTGGGTGGTGAAGAAAAAGAACTAATCTCTTATGCAGGGTCAGGTCTCCAGACGTGCTTAAAACGTCTGAAGAATTTGCTGGAGACCTGAAAATGCCTGAAAGGACGCATGCTAATCATGAAGAAATGAACTCTCATTTCTCACGTCCTCATACTGTTTTATCTGTTCTATTGCTTGATGAAATTGATCTGATGATATTGATGTCATATTCTTCATTGATGAAGTATATGAGTTCGTAAGTTGCACCAATTCATCTGCAGGATGATCAACCCAAAGCCAATGAGTGGGTCCTCAATAGTGGATGTACGAATCACATGACTGGTGACAAGAATCTATTGATGGATGCTCCTTTATCACCATCACATCTGAAGCATATCATCTTCGCTGACAAAGGCAAAAGTCAGGTATTTGGTCTAGGTAAGGTTGCGATCTCAAAGGATCGACAGATGGACAAAGTCATGCTTGTCGAGTCCTTAGGATACAACCTCATGTCTGTGTCGATGCTTTGTGATCTCGATATGGTTGTTTTCTTTGGCAAATATCGTTGTGTTGTGATCATGGAAGCTGACAATTCCAAAGTCTTCGAAGGCTTTAGGAGAGGAGACTTGTACATTGTTGATTTCCCTACAGGACCACAACTGGCCGTATGCCTACTTGCAAAAGCTTCAGAAGGCTGGCTATGGCATCGACGACTTGGTCATGATGGCATGAGGAATCTGCACACGCTTGCGAAGAAGAAGCATGTCATTGGCATTGAGAATGTCAAATTCCTCAAGGATCACTTATGCAGAGCCTGTGAAGCTGGAAAGATGACAAAGGCCAAGCATCCAGTGAAGACTATCATGACTACCACTCGACCATTTGAATTGCTTCACATGGATCTCTTTGGTCCTAATCATTATTCTGCAGTTACAAATGATGCATCTCTATATGGCTTTGTTATTGTTGATGATTATTCTCGTTACACATGGGTGCACATTGTCACTTACAAACATGAGGTGCAGGAAGTCTTTAAACGATTTTCCTTGAGGGCTTCAACCAACTTTGGTGTGAAGATCAAGCACATCAGAAGTGACAATGGGACCGAGTTCAAGAATTCCGGTGTTGATGACTATCTTGATGAACCTGGTATTACTCATGAGTTATCTGCTCCTTATACTCCTCAGCAGAATGGCGTCGTGGAGCGCAAGAACAGAACTCTTGTTGAGATGGCTCGCACTATGCTTGACGAATACAAGACGCCTCATCGTTTTTGGATTGAAGCAATTGATACTGCGTGCCACATCATCAACAAAGTATATCTTCACAAATTCTTCAAGAAGACTGCTTATGAACTCCTCACTGACAAGAAACCCAATGTGGGTTACTTCAAAGTCTTCGGTGCTAAATGTTGGATTAGAAATCCTCATCACAATTCTAAATTTGCACAGAAAGCACATGAGGGTTTTATGCTTGGTTACGAGAAGGACTCGCACACCTACAAAGTCTTCAACAACGTTCACCACAAGGTTGTTGAAACTGTAGATGTGCGGTTTGATGAAACTAATGGCTCGCAAAGAGAGCACCTACCTTCTGTGTTAGATGAACCAGCACCTGAGGAATCTATTAAGTTCAAGCCTACTGAGCATGTCATTCCTACCGAAGAATCTGCTGAAGAATTCATTCCAGAACGTGAAGAACGCCGAGTATGGCGCTTTGAAGAAAATGGCGCTGAGGAAAATGCTC
Source organism: Aegilops bicornis (assembly GCA_021605145.1). Classification (NCBI taxonomy): domain Eukaryota; kingdom Viridiplantae; phylum Streptophyta; class Magnoliopsida; order Poales; family Poaceae; genus Aegilops; species Aegilops bicornis. Next base: position 777,840,427 of record CM038675.1, read on the forward strand.
CTGAAGAAAATGCAGATCAAATTCCTCGAAGACAACCCGCTCATCCTCGCATTGCAAACGAAGTGCATGTCGAGAAGATCATCGATGACATTGAAGCACCAGGTCCTCTCACACGCTCAAAAGCTTCACATTTGTCTAACTTTTGTGGGCACTTTGCTTTTGTCTCTATCACAGAGCCCACTAAGGTAGATGAATCATTTCTGGAGCCTGAGTGGATTCAAGCTATGCAAGAAGAATTACATCAGTTCAAGCTCAACAATGTCTGGGAACTGGTCAAATGTCCAGATCCTCGCAAGCACAACATCATTGGCAAAAAATGGATCTACCGCAACAAGCAAGATGAAAATGGCCTTGTGGTGAGGAATAAGGCACGGCTTGTAGCTCAATGCTACACACAGGTTGAAGGAATTGATTTTGATGAAACTTTTGCACCTATTGCTAGACTTGAGGCTATTCGCATATTACTTGCTTATGCTAACCATCATGATATTATCTTACAACAAATGGATGTGAAAAGTGCATTCCTCAATGGTAAGTATATGTTGCTCAACCCCTAGGTTTTGAAGATCCAAAACATCCTGACAAAGTCTTCAGACTCAATAAGGCCCTGTATGGCCTCAAGCAGGCCCCTGGTATGATACTTTGAAGGAATTCCTCATGAAGCAAGACTTCAAACCTGGTTCACTTGACCTAACTCTTTTCACTAAATCTTATGATGGTGAATTGTTTGTGTGCCAAATTTATGTTGATGATATCGTTTTTGGCTGAACTGACCAACGTTACAGTGATGAATTTGCCTATATGATGAGTGAGGAATATCAAATGTCTACGATGGGAGAATTAAAATTCTTTTCAGGTCTTCAAATTCGTCAACAGCGCAATGGCATATTCATATCTCAGGAGAAATACCTCAAAGATGTATTGAGGAAATTCGGCATGCAAGATTGCAAAGGGGTCAAAATTCCAATGCCCACAAATGGCCATCTATGCACTGATGAAAATGGTAAAGACTTCGATCAGAAGGTATACCGCTCCATGATTGGCTCTTTAGTGTACCTATGTGCATCTAGGCCGAATATTATGCTTAGTGTTTGCATGTGTGCCCGATTTCAAGCTACACCGAAGGAATCACACCATAAGGCTGTGAAGCATATTCTTTGATATCTAGCTCACACACCAACACTTGGATTATGGTATCCCAAGGGCTCCTCATTTGATCTCACTGGATATTCAGACTCTGACTATTCTGGTGATCGTGTGGACCGCAAGTCAACGCCAGGCACATGCCATTTCCTCGGACGATCTTTGGTCTGTTGGTCCTCAAAGAAACAGAACTGCGTATCACTCTCCACTACAGAAGCTGAGTACATTGTTGCTGGATCGTGCTGTGCTCAATTACTATGGATGAAGCAAACACTCAAGGACTATGGCATCAATGTGAAGAATGTGCCTCTCTACTGCGACAATGAGAGCGCTATCAAGATTGCTCATAACCCAGTTCAGCACTCGAAGACAAAGCACATTCAGATTCGTCATCATTTTCTTCGTGATCATGTGTTGAAGGGCGACATCTCCATCGACCACGCAAGCACTGAAGACCAGCTGACCGATATTTTCACTAAGCCCTTGGATGAGAAGAGATTTAGCAAGTTGCGGTGTGAGCTAAATATCCTAGAATCTTCGAATGTTCTCTGAAAAGGACACACATTCTAACACTTATGCTGACTTGATGACTTAGATGTGCAACACACAAAGTAACATTTTTCTTCAATCAATGAAGACTAACCCTCTAAGTGTGAAGAAATTAATGAAGAAATTGATTCTCAGAGCCCTACGACAATTGTATGCGGTGTCTGAAACAGCTCTCTTATACGGTGGGTTACGCCACCAACCAAAGTTGAAAATCTTTAATTTGAGTTTTTCTTCGTTTTTGAAATTCCTCAAATTTTAAAATTCTTCAACTTTGCATTTTCTTCACTCTTTCCGTCGTTATTCTTCATTGGCTATATATATGAGTTTATGTCCTCTACATCATTCACTTATTGCTAATTCTTCAAGTTGATTTCTTCTGCTAAGTGAATGTGATCGGACCCTTCCCCCTCTATGCTAAACTCAACCCAGTCTGTTCTCAAATTCTTCATGTGCGTTCTATTTGAAACTCGTTCAAAATCTTCACTGTGTCCTTGACAGTTGAAGAAATTGCGAATGGATCTTTTAACTTATCTTATCTAAATTTTCAGCTTTGCCGCCCAAACCGTTCCGCATCCCACGACAATACTTATCTATTCGCCCATGATCTTACACGATCGCCACCTATCAGTACATGGGTGACACATGTCAAGCGAATAAGAAGGGCTAGTGGCATGTTCGTCCGATTTCTTCTGGCGTATAGTTTTTCACTCCGACTATAAATACCCCCCTCCTCTTCCTTACTTCGTTTTTACTCTGCTCGTTCTCACTCCCGCTCTAGCTTCTCAAACCCTAGTGCCGCCGCTACTTCATCGCCGACGGTGAGGAGGAGCTTCACTGCCTCGACCTCGTCGCCGTCGTACTCGCACCGGTTGCGGATTTCTTCACTCCGCCGCCGCCGTAGCTGTCTTCCTCTGCCGATTTAGGGCGTGGAAGATCTGAACTGACAAACTTCACATCTACACTTCCTAGTTCGTCGTGTTCTTCATCAAGGGTAATTAAAAGTTACTTTTACTGCCCTCTTTGATTCAAATGTTTTCTTGAAAATCGTCAAAGGTGTTTATTCTTCATATCTTCACACACTGGACACCTCACATGTCATCTGCTCTTGATTCGTTTCTCTAAGCAATGATTTTCTTCAAGATTCCTCAATTGTGTGGATTTTCAATCTATACAACTCTAGAACCTAAGACAAAGAACGCTTAGTCAAAATTTTCAAGACTCATCTGGTCAAATTCCTCAAACTTATTCTTTTTGAAAAACCTTCTAAGAACACACATGACCTCTCCAAATTCCTCGCAACTATACTCTGTTCACAAGTACACATGTCCGCTGCTGAATCACTAGGTTCTCATCAACTTAACTCATTTGCAGCGTTCCTCGAAGAAAAGTTGCACACCTCTTCAGAAACTTCAGTTGTTCATATTCCTCGGCTGAAGAAAATGGCTGACGGTAAGAAGCCACAGAAGGGTGGAAAGAGGCCTGAGGTCAACACAACATTTGAGATCCCTGATGATATTTATGCTGGATACTGCACACCCCCTGAGGAAGATAAAAATCAGCGCAAGGTGCGCAATCAAAAGATTGAGAGGAGATGGGCATGGGAATGGAGGGACTACAGATATGTCACTCCCAAGTATATGAAGAAATTCGCACTCAACCCTCCATGCCCAAGACCTCCGTTGGCACCTGGCCAATTGGCAGATCCCACCAGCCTCAAGCGCGGTGAGGATTATCCTGATGAATGGGCAAAGCGCCAGGCCAAACTGGCCAAGCAGGCAAAGGAAGCACTAAGAAAATTCAATGAAGACTCTGCTGCTGCTGCTACCGCTGCTGAGGCCTCTGCAAGCAAGACGAAGAAGGCCATGCCTAAGAAGCCTACTACAAGCCAAGTGCTTCTCCCTCAATGCCCTCACGGCCAAGTTCCTCAGCAATGCCCTCACGGCCAGATTCTTCAAAGCCCTCACGGTCAACTCCTCAAACTGCTCCTCCTCCTTCAAAGTCCTCAGCTCCTCCGACAAAGTCCTCAGCTGCTCCAACTAAATCCTCTGCACCTGTGCATCTCGCCACGTGCCAAAGGACTACAGGCATCTCAATTGCCTCAGGAGCTTCTGCGAGTTCCTCAGCTGCACCAAATTCCTCAACTGGCCCCTCTCTGCTGAAGAAAAAGGCCACTGCTGGACGAGGCCCTCGACCAAGTCCTCATAAGAAGTAGGTCTCCTTTCAAGTGCCTTCTGATGATGAAGAACTTGCCGAAATCATCAGAGACAGGCAGGCCAGGGCCGCTAGAGCCAAAGGCAGCAATGTGCCAATGTTATTGGATCCAAAGTTGATCCTAGATTTCATTGATCTATGGCACAAGGTCCCAAACACGCCTTTGCCGGAGGTGAACCTCACTCCTGGTCAAAGTCATGTCTTGACTGCCTTCATTGAAGAAGAGAAGTGGAAATTTGAAGAAGGAAGAAGACTGAAGAAAGCGCAGTACAAGAAGCAGCGCTACCTAAAGGACAATGTCCTCACTCTTACCCCTGATTAACTCATTGCCTTGCAAGCTAAGATCAAGCAACTGAGTGATGAATTCAATCGCTACTATGCTGACTGGAAGGGCGCCAAGGTCCGGTTCGTCAAGCTGAAGAAGACATTCACTTCAAGTGCTGCTGCACCTGTGCATATTGAAGTCACTCCGGCTGAAGCATCTGCTCAGCCCACTGAAGAACATGCCAGCACCGCTAATGACAATCAGGCTGCTGAAGAAAATGAAAGTACCAGGGCTGATGACTGCATTCCAGCCGCTGAAGAAATTGCGAGGGAATCCACTAGTGGTGCGCCTGAAAAAAGTGAAGAAGTCAGGGCAACTGCATCAGTTGCGCCTGAAGAAACTGAACCAAATTCCTCTGCTCCTCCTGCGCCTACACCAACTCCGATACTTCCATCTGCATCAGATGCGAAGAAGACCAAGGCTGCAGAGCGTGCAGCTGTGAAGAAAAGGAAGGCATCAACTTCATCAGATTCTTCAGCTCCGAAGAAGATGAAGCCTTTGACAAGCTCAATTAACAACCCAATTGATGCCGTTCCTGTCTCATTCATGCCATCAAAGGACCTTGTTCCTTTTGGTGAAGATTATGTGATTCCAAGCGAATCCGATGAAGAGAATCCTTCTGCTGCTTCGTCAGAGCAGTTGGATGAAGAAATTGAAGTGGATACAATCCCTTCAACACCAGTTGTCTCCTCGCCTATGCCTCAGTTCACTGCTGAAGAGGCCGGCGTTGAAGAAATGGAATGAGGATGTGGACATTGGCTGTACCACACCTGTGCTGAATGATGACTTTTGGGAAAGTCAGCACCCCAACTCTCCAATGTTCACTCCACTTCAAGCAATTCCTCAGTCCCCTGCTGCTACTGAAGTACAAATGGGATCTGAAGAACCTCATGCAACCCCATCTGTCCATGAAGAAATTCCAGCCACTAGTGCTGAAGAAAATGTAAATGAAGAATTGAAGACCCAGGCTGCAGCTGAAGAAGAGCCTAAAATTCCTCAGTCTGTGGATCCTGAGATTGTGATTCCTGAGGTGGTGATGCAATTGACTGACACTCCTCAGCCCAAGCCAAAGGATCCCTTCTCAAAGAAGCATAAATTCAAGGTTGATGACTTCTTCGGCGAGCATGTTTTCTTCACAGAATTCAATCCTTATGACACTGCTCGTCTTAGAAGGAAGCGCTTCTGGACTGCCAGCCAGGCCAATTTCTATTCTTCACTACTTCTCAATAAGGACAAAGTCTTCGACCACGAGCATATTCCTCACGTGGACATGGAATCAATGCCTTGCTTCTCTCAAGTCCTCAGTATGATTCATGATGCAGGACTGCTCAACTTTTGCTCTGAAATAGTTGATTGGAATGAAGAGCTTATTCTTCAGTTCTACGCAACACTGCACATCACAGGTGATGCTGATGATATCAACACTTGAGTGTTGGACTGGATGACAGAAAATACTCATTACAAGGCACCGGCCTCTGAATTACTTCATGCCCTGCCAATCAGTCCTCCACCTGAAGGTGCTCGTTGTCTATACCAAGAGCCTGAAGTCACTGCTCATTACATGCAAGTGCTCATGAAGCCTCTAAAGCCTGGTCAAGCCCCAAGGACCAAATTCCTCGTGAAGGAATTGCTATATGTGCCAAGAACCGTCTATCGCATTCTGACGAAGACTATGAGTCCTATCAAAGGCCACGACTCATCTGATGAGGAAATTGTTGGCATCATGAAGAATATGCTATTCAACATCATGCATGGAATCTCTGTCAATTATCATGATTTCTTCATGAGGACTCTGGCAAATGTTGCACTTTCTCCATTTGAGCTGAAGCCTTATGCTCCTAGGGTCATGAGATTCCTCAGAACAAGGTCTTCACTCAACTACAAAGCTGACTTTCAGAATCACCTCAGCTACTTGCCACCGATTGAAGTCCTCAAGCGGACATATTCCTCAGCTGATGAGAAGTGCAAGGCACCAGCTGTTATCGATGAAGGTATTCGTTCATTGGATGGTCAGTTCCGCAAAGCTGCATCTTATTCCACCAATGATGACTCTGCCACTCATGATTCTGCTGCAAATGCATCCAAGCCAAATCCTCAAGCCACTACTCCTCGTGTGATGACCGACCGTGAGCTGCTTTTTAGTCTTCACCAGAAGGTGGATCGAAACCACAAATGGGTTAAGCGTCAGTTTGGCTCTATTCTTCACAACATGACTTCTACACATAATGAAGTGAAGAAAAACCATTACTACCTCCATGAAGTCTTTGATCGCACCTGGGCTATTCTGTCACATCTCTATGGTGAAGAAGATCTGAAGCAAATGGGTTTCAAGGAAGATTTTGACTGTGTCGGGTGGTAGGTGCGACATATGCCAACGGGTGGCTTATCATAGTGGGAGCCAATAAGACGTCGCCGGTGCCTGGAAACGGGATGAGGCGAAGGTATGCACGCCGGCGAATCTTACCCAGCTTCAGGGCTCTCCGTGGAGATAACACCCCTACTGCTGCTCTGCGGGGTCTCCGCATGATCACTCGATGAACAAGTGGCTACAAGAGGCTCCTTGAGCTGTTCGGTGAGAGGAGGAAGAAGGGCACGGCTAGCTCTCCTCTTCCCTCTATGTGGTGTCTAAAACTCTAAGAGATCAACCCTTTATATGGGTGCCCTGGGGGTTTATATAGGCCTACCCCCCAGGGGTACAATGGTAATCCGGCTGGGCGCGGGCCCTAGCCGTCAGTGTCTACGCTCGCCGGCTTCCTCGCCGGTCGCTGGGGCCCGCCGACTGGTGGGTCCCGCCGGCTGCCGGCTTCTTGGGCGACAAGCTGCCCCCACCGTTGAGGGCCTTGTCGGGGCCGGGTTACTGCTGCCTCAATCCTGATGACGAGGGCTTTGTCGGGGTAAGCATGGCTATAGTGCCGCCGCCTTGGCGGCGATCACTGTAGCCTCACCTCGTCTTGTCTCCTTAATGAGGCGCTTCCTTCGAGGGGGGAACAAGCCGGCTAAGGGAAGCCGGCCATATCTTAGGCCGACTGAGGGAGGCCGAGCCGCCTTCGGGCATCTCTCTGACCGGAGGGGCCCGCCGCCTGCGGGTCGTACTGACAGCCTGTCGTGGGTGACATCATGGTCAACATGGTAACAGTGCCGCACCGGACGGGTGATGGTCGCCCCGTACGGCGTACTGTAGCCATGTGCGCTCCGGGATGCGGGGGTGGCAGGCTTCACTGTTGCCACGCCACATCTCATCACCGTTATGTATGTGGGTGCAGATTCTGAGGGTGCGGCCTTGGCCACTTGCTGGGAGGCCGACTTTGCGGAGTCGGCCTTCTCGTGGCCGGCTTCACGGAGCCGGCCCTTTGGAAGCCGGCCCCTTGGAAGCCGGCCCTCTTGCGGCCTTCTTCCTATAGGTTTTGGGGCCGGGCCGCCTCCTGACAGCCGGCCTGAGGGGGAGCCGGCCGGGGGAAGGCGGCCCTGCGTCTTGGATGTTGGATGGCTTGATTGGCTTGTAATTTTTTCAGAAGGCCCAGGGGGAGCCGGCTAGGCTACCCGTAGTCATTTACTCCGACAGTAGTCCCCGAAGCTGATTGAGCTTCGAGGTTGGAAGGAAGACGAGAAGCTCGATCAGCTTCCTATGCTGAGGAGCCGGCAGCTAGGAGCCGGCCTTGAGCGGGTGCACCGTCTTCAGGAAGTTCCGCAGCCAGAAGGTGAGAACGCGAGCCGACTTGCTCGTTGACCGTGCGCCACCCTGCGCGCCACGTGGCCAGAAAGGCCTGCCAGCCCACGCGTGCGACGGGACGTCGCCGCAGGCTGGGGCCCACCAAACCTAGGCCTCGGCCCATGTGCGGATCCTCTGCGGCCCGAACGGACCGCTCGCCTTCCCGCGGCGGTTTTAGCACGCCTTTAGGGCGCAATAATCACGGGACGTGGGGAGAGTGGGCGCAGTTAATCCCACGTTCCCCCACGCCTCGCCTCCTCGGCTCCGCCGCACGAGCCTATAAGTAGGGGGAGGAGGGGGAGCGGCAGAGGCTCGCACGCTTGCCCTCGCTCCACTCTTTCCTCTACCTCCTTCTTCGTTCTTCCGCCGCCGCAGTGCACTCACCACCGCACCGCTCCGCCGTGAATCCTCTTGGCTTGTCGCGGTTCCTCCGCAGCGTGGTTGTGCCCTCTGCCGCCGCGCCTCTCTCACTTCCTCTTGCTCCCATGGCGTTGTCTAGCTCGTGGGACGGCTCCAACGTCCATGAAGACCACATCGATTGGCTTCGCAAGACGCGGCGGTTGCCGGGCGAGGACCTCGTGAAGACCCGCCTCACGCCGGAGGCGGAGGTTTCGCCGGCGCCGGAGGAGGGCGAGCGGGTTATCTTCCGCTCGCACTGCCTGCGCGGCCTCGGCCTGCCGGCGAGCGGGTTCTTTCGCTCCTTCCTGGAGTTCTATAATCTCCACCCGCATCACCTCACCCCCAACACGGTGATGCTGCTGTCGGCCTTCGTCACCCTGTGCGAGGGTTTTCTTGGAGTCCTCCCCACCCTTGAGCTCTTTGGGGAGTTCTTCCAGTGCAAGCTCGGCACCATGTTCGCGGGTGTGCCCGCCCCCTGTGGCGCCTTCATTGCCAGGCGGAGGACGGCCGACAACAACCCCTTTCCACATATCCCGCTGATCCAGTTGGTGAAGCTCTGGGAGCAATCGTACTTCTACGAGAAGAACGTCGCCTCGCAAGGTGACTACTTGAATCTGCCGGCTTATGTAGCCGGCCCGCCGCCTGGGAGGCAGCCGTCTTGGTCCTTCCGAGCCCGGTCGCTCTCCCTGGCCGGGAACGCCACCGTCACCTGGCTCCGGGTGATGATCCAATCGGAGGGCTTGGTGGGGGCCGACCTGGTCGCCGCCTTCATGGAGCGTCGGGTGCTCCCGCTCCACAGCCGACCGCACATGATCTGTCAGATGAGCGGCCGCTTCGACCCATGCCGGCTGAGCACCAGAGAGATGCCTCGCGACGAGGTATCTTACATGGTGAATTACATCTCCAACTCCAAGCTCACCGAGGAGTGGCAGTATGGCAAGGCGCCGTATTCTCGGGCTGATACCCCGCCTATGGTGAGTTTTCCTTACTTTCTTCTTGTTTTGTTGCCGGGTTCGCGATGGCCGACTCTTGACTAGTCGGCTTGTCTTTGAGTAGAGCCCCCTTCTTCAACCGGCGCCTGGGGCCGCAGGGCCGGAGCGCCAGTTTACGGCCGACCGCACGGTGGACGACCCCGACGACCCAGATCTGGGGGCGGCCGCAATTGACGACGCTATAGACGGAGCCGGCGGAGAGGCAGGCGGTCCCGAGCTCACGGCCGGCTTCGGGGACTGGCCGGATGATGACGAAGCCGAGGCCATCCCACGCCGCGAGCTGGCGGCCGATCGTCAAGGCGCGAGACCTTCTGCCGCGCCAGCTGCTCGGGGTGGCGCACAAAAGCGTCGGGCCGGGCCGGATCTCTTCGGCAGCCGGCCTAAAAAACCCAAGAGCTCCGCGGCGGCGACCAAACGGACTTCGACCCTCCGGTTTATATAGAAGCAGCCACAAGCGGTTTCGGCGTAAGTGTGGGACGTCTCGTACTTTTTTGTTGTTTTCTTTGGTCGAAGCTCATCTAAGCAGTCTTCTTAATTTGCTGGATAGGGCGCCGCTTTCCCTTGAACGAGTTGACGCCGCCTCCATAGTCGGACATACAGGAGGGTCTTCGATCTCCCACCGCGTGGGTCCCCGCGCCGACCTCATGGAGGCAACGGAGCGGAACGCGCGTGAGGAGCGGGAAGCGGCGGAGCGGAGGGCCATCCAGGAGGCGGCGGAGAAGCCGTCCGAGGCGCAAGGCGACGCGGCAGCCAAGGCCCAGGCGGAAGCCGCGGCCGCGGAGAGGGAGGCGGAGGCTCTGCGCAATCAGCCTCCGCAGCTCGTCATTCCTCTTCGCGCCATGGCTCCCAATGTCCCCGTGCCTCCGTCGGAGGAAGCCGACTGCGACCAGCCGGTGATGGAGAGGAGGGATGACGTGACGATCCTGGGGGAGGCGCCACAGCCGGCGCCGACTGGAGTGGGCCAAGGCGGCCGACCTGCTGCGGCGCCTGAGCAGCCGGCCGGGGGCGAGTCGGCAGTGGGGGAGGATCTTGTGGTGCAGTCGACGCCTCGCCCGTAGCGCGGAGGAAGGTGTCCTCTGGCCGCCAAAAGAAACTGCAGGCGCGCCAGCTCGGCTCGGGACACAGGAGGCGGCCAGTGCCAGCACGTCTGTCGGTGTCAAAACCGGCGGATCTCGGGTAGGGGGTCCCGAACTGTGCGTCTAGGCAGATGGTAACAGGAGACAAGGGACACGATGTTTTTACCCAGGTTCGGGCCCTCTCGATGGAGGTAATACCCTACTCCTGCTTGATTAATATTGATGATATGGGTAGTACAAGAGTAGATCTACCACGAGATCTAGGAGGCTAAACCCTAGAGGCTAGCCTATGGTATGATTGTTGTCCGTCCTATGGACTAAAACCCTCTGGTTTATATAGACACCGGATAGGTTAGGGTTACACAGAGTCAGTTACAATGGTAGGAGATCTACATATCCGTATCGCCAAGCTTGCCTTCCACGCCAAGGAGAGTCCCATCCGGACACGGGACGAAGTATTCAATCTTGTATCTTCATAGTCCAGGAGTCCGGCCAACGGTGAGAGTTCGGCTATCCGGACACCCCCTAATGCGGGACTCCCTCAATAGCCCCCGAACCAGGCTTCAACGACGATGAGTCCGGCGCGTTGATTGTCTTCGGCATTGCGAGGCGGGTTCTTCTCCAAATTCCATATACTTGTCGAATAGTGTCCGCTTACGATAAATGCTGCGCTCCTTGGCTTCTACGCCCAATAATGGCCATCTTCCACGTGTTTGAATGAATGCGAAAAGCAAGGGTATTTTTACAATTACCCCCTAGCCGCGCAAATGAGCTGCCTATAAAAGGGGCAAGGATCTAGATCTGAGTCACACCATCCCCCCTTCGCGAGCTTTCATCGGAGCGCCTCTAACCAAAGCCCATTCCATCATGGACAGTCAACGCGGCTCCTCCTCTCGCTCTCCCAGCCCTCAGCCCGGAAATTGGGAGAGATGCTCAGTCCCGCATAGCGAGCTAGTTATACTCCAAGCCAAGGGATTTCTTCCCCCGGCCTTCATGGTTCCGGTTCGAGCCAGACTTGCCACCTACAGGGGCGGAAAGCAAGCTGAGAGCATCCCCGATCCCTCTAAAGGAGAGCGGGTATGCTTCATCTCTTATCTAGTAAGAGGACTCGGATTTCCAATCCATCCGTTTCTCCGGGGGCTCCTGGAGTTCTACGGCCTCCAGTTGCACCATCTTACTCCTGCCTCCATCTTGCACATCGCGGGCTTCGTGGCCCTTTGCGAACTGTTCTTGGGCGTCGAGGCCCATTTCGTGATGTGGAAGAGAATATTCTGCCTAGTACCCCGTTCTCATGAGGGGTCAATATATCAAGTGGGCGGAGCCGAGCTATGGCGCATCGCCGGGACCGGATACCTATTCGGAACCCCAAAGAAGGCGTTCGAAGACTGGCCTTCGGAATGGTTTTACATGGAGGACGTCCCGCTGCCGGATCCTGTTCGGATCGGCCTTCCGGAGTTCAGCAATGCTCCTCTGAAGAAGCGCCTAAGCTGGCGCCCTCGGAGCCCGGAGGAAAATGACCGGATGTCCTTTATTTGATGAGCCGAATAAGGTTCTTGGCTCATGCCGGATTGACCATGATTGGAGTCATGGCAATCTGTATTATGAGGAGTGCAGCCGCCCAATATAGGGGCCACCCCATCTGGGACTTCAACGGGGAGGACGATGCCACCCGCCACGGCCGCAAAGGGCCGGGATCGGTCACCGAACTGGTGAAGATCTTGTCTGCCATGTATAAAGGAGAGGAGGAGGATTTCCTCCACGTCAATCCACTGAAGGAGTTTTCTTCGAATAATCCTCGAAGCTGGGTAAGCAAACATCTTTGTGACATGTATGATCCCTGTTCCCGTGGTTAAATATCTCATTTCATGGTTTTTGCGCAGGAACTGCGTCGGACTGTGGAGAAGCTACACAGCCCGCCCCCACAACCAGAGGGTCCGGAGCGGTCCCTCGATCCGACCTCCGAAGAGGATCCGAATATAAAGGTGGAGTTGATCGACGGGGTGTTCTACCAACTTAGCATCGACAATGCTTTGGTTGCCATTACGACTGATTACCCCGGAATACTTCCAGCCTCACAGGTAACTGAGACCGAGATCCCAAAACCACGATAATGACCCATCCATGCTTATTTTTATCACCAGATACCAATGGTGCTTCGCAGGGGTACCTTGAGGCAGGAAGCCGAGCCAGCGGCTCGCCAACAAAGGGCGGCGGCCTTGAAGTTAAAAAGAAGTGCGGTCCGGATTGAAACTCCGCCGCAACAGTATGGCGTGTCACCATACTCCCGTGATTGATTCCTGGAAGGCGATTAACGCTGGTGCTCTTTTCAGAAAAAGAGCGCCACGGACTGAGTCCGCAGAGGTTGCCAATCGAACCTTCACCGGCCAAGCTTCAAAGCCGGGTCCGGAGGCTGAGGCAAGCACGAGACGTGTGTCAGATGCTCCTCCGACAGATGATGCCAACAGGTTGTCCGCCACCAACTTCGAGGTTGAGAGCGCCTTGAATCACAGGCGCCGCCGGATAGTTCTTCGTGACGCATGTTTCTCCCAGGAGGCCTTGAATGCCTTCGACTCGGGAGATGCGCACCTCCGTGCCGCTCAAGATGGTCTAGCCAGAGCCACGGAGCAGTATGTAAAGGACATACGGGTAAGGAAATTTGATGATTATATATGCCAAGAGCCCCGAGACTTAAAATAGTTAGAATAACTGATTTAAGGATCATTTGTTATGCAGGATCATACAGAAAAGAATACCCGACTGTCCCAGGAGCTTGAAGAGTGCAAGGCCCAACTTGAGGCCGCACTGGCCGCTACAGGGGGAGCCGCAGAGACCCCCACTGGTAATATACGCTTTAAAAGATAAATAGTTTATGAAGTGTGGCGGGTTTGTAAATCTGACGAAAATATTGCAGATGGCGCGGACTAGATCCGGACAAGCAGCAGCTCTTGCGCCAGCTAAAGGCCGGCGAGAGCATGCTTACGAGGGTGCGGCAGGAGAAAAATAACCTCCAAGAGCCAACACCAAGCTGGGTGAGGAACTAAAGGATGTTCGTGCCCAGCTGTCTGACTCCGTAAAGGAGAATCGGCGACTTCGTCGCGGCATTTTCAGTAAGTGCTTGTTCAAACTTTAAAAGAGTTCGGCGAGGAAGGCGACTAACATAAACATGTATGTAGGTTTGCTCACAGGTCGTCCTGAGGAGGAGATGCCCAGTTCTATGGGTGATCTTCTTCCCGAACTGCGTCAGCTGCACGAACGAGTCCGGCAGGTGATGCAAGGCATCGGCCATGCCTTGTGGCCATCTATCTCCCTGCCCGAAGGCATTGGGGAGTTGGCGGAGCGGCTGCAAGGAGCACGGCGGCGCTTACGACTATGGAAGATATCTGCCTGCCGTCAAAGGCGCCAGGAGGCACAGGCCATGGTAAAGACGCTGCACACGGGCTGACCCAAACCACATGGCCAAGGTCGGACCTGTGGGGCCTGATGGGATGGAGATCCCTGTATGCTTAGTGTACGGCCAAGTAGAATTGGCCGCCAAGTATTCCCAGCAAGATTGTAAATTAGATAGCCTATTAGATGGCATTGAGGAGGAATACAATGAGTCGAGTTGACTATGTAAAAATGTGACATGAAAAAATGTCTTCTAGCCGGATTGTAGATCGTTTGTCATAGCGGACCTTTTAAACCCGACCTCAGGACCCAATAGTCCGGAGTGTGTCCGAATAGCTTCGTGGTTATATAAGAACCGGGGTATGCATGGACACTAGGCGTAGGGGTCATTATTGCTGTATCAGACAAGTGCCCAACTAGTTATGTTATATTACATGGGTAGTAAGAAACAACTTCCAGGGAGAATAGTTCCATTAAGGGTTCCTTTCGCTGGGATGCATGCCCTAAAGTGCATGTCAAAGCTGCTATGAAAGCAGAAAATCATCTGGGGGCAGATGGGTAAATAGTTAAAAATCATCTTTCAGTTCACCGACCGAATATTCCCTTAAGAACGCTTAGCTTTGGCTTCACCCACCTGAGGTACACATCCGATCGACTCGGCGATAATAATCGCAGAGGTGCTCCCTTTACCACCTAGCCGAACAATCGGGAACGAGGGGTAAGCACAGGAGCCAGGCAACCCAGCTTGGCCAAAACTTAAGTCATATCGATGCATATAATGGTGAATAAAAGGTACATGCGGAAGTTTAACGCATGTGTTGGGCATGAAGCGCGTATAAATAAGTTTCTGTTAAAGAAGCCCCCCAGGTATAATGAGCGCGGACAGTGCGTCAAGTGTGTGCGAAAAAAGCGCAAACAAGCCTCTAGAGGCTTCAATAAGAAGAAGGAGGAAGGAGAGAAATAAAAGACAACAAAAATAGAAAATGTGGACGGAGGAAGGAGACGAACTTGGAGTCCGGCACTTAGGCGTAGAATCTTCGTAGACGGGCTGCGTTCCATGGGTTCGGCTCGAGTCGGTTATCCGATGCGTTTCGCAGACGGTATGCTCCGCCGGTCAGGACCTGGTCGATGATGAAGGGACCTTCCCGTTTGGGCTTGAGTTTGTCCTTTTTCTTGTCCGGCAGGCGTAGAACTAGTTCGCCAACGTTATAAGCTTTGGCCCGTACTTTCCTGCTTTGATATCTTCGAGCCTGCTGTTGATAGAATGCGGAACGAGCTTTTGCCACGTCGCGCTCCTCCTCCAATGCGTCCAAACTGTCCTGCCGATCAAGCTCGGCTTCTCTTTCTTCATACATGCGCACGCGAGGTGAGTCATGTATTATATCACAGGGCAAGACTGCCTCTGCGTCGTACACCATGAAGAATGGTGTGAATCTGGTAGTACGATTCGGTGTGGTCCGCAGCCCCCAGAGTACGGAGTCGAGCTCCTCAACCCAGTGCGTGTTAGATTCCTTGAGGGACCGCACTAGTCTGGGTTTAATGCCGCTCATGAATAGACCATTTTCCCGTTCAACTTGGCCGTTGGTTTGAGGGTGATAGGCGAGGCGTGTCGAGCTTGATGCCCATGTTTTTGCACCTTAATTTGACCTCATCGGCCGTGAAGTTGGTGCCATTATCAGTGATGATACTGTAGGGGACACCGTAACGGTGCACTACCCATGATATGAAGTCTATCACTGGTCCGGATTCGGCCGTTTTAACAGGCTTGGCCTCTATCCATTTGGTGAATTTATCCACCATGACCAATAGGTTTTTTTGCTTCGGGTTCCTCCCTTAAGGGGTCCAACCATGTCAAGCCCCCGACCATAAGCGGCCAGGTGATGGGTATAGTTTTAAGGGCGGTGGGTGGCATGTGGCTTTGGTTAGCAAAGCTGGCAACCGACGCATCGTTGGACTAAGTCCTGCGCATCTGCCCGGGCCGTCGGCCAATAAAATCCTATACAGAAGGCCTTGCCTACAAGGGCCCGGGCTGCGGCGTGGTGCCCACCCAGTCCGGCATGAATTTCAGCCAGGAGGTTTCGCCCTTCCTCTTCGGAGATACACCTTTGAAGGACTCCGGTAGTGCTTTTCTTGTAAAGCTCTCCCTCATGGACTTTATAGGCTTTAGAGCGCCGTACTATGCAGCGAGCCTCATTTTGGTCTTCGGGGAGTTCCTGCCTAGTTAGGTAGGCTAGGAATGGTTCCATCTACGGGGCGATAACCGCCATTATTTTGTGAGCAGAGGGTGTTATCTCTGGGGCAGAGCCTCCGGTTGTGTCAGAGTGTTCGGCGTCAGGCAGTGCGGTTGGGTCCGGATTGTTATTGCCGGACTCCCCTTCCTATAGTACGGATGGCTTGAACAGCCGTTCCAGAAAGATATTGGGTGGGACGGCATCGCGTTTTGCACCGATGCGTGCCAATATATCCGCCGCCTGGTTGTTATCCCGGGCTATATGATGAAATTCGAGCCCTTCGAACCGTGCTGACATTTTTAGGACCGCATTGTGGTATGCTGCCATTTTCGGATCTTTGGCATCGAAGTCCCCATTTATTTGAGATATTGCGAGGTTGAATCGCGCACCTCTAGGCGTTGAATGCCCATGGAGACTGCCATCCGGAGGCCGTGCGAATGGGCCTCATATTCGGCTGCGTTGTTGGAGTTCGTATACATTATCTAAAGGGCGTATTGGACTGTGTCCCGGTTGGGGAGACGCCAGACGACGCCAGCCCCCAGGCCGGCCAACATCTTGGAGCCGTCAAAGTGCATGATCCAATTGGAGTATGAGCCGTACTCTTTAGGGAGTTCGGCTTCAGTCCATTCGGCCACGAAGTCAGCCAAAACCTGCGACTTAATAGCTCGTCGTGGCTTATAAGTTATGTCGAATGGAAGGAGCTCTATGGCCCATTTAGCAATCCGGCCCGTCGCGTCGCGGTTTTTTATAATGTAGTTAAGAGGTACTTCGGAGGCTACCGTTATCGAACACTCTTGAAAGTAGTGTCACTGCTTCCGGGATGCCATGAACACCGCGTATGCTATCTTTTGATAGTGTGGGTACCGGGACTTGCATGGAGTTAGGACAGTGGACACATAATAAACCAGTTTTTGAATAGGGAACCGGTGTCCGTTCGTTTCGCTCGACAACGAGCACCATACCGACAACTTGATGTGTTGCGGCGATATATAATAGCATTGGTTCGCCCACGTTGGCGCGACCAGGACCGGATTTGTTGCCAAACGGCCTTTATTTCTTCGAAGTCTGGCCGTGGCGGCATCCGTCCCACTCGAAGTGTTCGGTGCGGCGGAGGAGGCGGTAAAGGGTAATGCATTTTCTCCCAAGCGGAAATAAAGCGGCTTAGAGCCGCTACGCATCCCGTCAATTTTTGTATTTGTTTGAGGTCTTTTGGAATATCCAATTGTGACAGAGCTCGGTTCTTGGCTGGGTTTGCTTCAATTCCTCTACCAGACACAATGAAGCCCAGGAGCTTTCCGGCTGGAACGTCGAAGACGCATTTTTCTGGATTGAGCTTGATGTCATATTTTCGAAGATTGTCGAATGTGAGCCTCAAATCATCTACTAGAGTTTCGACGTGCTTGGTTTTGACGACCACGTCATCTACATATGCTTCCACCGTTTTGCCGATCTGGTTTGCGGACATATACGAATCATGCGCTGATATGTTGCGCGGCATTTTTGAGCCCAAAGGGCATTGTGTTGAAGCAGAATGGGCGTATGGAGTGATGAATGCTGTTGCAGCTTGGTATGGCTCCGCCATCTTGATTTGGTGGTAGCCGAGTGCAGCGTCGAGGAAGCACAATGAGTCGTGTCCTGCTGTAGCATCAATGATTTGATCAATTCGAGGGAGGAAGGGATACTTTGGGCAAGCCTTATTAAGGTCTTTGAAATCAACACATAGGCGCCAGATTTATCCTTCTTTGGTACCATCACCAGGTTTGCTAGCCAGTCCGGATGTTTTATATCTCACGATGAATCCGGCTTCCAAAAGTTTGGCTAGCTCCTCTCCCATGGCCTGTCTCTTGGGTTCGGAAAAGCGCCAAGAGCCTGTTTGACTGGCTTGAATCCTTTTAGGATATTTAGGCTGTGCTCGGCCGGTGACGTGGGATTCTGGCATGTCGAAGGGTGCCAGGCAAAGATGTCCCAGTTTTCTTGTAGCAATTCTCGTAGTGCGGCGTCTACATCAGGGTTTAATTGTGCCGCAATGGAGGCCGTCTTTGCAGGGTCCGTTGGGTGGACTTGGAATTTGACTATTTCATCCGCTGGTTTAAAAGAGGTGGACTTGAGTCTTTTATCAAGTATCACATCGTCCCTGTTCACCATGGAGCGCATCGCGGTGAGTTCCTCGGCCGCTAGGGCTTCAGATAGTGCCTCAAGGGCTAGTGTGGCTGTCTTGTTTTCGGCGCGGAGTGCTATGTTCGGATCACTAGCGAGAGTGATGATTCCGTTAGGTCCGGGCATTTTAAGCTTCATGTACCCATAATGGGGTATAGCTTGAAAAATTTTGAATGCCTCTCGTCCTAATAAAGCATGATATCCGCAGTTGAACGGGGCCACTTGAAATGTGACCTCCTCGGACCTGTAATTATTCGGCGAGCCGAACACTACGTCCAGCGTGATTTTTCCTGTGCAGCATGCTTCCTGGCTAGGGATTATTCCTCTAAAGGTTGTGCTGCTTTGCTCAATGCGGTTCCAGTCTATTTCCATTTTTCGGAGGGTTTCCTCATAGATGAGGTTTAGTCCGCTGCCGCCATCCATGAGTACCTTAGTAAGGAGAAAGCAGTCCACTATCGGGCTGAGGACCAATGCGGCTGGTGCCCGGGCAGTTCGGAATTTAGGTTCGTCACTGGCATTAATGGTAATAGCCGTGTCACTACTTGGATTTATTGTTGATACTTGGTAGACTTCGGCAAGGTTATGGAGTGTTCATTTTCGCATGTTATTTGATGCGAAAGTCTCAAGACTATTAACACCGTCTTGGTGTTCCGGGCTGGGATTCTGAAGCTAGAAGCTCTTCACCACTTTTGGCCACCTGCCGTAGTATCCAACATGCTCAAGGCTATGAGTTGGAGTGGCGCCCTCGTGCTATGAATTTTGCGAGGTCCGCTTAGCCAACCCTCCAAAGATGGTTCCGTACCCTTTAGGGGTTTTGGTTTTTTGGTATTTAACTCAGTTGCTTGATAATGATGCACCCTTTTATTTCGGACTAGGGATGTATTCGGGGCCGGATTATCCCAAAATTTACCTTCGGTTTTCCAGGCGCTCTCCATCGCACAGTACTTTTGTACTATGGTCACCAAGTCAGCAAAGCATGTAATTTCGCAATGACTTATGGCGTTTAGGATTCCCTTGTCCGTGCAATTATTGCAGAAAATTGGGATTGCGTCCTCCTTTCGGCAGTCCTTTATCCTGTTCATAACCAGGAGGAATCTGGCCCAGTAATGATGTACTGTTTCAGCGGGCTCTTGCCGAATTCGAGAGAGATCGCTAATGTTTGGGTGGGCAGGTGGAACTAGATCCGGAACCCCGTCCAATTTAGGACTCAAGGGCCGAGAAGTTTCCGAACTTGGAAGCTTGGATTTTTGAGTGTTATCCAATGAGTCCAACCCGCCGCCTGACTTTAAGTTCAGGGCTTCATCGACATCCGTCCCTCTGCGGGAATCCGGCATGGAGGGATCGGGAATCCGGACGTAGCTAGTCGTTAGGATACAAGAAGAATCGCCGCATTGTTCCTCTATCACAGCAACATGATGGGTTGCCTGGGGAGAGTTGATCTCTCTCAGATCGGTTTTAGGCCCGATCCGGTCGTAGTCTGTGGCGACTCCCAGGGCGGCGATGCGATCCAAGAGCTCGTTTACGGAGGAGAGCTCGATCGGATCTAACTATTCGGCAAGTTCCGAACTAACATGGAGATTGGTTTCGATGACGCGAGAGGTCATCGTCGGCGCGGTGGCCGGACTGGCGTTCATAAGAAAACCACCTAGCCGAAGAGTCTGGCCAGCGGCCAAGGCTCCTTTGGCGATAGTATCGTCTTTAAAGACGAGATGAGGCATCCTACGATGGCGCATCGCATGCAGGAACTCTCAATGAAAGCACCAATGTCGGTGTCAAAACCGGTGGATCTCGGGTAGGGGGTCCCGAACTGTGCGTCTAGGCGGATGGTAACAGGAGACAAGGGACACGATGTTTTTACCCAGGTTCGGGCCCTCTCGATGGAGGTAATACCCTACCCCTGCTTGATTAATATTGATGATATGGGTAGTACAAGAGTAGATCTACCACGAGATCAAGGAGGCTAAACCCTAGAGGCTAGCCTATGGTATGATTGTTGTTCGTCCTATGGACTAAAACCCTCCGGTTTATATAGACACCGGATAGGTTAGGATTACACAGAGTCGGTTACAATGGTAGGAGATCTACATATCCGTATCGCCAAGCTTGCCTTCCACGCCAAGGAAAGTCCCATCCGGACACGGGACGAAGTCTTCAATCTTGTATCTTCATAGTCCATGAGCCCGGCCAACGGTGAGAGTTCGGCTATCTGGACACCGCCTAATCCGGGACTCCCTCAACGTCCGAGTGGACGCCCAGCGGCGGGACGACCGAGCTGAACATGGCGGCGCAGGAGGTCCGACGTCGGCTTCAGACCCAAGCTGCCTCGCTGCAACGGTACACCCAGGAGTTTCTCGCTACGCGCTCGGTCATCCGGGTGAGTCTTCTGGCCTTGGTCGATTTATTTTTTGATTTCTTCCGTGGGGGTGCGTCAGCGCACCCACTGGGTGTAGTCCCCGAGTTTCGAGTCGGCTGCTGAAAAGGCGGCTTGGAACTTTTTAGCAGGCATTGGCAGCAATCTTGTTCTTATTCACACTCCTTCTGATTCTCAGGAGTATCACAATCTCCGCGCGGCTGCCTTCAACTCCCAGGCCCAGGAGCTGAGCCAAAAGGCCACCGACCTGACTAATAGCCGGAGTGAGTACTTTGTTTCTTTTATCTCATGTGGGGGAGTCCCCGAGATACGGGCCAACTGCTGAGCAGTCGGGTCGGATCTTCCCTGACGACTTCTTCCTTATTGTTTTTTCCTTTTTCTCCATGCTTGCAGAGGCTAATGCTGACCTGAGGGAGCAGCTAGGTGGGGCCCAGACCGCCCTTCGTGCCAAGGAGGCTGAGAGCAGCGCCTTGGCCCAGGAACGCGACCGCCTGGCCAAGAGACTGGCCGACCAGGAGGAGAGCCATAAGGCGGCCCTGAGGAAGGCGCAGGACAGCGAGGCCGCCCTTAAGGCCGAGTTCGAGACCGAGGCGGCGTGCTGGGCTGAAGCGAGGCAAGCGTTGAGCGAGGTCTATGGACGGATTGAGGATCTGATCGACGGTAAGCCGCCTTCCTTTTCACCCCTTTGCTTGCTCCTTGCCCTCTTGTTCATCTTCTGATTTTTTTGTTGTTTCTTTGCTCTTCACGCAGATTACTTCCCTGGTTACTCCGTCGCCGCTAGCCAAGCCATTGAGGCCCACCGTGAGACACGCCGGCAAGCAGGGGTTGAGATCGCGCCAGACGCCAGCCGGACGCTTGAGGAACAACTTTTGGCGATCCAGGCCCGGCTGCAGCCGGCTCACCGCATGCTCCACCGGCTTCAGCGTGCGGGGGCGCAAGTGTTGACCGCCCTTTGGCCTGGCGAGGTGATTCCCCGTACTCCCAGTCGGACTGCTGACTGGCTAGAGGTTGCGGTTGGCCGCTTCGAGGCCTGGAAGGCTTCCGCTGCTCGGTCCGGCGCCAGGAGGGCGCTGGAGTTCGTTCGGGCCTGGTATCCTGGGCTGAGCTTGCGCCAGCTGAGCACTTGGAGGCAGGAGGCTGACGAGGAGCTGGTGGCGGTGCGGCCGGCTATCATCCAGCATGCCTCGGCTATCGCCGAGTATACTGACACCAGCATTTTTGCTCTAGAAGTGAATGACAACGGCATCGCCCAGCCAGAGGAGTGGTTCGGGCTGAACCCGGCGGAAGGTGAGGACTCGGCGGAGGAGATTGCTTCCAGCAATGAAGGCGAAGACGAAGAAGAGGAGGGCGGCGAAGACGTCGTGCCCGACGGCGAAGCGACCAGCCAGCTTCAGCCTGATCGTGCCTCCAGCAACGAGGCGCGCGCGAGCGCACCGCCTGCCAGGGGTGATGATCAGGCCGAGACCCGCCAGCCGGCCACTCCTCCGGCCAGCACTGCCGCCTCCGCCGACCTGCCCGACTCGCCTGTCGCTCCCTTGGCCTGATCTGCCGCTCTTGCTTTCCTGCTATTGCTCCTTGAACAACTTTTTGTTAAATTTGCGCAGTTCCACCCACTGGGGGTGTATTCAAACTATGTTGAATGCGGCCTTTCGAAGGCTTTTGTGTAAATATAATTATGCATGTGTTTGGCTTCCATTCGAATTTGCTTTTTATCCTTAGGTTGTTTCCTTTGCCGCCTTCCCTTGGTCGCCGCCTTCCCAGCCGAACAGCTGCTCTGCAGTCTGTGGCTGGGGAGGAACTTGGCTATTTGTGGGAAGGCAAGTACTTGAGCTTTCTTGGATTGTGGCAAGGTGGAATGGGAAGCCGGCCGGTCGGCTACTCTGGTAGCCAGTCGGCAATGGGAGGAAGCCGACTTTTGTTATACGAGTTCGTTAGTCCTTAGCCGTTTTTCGTGTGGGCATCCTTTCCTGCCTTTGACTCTTGCCAGTCGGATAGTCGGTTCTTCTAGCTACGACTTTTGACAAGAGAGGGCTTGGGTGCCGGCACACTACTTGTCTGACTGCAGGTGGAACTTGAATATAACTCAAGGCGGCCAGTCCCCGGGTCGACTAGTCGAACCCGGTGCCGGACGAGGAGGAAGAGTGTAATGACAAAATCATAAGCATGATACTTGTCATTCATAGATAAAAGGTGGCAGTCCCCGAGTGCTCCTCGGGGGGGCCCATTGTCTCATACTTAGTACAAAAGGTAGCGCGATACATACTGCAATTTAGCTGTAAAATCTTCGGAGGAGGTTGGCGTTCCATGGTCGTTCCGACTCCTTGCCGAAATCATCTCTCTTTCATGCCTTCGGCTTCTGCGTCGATTAGGTAGTAGGAGTCGCTTCCCAATGCTCTGGCGATGTGAAGGACCATCCCAAGGGTCCGAGAGCTTGTGCTGGCCGGCTGTTCGCTGGATCGGCCGGAGCACAAGGTCGCCCTCTTGAAAGGATCTTGGCTTGACCTTCCGGCTGTGGTAGCAGCGCAAACCCTGCTGGTAGATGGCGGACCGGCTGAGGGCTAACAGCCGGCTTTCTTCCAGCAGGTCGACGCCGTCTTCTCGTGCTTCTTTGGCCTTCGCTTCTGTGTATATGGTCACCCGAGGCGAGTCGAACTCGATGTCAGTTGGGATGACAGCCTCGGCACCATATACAAGGAAGAAAGGGGTGAAGCCGGTTGACTTGTTCGGGGTAGTGCGCAGACTCTAGAGGACGGCCGACAGCTCGTCGAGCCAACAGCCGGCCGAGCGCTCCAGTGGCACGACCAGTCGGGGCTTGATGTCGTAAAGGATGAGGCCGTTGGCTCGCTCAACTTGGCCGTTTGACTGCGGGTGGGCAACGGACGCTAGGTCCAGTCGGATGCCCTGCGTCGTGCATAAACGTGCCAATGCTCCCTTGGCAAAATTCGCGCCGTTGTCGGTGATGATGCTGTGTGGCATGCCGTACCGAGTTGTAATGTCTGCGATCAATGTCACGGCAGTCGGCCCGTTCAGCTTCTTAATCGGCTTTGCTTCGATCCACTTGGTAAATTTATCCACAGCGACAAGCAAGTGTGTCATGCTGCCGCGCGCCGTCTTGAATGGGCCCACCATGTCCAGTCCCCAGACGGCAAAAGGCCAGGTGAGGGGAATGGTCTTGAGTGCTGAAGCCGGCAGGTGTTGCTTGGAGCTGAAGACTTGGCACCCTTTGCAATGTTTGACCAACTCCTTGGCGTCGTCCAAAGCAGTCGGCCAAAAGAATCCATGGCGGAAAGCTTTGGCAACGAGGTATCTTGAGGCTGCGTGGTGGCCGCATTCGCCTTGGTGAATGTCCTTGAGGATTGCTATGCCCTTCTACGGCTCGACCACGTCACCGAAGACTCGGTGACAATCGCTGGCCCCGACGAGCTCTCTGTTAGCAATTGTATATGCTCCGGCCTTGGCGTTGGACTTGTCTTGCCGCGATCTCGTCGCCGGCAGTTCTCTGTTACCGGGAAGTTGAGGATGGGCTGAGCCCATGATGGAGCTGTGACTTCTTCTATAGCCAACACGGCTACTGCAACCAGGGCGAGTGGGCTGGGTGGTGAAGAGCTGGAGTTGGCCACCGCCTGTGGTGTTGATGCAGTCCCCGGGCCGACTACCGTAGTCCCTGGGCCGGGTTCTGAAGTCCCCGGGCCGGGTGCGACCATGGCAGTCCCCAAGCCGCCTATCAAAGTCCCCGGGCCGCCTGCTTGGTTCCCCAAGCTGGATCCAGCTGCGTTGGGGTTAGGCGGCACGAAGATGGAGTCGGATTCTGGAGATGGCTTGATAGACGTCTTGAGGAGGCATTGGAGAGAGACGCCGGTTGGCATAGCTTGCCGGGTTGAGCCTATTCATGCCAGGGCATCTGCTTGCTCGTTGTCGGCCCGTGGCACGTGGACGAACTCGCATCCTTCAAAGTACCCGCTGATTTGCTGAACGAGGAAGCAGTAGCTTGCCATGTTTGCGTCCTTGGCATCCCAGTCGCCAGATGACTGCTGGACCACCAAATCCGAGTCGCCATAGCACAGGATCCGGCGGATGCCGAGCTCTTTGGCTAGCCGGAGCCCGTGTATGAGCGCCTCGTACTCGGCCACATTGTTGGAGGCGGCAAAGTGAATTTGCAATGTGTATCTGAGTTTGTCGCCCTTGGGAGAGGTGAGGATGATGCAGGCTCCCAAGCCGGTGCGCATCTTGGACCGGTCGAAGTGCATCCGCCGATGAGTAATGTCGGGAGCCGGCGGCAGGTACTAGGTCTCGGCCCAGTCGACGAGGAAGTCGGCCAATGCTTGGGACTTGATGGCGGTGCGAGGCTGGTAGGAGATCGTGTAAGGGGCCAGCTCAATGGCCCATTTTGCCACCCGGCCGGATGCGTCCCGGCTGCCTATGATCTCGGCGAGCGGGGAAGTGCATACGACCGTGATGGGGTGCTCTTGAAAGTAGGGCTTCAGCTTCTTGGCGGTGAAGTACACGCCATAGCACATCTTCTGGTAGTGCGGGTAGTTCTACTTCGAGGTGGACAGTACTTCGCTTAAGTAATACACCGGTCTCTGTCTGGCTGAGCTCGGCCTTCTTCTGGGCGCTGGACCACGATGACGGCGTTGACCACCCGGCTGGTGGCGGCAATATAAAGGAGCATGGGCTCTTTCTCAGTCGGCGCCGCCAGGACAGGCGGCATGGCAAGCATCTTCTTTAGCTCATGAAAAGCTTGGTTGGCTTGGTCGTTCCACTCGAAGTGAGTGGTTTTCTTCATGAGTCGGTAGAGGGGGAGAGCCTTTTCTCCAAGCCGGCTGATGAAGCGGTTCAAGGAGGCCAGGCACCCAGTAAACTTCTGGATGTCTCGCAGCTTGGTGGGAATCTCCATTCTCTCAATGGCTTTGATCTTTACCGGGTTGCATTCAAGGCCGCGTTCGGAGACCAGGAAGCCTAGAAGCTGGCCGGCTGGCACTCCGAACATGCATTTTTCGGGGTTGAGCTTGATCTGAAACCGACGCAGGTTCTCAAATGTTTCCTTGAGCTCTTCTAACAAAGTTCCGCGCTTCTCCGTCTTCACCACGATATCGTCTACATAGACGTGGGCATTTCTGCCGAGTTGCTTGAGGAGGCATTTCTGCATGCAATGCTGAAAAGTGGCACCGGCGTTTCTCAAGCCGAATGTCATAGTCAGGTAACAGAAAGCTCCGAATGGTGGTCTTCACGCGGTCAGCCGGGTCCAACTTTATTTGGTGGTAGCCCGAGTAGGCATCCAAAAAACTCAGCAGCCCGCATCCGGCTGTGGAGTCTATCACTTGATCAATCCTGGGCAAGGCGAAGGGATCTTTGGGGCAGGCTTTGTTGAGTCTTGTGTAGTCTATACACATGCGCCATTTGTTATTCTTCTTCAGCACGAGCACCGGGTTGGCAAGCCATTCCGGAAAGAACACCTCCATTATGAAGCCGGCCGCCAGGAGCCGGGCTATCTCTTCTCCTACAATCCTTCTCTTCTCCTCCGATAGCCGGCGGAGGGGCTGCTTGACTGGTTTTGCGTCCGCTCGGACGCGTAGCTTGTGCTCGGCGAATTCCTTCGGAACACCCGGCATGTCCTTGGGGGACCATGCAAAGATGTCCCGATTCTCACGGAGGAAGTCGACGAGCTTGCCTTCCTATTTGCTGTCCAGGTTTGCCCCAATGACGGCAAACCTTTCTGGGTGCTCTGGGTCCAAAGGTATCTTCTTCGTTTCCTTGGCCGGCTGGAAAGAACCTTGGGCATCACATTCCTTGGGTCGGGGGACAGGGCTGGCTGCTTGCCGGCCAGACTCGGTCCAACATCTTCTTCTCCTCAGTGACCACAAGGGACTCGGCCAGCCGGCTGCTGGCTGCAGCACACTCGGAGGATTTCTTGTAATCGCCGGCTATGGTGATGATGCCCTTGGTGCTTGGCATCTTCATCTTGAGGTAGGCGTAGTGGGGTACAACCATGAACTTGGCCAGAGCAGGCCGGCCAAGCAGCGCATGGTAGGGGCTCTCAAGGTCCACCACTTCAAATCAGATTGCTTCTCGGCGGAAATGATCCTTGTCTCCAAAGAGAACATCTATCTTGATCTTGCCGATTGGTGAACAGGACAGGCCGGGTACAATGCCATGGAACATGGTCCGTCTTGGTATGAGGTGCTTGGCCTTGATGTTTAGCTTCTCCATGGTGTCTCGGTACAGGATGTTGATGCTGCTCCCGCCGTCTATCAGTACGCGGGAGAATCGGGCAGCAAGCCTGTCCGTTGCTAGGGTTGCCTCCAAAACCAATGCATAAGAGCCTGGGGACGGCATCACCTCTGGGTGGTCGGCCTGGCTCCAGCTGATAGGCCTTTCTAACCAGTGCATGTACTCGGGGTTGTTGGAGGCGACCGCGTTGACTTCTTAGTGCTGTCGGTGCCGGCTGCGTCAGTCTTCGGGTTGGCTTGTAAAGACGACGTAGGCGGCGTGCTTGTTGGGGAACTCGTCTTGGATGGTCCCGACTGCTGGTCGAGCGGCCGGCTATTGGGGAGCCGGAGGCGGCTGTCCAGCTGGCGGAGGCGGCACCAGCCCTTCGCCTTTGGTGATTCGGGTGAGCCAATGGCACTTCCGGGTCGTACGGTTGGACGGCTTCGCGCCGCTGTGGAACTTGCATGGGGCATCGAGGGCCTGCTCGTAGGAGAAAGCCGGCTGCCAAGCCGGCCTGCCGCCCTTCGGCTTCTTGGGCGCGGACTGCCCCTCGGGTTGCTCGTCTTCGACGGTGGCCACCTGCCGACTGGCTGGAGGCGGCATTGGGCCCTTGCGCTTGTTGTCGTTCTGGTACGGACGTCGGCCGAAGTCGCCAGCCGGTGTTTTGGGAGCCGGGTTGAGCACCTTCCCGGAGGCGTCTACCCGGAGCTCGGTCTTCATCGAGGAGTCGGCGGTGGCGTACTTGTCAGCTATGACTAGTAGCTCGTCGAGGGTAGTCGGCTCGTCACAGAGAAGCTTGTGCTTGAGGAGGGTGCCTTCTCGGCACCCGGCGGTGAAGTACTCTATGGCTAGAACCTCGTGCACCCCCTCGCAGGAATTGCGGAGCTCGGCCCAACGCGTGAGGTAGTCGCGAGTCGACTCGGTGGGTCCTTGTACGCACAAGGAGAGCTGTCTGGGCTTGGGAGCCCGCTTGTAGGTGCTGGTGAAGTTGCGGATGAAGGCTTCGGTGAAGTCTAGCCAACTTTTGATGCTGTACGGCTTGAGGCTATTGAGCCAGGTTTGCGCCGTGCCCTGAAGCATGAGGGGCACATATTTCACGGAACGCGCTGTTGCCGTCGCTATGCCGATCATGGTGGAGTAGTTGATCAGCCAATCCTCTGGCTTCACAGAGCCGTTGTACTTGGGCGTGTCTCTTGGGAGCGAGAACCCTTTAGGGAAGGGCTCGTCACGGATGCGGGGGCCGAAGCAAGGCGGACCGACATCGTCTTCTTCTTCCAACGCCAGGGATCATGCTAGGCGGTCGATCCGGTGGCGGGCGTCGTTTTCGCCGACTCCTTCGCGGCGGCCTAGTCGGCCGCTGAGAGTCGAATGCGTGACAGGCGGCGTGGTGGGATATATTTCCCCGCGAGGCGGAGGAGGGGGCGGGTTGCCTCGCCGCTCCACGACTCGAGGACGGCCTTCTGCGTCGCGCTCGATGGAGATCTGGGTTCGGCTGCGGCTGGCAGCCGGCTCCTTTTCTCGCCATGCGCGGGTGTTGCCCGCAGTCGGTGTGCGTGACGTCGCGCCGTGCTCTCGGCGCGGGGGAGGGCTTTCAGCGCGGCCGCTGTCTTCATGCCGCTCTGCGGCCGCGCCGATCAGTTGCTGGATGCGCCTAGCCATATAGGGGAGCTCGTCGGGCCCTAGCCCGTTAAGCTCTTCTACGGCCGCCTGGGCGTCGCGTAGGTTCTCGAGGGGCGTGGCGTAGACTGGGCGGTCCACTCCCAGCATGTCGGCGATTACTGCACCGCGTTTTTTGACGATGCCGATTCGGCTCGGCCCGTCAGGAGGCGGTGTGCTAAAGGCGGTGCGGTCGACTTCACGCTGGTGGGCCTCGGTAAGGCGTCTCATGGAGGCTATCCTCCGGCCCTCCGCGTGGAGGGCAAGGCAGCGCGCCTCCAGTGCCTCGGCGTCGGCGTCGGTCGGGAGAGGGGCGGACAGGTCGTGCAGCGCCGCTTGCAGGGCGTCGTGGGCGTTCTCGCCAGAGGGGCCGCCGTGACTTATGACCAGCACTTCGGTGATGGCGCTGCCGGAGCTGTCGGTTTGGGGGAGCGGGTCGTTGAAGATCACAACGTTGGTGGGGCAAGCATCGAGCGATGCTGTGTCGGAGTCGACAAGCATCGGGTCGGTGGAGCCACCCGACTCCAAATCCACAGCCGGCTCGCTGGAGATGTGGAGTTTGTCGAGGAGGCTGAAGAGGTGGCTCTCGAGGCAGCCTGTGCCCGCGTCGGATGCGGGCTCGTCGGAGATGCGAGCCTCGCCAAGAAGGTCGGCGAGGTAGCTCGCCGCGCAGGCATCAATGACGCCTTGCAGCGCGTCGGGGCAAGCACCATCGGGCGTCCCGGGCTGGTTACGCCCACGGGGGAGGAAGATGGTTCCCGTCCAGAACAGGTCTCCGGACGACGGTGCACCTGGCCCCATGGTGGGCGCCAAATGTCGGGTGGTAGGTGCGACATATGCTAACGGGTGGCTTATCATAGTGGGAGCCAATAAGACGTCGCCGGTGCTTGGAAATGGGATGAGGCGAAGACATGCACGCCGACGAATCTTACCCAGCTTCGGGGCTCTCCGTGGAGATAACACCCCTACTGCTGCTCTGCGGGGTCTCCACATGATCACTCGATGAACAAGTGGCTACAAGAGGCTCCTTGAGCTGTTCGGTGAGAGGAGGAAGAAGGGCACGGCTAGCTCTCCTCTTCCCTCTATGTGGTGTCTAAAACTCTAAGAGATCAACCCTTTGCATGGGTGCCCTGGGGGGTTTATATAGGCCTACCCCCCAGGGGTACAATGGTAATCCGACTGGGCGCGGGCCCTAGCCGTCGGTGTCACGCCGCTTGGCTCGCCGGCAGCTGGGGCCCGCTGACTGGTGGGTCCCGCCGGCTGCCGGCTTCTTGGGCGACAAGCTGGCCCCATCGTTGAGGGCCTTGTCGGGGGCTGGTTACTGTTGCCTCAATCCTGATGACGAGGGCTTTGTCGGGGTAAGCATGGATACAGTGCCGCCGCCTTGGCGGCGATCACTGTAGCCTCACCTCGTCTTGTCTCCTTAATGAGGCGCTTCCTTCGAGGGGGGAACAAGCCGGCTATGGGAAACTGGCCATATCTCAGGCCGATTGAGGGAGGCCGAGCCGCCTTCGGGCATCCCTCTGACTGGAGGGGCCCGCCGCCTGCGGGTCATACTGACAGCCTGTCGTGGGTGACATCATGGTCAACATGGTAACAGTGCCGCGCCCGACGGGTGATGGCCGCCCCGTACGGCGTACTGTAGCCATGCATGCTCCAGGATGCGGGGGTGGCAGGCTTCACTATAGCCACGCCCCGTCTCATCACCGTTATGTATGTGGGTGCAGATTCTGAGGGTGCGGCCTTGGCCGGTTGCTGGGAGGCCGACTTTGCGGAGTCGGCCTTCTCGTGGCCGGCTTCGCGGAGCTGGCCCTTTGGAAGCCGGCCCCTTGGAAGCCGGCCCTCTTGCGGCCTTCTTCCTGTAGGTTTTGGGGCCGGGCCGCCTCCTGACAGCCGGCCTGAGGGGTAGCCGGCCGGGGGAAGGCGGCCCTGCGTCTTGGATGTTGGATGGCTTGATTGGCTTGTAATTTTTTTAGAAGGCCCAGGGGGAGCCGGCTAGGCTACCCGTAGTCATTTACTCCGACAGACTGGTCTGCTCCTCCACGGAAGAAATGCAAGAAGGTCCTTGGTCGCCAGCTCATATTCTTCATCACACGACATGGATGAATATGAAGACTTGGACGACACTGCGGCAGGCCCTACAATGACACAAGACCCCAACAACGCTGGCGCTCCTCCATCATCATGATATTCTTCAGGGGCGTTAGTCCTCATTTTTTAACCCTTTTGGTCATTCGATGACAAAGGGGGAGATATTTGAGTTAGTCTTCAAGCGGGTGACTTTGTTGGATCGAGTTGTATGGGCATTTTTTTCTAAGTTACAACTCTCGTTCTTTTGATGACTTTGTTGGATCGAGTTGTAAACTTAAACTCTATGGTGGCATGATACTTTTGCTGAGTTCTTCTGCATGCTTATTCCTCATTAATGTTAATGCACGCATGCTGAATTACATCAGTCACCACATTTCATCTTGCATTTCAAATTCTTCATACTATATGTCAAATGCGTGTATGAAATACAAGATATAGGGGGAGATATCCATGATTATACTCTTCAAGTGTGCATTGCTTCAAAAGCAAATTCCTCACTACGCACATCTTCAGGGGGGGTTCTTCTATATCTTGCAATCAAATTCCTCAATATCAGTATTTACACTTCATATGTTTATCCCCGTTGAAAACATAACCTACATTGTCATCAATCACCAAAAAGGGGGACATTGTAAGTGCATCTAGTGCCCCTTAGTGATTTTGGTGTATTGAAGACTTATAGGTTAAGGGACTGATCCGTTCGTGAGTTTACACAGGTCTATAAGTCTATGAGGAGTTTGATATTTACAGAGAAAGTCGACCCCTAAAAATTAAGTTCTTCAACTGAAGACTTTGAAAGTGAAGAAATTGGTGTGACCTAGAAGACTTGGCAATCATTCGAGGAACATGAAGCGTGAAGACTTTTGTTTTCGTAGTTTCATTTTCTCTTTTTTGAGTCATAGGAAACACCGTACTGTTAAAGGGGGTCAAGGAAATACTAAGGAAAATTTTCCATGTGATGCTCAACTCAAAATCCTACACCTACCAATCCCTTCGAGTGAAGCCATTGGAAATCTCATACAGTTCAGTCTTATTATTCAAAGGATGTGAGACGAAGTTCTTCTGGTCTCTGAGGAATTTGTTCTGACTGAGGAGTTAGGAATTCGCCAGTGCGGATTGCCTACACGGTGAGGAACATGATAGCCCTGAGGAATTTGAGAGTCAAAATTCTGACCTTTGATGTGCTATGCGCCAGCTGTCCCAAAATATCTACCCACCTAACGGTAATATCATTGAAGGGCATTTATGTCTTATCATGTCGGGCTGCTCCCTAGGCTATAAATAGCCGCCCCCTACAACCACTAACTGGTTGGCTGCTCTGAGAGAAACTGACACTTGTCATTTGAGAGCATCCCATCCTCCGAGGACTTTGAGCGAAAATCATCAAGTGAGGAAAACCCAAACCCAACACACCTACAACCCGAAGTGATTGAGCATCACTGAAGAGATTGATCCTGCGTGGATCCGACGCTTGTTACCTTTGAAGAATGTGCTTCTTCCAGACGGTTAGGCGTCATGGTCTAGAGCATCCAAGAGGAATTGTGGATCGCCGAGTGACCTAGTCTGTGAAGGTTTGGAAGTCACCTGAAGACTTACCACAAGTGATTGGGCGAGGTCTGTGTGACCTTAGCTCAAGGAGAATACGGTGAGGACTGTGTGTTCGGGACTGTGTGTCCTCAGGTTTAAATACCTAGCCGCTCCAACCAGACGTCGCAAATTTGAGACAAAGAGTTGGAACTGGTCTACCAAATCATTGTCTTCACCAAGCTTACTGGTTCTATTTCCTCAACTCTTTCATTTCCTCATTTCTGTTGTTGTGTGCTTGTTCATATCTGTTTGAAGACTTTGACTGAAGACTTTCTCAATTTCCTCAGTTCAATTTCTTCAGTCTGTTTGTATTCATCCTGTGTTATCCTGTGCTTACGCTTTCTGTACTCTGTGCTTGTCCTCATTTCATCATGATGACTATGCTTGTGTTCTGCTATGTTTACTTTTGAGTACTTATTCCGCTGCAAGTAGTTCTTCATTTAGGAATTTCCTCACCAGCAAATTCCTCAGTGAAGAATTCATAAAAATCGCCTATTCACCCCCCTCTAGTCGATATAACGCACTTTCATCATCTTTGACAGGAGAGTTTATGGGGTCGAGACCCATCTCGACCCGCCCAGTTTCTGCTTCGAAATCTTGACAAAGTTCTGCACAATTGAAAAAGCAGTGAGTCGACGGTTTAGCAAGACGTGTCAGTCGAGATCAACAAATCACTCGAACAAGAGAAAATACCTTCAAGCTTCAAGACCAACTTCGCAGCAAGCTTCCCCAGATAAGACTCCAATTCGCCCTTCTTGGCCTTGAGGCTCCCAACTTCGTCGGTCAAGCTTTCCTTGTCTTTATTTACTTGCGCGACCTCCTGGTTAACTTCAGAAACAACAGTCTTCAACTTGGAGTTCTCCTCTTCCAACTTGCTGACTGAGGCCAGCTTCTTGTCCGCAAGTGTTGTTTTCTCTCGCGCCTCCTTCTGGGCCGCGGCAAGATCCTGGTCCTTCTTCTCCAGAGCCTGCTTCATTTTCTCTAAAGAAATAACATTCTTGAGACGAGCTTGAAGCTGACGGTTTTCACTATGCACATCTGTTCGAGTGAAATCACCCGGTTCAAAGAGACTAAAAAAAGAGAGAGTCACAAGGTGGACAGTTGACGAGTGGTTACCTCCCATGATAGCTGCTTCGTCCTGAGCATTCTTGAGGTTATTCTTGGCCAGTTCCAGATCAAGGTTGAGACTGATCTTCTTCTTATCCAATTCAGAAAGTTGGGCTCCAAGATCACAAGACTTCTGCAGTCAGCAAATAAG
This sequence comes from Aegilops bicornis, assembly GCA_021605145.1. Lineage (NCBI taxonomy): Eukaryota > Viridiplantae > Streptophyta > Magnoliopsida > Poales > Poaceae > Aegilops > Aegilops bicornis. The sequence continues at coordinate 777,873,779 of CM038675.1, forward strand.
ATATGTCAGTCGACGGAAACAAAAGTCAATCACAGTGAAAGTTGCTCTAAGACTATCGCTGAATCAAACATTCAACAGTAGTCTCGGGGACTTGATACGTCTCCAACGTATCTATAATTTATGAACCATTCATGCTATTATATTATACATTTTGGATGTTTATGGGCTTTACTAAGCACTTTAATATTATTTTTGGGACTAACCTATTAACCGGAGGCCCAACCCAAATTGTTGTTTTCTTGCCTATTTCAGTGTTTCAAAGAAAAGGAATATCAAACGGAGTCCAAACAGAATGAAACCTTCGGGAGAGTTATTATTGGAACGGAAGCAATCCAGGAGACTTGGAGTGTACGTAAGGGAAGCAACGAGGAAGCCACGAGGCAGGAAGGCGCGCCCTACCCCCTGGGCGCGCCCCCCACCCTCGTGGGCCCCTCGTGGCTCCCCTGACCGACTTCTTTCGCCTATATATGTCCATATACCCTAAAAACATCGGGGAACACAATAGATCGGGAGTTCCGCGGCCGCAAGCCTCTGAGCCACCAAAACCAATTGGGACCCTGTTCGCACTGCCGGAGGGGGGGATCCTCACCGTGGCCATCTTCATCATCCCGGCGCTCTCCATGACGAGAAGGGAGTACTTCACCCTCGGGGCTGAGGATATGTACCAGTAGCTATGTGTTTGATCTCTCTCTCTCTCTCTCTCTCCCGTGTTCTTGAGGTGATACGATCTTGATGTATCGCGAGCTTTTCTAATATAGTTGGATCTTATGATGTTTCTCCCCCTCTATTCTCTTGTAATGGATTGAGTTTTCCCTTTGAAATTGTCTTGTCAGATTGAGACTTTAAGGATTTGAGAACACTTGATGTATGTCTTGCCGTGCTTATCTGTGGTGACAATGGGGTATTCACGTGATCTACTTGATGTATGTTTTTGTGATCAACTTGCGGGTTCAATGAACTTATGCATAGGGGTTGGCACACGTTTTCGTCTTGACTCTCCGGTAGAAACTTTGGGGCACTCTTTGAAGTTCTTTGTGTTGATTGAATAGATGAATCTGAGATTGTGTGATGCATATCGTATAATCATGCCCACGGATACTTGAGGTGACATTGGAGTATCTAGGTGACATTAGGGTTTTGGTTGATTTGTGTCTTAAGGTGTTATTCTAGTACGGACTCTATGATAGATCGAACGGAAATAATAGCTTCGTGTTATTTTACTACGGACTCTTGAATAGATCGCTCAGAAATGATAACTTTGATGTGGTTTCGTACCCTACAATAATCTCTTTGTTTGTTCTCTGCTATTAGTGACTTTGGAGTGACTCTTTGTTGCATGTTGAGGGATAGTTATATGATCCAGTTATGTTATTATTGTTGAGAGAACTTGTACTAGTGTATGAACCCTAGGCCTTGTTTCCTAGCATTGCAATACCGTTTACGCTCAATTTTACCACTTGTTACCTTGCTGTTTTTATATTTTCAGATTATAAAAACCTATATCTATCATCCATATTGCACTTGTATCACCATCTCTTCGCCAAACTAGTGCACCTATACAATTTACCATTGTATTGGGTGTGTTGGGGACACAAGAGACTCTTTGTTATGTGGTTGCAGGGTTGTTTGAGAGAGACCATCTTCATCTTACGCCTCCCACGGATTGATAAACCTTAGGTCATCCACTTGAGGGAAATTTGATACTGTCCTACAAACCTCTGCACTTGGAGGCCCAACAATGTCCACAACAAGAAGGTTCCGTAGTAGACATCAAGCTCTTTTCTGGCGCCGTTGCCGGGGAAGGTGAGTGCTTGAAGGTATATCTTTAGATCTTGCAATCGAATATTTTTGTTTCTTGTTTTATCACTAGTTTAGTCTATAAAAGAAAACTACAAAAAAATGGAATTGAGTTTGTCTCATACGCTTCATATTTTTATTATCTTTCGTGAGAATGATGGAAAGGAAAAGTGTGCTCAAGCGCTAGAAGAAGAAGAAGTCTATAAAATGTTTGGCACTAAATCTTTGAATGATGAGCATGATTGCAATATTGTTAGTATGAACTCTTTAAATATCCATAGTACTAATGATGATTGCACTAGGTATGATGAAAATGTCTCCTATAAGCATGTCAATTTTTGTGGAGTGCATTGGGTTTGCAAGTGCACACCAAATAGAGAAGATCGATATTGCAAGAGGCATAAGCATTTAGAAACTAAATGGTTGCAAGAAAGGCTAGATGTGAGTGCTGAAAATTTAAAATTCCTTTGCCGTACTTGTGAACTTTGCAATGAACATGGTCATTTACATCTCCGATGCAAATTGTTTCATGATCGAATCGTGTCCAAGAATTGTGATGATTTGATTTCCCTTGCACATCATAGTGAACTTATTTTGCTTCTGGGTTATGAAGAAATGAAACGTTTAATTAAGAACCTTCCAGAATTTGTCCATAAGAAATTCCTTGATATTTATCTAGAGGAGATTTATATGTATTGTGCGGTGAATTGCACTGAAAATCCTTATATTGCCAATTACATAAAGAAAAGAAAGCAAATAGAAGATGAAGAATACTAATAAAAGGGAAGAAACTTCCCAATATCCTCCTATTATTGCTTATGATGAATCGGGTAACAAGGAGGAGCTTTCTATTCAACCAATCTCATCAATAAGGAGCTCAAAAAAGAGGGATAAACCCACACATTATGTGAAGAAGAAAAAGAAAAGAAAGAGAAGCAAAGGTAGAAAGGTACCCCTCCCAAATGATGTTGCTCCTACTACGCATTGTGATGATGATTGCTATACTATTGGTGCTATCCATACTATTAATGATGAGAGTGATTATGCTTATGATATGAAAAGGCCCAAGCTTGGGGATGCTATGTTTGATGAGAATGACATATTTGAGAATACATTTGCTGCAATTAATGTTTGTCCCAAGCTTGGGGATGCTACGTTTAATGAAGATGATATTTTTAGCTTCCGAAGTTTTGATGAGAAAATTTGTTATGATGATAGCATGCCTCTGAAGGAAATATGCCCTAGAGGCAATAATAAAGTTATTATTTATTTCCTTATTTCATGATAAATGTTTATTATTCATGCTAGAATTGTATTAACCGGAAACATAATACATGTGTGAATACATAGACAAACAGAGTGTCACTAGTATGCCTCTACTTGACTAGCTCGTTAATCGAAGATGGTTATGTTTCCTAACCATGAACAAGGAGTTGTTATTTGATTAACGGGATCACATCATTGGTTGAATGATCTGATTGACGTGACCCATTCCATTAGCATAGCACCTGATCGTATAGTTTGTTGCTAGTGCTTTTCTTCATGACTTATACATGTTCCTATGACTATGAGATTATGCAACTCCCGTTTGCACGAGGAACACTTTGGGTGCTACCAAACGCCACAACGTAATCGGGTGATTATAAAGGTACATTACAGGTGTCTCCGAAGGTACATGTTGAGTTGGCATATTTCGAGATTAGGATTTGTCGCTCCGATTGTCGGAGAGGTATCTCTGGGCCCTCTCGGTAATGCACATCACATAAGCCTTGCAAGCATTGCAACTAATGTGTTAGTTGTGAGATGATATATTCTGAAACGAGTAAAGAGACTTGCCGTAGCAGATTGAACTAGGTATTGGATACCGACGATCGAATCTCGGGCAAGTAACATACCGATGACAAAGGGAACAACGTATGTTGTTATGCGGTCTGACCGATAAAGATCTTCGTAGAATATGTAGGAGCCAACATGGGCATCCAGGTCCCGCTATTAGTTATTGACCGGAGAGGTGTCTCGGTCATGTCTACATAGTTCTCGAACCCGTAGGGTCCGCACGCTTAACGTTTCGATGACAGTTACTATGAGTTTTTATGATGTTTCTGTACCGAAGGTTGTTCGGAGTCCCGGATGAGATCACGGACGTGACGAGGAGTCTCGAAATGGTCGAGACATAAAGATTCATATATTGGAAGTCTATGTTTGGACATCGGAAGTGTTCCGGGTGAAATTGGGAATTTTACCAAGTACCGGGAGGTTATCGGAACCCCGGAATGCTAATGGGCCAACATGGGCCTTAGTGGAAAGGAGAGAAGGGGGCCCAAGTGCTGGCCGCACCTTCCCCCCTTCCCTAGTCCTATTAGGACTAGGAGAAGGGGGCGCCCCCCCCCTCTCTCCCTTCCCACTTGGGGAAACCTAGTTGGACTAGGATTGGGGGGGGGGGAATCCTACTCCTAGTAGGAGTAGGACACCCCTGGCGCACCTCCCTTGGCCGGCCAGCCCCTCCTCCTTCCCTCCTTTATATACAGGGGCAGAGGGCACCCCATGACACACAAGTTGATCCTTGAGATCTTTCCTTAGCCGTGTGCGGTGCCCCCTTCCACCATATTACACCTCGAGAATACTGTAGCGGAGCTTAGGCGAAGCCCTGCGTCGGTGGAACATCATCATCGTCACCACGCCGTCGTGCTGACGAAACTCTCCCTCAACACTCGGCTGGATCGGAGTTCGAGGGACGTCATCGAGCTGAACGTGTGCAGAACTCGGAGGTACCGTACGTTCGGTACTTGGATCGGTTGGATCGTGAAGAAGTACGACTACTTCCTCTACGTTGTGTCAACGCTTCCGTTGCTGGTCTACGAGGGTACGTAGACAACACTCTCATCTCGTTGCTATGCATCACCATGATCTTGCGTGATCGTAGGAAAATTTTGAAATTACTACGTTCCCCAACAGTGGCATCCGAGCCTAGGTTTTTATGGTTTGATGATATGCACGAGTAGAACACAAGTGAGTTGTGGACGATACAAGTCATACTGCCTACCAACATGTCATACTTTGGTTCAGCGGTATTGTTGGAATGACGATCCAGACCAACCTTACGCGTGCTCTTCTGCGAGACCGGTTCCCTCGGCGTGCTTTGCACATAGATGGCTTGTGGAAGACTGTCTCTCCAACTTTAGTTGAACTGAGTGTGCTACGCCCGGTCCTTGAGAAGGTTAAAACGGAGTCTATTTGACGAAGTATCGTTGTGGTTTTGATGCGTGGGTGAGATTGGTTCTTGCTTAAGCCCGTAGCAGCCACGTAAAATTTGCAACAACAAAGTAGAGGACGTCTAACTTGTTTTTGCAGGGCATGTTGTGATGTGATATGGTCAAGACATGATGCTGAATTTTATTGTATGAGATGATCATGTTTTGTAACCGGGTTATCGGCAATCGGCAGGAGCCATATGGTTGTCGCTTTATTGTATGCAATGCAATCGCCTGTAATGCTTTACTTTATCACTAAGCGGTAGCGATAGTCGAGAAGCATAAGTTTGGCGAGACGACAACGATGCTACGATGGAGATCAAGGTGTCGCTACCGGTGACGATGGTGATCATGACGGTGCTTCGGAGATGGAGATCACAAGCACAAGATGATGATGGCCATATCATATCACTTATATTGATTGCATGTGATGTTAATCCTTTATGCATCTTATCTTGCTTTGATTGACGGTAGCATTATAAGATGATCTCTCACTAATTATCAAGAAGTGTTCTCCACAGTATGCACCGTTGCGAAAGTTCTTCGTCGAGACACCACGTGATGATCGGGTGTGATAGGCTCTACGTTCAAATACAACGGGTGCAAAACAGTTGCACACGCGAATACTCAGGTTATACTTGACGAGCTATGCATATAAGATATGACCTCGGAACACGGAGACCGAAAGGTCGGCGTGAATCATATAGTAGATATGATCAACATAGTGATGTTCACCATTGAAACTACTCCATCTCACGTGATGATCGGACATGGTTTAGTTGATTTGGATCACGTGATCACTTAGATGACTAGAGAGATGTCTGTCTAAGTGGGAGTTCTTAAGTAATATGATTAATTGAACTTAAATTTATCATGAACTTAGTCCTGGTAGTATTTTGCAAATTATGTTGTAGATCAATAGCTCGCGTTGTTGCTTCCCTATGTTTTTATATGTGTTCCTAGAGAAAATTGTATTGAAAAAGGTTAGTAGCAATGATGCGGATTGGATCCGTGATCTGAGGTTTATCCTCATTGCTGCACAGAAGAATTACGTCCTTGATGCACCGCTAGGTGACGGACCTATTGCAGGAGCAGATGCAGACGTTATGAACGTTTTGCTAGCTCAATATGATGACTACTTAATAGTTTAGTGCACCATGCTTAACGGCTTAGAATCGGGACTTCAAAGACGTTTTGAACGTCATGGACCATATGAGATGTTCCAGGAGTTGAAGTTAATATTTCCAGCAAATACCCGAGTTGAGAGATATAAAGTCTCCAACAAGTTCTATAGCTAAAAGATGGAAGAGAATCGCTCAACTAGTGAGCATGTTCTCAGATTGTCTGGGTACTTCAATCGCTTGAATCAAGTGGGAGTTAATCTTCCAGATAAGATGTTGATTGACAGAATTCTCTAGTCACCATCACTAAGTTACTAGAACTCGTGATGAACTATAGTATGCAAGGGATGACGAAAACGATTCCCGAGCTCTTCGTGATGTTGAAATCGGCGAAGGTAGAAATCAAGAAAAGCATCAAGTGTTGATGATTGACAAGACCACTAGTCTCAAGGAAAAGGGCAAAGGGAACAAGGGGAACTTCAAGAAGAACGGCAAGCAAGTTGCTGCTCGAGTGAAGAAGCCCAAGTCTGGACCTAAGCACGAGACTAAGTGCTTTTGCTGCAATGGAACTGGTCACCGAAGCGGAACTACCCCAAGTATTTGGCGGATAAGAAGGATGGCAAAGTGAACAAAAGTATATTTGATATACAGATTATTGATGTGTATTTTACTAGTGTTCGTAGCAACCCCTCGGTATTTGATACTGGTTCAGTTGCTAAGAGTAGTAACTTGAAACGGGAGTTGCAGAATGAACAGAAACTAGTTGAAGGGAAGTGACGATGAGTGTTGGAAGTAGTTCCAAGATTGATATGATCATCATCGCACACTCCCTATACTTTCGGGATTAGTATGGAACCTAAATAAGTGTTATTTGGTGTTGAGCATAAATATGATTTGATCATGTTTATTGCAATCTGGTTATTCATTTAAGTAAGAGAATAAATTGTTGTTCTGTTTACATGAATAAAACCTTATATGGTTACACACCCAATGAAAGTGGTTCATTGGATCTCGATCATAGTGATACACATATTCATAATATTGAAACCAAAAGATGCAAAGTTAATAATGATAGTGCAACTTATTTGTGGCACTGCCGTTTAGGTCATATTGGTGTAAAGCGCATGAAGAAAACTCCATGCTGATGGACTTTCGGAATCACTTGGTTATGAATCATTTGATGCTTGCGAACCATGCCTTTTGGGCAAGATGACTAAAACTCCGTTCTTCGGAACAATGGAACGAGCTACCGACTTATTGGAAATAACACATATATACCGATATATGCGATCCAATGAGTGTTGATGCTCGTGGCAAGTATCGTTATTTTTATGACCTTCACAAGATGATTTGAGTAGATATGGGTATATCTACTTGATGAAACATAAGTCTGAAATAGTTGAAAGGTTCAAAGAATTTCAGAGTGAAGTGGAAAATCATCGTAAAAATAAAGTTTCTGCGATCTGATCGTGGAGATAAATATTTGAGTTACGAGTTTGGTCTTCAATTAAAACAAAGTGGAATAGTTTCACAGCTCACGCCACCTGGAACACCACAACGTTATGGTGTGTCCGAACGTCGTAACCGTACTTTATTTTGATATAGTGCGATCAATGATGTCTCTTACCGATTTACCACTATCGTTTTGGGGTTATGCATTAGAGACAGCTGCATTCACGTTTAATAGGGCACCATCTAAATCCGTTGAGATGACACCGTATGAACTATGGTTTAGCGATAAACCTAAGCTGTCGCTTTCTTAAAGTTTGGAGTTGTGATGCTTATGTGAAAAAGTTTTCACCGATAAGCTCGAACCCAAATCGGAGAAGTGCGTCTTCATAGAATACCCAAAGGTAACTATTGGGTACACCTTCTATCACAGATCCAAAGGCAAGTTTTTCGTTGCTAAGATGGATCCTTTCTAGAGAAGAAAGTTTCTCTCGAAAGAAGTGAGTGGGAGGAAAGTAGAACTTGATGAGGTAATTGTACCTTCTCCCTTATTGGAAAGTAGTTCATCACAGAAATCAGTTCGGTGATTCCTACACCAATTAGTGAGGAAGTTAATGATGATGATCATGAAACTTCAGATCAAGTTGCTACCAAACCTCGTAGGTCTTCGAGCAAAATCCGCACGAGTGGTATGGTAATCGTGTTACGGAAGTCATGTTACTAGACCATGATGTACCTACGGACTATGAGGAAGCGATGATGAGCCCAGATTCAGCGAAATGGCTTGAGGCCATGAAATCTGAGATAGGATCCATGTATGAGAACAAAGTATGGACTTTGATTGACTTGCTCGATGATCAGCAAGCCATGTTAAATAAATGGATCTTCAAGAGGAAGACGGACATTGATAGTAGTGTTACTATCTACAAAGCTCGACTTGTCACAAAAAGGTTTTCGACAAGTTCAAGGTGTTGACTACAATGAGATTTTCTCAACCGTAGCGATGCTTAAGTCTGTCCGAATCATGTTAGCAATTGCCACATTTTATGAAATCTGGCAAATGGATGTCAAAACTACATTCTTTAATGGATTTATTAAAGAAGAGTTGTATATGATGCAATCAGAAGGTTTTTTCAATCCTAAAGGAACTAACAAAATATGCAAGCTCCAGTGATCCATCTATGGACTGGTGCAAGCATCTCAGAGTTGGAATACATGCTTTGATAAGTTGATCATAGCATATAGTTTTATACAGACTTGTGGAAAAGCCTGTATTTACAAGAAAGTGAGTGGGAGCACTACAGCATTTCTGATAAGTATATGTGAATGACATATTGTTGATCGGAAATAATGTAGAATTATTCTGCAAAGCATAAAGGAGTATTTGAAAGGAGTTTTTCAAAGAAGGACCTCGGTGAAGCTGCGTACAAATTGAGCATCAAGATCTATTGAGATAGATCAAAACGCTTGATGGGTTTTTTCAATAAGAACATACCTTGTCAAGATTTTGAAGTAGTTCAAAATGGAACAGTCAAAGAAAAGTTCTTGCATGTGTTGCGAAGGTGTGAAATTGAGTAAGACTCAAATCCCGACCACAAAGAAAAATAGAAAAGAGAATGAAAATCATTCCCTATGCCTCGATCATAGGTTCTACAAAGTATGCTATGCTATGTACCAGACCTATTGTATACCTTGCTCTGAATTTTGCAAGGAGTACAATAGTGATCTAGGAGTAGATCCTTTGGACATTGGTCAAGAACATCCTTAGTGAGGACTAAGGAAATATTTCTCGATTATGGAGGTGATAAAAGAGCCCGTCGTAAAGAGTTACATCGATACAGGCTTTTTACACTGATCCAGATGACTCTAAAGTCTCAATCTGGATACATATTATAAGTGGGAGCAATTAGCTGGAGTAGCCCGTGCGAGCATTGTAGACATAGAATATTTGCAAAATACATACGGCTACGAATGTGACAGACCCGTTGACTAAAGCTTCTCTCACGAGCAAAACATGATCATCCCTTAGTACTCTTTGGGTGGTAATCACATAACGATGTGAACTAGATTATTGACTCTAGTAAACCCTTTGGGTGTTGGTCACATGACGATGTGAACTATGGGTGTTAATCACATACGAGATGTGAATATTAGTGTTGAATCACATGATGATGTGAACTAGATTATTGACTCTAGTGCAAGTGGGAGACTGAAGGAAATATGCCCTAGAGGCAATAATAAAGTTATTATTTATTTCCTTATTTCATGATAAATGTTTATTATTCATGCTAGAATTGTATTAACCGGAAACATAATACATGTGTGAATACATAGACAAGCAGTGTCACTAGTATGCCTCTACTTGACTAGCTCGTTAATCGAAGATGGTTATGTTTCCTAACCATGAACAAGGAGTTGTTATTTGATTAACGGGATCACATCATTGGTTGAATGATCTGATTGACGTGACCCATTCCATTAGCATAGCACCTGATCGTATAGTTTGTTGCTAGTGCTTTTCTTCATGACTTATACATGTTCCTATGACTATGAGATTATGCAACTCCCGTTTGCACGAGGAACACTTTGGGTGCTACCAAAGCGTCACAACGTAATCGGGTGATTATAAAGGTACATTACAGGTGTCTCCGAAGGTACATGTTGAGTTGGCATATTTCGAGATTAGGATTTGTCACTCCGATTGTCGGAGAGGTATCTCTGGGCCCTCTCGGTAATGCACATCACATAAGCCTTGCAAGCATTGCAACTAATGTGTTAGTTGTGAGATGATGTATTACGAAACGAGTAAAGAGACTTGCCGGTAACGAGATTGAACTAGGTATTGGATACCGACGATCGAATCTCGGGCAAGTAACATACCGATGACAAAGGGAACAACGTATGTTGTTATGCTTGATGCGACCGATAAAGATATTCGTAGAATATGTAGGAGCCAACATGGTAATCAAGGTACATCTATAATTTATTGACCGGATAGGTGTCTAGGTCATGTCTACATAGTTCTCGAACCCGTAGGTTCCTCACGCTTAACGCTTCGGCGACAGTTACTATGAGTTTTATGATGTTTCTGTACGAAGGTTGTTCGAGTCCCGGATGAGATCACGGACGTGACGAGGAGTCTCGAAATGGTCGAGACATAAAGATTCATATATTGGAAGTCTATGTTTGGACATCGGAAGTGTTCCGGGTGAAATTGGGAATTTTACCAATGCACCGGAGGTTACCGGAACCCCGGAATGCTAATGGGCCAACATGGGCCTTAGTGGAAAGGAGAAAAGGGGCCCAAGTGCTGGTCGCACCTTCTCCCCTTCCTAGTCCTATTAGGACTAGGAGAAGGGGCGCCTCTCTCTCCCTTCCCACTTGGGGAAACCTAGTTGGACTAGGATTGGGGGAATCCTACTCCTAGTAGGAGTAGGACACCCTGGCGCACCTCCCTTGGCCGGCCAGCCCCTCCCTTCCCTCCTTTATATACAGGGGCAGGGGCACCCCATGACACACAAGTTGATCCTTGAGATCTTTCCTTAGCCGTGTGCGGTGCCCCTTCCACCATATTACACCTCGAGAATACCGTGGCGGAGCTTAGGCGAAGCCCTGCGTCGGTGGAACATCATCATCGCCACCACGCCGTCGTCTTGACGAAACTCTCCCTCAACACTCGGCTGGATCGGAGTTCGAGGGACGTCATCGAGCTGAGCGTGTGCAGAACGCGGAGGTGCCGTGCGTTCGGTACTTGGATCGGTTGGATCGTGAAGAAGTACGACTACTTCCTCTACGTTGTGTCAACGCTTCCGTTGCTGGTCTACGAGGGTACGTAGACAACACTCTCATCTCGTTGCTATGCATCACCATGATCTTGCGTGATCGTAGGAAAATTTTGAAATTACTACGTTCCCCAACAGCCTCCTACTTATGATGATTATATTGATGAAAATGGGTTTGGAAGAGTGTCAACTTTAGGAAGTAATGATCCCACTATTTTGGAGGATGTTAAATCTTATTGTGATGAATATGAAAGTGGATTTGGAGAGGTCATGACTTTATTTAGTGATGATTCCACTATCTTGGAAGAGGTTTCAATCGACTATGATGAGAACAAAGTTGCTACTTATGATGATTATTGTGATGAAAATTATGCTATACAAAGTAGTGATGATTATATTTATAAAACTTGTCATGATTATGATTACCCTTTTTCTGAACATTACTCTTTTAATATGGAAACAATTTATAGTATTCGAGTCTCTTATGATACTCCCACTATTCCGAATAAGAAGAATTTTCCTTATGTGGAGAGTAGTAAAATTTCTATGCAAGTAGATCATGAAAAGAATGCTTTAGGTGCTTGTTATATTGTTGAATTCATTCATGATGCTACTGAAAATTATTATGAGGGAGGAACTTGTGCTTCTAGGAATTGCAATAATGTCAAGTTTCCTCTCTATGTGTTGAAAATCTTGAAGCTATGCTTGTTTTGCCTTCCTATGCTAGTTGATTTTTGTTCCCATAAGTTGTTTGCTCACAATACCTATGCATAGGAAGTGGGTTAGACTTAAATGTGCTGCTTCATGATGCTCCCATTATGTTTCAATTCTTATCTTTTATGTGAGCATCATTGTCATCATCATGCCTAGCTAGAAAGGCATTAAAGAAAAGCGATTGTTGGGAGACAACCCAATATTTGCCCTTACTGTTTTTGTGTGTTCACATGATTATGCTACTGTAGTAATCACGTTTTATAGGTTTTGTTTCAATAAAGTGCCAAGTAAGACCTTTAGGATAGCTTACGGTGATAGTTGTGTTGATCCTGCTGAAAATCAGAAACTTTTGCACCCAGTAAATTAGTTTTGATAATTCACAGGAACGTGATTTTGATCTGATTCTTTTTGCTATGGATTGGTACACAAATTTCTCAGGTTTTCCTAATTTGGTAGGATTCTTGGAGTTACATAAGTATTCGAATGATACATATTACTACAGACTGTTCTGTTTTTGACAGATTCTGTTTTCTATGTGTTGTTTGCTTATTTTGATGAATCTATGAGTAGTATCGGAGGGTATGAACCATAGAGAAGTTGGAATACAGTATGTTTAACACCAATATGAATTTAGAATGAGTCCATAACAGTACCTAAGTGGTGATTTTATTTTCTTATACTAACGGAGCTTACGAGTTTTCTGTTAAGTTTTGTGTTGTGAAGTTTTCAAGTTTTGGGTAAAGATTCAATGGACTATGGAATAAGGAGTGGAAAGAGCCTAAGCTTGGGGATTCCCAAGGCACCCCAAGGTAATATTCAAAGACAACCAAGATCCTAACCTTGGGTATGCCCCGGATGGCATCCCCTCTTTCGTCTTCGTTCATCGGTAACTTTACTTGTAGCTATATTTTTATTCACCACATGATATGTGTTTTGCTTGAAGCGTCATTTTGTTTTATTTTGTTTTGCTTGCTGTTTTAATAAAATACCAAGATCTGATATTATTAAATGAGTGAAAGTCCTCACATAGCTCAATAATTATTTAACTACTCATTGATCTTCACTTTTTTTTGAGTAGTTTGTCATTTGCGCGTGTGCTTCACTTATATCCTATGAGTAAATGGTTGAATGAGTTGAATGTCATAAATCTGAAATTATATATGTTCCGTATGCTTACCCCATTGGAGTAATGACTTCACATCAAAGAAGTAGTGGTGGTAAATTATTGAATGTTAGCAAACATTGTTTTGGTTACTTGAATAATTCATGAAAGAATATTGAAGGAAGAGAGATTTCACATATAAATATACTATCTTAGACATCTTCTATGATTGTGAGCCCCATTAATTATTTTCAAACCTGAGAAAATTAGTTGAAGTTGGATAAGGAAGACAACGTAATGAGTTATGCTTGGGTATATTTGTATAGAAGTTATATTGTTATAGATCCTCCAACATGTGGTGCTTGCTATTTAGAATCCTTTGCTAGCCAAAATATCTGTACTAAGCGGGAATACTGCTTGTGGATCCAAATCCCTTGAACCAAGTTTCTTCCATGAGTGTCCACCATACCTACCTATATGCGGTATTTACCTGCCGTTCCAAGTAAATTTGCATGTGCCAAACTCTAAACCTTCAAATAATAATCTGTTTTGTATGCCCGAATAGCTCATGTAGCAACTAGGAGCTGTCAGTATCTTCCATGCTCGGTGGGTTATTCTCACGATGAGTGGACTCCGCTCATCATTCACGAGAAAAATGGCTGGTAACTGGGATGCCCAGTCCCATGATCAAAAGATCAAAATCAAATCAAAATAATTACAAACAAAACTCCCCCAGGTTTGTTGTTAGTTGGAGGCACCCGTTGTTTCGGACAAGCCATGGATTGATGATTGTTGGTGGAGGGGGAGTAAAAACTTTACCATTCTGTTTGGGAACCGCCTATAATGTGTCCAGTATGGAAGAAACTGGGAACCCTTGGTTGTTATGTTGACAATTAAAGCATATATCTCAAAATTATTTTCATCTCTGTTTAAAAGCTTCGAGCTCTGGCACCTTTGCAAATCCCTTCTTCCCTCTGCGAAGGGCCTATGTTTTACTTTTATGCAAGAGTCAGTAGTATTCCTTCTCATTCCAACCTACTCTTTAGTTGGCAAGCATCATGTGATTGGGAAAGATCTAAGCATATAAGGCCATTCAAATATATTTGATCATGAATTATTATTGTTGACAATTATCTATATGATAAGTAAGTTGGGAGGCGAAACATTAAGCCCCTATCTTTCTCTGTGTTTGATCGATGCTATTTTTTCTAAAAATATGCTTTGAGTGGTAGCAATCATGGAAGACTATATGATAGTTGAGTATGTGGGATTTGCTAAATCAAAGCTCTGACATAGACCCTTACTGAAAATAAGATGAATTGCAATTGTTTGATGACTGAGAATGAAGTTTGTTAGTTTGCTAGAAAGTTTATGGTCTATGCTTTAACATTTGAATAGCTTGTTACTTGATCATGAGAAGTTTTATGAGATGAACTACAATTATGACATATAATCACTACTGGAATCCAGTTATTTGCCGTCTGCTGGCTGACGGCAAAGAAGGTCTTTGCCGTCCGCTTACATAAAACGGACGGCAAAGAACTGGCTGATGGCAAAGAAGGTCTTTGCCATCAGCCAGTTCTTTGCCGTTAGCTAGCGGACGGCAAAGAGGGAGGTGGGCGCCACTAACGAGCAGCTAAAAAAACTAATGGCCAGCTCTTTGCCGTCCGCTAGCGGACGGCAAAGGGGGCGGACGTCAAAGGGATTAACCTAACTAACGTCTGCCCCCACCCCGCCCCTCCCTCTCTCTCTTTCTGTCCGCGCGCCTCTCCCCGACGAGACCACCGCTGCCCCCACCACCCGCCGCCGCCCCGACCATCCGCCTCCCTCTTGCCGCGTCGCCCCACCAGCGCCAGCCCCTCGCACCTCGCCCCTCGCCCGTCGCCCGACCACCCGCCGCCCGCCGCCCCTCGCCCGTGCCTGGCCCGTCGCCCTGCCGCCGCCGCGCCCTCGCCCCTCGCTCCGTCGCCCTTGTGGACGCCCGCTCCACCAGACGCCGTCCCAGTGACCGCGGCCGCCCCTCCACAGACGCCCGCCTCCTGTGGCTCCCTCCATCGAACGCCCTTCCCACACCATGGCCTCCCCTCCACCGCCACCCGACACATCGGTGAGTAATTTTCCCCCCTTTTTTAGTTTAGTTTATTTTAGATTTTTTAGTTAATTTAGTTTCTGTTTTAGTTATAGTTTTACTTTAGTTTTGGTTTTATTTTTAGTTTAGTTTATTTTAGATTTTTTTAGTTTTAGTTTAGAAGAAGAAGAAGAAGAGTAGAAGGAGGAGGAGGAGGGAGGAAGAGGAGGAGGGAGAAGAAGAAAGAAAAGAAGAAGAAGAAGAACAAGAACAAGAAAGAAAAGAAGAAGAAGAAAGAGAATAGGAAAAAGAAGAAGAAGAGGAAGAACAATGAACTTGCATGGTTGGAACTTGTTATATATGGATGGATGTGTCGGTGTTCTGGGAACGGGGGTACCCAGACTTTCCTGCCTGCGGCCTGCGACATGGCTCAAGGGGTGGCCCAGTACGGCCCATCTTCATCAACACAAGCTCAAGTCCCTCGCGAGGGGCCAAGCCTCGCGGGGTGGACGACAGGAAGCTTCCTCAGGCACGACCTCGTCAGGCTGACTCGCGAGGAGGCGGAGAGATTAAGGCGGGGTACCTCGCGACGTGCCCATGACGCAAGCCATGATGACCGAGGGTGCCAGGCGGGCGCCAGCCCGCGCAGTGTCCTCGTTCCCCCTTTGGTGCAAGGGAGGCAAGCGCAGGCCAAGAGTATCAAGCAAAGGCAACCATTTCGGTGCAACAAGACCAAGACCAGTAGAACGGCAGGAAGGAGGTCATCGTGGAGCCCAAGCCGGCGTCACCGTCAGGGCCTTTGGCAGGCGAGGACCGACTTTAGTCAGGATAAGTGTATTAGATGTTCCCCTTCAAAATGGCCAATTGTTGGCGCCCTTCCCGCTCAATATTTGGGAAGACGCCCAGGGCCTCTGCCTATAAATAGGACTAGCCACCCACAGGGTAGAGGCATCTTATAGACAGAGAGAACTGACTGAACTCCCCCTAGCAGTTCATCGCTCCGGCCAAGAACAGACTCTCGCGAGGCTGTTCTTCCTTGTACTGTTCTTCATCAGCCGCTGAGGCAATCCACCACACCACACACTGGAGTAGGGTATTACACCGCAATGGTGGCCCGAACCAGTATAAACCTTGTGTCCCTTGTGTTGCTCTTTGTGTAGTTTAGATCCTTGCGAGGCGACGAGGTGTAGGTAGGTTGGAGGTGTGATCTCCGCGTGCACCCTAGAGTTTGAACCTAGAGGGTCTGCCGGAACCCGAAATCCGACATTTGGCGCGCTAGGTAGGGGTGCACCAGAATCCGCCTTCTGCCGCCTCGCGCCCCACCGCATCGTCATCATCATGTCCGGCGACCCAGCGGGCAATCCCGGTCCCTGGGCAGCCTGGCCCGCCCACGCGAAGCCGCTTACCCCGGGCGACCTCAACCCCGTGCCCCAGGGCAGCCCGCGTTCCGCAGGGCGCTGCGGGCCGCGGACGACGCGGTCAGGCAACGTCGGCTCTCACGCCGCGGCAAGTGCGGTCGGCGGCAAGGGCCTCGAACCACGCCGCGGCCATGGCACCGTACACCCGTCGGGAGAAGGCGAACTCGAGGGTCGCGCTCACGGTGGCCCGAGAGCTACTACAGTGCAGGCTGCTGGAGGGCGGCCACGACGTGCTGCTGGAGCGGGTGGCAGAGCTCCTGGGCTTCGCCGCATCGGGGGCTCACCCTTTCTGCACCCAGCCACCGCCTCAGGTTCAGGGCGGACCGCAGGGAGGCCCCGCGCGCGCCCGCGCAGCTCCGAGCGGATTCCAAGGCCACTCCAACGCCAACCAGCCAGTCAGCACCGGGCCAACAGCGGCGCTGCCTCCGCCCCCGACCAGTGAAGGAGGACTCGCCACAGCCCACGGTTGATGGGCAAGGCTACCACCCCTGTGTGGCGCCTCAAGCAGGGCTGCGTGGCACACGGGGCACTACAGCGAAGCATTCGGGGTGGCGGCCCCGGAAGAGTATATGCCCCACATGATGGATCAAGGGCACGCGCAGGAGGAAGACCATGGCTCGCTCCTCGGCCCAAGCTGGGGGAAAGAGACACCCGAAGCTGAGCTCTTTCAGGAGCCCCGGGAAAGACCCGTCGACCACGCTGGAGGCGCGATTATCGGGTACCGCTAATTCCTCAGAAGCAGGCATACGCTAACCATGGATCGCAGGAGGTACAGGTCGTTGCGGCGGATGGCTGCCCCAATCCAGCAGCTTCCTACCCCTCAGGAGGAGGGCGCCGGGGGCTGCAGGAGATGGGCCGAGATCCGGCATCACCACTGCAGCGTTCGGAGCAAGGCGTCCTCAGGACGTAGGCCCTCTGCCGGGGAGGTGCCTCAGGGCCTACCCCCGGCAGAGGACCCGTGGTTGTCGGGGGAACAGCTGGCGACCGCTCTACCCCATCGGCGGCGTCCTCGGTCTCCGGCCGTCGTCGATGGCACTAGAGTGTGGCGCAAGCGGGCCCTCGTCTGGCGATATGAAGCAAGGCCGGTATCTGTGAAGAAGGCCCAGTGCCTGTGAAGCTCGCCGCCCCGTGACACTCTCACGTAATAATGAGTGGGGCTGCACACGCCCAGGAGTCTCCGGAGAGCCGCCCTCGGGCCTCAGGGGCTCCCGCCCACGCCCAGTGGCAGCACTTAGCTCCGCGCTGGTGAGAAGACGTCCAAGACTAGACTAGGTGCCGGATGCGGCTTTTTCTGCTTTTCTTGCTTTTCCCCTTGGTATCGCTTTTTCCCCGTTTGGATTTAAGTTGGATTTGAGCTTGAGATTTGTGTGTGTTCGGGAAGGGGTGTTTAGTCTCGTTCGAGCAATCTCTCGCGTTACAGTTCTTTGCCGCCTCAGCTGCCTCCCCTCGTGAGCCCCTCGCGAGCCGGGCCAGGCCTAGCATGTGTGCAGCCCGGACTGCCATCGCCACGCCCTCTCAGGAGGTTCTCATTACAGGTTAAATGGGCTCATTCAGGAGGCACTCAGTACACCACAGCCCTCCACAGGCTATCTCGGGGCCCACGCGGGTCGAAGGTAAACAGGCCAGCCAGCTCGTCGCCAGGCCAGCCACTTGGCGCAGGCGTACGGGTGATATCGTATCCACTAATACGCTAACAGCAAGTTTTTACACGAGGGGCTCCCCCTCCCAAAATTCTCTTACAACCTTCAGGGCCAAGCCGGAACTCTATCTGCGCAGGGTAGAAAGTGAGAACAACGCGCGGTCAATCGGATAAATCCCCCAATGCATCCTCAAGGGCACCTCCTGAATCATCGCTGGCCTCGCCATCACCCTCCGCGTCACCGTCGGCGGCGTCAGGGCCGTTCACCACGCCGCCTTCATCAGCAACCACGACCACGCCGTCGTTATCAGTAGTGAAGGCCCTGACGAGGGCATCCATGTTATCTTCCACCCAGTGCGCCAGGTCGTCCTGGATGGCCTGGGGTACCGGGGCGATGGCGGCATCAAAGTCAAAGCGGGGATCCATGTTCTGAAGATGACTGAAGACGCGAGAAAAAGCACGCCCGAGCAGGGCACGGCTCCTCTCCTCCACCAACCTGTTGGCTCTGCCCGACCGTGAAGGAAATATGCCCTAGAGGCAATAATAAAGTTATTATTTATTTCCTTATTTCATGATAAATGTTTATTATTCATGCTAGAATTGTATTAACCGGAAACATAATACATGTGTGAATACATAGACAAACATAGTGTCACTAGTGTGCCTCTACTTGACTAGCTCGTTGAATCAAAGATGGTTAAGTTTCCTAGCCATAGACATGAGTTGTCATTTGATTAACGGGATCACATCATTAGGAGAATGGCGTGATTGACATGACCCATTCCGTTAGCCTAGCACTTGATCGTTTAGTATGTTGCTATTGCTTTCTTCATGACTTATACATGTTCTGTAACTATGAGATTATGCAACTCCCGTTTACGGAGGAACACTTTGGTGCTACCAAGCGTCACAACGTAATCGGGTGATTATAAAGGAGTACTACAGGTGTCTCCAAAGGTACATGTTGGGTTGGCGTATTTGAGATTAGGTTTTGTCACTCCGATTGTCGGAGAGGTATCTCTGGGCCCTCTCGGTAATGCACATCACTATAAGCCTTGCAAGCAATGTAGCTAATGAGTTAGTTACGGAATGATGCATTACGTAACGAGTAAAGAGACTTGCCCGTAACGAGATTGAACTAGGTATTGGATACCGACGATCGAATCTCGGGCAAGTAACATACCGATGACAAAAGGAACAACGTATGTTGTTATGCGGTTTGACCGATAAAGATCTTCGTAGAATATGTAGGAGCCAATATGGGCATCCAGGTTCCGCTATTGGTTATTGACCAAGAATAGTTCTAGGTCATGTCTACATAGTTCTCGAACCCGTAGGGTCCGCACGCTTAAGGTTTCGATGGCGGTTATATTATGAGTTTATGAGTTTTGATGTACCGAAGGAGTTCGGAGTCCCGGATGAGATCGGGGACATGACGAGGAGTCTCGAAATGGTCGAGACGTAAAGATCGATATATTGGACGACTATATTCGGAGTTCGGAAAGGTTCCGAGTGATTCGGGTATTTTCGAGTACCGGGTAGTTACGGGAGAAGTAATGGGCCTTGATGGGCTTTAGTGGGAAGAGGAAAAGGCTGCTGCGCCCCCCCCTCCCCTCTAGTCCGAATTGGACTAGGGAAAAGGGGGCCGGCCACCTTTCCTACTCCTCCACTTCCTTCTCCCTTCCTCCCCCTACATGGAAGGATTCCTAGTTGGACTAGGAAAGGGGGAATCCTACTCCCGGTGGGAGTAGGACTCCCCTTGGCGCCGCCAAACATAGGGCCGGCCTCCTCCCTCCCTTGCTCCTTTATATCACGGGGCAGGGGCACCCCATAGACACACAAGTTGATCTACGGATCGTTCCTTAGCCGTGTGCGGTGCCCCCCTCCACCATATTCCACCTCGGTCATATCGTCGCGGAGTTTAGGCGAAGCCCTGCGCCGGAGAAGTCATATCGTCGCGGAGCTTAGGCGAAGCCCTGCGTCGGTGGAGCATCATCATCGTCACCACGCCGTCGTGCTGACGGAACTCATCCCCGACGCTTTGCTGGATCGGAGCCCGGGGATCGTCATCGAGCTGAACGTGTGCTGAACACGGAGGTGCCGTACGTTCGGTACTTGGATCGGTCGAATCGTGAAGACGTACGACTACATCAACCGCGTTGTTTTAACGCTTCCGCTTTCGGTCTCACGAGTGCGTGGACAAACACTCTCCCCTCGTTGCTATGCCATCACCATGGTCCTGTGTGCGTGGGAAAATTTTGAAATTACTACGTTCCCCAGCGGTGGCATCCGAGCCTGGTTTTATGCGCGTTGATGTCATATGCACGAGTAGAACACAAGTGAGTTGTGGACGATACAAGTCATACTGCCTACCAGCATGTCATACTTTGGTTCAGCGGTATTGTTGGGCGAGACGATCCGGACCAACCTTACGCCAGACGCTTAAGCGAGTCCGGTTCCCTCGACGTGCTTTGCACATAGATGGCTTGCGGAAGACTGTCTCTCCAACTTTAGTTGTACCGAGTGTGGCTACGCCCGGTCCTTGAGAAGGTTAAAACGGAGTCTATTTGACAAACTATCGTTGTGGTTTTGATGCGTAGGTAAGAACGGTTCTTGCTCAGCCCGTAGCAGCCACGTAAAACTTGCAACAACAAAGTAGAGGACGTCTAACTTGTTTTTGCAGGGCATGTTGTGATGTGATATGGTCAAGGCGTGATACTATATTTTATTGTATGAGATGATCATGTTTTGTAACCGAGTTATCGGCAATGGCTGGCAGGAGCCATATGGTTGTCGCTTTATTGTATGCAATGCAATCGCGATGTAATGCTTTACTTTATTACTAAGCGGTAGTGATAGTCGTGGAAGCATAAGATTGGCGAGGCGACAACGATGCTACGATGGAGATCAAGGTGTCGCGCGCGGTGGCGATGGTGATCATGACGGTGCTTGGCGATGGAGATCACAAGCACAAAGATGATGATGACCATATCATATCACTTATATTGATTGCATGTGATGTTTATCCTTTATGCATCTTATCTTGCTTTGATTGACGGTAGCATTATAAGATGATCTCTCACTAAAAATTATCAAGAAGTGTTCTCCACGAGTATGCACCGTTGCGAAAGTTCTTCGTCTTTGAGACACCACGTGATGATCGGGTGTGATAGGCTCTACGTTCAAATACAACGGGTGCAAAACAGTTGCACACGCGGAATACTCAGGTTATACTTGACGAGCTATGCATATAAGATATGACCTCGGAACACGGAGACCGAAAGGTCGGCGTGAATCATATAGTAGATATGATCAACATAGTGATGTTCACCATTGAAACTACTCCATCTCACGTGATGATCGGACATGGTTTAGTTGATTTGGATCACGTGATCACTTAGAGGATTAGAGAGATGTCTATCTAAGTGGGAGTTCTTAAGTAATATGATTAATTGAACTTTAATTTATCATGAACTTAGTCCCGGTAGTATTTTGCAAATTATGTTGTAGATCAATAGCTCGCGTTGTTGCTTCCCTATGTTTTTATATGTGTTCCTAGAGAAAATTGTATTGAAAAATGTTAGTAGCAATGATGCGGATTGGATCCGTGATCTGAGGTTTATCCTCATTGCTGCACAGAATAATTATGTCCTTAATGCACCGCTAGGTGACAGACCTATTGCAGGAGCAAATATAGGCGTTATGAGCGTTTGGCTAGCTCAATATGATGACTACTTGATAGTTTAGTGCACCATACTTAACAGCTTAGAATCGGGACTTCAAAGGCGTTTTGAGCGTCATGGACCATATAAGATGATCCAGGAATTGAAGTTAATATTTCAAGCAAATACCCGAGTTGAGAGATATGAAGTCTCCAACAAGTTCTATAGCTAAAAGATGGAAGAGAATCGCTCAACTAGTGAGCATGTTCTCAGATTGTCTGGGTACTTCAATCGCTTGAATCAAGCGGGAGTTAATCTTCCAGATAAGATAGTGATTGACAGAATTCTCTAGTCACCATCACTAAGTTAGTAGAACTTCGTGATGAACTATAGTATGCAAGGGATGACGAAAGCGATTCCCGAGCTCTTCGTGATGTTGAAATCGACGAAGGTAGAAATCAAGAAAGAGCATCAAGTGTTGATGATTGACAAGACCACTAGTCTCAAGGAAAAGGGCAAAGGGAAGAAGGGGAACTTCAAGAAGAGCGGCAAGCAAGTTGCTGCTCGAGTGAAGAAGCCCAAGTCTGGACCTAAGCACGAGACTAAGTGCTTTTGCTGCAATGGAACTGGTCCTTTGAAGCGGAACTACCCCAAGTATTTGGCGGATAAGAAGGATGGCAAAGTGAACAAAAGTATATTTGATATACAGGTCATTGATGTGTACTTCACTAGTGTTCGTAGTAACCCTCGGTATTTGATACTGGTTCAGTTGCTAAGAGTAGTAACTTGAAACGGGAGTTGCAGAATGAACGAAACTAGTTGAAGGGGAAGTGACGATGAGTGTTGGAAGTAGTTCCAAGATTGATTTGATCATCATCACACACTCCCTATACTTTCGGGATTAGTATGGAACCTAAATAAGTGTTATTTGGTGTTGAGCATAAATATGATTTGATCATGTTTATTGCAATCTGATTATTCATTTAAGTAAGAGAATAAATTGTTGTTCTGTTTACATGAATAAAACCTTATATGGTTACACACCCAATGAAAGTGGTTCATTGGATCTCGATCATAGTGATACACATATTCATAATATTGAAACCAAAAGATGCAAAGTTAATAATGATAGTGCAACTTATTTGTGGCTTTGCCGTTTAGGTCATATTGGTGTAAAGCGCATGAAGAAAACTCCATCTTGATGGACTTTCGGAATCACTTGGTTATGAATCATTTGATGCTTGCGAACCGTGCCTTTTGGGCAAGATGACTAAAACTCCGTTCTTGAACAATGGAACGAGCTACCGACTTATTGGAAATAACACATATATACCGATATATGCGATCCAATGAGTGTTGATGCTCGTGGCAAGTATCGTTATTTTTATGACCTTCACAAGATGATTAGAGTAGATATGGGTATATCTACTTGATGAAACATAAGTCTGAAATAGTTGAAAGGTTCAAAGAATTTCAGAGTGAAGTGGAAAATCATCGTAACAAGAAAATAAAGTTTCTGCGATCTGATCGTGGAGATAAATATTTGAGTTACGAGTTTGGTCTTCAAATTAAACAAAGTGGAATAGTTTCACAGCTCACGCCACCTGGAACACCACAACGTTATGGTGTGTCCGAACATCGTAACCGTACTTTATTTTGATATGGTGCGATCAATGATGTCTCTTACCGATCTACCAATATCGCTTTTGGGGTTATGCATTAGAGACAGCTGCATTCACGTTTAATAGGGCACCATCTAAATCCGTTGAGGCGACACCGTATGAACTATGGTTTAACAAAGAAACCTAAGCTGTCGTTTCTTAAAGTTTGGAGTTGTGATGCTTATGTGAAAAAGTTTTCACCGATAAGCTCGAACCCAAATCGGAGAAGTGCGTCTTCATAGAATACCCAAAGGTAACTATTGGGTACACCTTCTATCACAAGATCCGAAGGCAAGTTATTCGTTGCTAAGGTGGATCCTTTCTAGAGAAGAAGTTTCTCTCGAAAAGAAGTGAGTGGGAGGAAAGTAGAACTTGATGAGGTAATTGTACCTTCTCCCTTATTGGAAAGTAGTTCATCACAGAAATCAGTTCCAGTGATTCCTACACCAATTAGTGAGGAAGTTAATGATGATGATCATAAAACTTCAGATCAAGTTGCTACCAAACCTCGTAGGTCTTCCAGAGCAAAATCCGCACTGTGAGTGGTACGGTAATCGTGTTACGGAAGTCATGTTACTAGACCATGATGAACCTACGAACTGTGAGGAAGCGATGATGATCCCAGATTCAGCGAAATGGCTTGAGGCCATAAAATCTGAGATAGGATCCATATATGAGAACAAAGTGTGGACTTTGGTTGACTTGCTCGATGATCAGCAAGTCAAGTTAAATAAATGGATCTTCAAGAGGAAGACAGATGATGATAGTAGTGTTACTATCTACAAAGCTCGACTTGTCACAAAAAGGTTTTCGACAAGTTCAAGGTGTTGACTACAATGAGATTTTCTCAACTGTAGCGATTCTTAAGTCTGTCCGAATCATGTTAGCAATTGCCACATTTTATGAAATCTGGCAAATGGATGTCAAAACTACATTCTTTAATGGATTTATTAAAGAAGAGGTGTATATGATGCAACCAGAAGGTTTTGTCAATCCTAAAGGAGCTAACAAAATGTGCAAGCTCCAGCGATCCATCAATGGACTGGTGCAAGCATCTTGGAGTTGGAATATACGCTTTGATGAGTTGATCAAAGCATATGGTTTTATACAGACTTTTGGAAAAGCCTGTATTTACAAGAAAGTGAGTGGGAGCACTACAGCATTTCTGATAAATATATGTGAATGACATATTGTTGATCGGAAATAATGTAGGATTATTCTGCAAAGCATAAAGGAGTATTTGAAAGGAGTTTTTCAAAGAAGGACCTCGGTGAAGCTGCTTACATATTGAGCATCAAGATCTATTGAGATAAATCAAGACGCTTGATAAGTTTTCAATAAGTACATACCTTGTCAAGATTTTGAAAAGGTTCAAAATGGAACAGTCAAAGAAAGAGTTCTTGCCTGTGTTACAAGGTGTAAAATTGAGTAAGACTCAAAGCCCGACCACGGCAGAAGATAGAAAGAGAATGAAAGTCATTCCTTATGCCTCAGCCATAGGTTCTATAAAGTATGCTATGCTATGTACCAGACCTATTGTATACCTTGCTCTGAATTTGGCAAGGAGTACAATAGTGATCTAGGAGTAGATCACCGGACATTGGTCAAGAACAGCCTTAGTGAGGACTAAGGAAATATTTCTCGATTATGGAGGTGATAAAAGAGCCCGTCATAAAGAGTTACATCGATGCAAGCTTTTTACACTGATCCAGATGACTCTAAGTCTCAATCTGGATTCATATCGTAAGTGGGAGCAATTAGCTAGAGTAGCCCGTGCGAGCATTGTAGACATAGAATATTTGCAAAATACATACGGCTCTGAATGTGACAGACCCGTTGACTAAACTTCTCTCACGAGCAAAACATGATCATCCCTTAGTACTCTTTGGGTGTTAATCACATAGCGATGTGAACTAGATTATTGACTCTAGTAAACCCTTTGGGTGTTGGTCACATGACGATGTGAACTATGGGTGTTAATCACATACAGATGTGAATATCGGTGTTGAATCACATGATGATGTGAACTAGATTATTGACTCTAGTGCAAGTGGGAGACTGAAGGAAATATGCCCTAGAGGCAATAATAAAGTTATTATTTATTTCCTTATTTCATGATAAATGTTTATTATTCATGCTAGAATTGTATTAACGGAAACATAATACATGTGTGAATACATAGACAAACATAGTGTCACTAGTGTGCCTCTACTTGACTAGCTCGTTGAATCAAAGATGGTTAAGTTTCCTAGCCATAGACATGAGTTGTCATTTGATTAACGGGATCACATCATTAGGAGAATGACGTGATTGACATGACCCATTCCGTTAGCCTAGCACTTGATCGTTTAGTATGTTGCTATTGCTTTCTTCATGACTTATACATGTTCCTGTAACTATGAGATTATGCAACTCCGTTTACCGGAGGAACACTTTAGGTGCTACCAAAGCGTCACAACGTAATCGGGTGATTATAAAGGAGTACTACAGGTGTCTCCAAAGGTACATGTTGGGTTGGCGTATTTCGAGATTAGGTTTTGTCACTCCGATTGTCGGAGAGGTATCTCTGGGCCCTCTCGGTAATGCACATCACTATAAGCCTTGCAAGCAATGTAGCTAATGAGTTAGTTACGGAATGATGCATTACGTAACGAGTAAAGAGACTTGCCATAACAGATTGAACTAGGTATTGGATACCGACGATCGAATCTCGGGCAAGTAACATACCGATGACAAAAGGAACAACGTATGTTGTTATGCGGTTTGACCGATAAAGATCTTCAGAGAATATGTAGGAGCCAATATGGGCATCCAGGTTCCGCTATTGGTTATTGACCAAGAATAGTTCTAGGTCATGTCTACATAGTTCTCGAACCCGTAGGTTCCGCACGCTAAGGTTTCGATGACAGTTATATTATGAGTTTATGAGTTTTGATGTACCGAAGGAGTTCGGAGTCCCGGATGAGATCGGGGACATGACGAGGAGTCTCGAAATGGTCGAGGCGTAAAGATCGATATATTGGACGACTATATTCGGAGTTCGGAAAGGTTCCGAGTGATTCGGGTATTTTTCGAGTACCGGGTAGTTACGGGAGAAGTAATGGGCCTTGATGGGCTTTAGTGGGAAGAGGAAAAGGCTGCTGCGCCCCCTCCCTCTAGTCCGAATTGGACTAGGGAAAGGGGCCGCCACCTTTCCTACTCCTCCACTTCCTTCTCCCTTCCTCCCCTACATGGAAGGATTCCTAGTTGGACTAGGAAGGGGAATCCTACTCCCGGTGGGAGTAGGACTCCCCTTGGCGCAGCGCCAAACATAGGGCCGGCCTCCTCCTCCCTTGCTCCTTTATATCTGAGGGCAGGGGGCACCCCATAGACACACAAGTTGATCTACGGATCGTTCCTTAGCCGTGTCTGGTGCCCCCTCCACCATATTCCACCTCGGTCATATCGTCGCAGAGTTTAGGCGAAGCCTGCGCCGGAGAAGTCATATCGTCAGCGGAGCTTAGGCGAAGCCCTGCGTCGGTGGAGCATCATCATCGTCACCACGCCGTCGTCTTGTGGAACTCATCCCCGACGCTTTGCTGGATCGGAGCCCGGGATTGTCATCGAGCTGAGCGTGTCGAACACGGAGGTGCCGTGACGTTCGGTACTTGGATCGGTCGAATCGTGAAGACGCACGACTACATCAACCGCGTTGTTTTAACGCTCGCTTCGGTCTCACGAGTGCGTGGACAAACACTCTCCCCTCTCGTTGCTATGCCATCACCATGGTCCTGTGTGTGCGTAGGAAAATTTTGAAATTACTACGTTCCCCAACAGACCGCGCCTCCAGCTGCGTCACCACATCAGTGAAGAACTAGAGGTTACCAGCATAGTTAACCGCATGAGGCTCCCCAACGGCCGCCTCACAGAAGTTGCCCAAGGCCGTGTTAGCTCTTTCCCGGAGCGTGCGGAGCATGGGGCCATGCTCGTGCTCCAGGATCTGCCGCTGGCGTGTCTCATCCTCGTTCCGCCGCGCAACGGCCTCAGCCGCGTCCACCCGTTGACGGAGAAGAAGCACCTCGGCACGGGAGGAAGTCAGCTCCTCCTGTGCCGCGCCAAGGGCGGCCCGGGAAGCATCAGCCCGCCGCGTCACTTCATCCAGCTTGGCCCTCAGGGCGGCGGTCCTGCCTTCCGCTTCGACCCTGATCAACTCCAGCCTCCCCTCGAACTCATGCTCGAGGTTCGAGCGGGCCGCCGCCACACGGCGATCAACCTCTTCCAGGACTCGGGCCTCAACGACATCGTCCTCCGCCTGCGCCACCAAGCGCTCTCTCGTCTCCAGCTGCTCAAGGTCACGGGCGCGCTCGGCAGCTTTCGGCGTCAGTGCCTCCTCATGTCTCTGGAGCTCCGCCTGGTCGACCGAAGCCCCCTTCATCGACGCAAGGGCCGCCTCATGCAGCTCCACCTGCTGCTCCAGGGAATTGCTCCAGGCCTGGAGCTCCCGCGCCCGCTCCTCCGCCACCTCACGCCGCCAGCCAGCCTCCTGGGCCTCCTCGACGGCCCGGGAGCGGGCCTCCCGAGAAGCCGCCAGCGACGCCTCGGCTTTCTCATTGTCGAGGTCACGCTGGTGGCGCGCAAGGGCAACGACCACCTTCAGCTTGCGCCTCTCTTCTGCTAGGCGTAGGCCCTCAGCTTCAAGGCTCGCGTCCTCGTCAGCAAGCTCTACACCAAGCTGGCTCACTGCGTCAGCCGCCCTCCGGAGAAACCCTAGGCGAAGGGCGCGACGCTCCCGGGCGCGCTCGAGCACGTCTTCCGCGTCGTCCTCCGCCCCAGGCGTGCGCGGGGGGCCATGAATCAGCACTCCCCCTCTGGGCAGGGGGCTGGGGGCTGGCGCCCTCGCGGTGGCCGGGCACGCCTCGCCAGAAGCTGGCCCAGAGTCGGCTCATCCTCAAAGGAAGAACGCAGGGCCGACCTCAGCCAATCGCCATCCACGAACAATCGAAGAGCCCAAGGCAGGCAGGCTATACCCCGGGAAGGCTCGCGAAGGAGGGTCGCGAGGTGCGCAGAACCATGATGCATCGCAGGATGGCTCAGCTCTCCAACCGGCCTCACCACGAGGGCAGTGCTTGAGCTCGGAGCGCTTGGGGACGATGGAGAGGGCGAGGCCTGAGGGGATGGCTCCTCAGCCTTCTCCGTGAGCTCGGCAGGAAGGGCCCTGCAGGGCAAGGGTCAGCCGAAGCAACGGGAAAATAAGGAACTAAGAAAGGGGAAGGCTTACTCATCAATGGCGAAGTACTTCCTGCGCTTGATGGCGGCAAGGGTAATCATCACCCAAGGCCTCCTTTCTCTTCGGAGAGCCTCGAAGTCCACGTGAGCGGCCCAGGAGCTCGGCGCAGGGGTCAGCCTGCGACGAGGAAGAAGCGCCAAAGTGACCAGCGTCAGGGGCGTCATCCTGGCGCATGCTGCCAGTCGCCTCACCAAGAAGGGTGGTCGGGGCCTCAGGGGCCCCTGCCACGGGAGCCGCAGGCCACGGCTCAACGCCTTCAGCCGCCGCAGGACGGGCCACAGGAGCTGCCGCCTCAGGAGTGCCACATGGCGTCATCATCCCGTGAGGCCCCTCAGCCTCGGTGGCCCTTGCCTCCCAGCTCCACCACTCGAG
This sequence comes from Aegilops bicornis, assembly GCA_021605145.1. Taxonomy (NCBI): domain Eukaryota; kingdom Viridiplantae; phylum Streptophyta; class Magnoliopsida; order Poales; family Poaceae; genus Aegilops; species Aegilops bicornis. The sequence goes on from CM038675.1 coordinate 777,903,081, forward strand.
GAAGGACCGCCGTGGCAACCGGAAGGGCAACCACCATTAACTGGGTTCTCACGAGGTCCGTGAGGCTGTGGGCGCAGCCCCCATTCTTCAATTTGGGCACCGCTTGAAATCACCCCTATTCAAGCAAAGGTGCAATGAGGCACCCCTTGCCGGCTGCTGCCAGGGGAAGGGTCCCCAGTCAGGATCATGAGAACCTTCCTCAGCACTTCAGGCGTCAGATCCTCATCCTGGAGCCTCATGCGGTCTTCACGCCCCCCTAAGGCCCACATCCGGCAGGAATGGCGCTGGAGAGGGGTAATGCGGCATAGGAGGAACTCCTTCACCACCTTGGGCGCCGTCATGCCGAGCGCCCTCAAGTTCGCAAAGCGATGCCAGACGAAGACGAGCCGGGGGCTCGTGAGAGTCTCCTGGCCCCAACCCGAATTGGGGATAGCGGGTAAGGTTGGCTCCGAAAGCAGGGGGCTGGGCACCCCGACATCCACGTACAGCCACCGCTCACGGAACCCAGTCGCAGGCGGAGGAAGGCTGAAATCAATTCCTGAAGCCGTTGTTTCTGGTGCGGCAAGGAAGCTCACGCACCCCGAGCATTGGGTGGGGTCGCTGAGGCGCAAAGAGAAGAAGTGGCGCAGCAAGGCAACTGAAGGAGGAATGCCCATCATCGCCTCGCAGACAAAAGCAAAGACAGCAAGAAGAGTAATGGATTCGGGACCCAAATGCATCACGTGGATCTGGTAATGGGAAAGCACGGCATTGAAGAAATCAGAAAAAGGGGGGAACTAGTCCCACCCACAGGGCGTCAGCAAAGTACCGGACCTCAGTGACTATTCTGTCCATGGAGAAGTGAGACGCGGGCCAGACCGTCGTCCTCCCACATTCGTTGAAGATGGTGGCGAGGGCCGAGCTGGCCTTGTCCAAGCCTTCCCGGTTGAGTATGATCGACCGATCGACAGCAGGAGCCGTCGGCGACGGCGAGCGAGGCGGAGGCTTTTCCTTTCCCCTTCTTCGTCGGAGCCATGGCGACGGGAAGGGGGAGGATTCGAGATTGGATTGGAAGCGGAGACTGGAGCTCGAGAGAAGGAAGGGCAGGAGACACTCGAGCGGCGAGAAGAGGGATGATTGTGTGCAACCACGGGTCTGCCTAGCTGGGCGCAAAATAAGGAGGCGTGGGGGAACAGGGGCACTCACGTCCAATCAACCGCCATGCGACGCCCAAGGCCGCAGGATATTGGGGCCCGCGGCGCTTCGCACTTGCCCCTTTGCTTCTCTGCTAAGCCAAGTCCAGGCGCGCCTTGGGCCCGGGGGCTACTGTCGGCGTTCTGGGAACGGGGGTACCAGGACTTGCACTGCTGCGGCCTGCGGCGTGGCTCAAGGGGTGGCCCAGTACGGCCCATCTTCATCAACACAAGCTCAAGAACCTCGCGAGGGGCCAAGCCTTGCGGGGCGGACGACGGGAAGTTTCCTCAGGCACGACCTCGTCAGGCTGGCTCGCGAGGAGGCGAAGAGATCAAGGCAGGGTACCTCGCGAGGTGCCCATGATGCAAGCCATGACGACCGAGGGCGCCAGCCCGCGCAGTGTCCTCGTTTCCCCTTTGATGCAAGGGAGGCAAGCGCAGGCCAAGAGTATCAAGCAAAGGCAACCATTTCGGTGCAACAAGACCAAGACCAGCAGAACGGCAGGAAGGAGGTCATCGTGGAGCCCAAGCCGGCGTCACCGTCAGGGCCTTTGGGAGGCGAGGACCGACTTTAGTCACGATAAGTGTACTAGATGTTCCCCTTCAAAATGGCCAATTGTTGGCGCCCTTCCCGCTCAATATTTGGGAAGAGGCCCAGGGCCTCTGCCTATGAATAGGAATAGCCACCCACAGGGTAGAGGCATCTTAGAGATAGAGAGAAGCGACTGAACTCCCCCTAGCAGTTCATTGCACCGGTCAAGAACAGAACCTCGCGAGGCTGTTCTTCCTTGTACTGTTCATCATCAGCCCCTGAGGCAATCCACCACACCACACACTGGAGTAGGGTATTACACCGCAATGGTGGCCCGAACCAGTATAAACCTTGTGTCCCTTGTGTTGCTCTTTGTGTAGTTTAGATCCTTGCGAGGCGACGAAGTGTAGGTAGGTTGGAGGTGTGATCTCCGCGTGCACCCCAGAGTTCGAACCTAGAGGGTCTGCCGGAACCTGAAATCCGACAGGATGGATAACGGTGTTGGATGAACAATGTGAAACTTTTGTAATATGTAAGGATGCATGGAACTATATATGTGTTGGTTATGTATGTATGTATATGATGAAACTTGTGTGTTGGATATGCTTGTTGTGTATATATGTATATCTGTGTATATCTGTGAATTGCTGTCAAATTGAATGAATTAAATTAAAAACAAGGTTGTACAGGCTCTTTGTCGTCAGCTAGCTGACGGCAAACAGGCCACGTGGCAGATACCTGTGATTCCTGGGACTGGCATGTTTGAGCACTTTGCCGTCTGCCAGCGGACGGCAAAGACCTTAGCCTCTTTGTCATCTGCTGGCTGACGGCAAAGCACGCCGTTAACCCCTAACGGCCTCACCCCACCTCACTGTCGTCCACAATCGTTGGCATCTGCTGTGGATGGCACAATCCTTTGCCGTCCGTTTCCAGGAAGCGGACGTCAAAGAAGGCCTTTGCTGGGACGAGTTCAGACGAACGGTTTGCCGTCTACTGGCGGACGGCAAAGGAGTTTGCCTTTGCCATCCGCCATGACGGACGACAAAGAAGTGGATTCCAGTAGTGAATGATGCTACAAAAGGTGATTGAAATTATCATTGACCAAACTTGTGCACCTGCTAGCATTCACACTTCATAAATTATTTCTTTTATCATTTACCTACTTGAGGACGAGCAGGAATTAAGCTTGGGCATGCTGATACGTCTCCAACTTATCTATAATTTATGAAGCATTCATGCTATTATATTATCTATTTTGGATGTTTATGGGCTTTACTAAGCACTTTTATATTATTTTTGGGACTAACCTATTAACCGGAGGCCCAGCCCAAATTGATGTTTTCTTGCCTATTTCAGTGTTTCGAAGAAAAGGAATATCAAACGGAGTCCAAACGGAATGAAACCTTCGGGAGAGTTACTTTTGGAACGGAAGCAATCTAGGAGACTTGGAGTGTACGTAAGGGAAGCAACGAGGAAGCCACGAAGCAGGGAGCCGCGCCCCACACCCTCGTGGGCCCCTCATGGCTCCCCTGACCGACTTCTTTCGCCTATATTTATCCATATACCCTAAAAACATCGGGGAGCACAATAGATCAGGAGTTTAAATGCGCAAGCCTCAGTAGCCACCAAAACCAATCGGGACCCTGTTCGGCACCGCCGGAGGGGATCCTCACCGATGGCCATCTTCATCATCCCGGCGCTCTCCATGACGAGGATGGAGTAGTTCACCCTCGGGGCTGAGGGTATGTACCAGTAGCTATGTTATTGATCTCTCTCTCTCTCTCTCTCTCTCTCTCTCTCTCTCTCTTTCCCTTTGAAGTTGTCTTATCGGATTGAGTCTTTAAGAATTTGAGAACACTTGATGTATGTCTTGCCGTGCTTATCTGTGGTGACAATGGGATATTCACGTGATCTACTTGATGTATGTTTTGGTGATCAACTTGCGGGTTCGATGAACTTATGCATAGGGGTTGGCACACATTTTCGTCTTGACTCTCCGGTAGAAACTTTGGGGCACTCTTTGAAGTTCTTTGTGTTGGTTGAATAGATGAATCTGAGATTGTGTGATGCATATCGTATAATCATGCCCACGGGTACTTGAGGTGACATTAGGGTTTTGGTTGATTTGTGTCTTAAGGTGTTATTCTAGTACGAACTCTATGATAGATCGAATGGAAAGAATAGCTTTGTGTTATTTTACTACAGACTCTTGAATAGATCGCTCAGAAAGGATAACTTTAAGGCGGTTTCATACCCTACAATAATCTCTTCGTTTGTTCTCCGCTATTAGTGACTTTGGAGTGACTCTTTGTTGCATGTTGAGGGATAGTTATATGATCCAGTTATGTTATTATTGTTGAGAGAACTTGCACTAGTGAAAGTATGAACCCTAGGCCTTATTTCCTAGCATTGCAATACCGTTTACGCTCACTTTTACCACTTGTTACCTTGCTGTTTTTATATTTTCAGATTACAAAAACCTATATCTATCATCCATATTGCACTTGTATCACCATCTCTTCGCCGAACTAGTGCACCTATACAATTTACCATTGTATTGGGTGTGTTGGGGACACAGGAGACTCTTTGTTATTTGGTTACAGAGTTGTTTGAGAGAGACCATCTTCATCCTACGCCTCCTACGGATTGATAAACCTTAGGTCATCCACTTGAGGGAAATTTGCTATTGTCCTACAAACCTCTGCACTTGGAGGCCCAACAACGTCTACAAGAAGAAGGTTGCGTAGTAGACATCAGGACTACACCCAGTGGGTGCACTTAGCGTGCCCCCACTGGTTCGGTTTTGCACTCGGCATGGTCTGCCCAGCATGAGTAAAAAAAGGAGATTCTCATACCCCAACCGACTAGCAGCAGTCGACCGCGGTCTCGGGGACTACACCCAGTGGGTGCACTCTGCGTGCACCCACTGGTTCAGAAAAACACTCGACTTAACCTAGTCGATTCAAGCGGAAGAACTATTCAGCTCTAAGACAGAAACACCCCAGTGGGTGATTGGATGTGAAATACAGACCCATGATAGATGCACATAATAGGTTCCAAAACGCTCATCCAAGAACACCGTATGGACAATGAAGCAACAGTGACAACTATCATTACTCAGGAGATCAGTCGGAAACCAACTAACCTTGACGTTGTCTTGCAGAGCGGTGCTGGCATTGTAAGCAACCTGACTGGCCTCATGCACCACCTTCGTCTGCTCCATCGTGAGATTTACCTGGAGAAGAGCCTCCATGGCGGCACTCCATGGGTCGTCTGGAGTCTGGTATGCAGTGAAGAGTGATGATGGCAGTGCAGTCGGAGCAGTCACAGGGTCGGATGCATGGAGTTGTACTGGAGCGGCAGAGGTCTGAGCAGTCGATCCCGATGGACGATCAGTCGATAGTGGACTGGCAAAGGTAACATTGGTCCGAGTTGGATCTCCAGATCGCTGGACCACTGTCCCAAGCACCGATGTCGCTCTAGTACAACTCCATGCATCCGACCCTGTGACTGGTGACCTTGGGTAGGGCGTATAGGTCAGGCCTAAGCACCTGACCCTCGGCTGCTTTCCCGCTTGACGCCCTGACCCTCCTCCTTCTCTCTCCCAGAGGCGCTTCTTCTTCTTCTTCCGGAAGCTCAATAACGTCCCGTGGAGCTGCAACAAAAAGCAACCTTAAGAGTTCAATCGACCAACAATCCAGTCGGCAGAACAAATTCAAGTTGGATAGAGCGTACCAGCTTTGGAGGTGGCCGCGTCATCAGTCTCCTCATCACCTGGGGCCTTGTCAACGTCCATATCAGTCATCGAAGTTGCAGGGCAGAAAAGTTCATAATCCACTCGGTCAGAACAGAAGTATCGATCGGTGGAAGAAAACGCAGAAACATAGAGCACTCACCCAGAGGAAACAGGGATGTCCATCTTAATCTTGGGCAAGGTCTTTCGAGCCTTCGGAGGAGCAACCTCTGGCTGCTTGGCGACCTTCTCCGTCGACTCCGGGGTCGAAGTCCGAGTGCGCTTCTGTGCTTGAGTACTTGGAGCCACGGTCTTGCCACACCCGCCCGCCGGATCTTGGAGTTGCTTGGATCGACGCTCTATGCGAGGTGGTGAGTCGACTATCTCGTCGTCCTCCGACTCATCACTTTCCTCCTCGTCGTCGTCTTCTGGAGAATGCCGGTCGCCGCTTTCTTCCACACTGCCCTCTCCCTCCTGGTCTTACTCCAGAGCTTGTTCACCATTGGGCATCGAGTACATCTGAGTATAAACCTACAAGACAAGAAGTCAAACAAGTATCAGTTGGATACAGAGACAGTTGGAAAACATATTGAAGTACAGTCGGTATCAGAGATCAGACCTTGTCTGGCTGGTTGTTGGCGCTAAATGGGTCGACTCTCCTGGCTTCCCTAGGGTTATCCTTGTTTCCTGTAATACCCTTCAGCCACAGGGCCACCGTCTCGGCTGTAACCTCCTTTGGATGAACCCGAGCAGTGTCGTTGGCTCCAGAGTACATCCACATCGAGTGGTCACGAGCCTGGAGCGGCTGGATGCGTCGACTAAGAAAAACCTCCAACAAGTCCATGTCGGTTACACCCTGATTAATCAGCTGGACCACTCTCTCAACCAACATGTTCGTTTCCACCCTCTCCGCATCGGTCACTTTCAGCGAAGAAGGTTGCTGCGCGCGATCTAAAGAGAAAGGAGGAAGACCTGTCGACTGACCGGGAGTCGCAATATCCTGGTAGTAGAACCGGGCCGACTGCCAGCCCCTGACCGACTCGGGAAGTGTCATGGAAGGAAAAGCGCTCCTCTTCCTCTTCTGGATCCCCAAGCCCCCACACATTTGGATCACGTGCGTCCTCTCGTCACTTGAATTCTCTTTCTTCTCCGACTGGGAGCGGATTGTGAATATGTGCTTGAAAAGACCCCAATGCGGTCGACAACCTAGGAAATTTCCACACATGGACACAAACGCGGCGAGGTACGTAATGGTGTTGGGAGAGAAGTGATGGAGCTGAGATCCGAAAAAGTTCAAGAAGCCCCGGAAAAAAGGATGCGGAGGAAGGGAGAAACCACGGTCGACATGGGTGGCGAGCAGGACACACGCACCCGGCCGCGGCTGAGGCTCCGTCTCCCCCTTCGGCAGCCTCGCGGCTCCATCGATGATCAGACGGGAGTCCGCCAGCTCCTCCAAATCCTCTGGCCGAAGCGAAGATCGGATCCAATCTCCCTGGATCCAACCCGACGGCAGCGCAGACCTCGACGACGACCCCCGATTCGTCTTCTTGCCTTTCGCTGCCCCCGTCGCCTTCTTCACGCGTTCCAGTGCCGCTGTCTTGTCCTTCACCATGGTGGCGAGGCGGCGTCGAGAGCGGAGGAGCAAGATGCGGTGGAGAAGCAGAGGAGGAAGAGGGAGAACGGATGCGCACAGTGCAGACGCCTCGGCCCCGACGCCTTTTAAGGACCCGCTTTCGAGTGGCTGACGCGTGGGCCCGAGCAATCCTGTCAAATCCCGCAACAGTCGCATGCTGGGTACGTGGCGAAAAAGGTGGCATGGAAATCGAGGCGCTTCTGTCTATCCATCCCGCTTACTACGGCGCGCTCCGCCTCGCGCGCTTCCCCAAAATTTTGAATCCCGCAAGATCTGGGATACGCCATAACCAATCGTGCCAAAGATTTCGCGTCAAAAGTAACACTCGATGAGTGACGGTATAAATCCACTCGACAACTTCTGAATCGATCAAGGTGATTGAAACGAAGCCAAAGTTCCAACATGGGCCTCCAGTCCAACGTGGGTGCTTGTGAAGCACAAGAGTCAAGGCAAGATTAACTTCAACCTTCTTTTCACTCGGACCTCAATCCATTCGGGGGCTAATGATGATGATATAAACCTAGGGTAGGGTCATAGGCCTGACCTATACGCCCTACCCAAGGTCACTACCCTAGAAGCAAAGACACCCAAGAGACAATAGGGAGTACCAATTGAAGGCGTCGAGTGCAATCCACTTGACCAGTCATATCACTCGGGTATCCCTCCCTCCTGATATCACTCGACCATACAACAAACCACTCGACCTACTGAAGACCAGGAGTCGCTCAGGACAACAACGGTCAGGCGTTCACTCCGTGGTCTTTAAGATCATTAATAACACTTTATAGCTGGCGTTATCAGTAACGCCTTATCTTTATGTACATCGAACTCTTTGTAGCGGGGGATGGCTGGGGTCCTGGCGCACTCTATATAAGCCATCCTCATCCTCTGGCACAAGGGTTTGCACCCCATGTAACACACACTCCCATATTTCAGTCGACCGCCTTAGGGCACCGAGACGTAGGGCTTTTACCTCCTCCGAGAGGGGCCTGAACTCATAAACACTTGCGTACAATCTCACCATAGCTAGGATCTTGCCTCCTCATACGTAACCCCTATATATACTTACTGTCAGGCTTAGTACCACGACAGGCGTCACGTTCATCGTATCCGGCGAGTCCTTTTCCCCGCATAAGAGCATACTGGCTGGGAGGTCTCCGGTCTTCATGGCTCAGTTCTTTGGAGACATGAAGGAGAAATGCTCACAGCGTGTCAAGATCGAGGACATGGAGGCTGTGGTATTCAAGGCATTGCTTTAGTTCGACGAGAAGGGCGAGGAGGTGACAATGTTAGCTCAGCACCTGCTTGCAGCTGCTGACAGATACGGGCTGGACAGGCTCAAGCTGATCTGCGAAGGCAAGCTCTCTGATGGCATCAATGTTGACACAGTGGCAACGTCTCTGGTTCTTGGCGAGCAGCACAACTGTCCACGGCTCAAGGCCAAGTGCGTCCAGTTCATCATTAGAAATCGTGAAGTTCTTGATGCTGCGTTGGCGACAGAGGGGTACAAGTACCTTGCGGCAAGCTGCCCTTCGGTGTTGGCTGACCTTCTCAAGTCAAGTCTGCGCGTGGGATGAAGAACTGGTGCATGGTTGGGTGCAAATTTTAACTGTCTGTGCTTGTTATGCGTGTCTAGTTAACTTGCGGCACGTCTTAATAACAAACCGAATCTCAGGTATGTTGGTGGCTGGTCGTGCTTGTGTCCCCCTGACTTGTTTATGTGCAACCTGTTGCTTTCAGTGTGATGTAATTTAGTCTAAATGGTCCATGATTATCTCCCTGTATGGTTATTACTGCCACGGTGATACATGAGTAGTCTCTGTTAGTGCATGTCATGTATATACATGTCTACTTGGCTTGTGTCCTGTCTTTCCAACACACTGAAGCTCAGATGGGTTGGCCTTTGTTCTTGTTATGCGTAGTAGTAACTTGGTTTCCCTGACTTTTGTAATGCGCAACTTACCCCCTTCATTGTGATGTACTCTCTCCGTTCTGAATTATAAGATGTTCCAACTTTTTTATGAATTGGATGTATGTAGACGCGTTTAAATGTGTTTGTTCACTCATTTCAATCTGAATGTAGCCCATATTGAAATATCTAAACCGTCTTATAATTCGGAGGTGATAATTTAGTGCTCGGCCTTAAATATGTTCTGGTGTACATCCTAATAGTAGTCCTGTACTCCAGTTTTTAATTCAGTAGGTATGAACACGACGATAACAAAACGGTCAATTTGAGTGTTCTATTTAGCGCAGGCTTGTTCTAAGATATGATGCCATCTGCCCTCCTCTCAGACAGAAGCCGCTGGCTGCCGAGAGACCGAGAGGTGTTTGGCTGAATTGGATGATTCAAGAGCAAGAATGTGCTGCACCCTGCACACAGAAGGTAGGTACTCTACTTGTCACTTCTGTAACGCGAGTGTTAGACTCTGTATATACTGTTCCCCATTTGTAATTGTGTTGTACATTATTATGTACCTCTCTATATAATAAAAAGGTCATCCCACGTTGAAGGTGTGCCACAAACCCTAAAAACCTTGTCTAATATGGTATCCGACCTAACGATCTAATGTCTTCCGCTCCGCCGCCGTCGCCTCAAGCACCGCCGCCACCGTGGTCTCCTTCCCCGCCCTTCTGCCGCCGGCCTCCGTCCACATGGACCACTCATTCCTCCCGCCGTCCCTCGCGCGTCGCCTCAACGTCGGGACTGCGCCCTACACGGCGGATGGATCGCTCGGCCCCCTGCAGACCCAATCAGCGGGGTCTCTCTTCGCCGGCCCGGTGTCTTCGCTGTACGCCGGCGTGTCATCCTCATAGCCCGCTGCTTCGGCCCGGACCCAGCAACCGCCGCCGCCTCCGGCTGCCATGCACTCCCTTGTGCCTGCGCTGCCGCCGCCTACTGCATCGCACCAGATGCGTGCGATCGCACCTGCTCCGGCTGCCTCCATCTACACCGCAGCCGGCCCTGCTGTTGCCGACGTCGCCCATGTCAATCACGGCGGCCCTGGCGGCTACCCACTGTATGCGGCCTCGTATGGCACGTCGCCACCTGCACGTCCCTCCTACGGCACGTACCCTGGCCAGGGCGCGTATCCGGCTCCGCCGCCCTATGGTGCACCCTACCCGTACGGCGCCTCCCACATGTACGCACCGGCTGCGGCTCAGTCTGCACCGATGCCCTCTCCTACGCCATATGTGGATGCTGAAGCTGCTTTGGTCACGATCTCCTCACCGCCGTTTTTGTTCTCGCACCTCCTTCCGGTGAAGCTTAAACCGGACAATTATCTGTACTGGCGTGCTCAGGTGCTTCCTCTCCTTCGCAGCCATTATTTGGAGGGGTTCGTCAACGGTACCCTGCCGTGTCCACTGCCACAGCATCCGATGTTCCGTGCATGGATCGCTCAGGACCAAGCCATCCTCTCAGCCATCCAGTCTTCTCTGGGTGAGGGTGTGGCCGGGCTCGTCCTCTTTGCTGCTTCCTCTCATGAGGTGTGGGACATCCTGGAGTCGAGGTTTTTGTCTCACTCTACTGCTCAATCCATGGCCATCCATGCCAAGCTTGGTGAAACTCGCAAGGACAATGGTACGGTCACCGCCTTCTACAACAAGATCAAGAAGTTGGCCGACACTCTTGCTTCCATTGGAGAGCCCCTTCGTGACAGTGAGTTCACACCTTCATCCTAGCTGGCCTCGACAACGACTACGACTCGCTTGCCGAGGTGATTAATGAACACAAGGAGTCTCTTTGTCCTCAGGAACTCTATAGCCATCTCACATCTCTGAACAGCGGCTCAATGCCCCCAGCGTCTCCATCAACTCCTCCGTCAATGCCGTGTACCGCGGCAAAGGCGGCGGCCGTGGCCCCTTTGCAGCTTCGTCCTCGGGAGGGGGGGGCAAGTTTGGTGGTGCGCCCTCGGCACAGCAGCAGCAGGCCCCGCGTCCTGGCGCCCCGGTGGTTGTCGTCGATGGTCGCGCCTGCGCCTGCTGTACCGCCTGTGGTGCGGCTCAGCCATGTCAGCTCTGTGGCCTACCTCGCCATGTCGCCTCCCGCTGTCATCGCCGGTTCAAGACGGACTTCCTTGGCCTCGGCAATAATGGCAAGGGCAACGAGCGTCAAGTTAACATGGCGCAACAGGGTCACACTCCTTCTTATCCTGTTGATCCTTCTTGGTACATGGATACTGGAGCAACCACGCACGTCACGAACGAGCTGGGTAAGCTAACTGTTCAGCAGCCTTACCGCGGGCATGACAAGGTTCACACAGCTAACGGGGCAGGTATGCACATTTCGCATGTTGGTCAGGCATCACTTCTCACAAACACCTCTAGGACATTGCATCTTAGAAATGTTCTTCGCGTTCCCAAAGTTGCACATAACTTACTCTCTGTTCCTAAACTTACACAGGATAATAATGTTTTGTGTGAGTTTCACCCGTTTCATCTCTTTGTTAAGGATCGTGCTACAAGGAACATACTTCTTAGAGGTCGCTACCGTCGTGGTTTATATGCTCTTGATGCCCCCACTGACGTTCCCGCTCCTGCTGCTACGTTCCAAGTCTTCAGTGGCGTTCGTATGTCTCCTTCACTATGGCACTCTCGCCTTGGTCACCAGCATCACCCATTGTTCGCCATGTCCTCCATCGTCATGAGCTATCGTCCGAGTCTAGTAATAAAGATGTTGCCATCTGTGATGCCTGTCAGCAAGGCAAGAGTCATCAGTTATCTTTTTCTGCTTCTACACATATAGTCAAAACTCCTCTCGAGCTTGTGTTTTCAGATGTATGGGATCCTGCCCAGCTGTCCGTTAGTGGGCATGAATATTATGTCAGTTTCATTGATGCTTATAGTCGCTTTACCTGGATTTATCTTCTTAAGCATAAGTCTGATGTGTTTAATGTGTTTTTACAATTTCAAGCACAGGTTGAGCGACTCCTTAATCATAAAATCATTCATGTACAGTCAGATTGGGGGGAGGGTGAGTACCGCAATCTCAGTACTTTCTTTGAAAAACTTGGAATTGCTCATCGTGTCTCTTGCCCACATACACATCAGCAGAATGGTTCAGCTAAACGTAAGCACCGTCATATTGTTGAAACTAGGTTAACCTTGCTTGCTCATCCATCTGTCCCGTTTTGTTTTTGGAGTGATGCTTTTACTACAACCTGTTTCCTTATAAATAGGCTTCCTTCGCGGCTCCTTCATATGAAAACTCCACTTGAACTCTTGCTTGGTCAGACTACTGATTACACGTTTCTTAAAGTGTTCGGTTGTGCATGTTGGCCCACTAGTAGAAAAAGGGTCAAACGTGAAGCACATTAGTGCCGGTTTGATTTTGGCCCGGTACTAATGGTACCATTAGTGCATCTCCGTCCGAATAACAATCGCAAGCTTGAGTTTCATTCAAAGAATTGTGTCTTTCTGGGGTACAGTTCTGTTCACAAAAGGTATAAGTGTTGGGGAACGTAGTAATTTCAAAAAATTTCCTACGCACACGCAAGATCATGGTGATGGCATAGCAACGAGAGGGGAGAGTATTGTCCACATACCCTCGTAGACCGTAAGCGGAAGCGTTATGACAACGCGGTTGATGTAGTCGTACGTCTTCACGATCCGACCGATCCAAGTACCGAACGCACGGCACCTCCGAGTTCAGCACACGTTCAGCTCGATGACGATCCCGGACTCGATCCAACAAAGTGTCGGGATGAGTTCCACAAGACGACGGGCGTGGTGACGATGATAATGCTGTACCGGCGCAGGGCTTCGCCTAAACTCCGCGGCGATATGACCGAGGTGGAATATGGTGGAAGGGGGCACCGCACACGGCTAAGGAACGATCCATAGATCAACTTGTGTGTCATGGGGTGCCCCCTGCCCCGTGATATAAAGGAGGGAGGGGAGGTGCGGCCGGCCCCCACGGGGTGCGCTGGAGGAGTCCTACTCCCACCGGGAGTAGGACTCCCCCCTCTCGCCTTGTTGGAGAAGGAAAGGGGGGAGGGGAAAGAGGAAAGGGGGACGCCCCCCTTCCTTGTCCTATTCGGACTAGGGGAGGGGGCGCGCCTGCCCCCGGCCGGCCCTCCTCTTCTCCCTCGTGGCCCACTAAGGCCCATTATCCCCGGGAGGGTTCCGGTAACCCCGGTTTCCCTAAAATCCCGATTTCACCCGGAACCATTCCGATATCCAAATATAGGCTTCCAATATATCAATCTTTATGTCTCGACCATTTCGAGACTCCTCGTCATGTCCATGATCACATCCGGGACTCCGAACAATCTTCGGTACATCAAAACTTATAAACTCATAATAAAACTGTCATCGTAACGTTAAGCGTGCGGACCCTACGGGTTCGAGAACTATGTAGACATGACTTAGAACTATTCTCGGTCAATAACCAATAGTGGAACCTGGATGCTCATATTGGTTCCTACATATTCTACGAAGATCTTTATCGGTCAAACCGCATAACAACATACGTTGTTCCCTTTGTCATCGGTATGTTACTTGCCCGAGATTTGATCGTCGGTATCCAATACCTAGTTCAATCTCGTTACTAGTAAGTCTCTTTACTCATTACGTAATGCATCATTCTGTAACTAACTCATTAGCTACATTGCTTGCAAGGCTTATTGTGATGTGCATTATCGAGAGGGCCCAGAGATACCTCTCCGACAATCGGAGTGACAAAACCTAATCTCGAAATACGCCAACCCAACATGTACCTTTGGAGACACCTGTAGTACTCCTTTATAATCTCCCAGTTACGTTGTGACGATTGGTAGCACCCAAAGTGTTCCTCCGGTAAACGGGAGTTGCATAATCTCATAGTTACAGGAACGTGTATAGGTCATGAAGAAAGCAATAGCAATATACTAAATGATCAAGTGTTAGGCTAACGAAATGGGTCATGTCAATCACATCATTCTCCTAATGATGTGATCCCATTAATCAAATAACAACACATGTCTATGGTTAGGAAACATAACCATCTTTGATTAATGAGCTAGTCAAGTAGAGGCATACTAGTGACTATATGTTTGTCTATTTATTCACGCATGTATCATGTTTCCGGTTAATACAATTCTAGCATGAATAATAAACATTTATCATGAAATAAGGAAATAAATAATAACTTTATTATTGCCTCTAGGGCATATTTCCTTCAGTCTCCCACTTGCACTAGAGTCAATAATCTAGTTCACATCATCATGTGATTCAACACTAATATTCACATCTGTATGTGATTAACACCCATAGTTCACATCGTCATGTGACCAACACCCAAAGGGTTTACTAGAGTCAATAATCTAGTTCACATCGCTATGTGATTAACACCCAAAGAGTACTAAGGTATGATCATGTTTTGCTCGTGAGAGAAGCTTTAGTCAACGGGTCTGTCACATTCAGAGCCGTAGGTGTTTTGCAAATATTCTATGTCTACAATGCTCTGCACGGAGCTACTCTAGCTAATTGCTCCCACTTTCAATATGTATCCAGATTGAGACTTAGAGTCATCTGGATCGGTGTAAAAAGCTTGCATCGATGTATCTCTTTACGACGGGCTCTTTTATCACCTCCATAATCGAGAAATATTTCCTTAGTCCTCACTAAGGATGTTCTTGACCAATGTCCAGTGATCTACTCCTAGATCACTATTGTACTCCTTGCCAAATTCAGAGCAAGGTATACAATAGGTCTGGTACATAGCATAGCATACTTTATAGAACCTATGGTGAGGCATAGGGAATGACTTTCATTCTCTTTTCTATTTTACGTCGTGGTCGGGATTTGAGTCTTACTCAATTTCACACATTTGCAACACATGCAAGAACTTTTCTTTGACTGTTCCATTTTGAACTACTTCAAAATCTTGACAAGGTATGTACTTATTGAAAAAACTTATCAAGCGTCTTGATCTATCTCAATAGATCTTGATGCTCAATATGTAAGTAGCTTTACTGAGGTCTTTCTTTTAAAGAACTCCTTTCAAATACTTCTTTATGCTTTCCAGAAAAATTCTACATCATTTACGATCAACAATATGTTACTCACATATATTTATCAGAAAGGCGGTAGTGCTCCCACTCACTTTATTGTAAATACAGGCTTCACCGCAAGTCTGTATAAAACTATATGCTTTGATCAACTTATCAAAGTGTATATTCCAACTCTGAGATGCTTGCACCAGTCCATAGATGGATCGCTGGAGCTTGCACATTTTGTTAGCATCTTTAGGATTGACAAAATCTTCTGGTTGCATCATATGCAACTCTTCTTTAATAAATCCATTAAGGAATGCAGTTTTGACATCCATTTGCCAGATTTCATAAAATGTGGCAATTGCTAACATGATTCGAACAGACTTAAGCATCGTTACGAGTGAGAAAATCTCATCGTATTCAACACCTTGAACTTGTCGAAAACCTTTTGCAACAAGTCGAGCTTTGTAGATAGTAACCCTACTATCAATGTCCGTCTTCCTCTTGCAGATCCATTTATTCTCTATGACTTGCCGATCATCGGGCAAATCAATCAAAGTCCACACTTTGTTCTCATACATGGATCCCATCTCAGATTTCATGGTCTCAAACCATTTCGCGGAATCTGGGCTCATCATCGCTTCCTCATAGTTCATAGGTTTATCATGGTCTAGTAACATGATTTCCAGAATAGGATTACCGTACCACTCTGGTGTGGATCTTAATCTGAAAGATCTACAAAGTTCGGTAGTAACTTGATCTGAAGCTTCATGATCATTATCATTAGCTTCCTCACTAATTGGTGTCAGAATCACTAGAACTGATTTCTATGATGAACTACTTTCCAATTCGGGAGAAGGTACAAATTACCTTATCAAGCTCTACTTTCCTCTCACTCACTTCTTTCGAGAGAAACTCCTTCTCTAGAAAGGATCCATTTTAGCAACGAATATCTTGCCTTTGGATCTGTGATAGAAGGTGTACCCAATAGTTTCCTTTGGGTATTCTATGAAGACGCACTTCTCCGATTTGGGTTTGAGCTTATCAGGATGAAACTTTTTCACATAAGCATCGCAACCCCAAACTTTTAAGAAACGGACAACTTGGGTTTCTTGCCAAACCACAGTTCATAAGGTGTCATCTCAACGGATTTAGATGGTGCCCTATTTAATGTGAATGCAGTTGTCTCTAATGCATAACCCCAAAACGATATTGGTAAATCGGTAAGATACATCATTGATCGCACCATATCAAATAAAGTGCAGTTACGACGTTCGGACACACCATAACTTTGTGGTGTTCCAGGTGACGTGAGCTGTGAAACTATTCCACATTGTTTTAATTGAAGACCAAACTCGTAACTCAAATATTCATCTCCACGATCAGATCGCAGAAACTTTATTTTCTTGTTACGATGATTTTCCACTTCACTCTGAAATTCTTTGAACCTTTCAACTATTTCAGACTTATGTTTCATCAAGTAGATATACCCATATCTGCTCAAATCATCTGTGAAGGTCGAAAATAACGATACCCGCCACGAGCCTTAATACTCATTGGACCACATACATCAAGATGTATTATTTCCAACAAGTTTGTTGCTCGTTCCATTGTAATCAAGAACTGAGTTTTAGTCATCTTGCCCAAAAGGCACGGTTCGCAAGCATCAAATGATTCATAACCAAGTGATTAGAAAATCCAGCTTTATGGAGTTTCTTCATGCGCTTTACACTGATATGACCCAAACGGAAGTGCCACAAATAAGTTGTACTATCATTATTAACTTTGCATCTTTTGGCATCAATATTATGAATATGTGTATCACTACGATCGAGATCCAACAAACTATTTTCATTGGGTGTATGACCATCGAAGGTCTTATTCATGTAAACAGAATAACAATTATTCTCTAACTTTAAATGAATAACCGTATCGCAATAAACATGATCAAATCATATTCATGCTCAACGCAAACGCCAAATAACATTTATTTAGGTTTAACACTAATCCCAAAAGTATAGAGAGTGTGTGATGATGATCATATCAATCTTGGAACCACTTCCAACACACATCGTCACTTCACCCTCAACTAGTCTCTGTTTATTCTGTAACTCCTGTTTCGAGTTACTAATCTTAGTAACCGAACAAGTATCAAATACTCAGGGGCTACTATAAACACTAGTAAGGCACACATTAATAACCTGTATATCAAATATACCCTTGTTCACTTTGTCATCCTTCTTATCCACCAAATATTCAGGGAATTTCCGCTTCCAGTGACCATTTCCTTTGCAGTGCAAGTACTCAGTTTCAGGATTTGGTCCAGCTTTGGTCTTCTTCACGGGAGTGACAACTTGTTTGCCATTCTACTTGAAGTTTCCCTTTCTTTCCCTTTGCCCTTTACTTGAAACTAGTGGTCTTGTCAATCATCAATACTTGATGCTCTTTCTTGATTTCTACCTTCGTCGATTTCAACATCACGAAGAGCTCGGGAATCGTTTTCGTCATCCCTTGCATACTATAGTTCATCACGAAGTTCTAGTAACTTAGTGATGGTGACTAGAGAATTCTGTCAATCACTATCTTATCCGGAAGATTAACTCCCACTTGATTCAAGCGATTGAAGAACCTGCACAATCGTGAGCACATGCTCACTAGTTGAGCGATTCTCCTCCATCTTTTAGCTATAGAACTTGTTGGAGATTTCCTATCTCTCAACTCGGGTATTTGCTTAAATATTAACTTCAATTCCTGGAACATCTCATATGGTCCATGATGTTCAAAACGTCTTTGAAGTCCCGATTCTAAAGCCGTTTAAGCATGGTGCACTAAACTATCAAGTAGTCATCATATTGAGCTAGCCAAACGTTCATAACGTCTGCATCTGCTCCTGCAATAGGTTTGTCACCTAGCGGTGCATCAAGGACATAATTCTTCTGCGCAGCAATGAGGATAAACCTCAGATCACGGATCCAATCCGCATCATTGCTACTAACATCTTTCAACACAGTTTTCTCTAGGAACATATTAAAATAAACATATGAAAGTAACAAACATAGGGAAGCAACAACGCGAGCTATTGATCTACAACATAATTTGCAAAATACTACCAGGACTAAGTTCATGATAAATTAAAGTTCAATTCATCATATTACTTAAGAACTCCCGCTTAGATAGACATCCCTCTAATCTTCGAAGTGATTACGTGATCCATATCAACTACACCGTGTCCGATCGTCACGTGAGATGAAGTAGTTTCAACGGTGAACATCAATATGTTGATCATATCTACTATATGATTCATGCTCGACCTTTAGGTCTCCGTGTTCCGAGGCCATATCTGTTATATGCTAAGCTCGTCAAGTTTAACCTGAGTATTCCGCGTGCGCAACTGTTTTGCACTGTTGTATTTGAACGTAGAGCCTATCACACCCGATCATCACGTGGTGTCTGACGAAGAACTTTCACAACGGTGCATACTCGGAGAACACTTCTTGATAATTTTAGTGAGAGATCATCTTAAAATGCTACCGTCAATCAAAGCAAGATAAGATGCATAAAGGATAAACATCACATGCAATCAATATAAGTGATATGATATGGCCATCATCATCTTGTGCTTGTGATCTCCATCTCCGAAGCACCATCGTGATCACCATCGTCACCGGCACGACACCTTGATCTCCATCGTAGCATCGTTGTCGTCTCGCCAATCTTATGCTTCTACGACTATCGCTACCGCCTAGTGATAAAGTAAAGCATTACAGAGCGTTGCATTTCATACAATAAAGCGACAACCATATGGCTCCTGCGATTGCCGATAACTTCGGTTATAAAACATGATCATCTCATACAATAAAATATAGCATCACGTCTTGACCATATCACATCACAACATGCCCTGCAAAAACAAGTTAGACGTCCTCTACTTTGTTGTTGCAAATTTTACGTGGCTGCTACGGACTGAGCAAGAACCGTTCTTACCTACGCATCAAAACCACAACGATAGTTTGTCAATTTGGTGCTGTTTTAACCTTCGCAAGGACCGGGCGTAGCCATACTCGGTTCAACTAAAGTGAGAGAGACAGACACCCGCCAGTCACCTTTAAGCACGAGTGCTCGCAACGGTGAAACCAGTCTCGCGTAAGCGCACGCGTAATGTCGGTCCGGGCTGCTTCATCTCACAATACCGTTGAAGCAAAGTATGACATGCTGGTAAGCAGTATGACTTGTATCGCCCACAACTCACTTGTGTTCTACTCGTGCATATGACATCTACGCATAAAACCTGGCTCGGATGCCACTGTTGGGGAACGTAGTAATTTCAAAAAAAAATTCCTACGCACACGCAAGATCATGGTGATGGCATAGCAACGAGAGGGGAGAGTATTGTCCATGTACCCTCGTGAGACCGTGAAGCGAAGCGTTATGACAACGCGGTTGATGTAGTCAGACGTCTTCACGATCCGACCGATCCAAGTACCGAACACACACGGCACCTCCGAGTTCAGCACACGTTCAGCTCGATGACGATCCCGGACTCCGATCCGGCAAAGTGTCAGGATGAGTTCCACAAGACGACGGGCGCAGTGACGATGATGATGCTCTACGCGCAGGGCTTCGCCTAAACTCATGCGACAATATGACCGAGGTGGAATATGGTGGAAGGGGCACCGCGACACGGCTAAGGAACGATCCGTAGATCAACTTGTGTGTCATGGGGTGCCCCTGCCCCGTATATAAAGGAGGGAGGGGAGGTGCGGCCGCCCCCAAGGGTGCTGACGAGTCCTACTCCCACCGGAGTAGGACTCCCCTCTTTCCTTGTTGGAGAAGGAAAGGGGAGGAAAGAGGAAGAGGCGCCCCTTCCTTGTCCTATTCGGACTAGGGGAGGCGCGGCCTGCCCCTGGCCGCCCTCCTCTTCTCCCTCATGGCCCACTAAGGCCCATTATCCCCGGAGGGTTCGGTAACCCCGGTGTTCCAGAAAATCCCGATTTCACCCGGAACCATTCCGATATCCAAATATAGGCTTCCAATATATCAATCTTTATGTCTCGACCATTTCGAGACTCCTCGTCATGTCCGTGATCACATCCGGGACTCTGAACAATCTTCGGTACATCAAAACTTATAAACTCATAATAAAACTGTCATCGTAGCGTTAAGCGTGCGGACCCTACGGGTTCGAGAACTATGTAGACATGACTTAGAACTATTCTCGGTCAATAACCAATAGCGGAACCTGGATGCTCATATTGGTTCCTACATATTCTACGAAGATCTTTATCGGTCAAACCGCATAACAACATACGTTGTTCCCTTTGTCATCGGTATGTTACTTGCCCGAGATTTGATCGTCGGTATCCAATACCTAGTTCAATCTCACATCGCAAGTCTCTTTACTCGTTACGTAATGCATCATTCTGTAACTAATTCATTAGCTACATTGCTTGCAAGGCTTATTGTGATGTGCATTACCGAGAGGGCCCAGAGATACCTCTCCGACAATCGGAGTGACAAAACCTAATCTCAAAATACGCCAACCCAACATGTACCTTTGGAGACACCTGTAGTACTTCTTTATAATCACCCAGTTACGTTGTGACGTTTGGTAGCACCCAAAGTGTTCCTCCGGTAAACGGGAGTTGCATAATTCATAGTTACAGGAACGTGTATAGGTCATGAAGAAAGCAATAGCAATATACTAAACGATCAAGTGCTAGGCTAACAAAATGGGTCATGTCAATCACATCATTCTCCTAATGATGTGATCCCATTAATCAAATAACAACACATGTCTATGGTTAGGAAACATAACCATCTTTGATTAATGAGCTAGTCAAGTAGAGGCATACTAGTGACTATATGTTTGTCTATGTATTCACACATGTATCATGTTTCCGGTTAATACAATTCTAGCATGAATAATAAACATTTATCATGAAATAAGGAAATAAATAATAACTTTATTATTGCCTCTAGGGCATATTTCCTTCAATAAGTGCCTTCATGTCCCGTCTAATCGTGTGTATATCTCCCGAGATGTCGTTTTTGATGAGCATGTTTTTCCCTTTGCTGCTCTCCCCCACCTGACACAAGCTCCACACCGCCAGTGCACCCATCCACTATATTGCCTGATCAATTTGTAGATGTTGCACATTCGCCCTCTTTGTTGTCTAACCATGGTGCAGGTATTGGGAGATGTGCGCGGCTGGAGCTCCTGGACGAGGTTGACCCTCCGGCTCCCTCGTCCCCGACCGCTACGTCATCCTCGCCCGCTCACGTCGATCGGTTGGCTTCGTGCATGTCCCATGCAACGAGCCCGCTTGCACCCGCGATCGCGGTTGCTGCGCCGCGCGGCAACACTCCGGCCCAGCCGCCGCTTCTGCTGACTGACGCGTCGGCCCGGTGGGCCGTCTCCTCTGCACCGGCGTCCCCGACACCGACGCCTGGGCCGTCCTCTGGACCGACGCCTAGGCCGTCATCTGCACCGACGCCTGGGCCATCCCCGCCTGGGAGCCCCCCGCCGCCCACGTCGCCTGTGCGGCACTTGTCCCACTCGCCTGGACCGGCGTCGCCCTCCAGTGGGTCAGCGTGTCCTGCTACATCTTCCTCGTCACCGCCACCGACTGCATCGGCGTCTGCCATGACGGATGCTGTGTCCCCTTCGTCATCCTCACCGTCGGTTTCGCCACCTGCTCTGCCCCCTGTGTTACGTCCTCATACACGCAGCAAAAGTGGGGTGTTTCGTCCTAAGGAATGCACGGATGGCACGGTGGCCTGGCTTGCGACTTGCATGGCGCAGGCCCGGGCCCGACCTACCGCCGAGCCTCGGCATTTTCAGCTGCCCCGAGTATCCCTCCTTTGGCGTCATTGCGATGGAACAAGAATACCACGCTCTTCTTAAAAATGAAACATGGCGACTGGTTCCTCCCAAGGCCGGTGTCCACATCATTGATTCGAAGTGGGTTTTCAAGGTAAAGAAACATGCTGATGGTTCTATCGAGAGATACAAGGCTCGACTGGTTGCTGAAGGATTCAAACAGCGCCATGGCCTTGATTATGAGGACACCTTCAGTCCAGTGGTCAAACCTACCACGATCCGGCTTCTGCTCTCACTAACTATTACCCGTGGATGGTCTCTTCGTCAGCTTGATGTTCAGAATGCTTTCCTTCATGGTATCCTTGAGGAGGAGGTTTACATGCGCCAGCCTCCCGGTTTTGTTGGTCCAGCTCGTCCGCAGCATCTGTGTCACCTTGTTAAGGCACTCTATGGTCTGAAGCAGGCTCTGCGTGCTTGGCATGCGCGTCTTGGCACCACTCTTCAGGCTCATGGATTTGTTCCCTCTCTGACCGATACCTCGTTATTTCTTCTTCAGCGACCTACAGTTACTATGTACCTACTGGTCTATGTTGATGATATC
This sequence comes from Aegilops bicornis, assembly GCA_021605145.1. Lineage (NCBI taxonomy): Eukaryota > Viridiplantae > Streptophyta > Magnoliopsida > Poales > Poaceae > Aegilops > Aegilops bicornis. Next base: position 777,925,548 of record CM038675.1, read on the forward strand.
ATCCTGGTCAGCTCCTTGGACTATGCTGCGGAGTGCTTGGTTTCTGCATTGAGTGCTGATTTTGTGATTAAGGATCTTGGGCAGCTTCACTATTTCCTTGGGCTGGAAGTTTTGTCCTCTGGTTCCGGCTTGACACTCACTCAGCAGAAGTATTCTCTCGATATTCTTCGACGGTCTGGTATGCTCCAGTGCAAGACAGCTACTACACATATGTCCTCCACTGACCGACTATCTGCTCTCGATGGTTCTCTCCTCTTTGCTGATGAGGCTACTGAGTATCGCAGTATTGTTGGCGGCTTGCAGTACTTGACTATCACTCGTCCTGATATCTCCTATGTTGTCAACCGTGTCTGCTAGTTTCTTCATGCTCCTCGAGACTCTCACTGGACTGCGGTTAAGCGCATCTTGCGCTACATCCGATTCACTTCTTATGGCTTGCATCTGCAACCGGCCCCCTCTGAAGTTCTCTCTGCGTTCTCTGATGCAGACTGGGCTGGGAGTCCGGATGACAGACGATCAATGGCGGGATATCCAGTGTTCCTTGGTTCTAACTTGATCGCCTGGAGTGCTCGTAAACAAGCAACGGTGTCCCGCAGTAGCACTGAAGCTGAGTACAAAGCAGTTGCAAATGCCACATCAGAGCTTATTTGGATACAGTTTTTGCTCAAAGAGTTGAAGATCCCTCAGAAGCAGCCGCCGGTACTTTGGCGTGATAACATTGGTGCGACGTGTTTGTCTTCAAATCCAGTCTTTCATGCTCGCACCAAACACATCGAAGTTGATTGTCATTTTGTCAGGGAACGTGTTGCCCAGAAACTGCTTCTTATCAAGTTCATCTCCTCCAAAGATCAACTTGCTGACATCTTCACGAAGCCACTGCCTCTTCCTCAGTTTGAAGGTTGTAGGCGCAATTTCAACCTGGTGAATTCTTCTGAGCACGGTTAAGATTGAGGGAGGGTGTTAGACTCTGTATATACTGGGCCCCACTTGTAATTGTGTTGTACATTATTATGTACCTCTCTATATAATGAAAAGGTCACCCCACGTTGGAGGTGTGCCACAAACCCTTAAAACCTTGTCTAATAGCGAGCTCATCTAATCACTTTGTAAGCATGTAATTTTCATCCAGTGGTTAACAATCCCATGAGCCCAGATTCCTTAGAAACAGCGTTCCTCTACTTTTCCTCTAGTTTCCCTACGTCCCGAACAGGAACAGGCCCTAAAGGTGGAGATTCCTCAGAAACAACGTTCCTCTACTTTTCCTCTAGTTTCCCTACGTCCTGAACAGGCCCTAGATCCTTAACCTCGTGCCGGTGATATGTGCTGCCAAGGATGTGGAAATGGACTCGCCTAATGATGTGTGCCGCCAGATCTGTGAGGTCATGGCTCAAGGCGAAGTGCGTTGTGTTCATCATTAGGAATTGTGAAGTTCTTGATGTTGTGGGAGAAAGAACTGATGCATAGTTTTGTGCTGCTAGAGGTCCAAATTTCAGTGATACGCAGTCTCTGTTTGTGCCTGTCATGTATGTACAGTCTGCTTAACTTGTCTCCTGTCCTTCAAACACATTGCAGCTAAGATGGGTTGATCTCTGTTTGTGCTTGTCATGTAAGTGGTAGTAACTTGTGTTACCCTGACTTACGTAATGTGCAACTTACTGCTGTCAGTATTAATGAATAATTCACAATTATTAATGGAAGAAATTTTAGTTCTTGTGGAACAATGCACTGCTACTAGTAGAAAAAATAATGCCGGTTCATTAAAAAGAAACTATGCTATTTGTTCCAATTACTATCTTTCTATAGTTTGGCAATATGTTCAAACCAGTTTGCCAACTATTTGGTTAGTTATATTTGATTGGTGATTAGCACAAGAGAATGATACAAGGAAGTAACTGCTACAAAGCGTCCCACTAGTAACTCTTGATTAAAAAGGGCAGCCCGGTGCATGTAGCTCCCGCTTTCGACTTGAACCCGTGACCTCATGGTCACAAGGCAGCAACTTTACCACTGCGCAAAGGCTCTCCTTCACTGGCAACTCTCGATTACAAGAAACAATTGAATCCAAAAAAAATATTCCATTGTCCATTCGTAGGTTTACTTTTTTTTTTTTTTGAGTTGGACATGCGTAGATGTTTTTCATTGAATGAGCATACGTGTCACCAAAACCATGTAGTGGTTTAATCTATCCTTTTTTTGCGAGATGGTTTAATATATCCATACTTACACATGTTTTCATTTTTATTTATGCTATTTCTTACATATATTTTCTTCCACATTAGGGCTTGTACTAATTGTACAGATGATAAATCCAAATTTTACACACAACTTTGATCCATCTTACGCATATTAATTTTGGGTATCAACATACATCGTGTTCATCATATCCAGCGATACATTAACTGATAACTGTAGTTAAAATCATATTTTGCAATAATATCATGATTTATGAAATTGCACAGCTAATAGAAGTTAATGCAATTTCGTAAAGATCCCGTTATCAAGAAAATATTGATAGGATAAGACAAAGAGAAGAAAACATAAGCTTCTTTCGTTGGATTATTATAATATATGCAACGACATATATAATACTCCCTCTATTCCTAAATATAAGTCTTTGTAGAGATTCCACTATGAACTGGACCACAGATCCTGAATATGCTTTGTTGTTAGATGAAGCTGTATACCTCTTGCCCTCGTACCTCCATTTGTAGGTCGCTTAATTAACATGCAAAGGCGAAAGGTGAAACCATTACAGCCTGGGCGGCGCAGCAAAGTGTGCCCACGCTTAGTGATATATACCGAAGCTGATGTAGCGCCCAATAAAACTGAACGATAACCTTTTTTTTGTCAGACAGTGGAGGTTTCTATTTTCTTATTGTCGTAGGCTGTTCCACTGAATACAAAGAGTTTCCTCCCGCCTCTAGATTGGCATAACATGCACACAACTCAAAACTGGGAAGGAGACAAACTCACTGAAATACGGGATTCATACAACATATGATGACGGTTTTCTTCAGTGGTGAATACAATGACTGTTTTTCTTGAAGAAAAACAGAATGACAGCTGGTAGCACATGACAAGTAAATCTAGCTGGCCGTTTACAGATACACGGAGGCAAGTTGTTCCTGCCTCCTGGAACGTCGTTGCTGACAAGAACCGAATACTAGCAACGAGAAGTAGAGAATGACAACTAGAAACAGAACAACGCCGTAAATCCCTTGAGCGGTGCTTTCCCACGTGCCGCTGATGAAGCTAATCCCCACGCACACAAAACAAATTCCCACGAGGCCTCGCAACTGCGATTTATAAACTTTGGACCCTGATTCTATATTTGTTCCTAGCAAGCCGATGATCATCAAGGAGGAGAAGAAGGCGGTGGCGTTGCTGTAGTAAAAGGCCTGGTACCTTCGGGGGAACATGGCACGCATGACTGCCGTACCAGCAACGTATCCCTTCTCCTTGTCATCGGTGCTCCAGAAACCCCCGGGTGGGGTGAGCCCTGCTGTGTACGAGATGGTGGCAACCAGTGTCGTCAGGAAAAATAACCAGGCAAGGAAATCCTGAAACCGTTTTTTCCGCTTCTTGCTCTCCTCTAGCCAACAGGGAGACATGTCGTTGCTTGCAACTTCTATCTGCTGATGACCTACCGAATCGAATCGGTTTATCTTTTCAGGCATATTCTCTGCAGTCTGGCCCTGTGGAAAACAAATTGTGAAACACAAAGTTATGCTACCAATTTCAGCTGGCCATAACAAACGAAGACTAGTCTGCAGCCGCATGTGCCAGCAATTGAACCCGACATGTTTACACAGCAATGCTATATGCATGTTTCTTAAGAGGCATGGTTCCACCGAATAATGGTTAATCTTACGATCATTTTACTTCAAATCCTGAAACCGACTACGGGACCAGGCTGGATCCATGGCAAGGGAGGCTACCTCCGTAATGGCAATGCTGCTGCTGATTCCATTACTGTGCATATTTTCTTGCTGCTGAGACTGCGGCGAATCCATTCGGTTTGCCTCTTCAGACATATTCTATGCAGTCTGGCTCTCTGGAAAACAAATTGTAAAACACAAAGTTATATTACTAATAATTTCAGTTGGCCAAATTAACGAGGACTCGATCGTGTGCACCCGCATGGGCTAGCAAAGCCGGGCATATTTTTACACAACAATGCTATATCCATAATATATGCATGCATGTGTTCTAAGAGACATGGTTCCACTTCCACCGAATAACGCTTAGATGGTTTTCTTAGAGCATCTCCAACAGGTGCCGAACGCGCGGCGCCCTAAATTTTGGTTTATGGCGCGCCCTTCGTCAGGTTTGGCGCAGCGCGCAGCGCTGGCTCCGGCGGCCGTGCTAAAATGCAGAGCGTAACTCCCGCAGGCGCGCTAAAAACAAAATTTTTCAAGTGGCAATTGTGATACATGTCAAATGCTAAGAGTGGCAAAAGTGAAATAAAAAATTATCGTTTTTGCCACGGAATGGCATTTGTGATGTATTATCAAAAGATAACAATGGCAAAAGTGAGATATCAAATTCTAGAATGGTATAAGCAAAGTTGGCAAAAACTAAAGTGGCAAAAACAAAATTTTCCCAACAAGATAAATGTCTTTCCCTGTCGATGATTCTTTTTTCCAGGGACCTGGTGCAAAAGCTGCTGCAACATCACCGGCACCGCTATTCCCCGAGGTTATCGGGATACGCTTCAAGTGCTTTCCTGGCAATATTCAAACTTACTGCGAGATGGAGCGCCGATCAGGCGTGTGGCCTCCCGCAGGACCGGCGAACACGTTAGCCCAATATCCCTCCTCCCGACGAGAGAAGGCCAAAGCAAGTCTCAAAGGAGAACGGGAGCCCGCCGAAGATCTCTGGGACCTCCCGTGCGACCTCCGCCGTGCTTGGGGTCTATTGACGATGCACTACAACGGGGTAGCTCTGCAAACGAGTTGAGCTCGAGCAAGTTGGAGTCGGCTCAGCTCAACTCATATTAAAATTCGAGCGAGCTCAAACTGAGTGAAGCTCAAGACTGAGCTGTAGAACATAACCCATGCACAGCTTGGAACAATCTCAAGTCGATCTCAAGCTATTTTCGAGCTAATGAGATGGTATATTATAAATCTATGGACGAAAAACATGAAAATGAAGGTGAATATGTTGAGAACTTTTGCCAAAAATAACAGGATATTTAACACATAGTCGACCACATGTCATAATTAGGTCTAAATCTTCTCTGCACTTAATTAAGTTTTCAGGTTTGGTGATAAATAAAATGGAGAAAAAATGGACAACTTATTATATGGTAATAAATTATCTTATTTCCATTTGATATTTGACATGACCATTTAACATAATGATATTATGTCGAGCTATCGAGCTAAAATTGAGCGAGCTAATATTGGCTCAAGATCAGCTCATTCTCGGTCGAGCTACATAAAGTGTCCAAAATCATCTCGTTTCTTTTCGAGTCGATCTTGGGTCGAGCCAAAAAACGAGTCGATCTTGAGCGGCTCATGAGCCTCGAGCTTTTCTTGCAGCCCTACTCAAGGGAGCTCGGACTCAATGTCTATCGGGGGCCCGCGAGTCCCATGGCAAAGGAGAAACCCTAAGGAAGCACTGGATACCTTCTTGCCTTCCAAGACAAGGGCGACGACACCTCAGATCGCATCTACTATCGTGTAAACCCTAGACCTCCCTGCCTATATAAAGAGAGGTTGGGAAACCCTCTAGGGCTTCTAATCTCAGATAGCAACTCTCGGTAGCAACCTCATGCATCATTATGACCCCTCTCATGAGATATCCCTTCATCATGAATAACAAAAGAGCAGGATGTAGGGTATTACTCTACGGAGGCCCAAACCTGGATAAAATCTCACAGTATTTTGCGCCGTCAATAACTCGCCCGACACCCCTTATATGTGGAGGGTGCTCCTGCTGCCCACCACTGCCGGCCAAGCGACCAGCCCCAAGCGGATGCATCACCAACGACTCCACGCACACCACATCGTTGCCAGCTCCAGTTCGACCACATTATACCACTAACCCAATGCTCCCAACACAGTACTTGGCTCCAAGGCAATGCTTCCAACAAAGTAATGAAACCCAATGCGCCACCATTGCACACACAGTCACCAGTCAAACCTCCTCCAGGGCCTCCGGCCGCCAGATCAGGCCAGCAAGGAAGTGCCAGATCCAGCCGCACCAAGCCAGAGGCCACCAGCCGAGGAAAGATGTCGAAGCAACGCGTCCCGACACCTCACACCGAGGCCAATGGGCGCTGCAAAGCTTCACAACCGCGGCCAAGTTGCTGTTGGGCAGCCAACCTCGGGGGCATCAGATCCGTGTGGGGGATGTGCAATGGCAGCCGCCCGAGCAACCTCCTGCCACCCAATGTAGGCCACGACACCACCTAGGCACGCCACGCTCAACCGCACAGCCGTTGCACACCCTCAGCGGCAGCCGCTGCCACCGCCATCCGCTCTCCTGACACCGCACCCCCTCGCTCACGAAGGAAAACGAAGCCAGCGTGAAGGCAATTCCGTTTCAGATTATTATGTATGAAGAAGAGGAAGTCACGTGACCTGGAGTGAGTGGGGAATTGTAACGTTGGTCCAGGGTTGACGACCCTTTACACCCAAACGCCTTAGAAACAAGACAGTAGTCCTTGGCTTTTCTGTTCAAAGAAATCCGGGGACAAACGATCTATATTTTTTTTTATAAAAAATCACATTTCGGTTAAATGAGGCAGCAACTTCTGTTCTGCCAGGAAATTCAAATTTACAGTGTTGATGTCTAAGTGCATTTTCACTCCATGCATTTGCAGCTTATGTAACTACTGCTCGAAAAATATTTGGTTTTGCTGAGATTACTCAAGCCAATTTTGGATTTCGTAGCTCGGAGGTATCCTAAGCATAAACAGAGTGTATGCTCCCTCCCTCCCGCACTCTCTCTCTCTGTCTCTGTCTCTCTCTCTCCACGCATATCCTAATTGTCTCGAGACAGGTTTCGTCCCGCTTTACAAATAAAACAATAATTAAAGGAGTACACAACCGGACGATATAAAATAGTGAGGTAGCCCTCCTATAAAGCCGATTCTGAGATTTTTTTTTTTAGAAAAGGAGGATGACCCCCGGCCTCTGCATCTGGGCGATGCATATGGCCACTTTATTAATTATTCTCACAAGACCGTACAAAGTAATACAATAGTAAGACTAAAGCCGCCGTCTAAGCACATCTATCCAGCTGATGAAGGGGCGCAGATAGCCTGGGCCTAATACCAAACAGACATCGCAGCCAAACCTAACATCTAAGACCTCAGAACCCATCCAGGACGCCTGCCGGGCATGGGTCTCACCGGTCCGGCGTGCACTCAGATGTCGCCGCCGCCAACTGCCACCGCTCCATCTTCAAAACTGTACTGATGCATCAACCTTGCTCGGTCTAGCTATCGTCGACGCCACCACGGCGCCAAACGGCACCTCCTCCCTGCGCGCAAACACCTGAGCACGTCATGGTCGTCACTGATACACCTCAGCGCCATGCTGCCAGGTATCACCAGCCGACACAGCTTGAAGTCCTTGGAAGATCTCGTTGCGGCGTAGAACCCGCCGACTAGGCATGACAAAGCGTAGTACACGCCGGTCGTGCATGACTTGACATCACCCGAAGCTCCGTTCAAGACGAAGCCGCTCCACCTCCTGCCTCGACATCCAGCTGCTCCGCAAACGATGCTCCCTAGAGAGACATGACACCACCGTGCCGCCATCGTCCGATCTGGAACACCAGATCCTAGGGTTTTCCCCGGAGCAGCACGAGTGGGTCGACAATAGTTACACGACGATGCCTTCATCAAGGTAACGGCGAGAACGCCGCCATCGCCTGCCGTCAGCTTGGTTTTCACCGGCAACCATTTCTCCCCAACTCGCAGCCGGGACAAGATGATGGATCTCGAGATCCGATCACCAAGCCTCTGGTCGGCCATCTCGGGAAGAAGATGACCACCACGTCCAGCAATCTCACCACGCCGGGCACGCGTCGCCGCCGGTACCCCCATGGTGCCTAGAGGCCGACAAGCCCCGACGAATCCCATGCCTCGCCAGCCGCCATGGCCCAGACCCCGACACCACCAGATCCAGATCGGATCGGGGTCCAGTGCCCCAAGCCACAACCGCCGTGGAGGCAGCACCACTGGACGGCGCCTAGCCCTCCAGCCCGCCGCCGAATCCTCGCCGGAGCTCCGCCGCGCCACGCCGCCAAGCCGCCGCCGGGAACACGCCTCGCCGCCAGAGAAGCCACAGCCGCCGCGCGTTGGAGAGGCCTCAAGCCGCAGCTGCACCGCTGCCAGCAGAGCCGCCGCCGCCAAAGACGCCCTCCGCCGCGCCGCTAGGCTCCCGCCAAGCCCAGCGCCCGTCCAGCGCCGCGTCTGGGCCGGACGCCAACCGCGAGAAGAGGGGCAAGATCCCCGCCGCCACCAACGCCGGCCGGTCTTTGCCCGGTGGCGCTGTGCGGTGGCGGCGGGGGGAGAGAGATCGACGGGGGACGAGGGGCGGCGGCTAGGGTTTCCCCCGAGGATGCTCGCGGGAGCGACTCGGGAGCCGATCTTGAGATATCTAGCACATAGAACATACGCGAGAACGCTACCAGCAATGATTACCAGAAGAACTAAACACCCCCACACTACGATCTAGCACACCTAAGCTCCACGACAACACCCCCAAGAGGGAGAACGGCGCCAAGCGTCGCCACTGCCGAGTCCACACCAGACAAAGGTCCTCACCCAGAGGACTCACACAAAGAGAAGAACCACAACGACGTCTTTCGAAAGAGCGCGACACCCTCGGGTGTCGCCGTCGTCAACGCAAAGGTACTGAGCTTTCGCTCTGCAACTCACACATGCCACCACGAGGCTGCTAGAAGGAGCGCGGCGATGTCAGATTCCCAGATCCGGATCAGGACACAACCCCCGAGAGAGGGGGCACATCCGAGCTATCCATCGCAGCACCTCACGCTGCCAACAACAACCCGAGAGGGAAGCCACCATCACCGCAATGATTTCTGCCGAAGAGCAATCATGGGAACCGCCATCCGGGGCTGCCACCCAGACGTCCCTATCGCAAGATACCGTGCGCCGTCCGCATCACAACGCACTCAACCATGGTAGGAAGAGCGGCCACACTCCATCTACTCCTAGCCCGGCAACAGTCCCCGAGTCTGGGTAGGTGCCTCCACCATAGGACGCACCCACACCTGCGTTCGAAGACAATAGCCGATGGACTGGGGGGATACGACTCCGAGATTGCCGCCGACCTTCGACGAGCTAGTCCCGATCCCTTGGCCAAGCGAGCTCACACAACAACAAGTCTATGGTCACTGGCGCCAATTCGCGCAGCGACGCAACGCTAACACGACGACCACCACCGATCACCACCAGGACCGAGACCACCATCGCCTACTCGGAGCGAGAACTCCGACACACCTCTAGCAACAAACCAATCCGCCCGAGCATGAGCCCAAGTCCTCGCCATATCCATAACGCGAGCAACTTGCGCCATGAAAAGCGGATCCAAGAGAAGCGACGAGTCACCACTATCCCGCGATGCCTGCTAGATCCCGTTCGCTGATCCACGCCACCGTCACCATAACAGATCCGCACCACGGCTGGCCACCGGCCACCAGGACACGTGCGATGGCCAACAGCAGAGCGACTACTGGTCACCAGCGGCGCGCCGCCCGAGTACCCTGGTCGCCAACACCAGCCCACGTGAACCGCCTGTGGCCACAAGGCAGCAGATCTAGGTCATGCCTGCACCAAAGAATGCAACCAGCAAAGACAGGCGCTGCTACCGAGCCGCAAGGCCCTCCATGCCCCGGCCAGACACGTGCGACCTTGTCGCCGTCGCCCGCCAACGAGCTGCAGCGCAACGCTAACACGACGACCACCACCGATCACCACCCGGACCGAGACCACCATCGCCTACTCGGAGCGAGAACTCCGACACACCTCTAGCAACAAACCAATTCGCCCAAGCATGAGCCCAAGTCCTCGCCATATCCATAATGCGAGCAACTTGCACCGCGAGTGCGGATCCAAGAGAAGCGACGAGTCACCACTATCCCGCGATGCCTGCTAGATCCCGTTCGCTGATCCACGCCACCGTCACCATAACAGATCCGCACCACGGCTGGCCACCGGCCACCAGGACACGTGCGATGGCCAATAGCAGAGCGACTACTGGTCACCAGCGGCGCGCCGCCCGAGTACCCTGGTCGCCAACACCAGCCCACGTGAACCGCCTGTGGCCACAAGGCAGCAGATCTAGGTCATGCCCAGACCCAGCAGCTGCAACCAGCACAGGCGCGCGCCCGAGCCGCAAGGCCCTCCATGCCCCGGCCAGACACGTGCGACCTTGTCGCCGTCGCCCGCCAACGCGCTACAGCGCAACACTAACACGACGACCACCACCGATCACCACCCGGACCGAGACCACCATCGCCTACTCGGAGCGAGAACTCCGACACACCTCTAGCAACAAACCAATCCGCCCGAGCATGAGCCCAAGTCCTCGCCATATCCATAACGCGAGCAACTTGCGCCGCGAGTGCGGATCCAAGAGAAGCGACGAGTCACCACTATCCCGCGCTGCCTGCTAGATCCCGTTCGCTGATCCACGCCACCGTCACCATAACAGATCCTCGCCACGGCTGGCCACCGGCCACCAGGACACGTGCGATGGCCAACAGCAGAGCGACTACTGGTCACCAGCGGCGCGCCGAAAGTACCCTGGTCGCCAACACCAGCCCACGTGAACCGCTGGGCCACAAGGCAGCAGATCTAGGTCGCCTGCACTCAAAGAACAAGAACCAAAGCACAGCATCGCCCGAGCCGCAAGGCCCTCCATGCCCCGGCCAGACACGTGCGACCTTGTCGCCGTCGCCCGCCAACGCGCTGCAGCGCCCCCAACCAGCGTCGCATGACTCGCATCTCTGCCCAACCATGCCTGCCCGCGCCTACACCACCGAGCTGGAGGAGAAAGAGCCCCGCCGCCACGCTGCCGGCATGGCTTTGCCCGGCAGCGCGCCTCGGCGGCGGCGAGGAGAGGGACGGGAGCGGGGGAAGCCTTTACCGACGGCTAGGGTTGGCTCGCCCCGGCCGCCCGCAAGAGCGACGCTTCTGCGGGTCATATTTGCCATCTCGGAATATTTTCGATTTCATCTTTCTATGATATGTTTTTCTATATGAAAATTGGTTATTTATGATGTACGATGATCCCTGTTAAGCATCCATGGCTGAATGGTTAAAGCGCTCAATTCATAATTGGTAAATTTGCGGGTTCAATTTCTGCTGGATGCACACGAACGGGAACATTTCATAAGCGTCTTAGAAACAAGACAATAGTCCTTCGCTTTCCTGGTAAAGGAAATCCGGGGGGAACGATCTTTACTTTAAAAAACAAATCACACTTTGATTAAATTAGGATTATGTCAGGAAATTCGAGTTTACAGGGTTGATGTTTAAGAACCTTTTACTTAATGTATTAATAATAAACTATTGCTCCAAAAGCATTTGTTTTTGTTGAGATTACTCAAGCCACTTTTGTAGTTCGGAGGTATCCAAAGCATAAACAGAGTGTATGCTCTCTCTCTCTCCCCCTCTGGCACGCATGCACCACCAAGACTTTTCACTTTCTTTGCTACTCCATCCAATCCAAAAAAAATATCATGATTTTAGATTACATGGGAGAAAGTACATTCGCAATTTCTTCGAGACTCCTGCCACTCCGCACCGCAAAACCCCAGCGAAATCGGGAAAAGGAGAGGAAGAGACGCCCAGAAAAACAAACCCTGCTGTAACCCACACACGCATTTTTTTTGGAATTTTTTTTCTCAAAAGAAACCCCGCCTTAAGACAAACACGCACGCAGTGTGTTGACGTCAAGGCCGCCCTAAGACAGTACACGCACCGCAGATTTGATACCGGAGAAGGCAGTACACGCCCGCTTACGCTGTCAACTGGCTTATGTCTGATAAATTCTAGTTCTAAGACAGTAGTATTAGAAACTAATTAAACTGCAGTAGCACAGGTCAAAAAGGAAATTTAAACAGCAGCAGCTGATGCTCATCCGCATGCAGATTGCGTAAAGAGGACAAGGAGGTGAACTCACGGTTACGCGGTGTGCAGTGCAGTCTGAGAGTGACAACGGCGGCAGGCTCTGCTCAAGCCTCACCGGACCGACGCTGCTGCTATACAGATCTGCTTGAAGAAGGGTTAGAGCATAAGAAGGGAGATTGGAGAAGAGCTATGTATGGTCTCAGATCTAATCTAAGCGATATATAACAAATCGGAAGAGAGGGCGTTGACGACGACGGGGGGACACGCCTTCACGTGGAGTCGCCATCGAGATCGGACTAGTGTTGATTATAGTGTAGCAGTAAATTCTTTGGCCACTAAATTCTTTTTTTAACTGGACCTTACAAGTACAACTAAATATTTACACATGTTAATTTGCGTAAGTTGTACCATCATTGAACATCGTCCATTCCTAAACCGAATATGAAACTGCTTTGCGTACGACATTGTTGTTGGTGTCAAAATCGGCGGATCTCGGGTAGGGGGTCCCGAACTGTGCGTCTAAGAGCATCTCTAGCCGAGCCCCCAACAAGGCCCCCCAGGCGATTTTTCGGCCACCGGCGTCAAAAAATCGGCCCAGTCGCGCCTCCAAGGGCCCAGTTTTCGCCGGCTCGAGCCGAAATTGGCGCCGGCGGACCCAACCCGAACCCGGCATGCTGGGGGCGCTCGGGGGCACCGGGCGAATCATTTTTGGCGCGAAAAGCCGCGGGGCCCCCTTGCCAGCGACTCGACTCTCTTCTCGCCGCTTCGTCGTCCTCATCGCCTCGTTTTCCTCGACGAATCAATGACAAAGCTGCACGCGCTGCCGCCCCGGTCAGCCTCCATTGATGCCTCACGGGCGGCGCAGTGAAGGCCGGGCGACGCGCGTCCCCTCGCCCGCCACGCGTAACGCGCCGGCCACGCGTACTACGCGGTTCCTCCGCCTATATAAGCCGACCACCAGCGTGCCGGAGACACGCACAGATCCTCCACCACCGATGCGCCCATTTCTCCCCCTTCTTCCCTCCCCTCCTCTCGCCGTCTCGATTCGGAAGAATGGCGGCGCTTTCGAGCGACGGGCGGCGAATGGCTTCGGGCGCCGCCATCTTCACGAGGACGAGGCTCGCCTCCTTTTCGAGGCCGAGTACCCGGCCCCGTCGGACATGCGGGTGCCCGAGGTGTGGAGGATCAGCGCCGGCGGCGTGCCGGTGCCACCACCACCCACCGGGGAGGCGCGGCGTGCGGAGATCGCACGGATCCGCGCGCCCCTACCGCGGGCGGCGAGGAAAGGCCCGCGGCACACCCCCGACAGCCCGCTCTGGGAGCTCTACTTCCGCCGCCGCCACGCCGAACAGCTCGAGGCGATTTAACGGCGCAGCCCTCCGACAGGCTCAACTCCGAGGGCCGGCGCCGGTGGTGGGGCGTGCCCGGCCACACGTTGGAGGCCGTCCTCGAGTACATCGAGGGCGGCAACACGCCGCGCCTAGAGTACCCCGCTCCCCCGTCCTTCTCACGCCGCCGTGGGAGCTCCTGAACGCTGAGGCGCATGGAGTCCGGCCGCTCGTCCGGCTCTCCCGGCCTCCGCCCCGTCAAGCCGGAGCCCCAGGACACGCCTATCAGCGCACGCACCCTCCGGCGTCCGCATTGGCGAATCCACCCCCCTCCGGCCGCTTCGTCCTCGTCGAGCCCAAGCTGAAGCCCGGCCTCCCTGCGGAGTACGAGGAGATAGCCCGACGCGGCTTCTCCTACGAGGACGCCCTACAGTGGGCGCGGGACGACTACCTCCGTGACAAGATGGTCCGGCAGCACCGGGCCCTGGAGGAGATAGAAGCCCGCAAGCATGGCGTCGTGATCCTCGACAGCGACGACGAGGAGGACGCCCCCGGACCGTCCAACCCGCCGCGCCAACCGGGGGAGGGATGCAGCAGGGACGGCGGCGGCGGCGGACGCGGCGGCGACGACGACGACGATGACGACGGTGTCGGCGGCGACTACACACGGTTCTACAGCCTCCTCGGCATGTAGAACTGCAAGGGCGGGCGGTGGGCGGCGGGGAGCGGCGAGGTAGACGGCGAGGAGCGGCGATGGAGACGGCGAGGAGCAGCCCCTAGTAGTTTTTTTCTTTTTTTGTGAAATATGTTTAAATTTGAACGAACTTGCCGATTTTTGCATTAAATTTGAGCCATGTTTGCGCCGTATTTAAGTTTTTCAAAAAAATGTGGGCGCCGCGACTGGGGGCATCACGCCTCAAATAAGGCTGTTTAAGGCCAAAAGCCTCTGTGGGCGATTTTTAGCCCCTCCTGGGGGGCCAACAGCTGGAGATGCTCTAAGGCTAATGGTAACAGGAGGCGGGAGACACAATGTTTACCGAGGTTCGGGCCCTCTCGATGGAGATAATACCCTACTTCTTGCTTGATTGATCTTGATGATATGAGTACTACAAGAGTTGATCTACTACGAGATCATAGAGGCTAAACCCTAGAAGCTAGCCTATGATTATGATTGTTCTGGTCCTGCGGACTAAACCCTCCGGTTTATATAGACATCGGAGGGGGCTAGGGTTACACAGAGTCGGTTACAGAGAAGGAGATCTACATATCCGGATTGCCAAGCTTGCCTTCCACGCAAAGGAGAGTCCCACCCGGACACGGGACAAAGTCTTCAATCTTGTATCTTCATAGTCCAACAGTCCGGCCAAAGTATATAGTCCGGCTGTCCGAGGACCCCTAATCCAGAGTCCTCAAGAGCTCCCTGAACCAGGCTTCAATGACGATGAGTCCGGCGCGCAGATTGTCTTCGGCATTGCAAGGCGGGTTCTTCTCCAAATCCAGAGTACATGTTGTAACAAGTAGTGTCCGGCTTCCCATTAATGTTGCACTCCTCGGGTTCTGTGCTTTAATAATGGCTACCTCCACGTGTCGAGCGAATGCAAGAAGTCGGGGCATTTTTACATTTGTCACCCTGACCATGTAAGTAAATCGTCTATTTAAAGAGACGGGGATCCTCAGATCCAAATCACACCATCCTCCCCCAACGAGTATCCATCAGAGCACGCCCGGAAAAAACCATCCCATCATGGCTGGCCGTCGCAACTCCTCCTCTCGCTCCCGTAGCACTAAGCCAGGCGATTGGGAGAAGTGTTCCGTCCCCCATAGCCGATTGGTAGAGTTGCAGACCCAGGGGTTTCTCCCGCCTGTGTATATGGTCCCCGTCCGAGCCGGACTAGCCACTTACAACGGCGGGGAGCAAGCGGAGAGTTTTCCCAACCCATCCAGGGGGAGCGGGTATGCCTTGTCCCTTATTTACTGAGGGGACTCGGATTTCCAATCCATCCGTTCCTCCGCAGGCTCCTGGAGTTCTATGGCCTCCAGCTGCATAACTTCACTCCTGCCTCCATATTACACATCGCTGGCTACGTCGCCTTTTGCGAGCTGTTTCTCGGCTGCGAAGCTCATTTCGAGCTATGAAAGAGGCTATTCTGCCTCATACCCCGCACTCAGGAGGGGTCAATATATCAAGTGGGCGGAGCCGAAATATGGCGCATCGCCGGGACCGGATACCTATCCGGTACTCCGAAGAAGACATCCAAAGACTGGCCTTTGGAGTGGTTTTACATGGAGGACGCCCCCCTTCCGGACACTATTCGGATGGGCCTTCTTGAGTTTGCAAATGCCCCGTTGAAGAAACACCACAGCTGGCGCCCCCGGAGCCCCCAGGAGGAAGATAACATAAAGGTTCTTTACCTGATGGGCAGGATAAAAACGCTGGCCAAATCAGGACTGACAATAATCGAGGTTATGTCAATATGTATAATGCAAGGGGTGCAGCCACTTCAGTATCGGGGGAAACCCATGTGGCACTTCAATGGAGAAGACGATGCCACCCGTTGCGGTCGAAAAGGTCCGGACTCCGCCACCGCTCTGGCAAAAATACTGTCCGATTTGTACAAAGGAGAAGAAGAGGAGTTCATCCGAATTAAGCCACGGGATGGATTCTCCATGTACAACCCCCCAAGCTGGGTGAGCTGCTTTCTTTTACTCCAGTCATTCCCGTATTCTTCATCACAAATATTTACCTTGCTAATTCATAGCAGGAACCGCAAAAAGCTGTGAGGGAGGTCCACAGCCCGTCTCCACAGCCAGAGGACCCCGAACGGGCCCTCGACCCCGGACTCGAAGAAGATCCGGACATATTTGTGGAGCTCGTTGACAGGACGTTCTATCAGCTAAGCTGTGATGGTGCCTTGGTGGTCATCATAGCCGATTACCCTGGCCTACTCCCTGCATCGCATGTAAGTAAAACCGGAGTCCGAACTTCCGAGGAGGATCCCTTCTTTGCACCTTACCCACCGCACACGTATTGCGTCTTACAGGGAATGCCATCGGGGCGCCGTGCCGAACCCGCGGTGACTCGTCAACAAGGGGCACCGACGCCGGGTAGGCTTAAAAGGAAGGCAGTCAGGACCGAGACGCCGTCGCAGAGGTATGATAAAAAACCTACTCCGTGATTATCGTCTTTAAAATATAATAATGTCCGTGGTTCCTGGCAGAAAAAACGCTCGCCGGACTGTGTCTGGAGAGCCTGCCGGCCACGCCTCCACCAGCCGGACTCCAGAGCCGGACTTAGGGGCACAGGCTAACGCGGGGACAACGCCGAATAGTCCTCCTAGAGAGGATGCGGATAGACTGTCCGCTACGAATTCCGAAGTGGAGAGTGCCATGAATCACATGCGTCGCCGGCCAGACCCAATTCCCTAGTTTCTCCAAGAGGCGCTCAATGCCTTCAACTCAGGAGACGCGTACATCCGAGCTGCTCAAGATGGCCTTGCCAGAGCCACAGACCAGTATGTAAAGGATATACGGGTAAGAAAATCTGACAATTATGTATATCAGTAGCCCCTGAGACTTGAAATAGTTGGCACAACTGATTTAAGGATCATAGTATGCATAGGTTCTTACGGAGAAGAATACCCAGTTGTCTTAAGAGCTGGAGGAGTGCAAAGCCCAGCTACGGGCCGCAGTTGCCGGAATGGAGGAGTCCAAGAAAGCCCCATCTGGTAATACTTGTCTTGATCGAAAAGAATGTAATGACATGTACCAGTTAAGTGAAAAATATTTGGGTCTTCCTACCGTGATAGGGAGTTCTAAAGAAGGAACTTTCAACTATGTTAAAGAGAGCGCTAAAGGCAAAGTGACGGGATGGAAAGGGCAAGGGTTATCTAAGAAAGCTCGTGAGGTGTTGGTCAAGTCTGGGCTACAATCCACTTCAACTTTCACCGTGAGCTGCTTTCAACTCACCAAAAAATTGTGCGGAAACCTGATTTCGATTTCTTCAAACTTTTGGTGGGGGGAAGCTAACGGTGAAAAAAAAGGTCCATTGGATAGCCTGAAAAAAGATGTGTTTAAGTAAAAAAGAGGGAGGCATGGGCTTCAGAGACATGGAGGCTTTTAATCAAGCCCTTTTAGCAAAGTAAGCATGGCGATTATTACAGCAACTGGACTCGCTTTGTGCTCGCATTTTGCAGGCGAGGTACTACCAGGACGGTTCCATTATAAATGCAACTTGCCCAAAGGGTGCCTCGTTCACTTTCCGGAGTATTTTGCATGGACGGGATCTGCTGCTAGAAGGGTTGATTTGGAGAGTGGGGGATGGCTCCAGTATACACATACACCATGATAATTGGATACCACGTACGGGATACCTCCGGCCACTGGGCCAGACGTACGTACAGGGTGTGACACGAATGTGCCACCTGATGAACGAGGAAGGAGATGCCTGGGATCGGGCCAAGCTAGATATGATGTTTACCCAGGATGATGTGCAGGATATCCTTCAGATTACGATTGGAGGTCTCGGAGCGGAGGACTTTCTTGCTTGGAATTTCGCCAACAATGGACAGTTCACGGTCAGATCGGCGTATCACTTATGTATGGCGAAGAAGAAAGCTAAAACGGGAAGGCCGGGATCCTCGTCTTCGGTGGCGGAGCACCAAGGCTGGATGGCTCTGTGGGGCGCTAGTGCGCCGGGCAAAGCAATAATCCATGCATGGAGGTTGATCAAATACGGTTCGGCTGTCGGTACGGAGCTGCTGCATAGACATATTAAGGAAGGGGTGTTCTATCCGGCCTATGGACATGAAGAATCGATACACCATCGCTTCTGGTCCTGCCATCATTCGTCTTTGTACTGGAAGGAGTTAGGCTTGATATTGGGAGCAAGGGTGGCCACCCCACCTAGCTCGATGTGTTCCCAGAGCCAACTAGCAGCGTGGATGCTTCAGTGGATGTCGGAGGCGAACGATAATGCAAAATCCATGATGATACAGGGGCTCTATGCGCTGTGGATAGCGAGGAATGACACCCGCGAAGGGAAGAAGATTGAAGATCCGGTGATGATTGCAGGAAGAGTAGCTAGGCATCTGGAGGAGTGGAAGAGTGTTCATGCTGCCCAAGCTCCTAAAGCGCGACAGGTTGTTGTGGAGAATTGAAAACCACCGGAGCTAGGCTAGGTGAAAACTAACGTTGATGGTGCCATGGCGAGGTCAGAGCAGACCGGAGGTGGGGGCATTATTTTCAGAGATGAAAACGGTGCGTTTAGAGGAATATACAGAAGGTACACTTGGAAACGGACTCGCACGTGGTGGCTGGGATGCTTGCGAGGGAGGAGCGGAATCTGTCGCACTCTGGACAAGTTGTTGAACAAATCAAGGCTTTGATCAAATCAAGAGAACATTTAAGCTTACATGGGTTCGGAGGACGGCAAATAGTGCTGCACATGTGCTTGCTAAGTTGGGTGTGAGTTCTAGTGTTTCGGTTTTTTGGGACCCTGTCCCTCCAGATTGTATTCTCAGTATTGTTTCGAATGAAATTCCTAACTTAGTTTAATAAAGTGGGGTTTGAACTTTCAAAAAAAAACCTAGGCCCGCCACATTGCCATGCCGTCGCCGATTTCGTTTTCTCCTGGCCCCGACAGTTCTGCTTCTCGCCAATACCCATGGTACCCCTCGTTGCCCCAAGTGGCATGTTCCCCCACTAGTAGAAAACAGGGCTTTCGTCCAGGCCAGTTTAGCCCATTAGTCCCGGTTCAATCCAGAACCGGGACCAATGGAGTTATTTGCCCTGGTTTGTGAGCCTGGGGCCGGGCCACGTGGGCCATTGGTCCATCGTCTGGACCTTTTGGTCCTTTGGTGGGACGAACCGGACCAATGGTCTGGCTCCTGGCCCACCACTATTGGTCGGTTGGTGGCATGAATCGACCAAAGGCTTCCTTTAGTCCCTACCGATGCCACCAACCGGGCTAATGGTGCTGCCTATATATAGCCCTCGCCAAGAGCAGAGCACACCGCCTGCTTTTTTCCGGCCGAGGAGGAGAGGGCTTGGTGGTGCTCTAGCTCACCTCCTATGCACACAAGGTGTTCGATGGAATGCCCGAGCCACACTACTTAAGGTTTCTCCTCTCCAAGCTCGACCGCCAAGCTCCATTTTCCTCAATATTTATCTAGGTTTAGCGGTCCGTCACGCCCGTCCCCTGCCTTCATCGTAAATGCCGATCACCCGCCCGATCTCATCGCCAAAGACCACCGTGGTGAGCCTCTTGTTCTTATCTTCTTTCTGAAAGGAAAAATATTATTACTTATTTGTTTAGATAGATACTTGTATTATTTTCTTACTTTTATTATTGCATCTTATATAGTGCGATGGTTTTGGTATCCGCCTGCCGGCCCTCGGCCCCTGCCTATGATTCGGATGTGGTATATATTATCTTTTCATAACTATTGGTTCATTATTGTTTATGAAAATTATGCCGACCAACGTGACATAGATTTTATTTATCTAGGAGGTTGTTGAACCGGAAATTCCAACCGACCCTATTGTCGAGAGGTTAAATATAGTTGAAGAAAAAACAATTTCTTGAAGGAAAAAATAAAAAAACTTGAGGAGGAGAAGATGATATTGGAGTTGCATGTTGTGGATGTCGTCGATGATCACAAGATCAAGATGGATGCAATGCGCTTGAAGATGAGAAAGATTACAAAATATGCCATTCATACCGAGGCTTGGTATCATTATGCCGTTGGATCAGTTGTTACCTTGGTTGCGATTATGATTGTATTTGTTTTCGCATTGAAATGTTTTACATAGTTTCAATGTATGGTTTAATTAATTTAGATGATCTGCAGAGCTTTATGTTGTTAGATGAGAACTATGTATGTACTTTGGTTTTTGTGTGATGATAAACTTCTATTAATTTGGTCACTTAATTATCTATTCATGATGTTCTGTAATGATTTTTGACACACTTAATTATATATAATGCACGCAGATGAACTGGCAATGGATGTACGGTGACAGACACACCTCCGAAAGTACATTAAGGGCGTGCATGATTTTCTCAAGTGGCTGAGGCAAACAAGCAGAATGGTTTTATGTGTTGTCCATGCCCTATATTTGGGAATACTGAAGTCTTACTCGACCGGAAAATCCTTCACACCCACCTGCTTTACAAGGGTTTCATGCAACACTATAATGTTTGGACGAGGCACGGAGAAATAGGGTTTATGACGTAATACGGCGAAGAAGAAGAGTACGATGACAACTATGTGCCACCTTAATACGGTGATGCTACTGAACATCAATATTCACCAGACTATGTGCACGATGGTGCTGGAACGGGCGAAGCTGCTGAATATCAAGAGGAACCAGACGATGTGCCCGATGATGATGATCTCCGCCGGTCATTGTCGATGCAAGGACACAATGCGAAAGTCAAAAGGAGAAGCTGAAGTTCGATCGCATGTTAGAGGATCACAAAAAGGGTTGTACCCCAATTGCGAAGATGGCAACACAAAGCTCGGTACCGTACTCGAATTGCTGCAGATGGAAGGCAGAGAATGCTGTGTTCGATAAAGGATTTGAGAAGCTACTGAAAATAATGAAGAAGAAGCTTCCAAAGGATAACGAATTGCCCGACAGTACATACGCAGCAAAGAAGGTCGTATGCCCTCTAGGATTGGAGGTGGAGAAGATACATGCATGCCCTAATGACTGCATCCTCTACCGTGGTGCCTACAAGGATCTGAACGCATGCCCGGTATGCGGTGCATTGCGGTATAAGATCGACGAGATGACCCCGGTGATGTTGACGGCGAGCCTCCCAGAAGAGAGTTCCTGCGAAGGTGATGTGGTATGCTCCTATAATACCACGGTTGAAACGTCTGCTCGTAAACGAAGAGCATGCCAAGTTGATGCGATGGCACAGTTGAGGACCATAAGAAAGACAGGAAGTTGAGAGCACCCGCCGACGGGTCGCGATGGAGAAAAATCGAGAGAAAGTATCGGGATGAGTTTGCAAAGGACTCAAGGAACGTATGGTTTGCTTTAAGCGCGGATGGCATTAATCCTTTCGGGAGCAGAGCAGCAATCACAGCACCTGGCCCGTGACTCTATGTATGTATAACCTTCCTCCTTGGATGTGCATGAAGCGGAAGTTCATTATGATGCCAGTTCTCATCCAAGGCCCTAAGCAACCCGGCAACGATATTGATGTGTACCTAAGGCCATTAGTTGAAGAACTTTTACAGCTGTGGAATGGAAACGGTGTACGTACGTGGGATGAGCACAAAAGGAGGAATTTGACCTAAAGGCGTTGTTGTTCGTGACCATCAACGATTGGCCCGCTCTCAAGAACCTTTCGTGACAGACAAACAAGGGATACCACGCATGCACGCACTGCTTACTTCACACCGATAGTATATACCTGGGAAGCTGCAGGAAGAATGTGTAACTGGGCCATCGTCGATTTCTTTCGACCAACCATCAATGTCGGAAGAAAGGCAAGCATTTCAAAGGCGAGGCAGATCACCGGAAGAAGCCCGCCATGCGTACAGGTGATCAGGTACTTGCTATGGTCAATGATTTACACGTAATCTTTGGAAAGGGTCCCGACGGACTAGCTGTTCCGAATGACGCTGAGAATCACGCACCCATGTGGAAGAAGAAATCTATATTTTGGGACCTACCCTACTGGAAAGACCTAGAGGTCCGCTCTTCGATCGACGTGATGCACGTGACGAAGAACCTTTGCGTGAACCTGCTAGGGCTTCTTGGGCGTGTATGGGAAGACAAAAGATACACACGAGACACGAGAGGACCTGCAACGCTTGCACGAAAAAAGGGCATGCCTCCAAGCAGTATGAAGGTCCCGCCAGCTACGCTCTTTTAAAGAAGAGAAAGAAATATTCTTTCAATGCCTGCTCGATATGAAGGTCCCGACCGGCTTCTCGTCGAATATAAAGGGAATAATAAATATGCCGAGAAAAAGTTCCAGAACCTAAAGTCTCATGACTGCCACGTGATTATGACGCAATCGCTTCCGGTTGCATTGAGGGGCTTCTACCGAAAACGTCCGATTAGCCATTGTGAAGCTATGTGCATTCCTCAATGCAATATCTCGAAGGTGATCGATCCAGAAATCGCACCAACGCTAAGGAGTGATGTGGCGCAATGTCTTGTCGGGCTTTGAGCTGGTGTTCCCACCATCCTTCTTCAATATCATGACGCATGTCCTAGTTCATCTAGTCGACGAGATTGTCATTCTGGGGCCCGTATTTCTACACAATATGTACCCCTTTGAGAGGTTCATGGGAGTCCTAAAGAAATATGTTCAGAATCGCTAGGCCAGAAGCAAGCATCTCCATGGGCCATCAAACAGAGGATGTCATCGGGTTTTGTGTTGACTTCATTCCTGGCCTTAAGAAGATAGGTCTTCCTAAATCGCGGTATGAGGGGAGACTGACTGGAAAAGGCACGCTTGGAAGAGACTCAATAATATGCAGGGACGGATATTCTTGGTCTCAAGCACACTACACAGTTCTACGTAACTCTACCTTGGTGACCCGTATGTCGATGAACACAAGAATTCTGCGCCCAAACACGGAGCAAAGGCGGTCACGATCGGATTACATGTGAACTCATCAGGACTTTCAGCAGTTGGTTGGAAACACGTCTCGAGAGGTGACAGCACTGTTTGTGATGAGCTGTACTTGTTGTCCGTGGGACCATCTTCGACTGTAATGATTTGGAAAGGATACGAGATAAATGGGAATACATTTTACACGATTGACCAAGATGAAAAGAGCACCAACCAAAACAGCGGTGTCCGCTTTGATGCAGCAACCGACAAGGGAAATGACATATTATGGTTACATAGTAGACATATGGGAACTTGACTACGGAGTAGATTTTAAGGTCCCTTTGTTTAAGTGCAAGTGGGTCAATCTGTCAGAGGCGGGTGCAGGTAGACCCACAAGACGGAATGACAACAGTGGATCTGAAAAATCTTGGGTACACCGACGAACCGCTCGTCTCTAGCCAATGATGTGGCACAGGTTATCTATGTGAAGGACATGTCTACTGCATCGAGGAAAAGAAAAGATAAGGAAGCGAATACATCATACAATGAGCCAAAGCGCCACATAGTTCTTTCAGGAAAAAGGGACATCCTGGGAGTGGAGGGCAAGACAGACATGTCTGAAGAGTATGGAAAGTTTCATGAAATTCCCCCCTTCAAAGTCAAGGCTGACCCAAGCATCCTGATAAACGATGAAGATTATCCATGGTTACGGCGCAATAAGCAAACGACACAAGCGAAGAAAAAGTGAAGACTTTGTCCGCAACTATTATGATGATACCATGCCAACTTTGTAATGCATTTAGTATGATACCATTGTCCGCTTTGTACATGCACATGCTATGCCAACTTTTTCAGAGTTTATTTGAAAACTATGAATTTGAAAACCTCGCCAACCAAGGGCGCCACACCGTTTATAAGCCCGTCCCTCTACACATCGCTTTTGTTGTAGCGTAAACAAAATAAAATAAATAAAGCAACAAAGAAAACAAAAAAGTGTTTTCAAATTTGAAAACTAATGGCACTAACAGAAAGTTTATAATTTTTCTAAAACTAAAAGCAAAAAGAATTAAAAAATAAAGAAAAAAACAACAAAAAATAAATAATGCAGAAAACAGAACAAAAAACTGAAAAAAATAAAAATAGCAACAATAAGTATTTTGTTGTAAGTAGAAACAAAATAAAATAAATAAAGCAACAAAGAAAACAAAAAAAGAGTTTTCAAATTTGAAAACTAATGGCACTAACAGAAAGTTTATAATTTTTCTAAAACTAAAAGTAAAAAGAATTAAAAAATTAATAAAAAAAACAACATAATCTAAATATTGCATAAAACTGATCAAAAATCTGAAAAAAATAAAAATAGCAACTATAAGTATTTTGTTGTAAGTAGAAACAAAATAAAATAAATAAAGCAACAAAGAAAACAAAAAAGAGTTTTCAAATTTGAAAACTAATGGCACTAACAGAAAGTTTATAATTTTTCTAAAACTAAAAGCAAAAGAATTAAAAATAAAGCAAAAACAACAAAAAATAAATATTAATGCAGAAAACAAAACAAAAAACTGGAAAAAATAGTGCCGCCATCGGGCCCCCACGGCCGAATACGACTAGAAACTCTACATGGGCTGTGATTCGGGCCCGCAGGAGGCCAAGTAGGCCCACAGCACATAGCTAGTGATGATTAGGCCGAAAGCCTGCAGGTTGAGAGGAGCTCGAGAGGGTGGGCGCGGCAGCTATAAACCACTCTCGAGCTCTCTCAACTAGCGAGGTGGGACTAAACTTTTAGGCTGGCAGCACAAGGCCTTTGGTCCCGGTTGGTGGCACCAACCGGGACTAAAAATGCATTGGTCCCGGTTGGTGGCACCAACCGGGACTAATCTACTGAGCTCTTGAAAAAGAGGCCTTTGGTCGGTTGGTGGCACCAACGGGACTAAAGCGCGATTAGTCGGTTGGTGCCACGAACCAGACTAATGCCCTTGCTATATAAGAAAACACTTGGGAAATTTCAGATTTCGCCTTGATTCGACGACGCCGAAAGCACATCGACGCCTTGCCGACGCCGCCTGTCGCCGCCGTCGCCGCTGCCGCCTCGCCCGTGCCGCTGCCGCCCGCACCCTCGCCGTCGCCCGCCTGACGCCGCCCGCCGCCGCCTGACGCCCGCCTCGCCCACCACCGTCGCCGTCGCCCGCGCCGCCTGACGCCTGGCCGCCCGCCTCGTCATCCGCGCCTGCCCCGACCCGCAATCCTCGCCAAGCAGCTTGGTCCGGGCGCCTCCTTTTTCATATTTTTTTCATATATATATGCTTGTTTTATATTTTTTGTATGAATGTATGTATTTTTTCAATTGTAATATGCATGGTGTTTTCAATTGTTCTCTGATTTAGTACATTAATTTTAGGTTAGTTTCATTTTTAGAAAAGTTTTATATATTTAGGAAGAAGGAAGAGAAGGAAGAAGGAAGAAGAAGAAGAAAAAGTTTTATATATGCAAAAGTTACATTTTCAGAAAAAGTTTTATATATCTAGCTAGAAAGAAGGAAGAAGAAGAAAAAGAAGGAGAGGAAAAGGAAAATAAGCAGAGGAAGAAAGGAGAAGAAGAGGAGAGGAAGAAGAGGAGAAATAAAGAAGAAGAGGAAAAAAGAAGAAAAAGAAGAGGAGAAGAAGAAAGAAATAGAGGATATACCCCTCCCAATAACTTCTCCTCTATTCCTTTCTTCTTCTCCTCTTTTTTTTCTTCTTTTTTTTCTTCGATCTTCTCCTTTGTCATCGTCGATATACCCCTCCCAATAACTTCAACACGAGGGGGGGGGGTCCATATACCCCCTCCCGATAACTTTAATACGTGGGGGGGGGGGTCGATATACCCCCTCCCCGATAACATTAATTTCTCCCGTGTATGTATCTCGTCGTTGTCGATATTACCCCCTTGAAGCGTTATCGATATTATCCCGGGTCGAGGGTTCTAGGGTCGAGGGATCGAGGGTTCCAGGTCGCCTAGGGTCGAGGGTTCTGTGGTCGCCGAGGGTTCAAGGGGTCGAGGATCGCCGAGGGTCGAGAGGGTTCCTAGTGTCAAAGTATTGAAGAAATCCATGGCTTCATCATTAGCCGGAAGTAACCATGGTTCGATGGTACGAAGTCCTCCAAAATTATTCTAGAATGGAGTTCCGGATAGGATAATTTGCCTTTTATACCTAATTTCAGCAAAGGCCTTCCAAATAACGATATTCGGAAGGTTCTTGCTGAACTTTGTACCAAAAAGCTTAATTATCCTATTCCGCACTCCGCTCCAAAATAACTTTGGAGAGCTTCGCATCATCATGCACCTGCATTTTCGCCTAATGATGAAGACATGGTTTTGTTGAATCGCTTTGACACTAGGCAACCTCCCGACCTCGGTGATCCTCGACTTGATCTCTCTCGACCCTCGCCAAGCGGAGAGGTCGGGAAATCTTGTCAGTGATCAAAGGATGAAAGAACGACGAGCTGGGAAACAAATTGCCCAGCTCGGCGAACAAGCGAAGCAATCGTGACCCCCGCTCAAGGTGCCTGCTAGCGACATCGTCGATCCGAGGATGGTGCCCTATTATGGCAATCCTGCAGATTACCTGCCCGACGATGTAAATTATGATTTCTTGGAGGTGCAGATACAAAGATACGTGTACGGGAAGCCTCTCGTCAAAGATGAAAGTTCTCTATCAACCATGATGCAAAGATTGCATGATTGGTACATGAAAACCTGCAAAGAGTCTGAGGGGAGGAGTATTTTGTATGTGAGAGTTAAAAAGGAGCATGACCTCCTTGGAATTGAACTGTTGCCTATTCCATTTGAGGAGTTCTATCAGTTTTCAATCAATTGGCCCTCGATAAAGCAACGGTCACCTGCTATTGTCCGTAAGTAGTACTACTTCTGTCATTAAGTCTCTATATAACTCAGCCCTTTCATTGCATGTATTTATAATTATCCTCACTATATTATGCAGATTGAAGATCGCGAATTGAAGAAAAGACAAGTGGGTGATATTGGGTTCATTAACACATATCTCATAGATGCAACTGAGGTTAAATTTCGTGTCAAGATACCGAGGCCAACTTGCTACAATCGTTGGTAATAAATGAACACAAAGATATAATACTCTTTCCTTACAACTTCAAGTGAGTGTTATTGTCTTGTGGCATATTCGGTTTCCTTATTAGTCCAGGTTATAATAATGTAATATTGATGAGTTATGCATGTGTACGCAGCTACCACTATATTCTCCTAGAGATTAAGCTTGAGAAGGGAGTAGTAACTGTCTTTGACTCCAAGCGAAAAGATCCCAAGGAGTATGCGGACATGACTGAAATGCTCGAGAAGTAAGTTAAATCGATCATTATCCACCATATCAGCAACTTTGTTCATTTCTGATATTAAGTAATTGTTTTCTTTGTATGGTAGGGCTTGGAGAAAATTCGCCAAAAAAGCTCCGGGACTACCGAAGAAGCTGCAATTTAGACACCCGAAAGTAAGTACTATATAGTAGCATATTCCACGCCAAGATCTCCTAGTGATTCAAGCGCTAGTTTCATCAATACCATTTAGCATGCTTGCTAATTATCAGTTTGATTGACCTCTATTTCTTGTAAAGTGGTTGTGGCAGAAACAAGGGAATGATTTCTGTGGATACTACGTTTGCGAGTCCATCTGCCACACGACCTGTGAGAGGGCGGGCTACTCCGACAAACAATATGAAGTGCGTAAATAAAAATATTCACAATTTTATTTTATTACCATCATTTGTGTTGAGTTTCATTCATTCATATATATATATATATATATATATATATATATATATATATATATATATATATATATATATATGTATTGACCCCTTTCTTAAAATTAGATGTTTCGGAAGCGGGATGAACTCCTAGCACCAGATCGCATGCGAGCAATTCAAGAGGAATTGGCGGCATTCTTTCTTGACCACATGATCACTGAAGACGGAGAATACTATGTGGACCACGCGTCCGTATTGTAAAAGATAATTATTGTATATATGTAGCCGGTAGTGTCGGATAGATATACGAGAACTTGTTGTTCGACCAATCTCTCGGAGAAGGAGAGGTGGTCGATATCACTTCTCTCTGTATGCATATATGTTCATGACGATCTTCCTGCTTGCTTAATTACTAGCTAGCTAGCGTGTCTAGCTAGTCCTCTCTATACGTATGTATAGTACGAAGGCGTCGACCAAGCACGGACAAAAGAGAGGACACTTTTCTCTATTAATTAGCTAGCTATAGCACAATATATGAAACACCTAAATTAACCCCCAAACCCCTCCCCTTTAAAAAAAACAAAACCACAGCCATAGAAATGTCGACGCTGCGGATGTTTATTGGTCCCGGTGTCACCAACCGACCAAAGGCCCTCCGCTCGGGCTCAGCGGACAAAGCCACGTGGAGGTTTCATCACCCCCGATTCTGCATTGAATCGGGACTAAAGGGCCAGGGTATTAGTACGGACCCTTTAGTCCCGGTTCATGAACTGGGACTAAAGGCCCTCACCAATCGGGTCAATAGGCCCCTTTTCTACTAGTGCCTGGCGACGTCAAGGTGAATGGCGTGGAGGTGGTGGACCTAATCACCACGTTTTTGATTCCTTTTTAGGGTCCTTCTTGTAGAAGTCCATGGACTTGGCTGTACTCCTTTGTTTATTTGAGGTCCTTTCATAAGATATGTTGTATGCTAGTTTTCAATGAATAAATCTTCAGGATCATTGGGGATCTTTTGCTGTTAGAAAAAACCCCACTAAACCGTTTTCTATGACAACGGTTTTGTCGCAGTCAGTCAACCTTAAAAAGGGATTGGGATACCCAACGAACATCATATTTTTAGACATGACAAGTCAAATATTTTTCATAGCTGATTATGTTTGTCGAGGATGGCAAGTTTAGCTGGCGAGTATGACATATCCGTCTTTGTTCCTTTTTTGCCATGTGCTTGCAAACAAAAGTTGCTATACCCACGCCAACGCAAAATTGCCATAACAAATGTTCGATTTGCCATGCCTAAAAACCGGCGTCTAATTTTAGCATTTCCGAAAAAAACATTCCTGTATGAAAAAAAGAATGTCGACATTAAATAAAAAGGACGACATTTTTCTTTTCAAAATGCAGACATTTTTTTTAAGGTAACAACCAGTATTCCAATCAATCTCACACCGCCAATTTCGCCAGTCCAGTCGGAATCCTTCTCACTCGCCACCTCCACCTCTCTTCTCCTCCCACGCCGCCGACCGCGGGTCCGGCTCGTCGGGCCCCCGAAATCCGGCCAGATCCGCCTCAGCGGACGCCGGCAGGCCAGCCGGTCCGCCTTGCCGACGCCGGTCCTCATCCGTCGGCGCTCGCGTAGGGTCCTCATATCCAGCCTCCAGCGACGCCGGTGAGCCGCCCTTCGCCTCCTCTGCCCTCGCGCCTTTCCCGGCGCCTGCCGAATCGTGCTCACACGCGTTCGTCTCCACCCACGCCTGCATAAACTTCACCGCCGTCGCGCGCTCGGCGCGGATGCTCAAGATCGACGGCTTCAGCCTGACCGAGAGCATGGACCACGACGACTGCGTCAGATCCAGGTGGAGCTTCGACGGGTACGAGTGGGAGGTCCGCGTCTACCCAGCGATGACCAGCTCTGCCGGCGGCGGCGGCGGCGCGTACGTGGTGCTGGAGGTCGCCTTCCTCAGCAAGCCCCGCAGGGGCAGCGTGAGGGCGGCCATAGGCTGCCGGCTGGTCGACCCGAGAGGGATACTCAAACCGTCCAACGATATCTCAAAGGTGTTCAGTCGCCCCCAGGAATGCTCGTCCAAGGCGGCCATCGTCGGGCGGCGCGCGTTGGCAGCGTCGGCGTTCCTCAGGGGAGATTCCTTCACCATGGAATGCACCATTGAGGTTCTCAAGGAGCTGCCTGACACGGTGACAGACCCTGTCGAAGAAGTGCCGGTGCCATCCTCAAACTTGAGCCGGCACCTGGCTGAACTCTTGCATAGTGAGGCTGGAGCGGACGTCACGTTCCTCGTGTCCGGCGAGTCCTTTGCCGCGCATAAGAGCATACTGGCCGCGAGGTCTCCGGTTTTCATGGCTCAGTTCTTTGGAGACATGAAGGAGAAATGCTCACAGCGTGTGGAGAGCGAGGACATGGAGGCTGTGGTATTCAAGGCATTGCTTCACTTCATGTACACCGATACCATGGCGGAATTCGACGAGAAGGGCGAGGAGGTGACAATGTTAGCTCAGCACTTGCTTGCAGCTGCTGACAGATACGGGCTGGACAGGCTCAAGCTGATCTGCGAAGGCAAGCTCTCTGATGGCATCAATGTCAACACTGCAGCGACGTCTCTGGCTCTAGCCGAGCAGCACAAGTGTCCACGGCTCAAGGCGAAGTGCGTTCAGTTCATCATTAGAAATCACGAAGTTCTTGATGCTGTGTTGGCAACGGAGGGGTACAAGTACCTGGCAGCAAGCTGCCCTTCGGTGCTGGCTGACCTTCTCAAGTCAAGTCTGCGTGTGGGATAAAGAACTGATGCATGGTTGGGTGCAAATTTTAATGATGCATAGTCTCTGTTTGTGCTTGTTATGCGTGTCTAGTTAACTTGTGGCATGTCTTAATAACGGACTGAATCTCAGGTAGGTTGGTGTCGTGTCCCTCTGACTTGTTTATGTGCAACCTGGCCTTCAGTGTGATGTAATTTAGTCCAAATGGTCCATGATCTGGTATCTATCTCCTTGTATGGTTATCACTGCCACCAGGTGATGCATGAGTAGTCTTTGTTTGTGCTTGTCATGTGTATATATGTCTAGTTAGCTTGTGTCCTGTCTTTCCAACACACTGAAGCTCAGATGGGTTGGCCTCTGTTCTTGTTATCCAAGTGGGAGTAACTTGTTTCCCTGACTTATATAATGCACAACTTAACCTCTTCATTGTTATGTAATTTAGTGCTCGGATGGTAAATATGTTCTGGTGTACATCTTAGAGCATCTCTAGTAGAACCCTCAAACCCTTAAAGCAGTTTTAAAGGTTGAGAAGTGCCAGTTTTTGGCACTTTTAAGGGTTGAAAAATAGGGGCAAAGATTAGAACCCTCAAATCCAACCCTTAAAGCAGTTTAAGGGTTGGGTTTGAGGGTTCTAATCTTTGCCTCAACCCCAACCTTTAAAACTGTCATTTCATATATTACACATTTCATCACATTTCATCATATGACATATCACAAATACCATCACATTTGACATAAAACAATAATCATTCTAGTTATTATTACACCACCGAATAAAACAATAATCATTCAAATTATTACAACAATGTTTGAGCAAATTACAATAATTGTTCGAATCAAATAGGACATAGAAAAGTAAAACAAAGATACATCATGGGCCAATGCGCCACCCATCTAACTGCCAGTGGTGCTCTACTCATTGTTGAGGAAATCGTTAACTGGTAGCTGCTCGGTTGGCTGGGGAGTAGGGGATTAATGGGCTAATCGGCAAGTTAATCGGCCATTTAATCAATTAATCGGATGATTTATCGGTTTTTCGGCTACTCAGTGACCCTATGAGTAGGGATTAAGCGGCAAGTTAACTGGTTAATCGGATGAATTCTTGAACAGGGGCTCTACTAGATCATCCCAGAGCCGACCATAAGTGGTTGCATCCTCAATCTCACGATGTGCTTGAAGAAAAGCGTGTATGCGAGAAGGGTTTCTTTCCGGTTGCACACGGGTACCAACATTGTCATAGAAACAAGGGAGGTTTAACCCTCTCTCATCCTCTAGGATCATGTTGTGTAGAATCACACAACATTTCATGATGTTCACCAAGGTTTTTTTGTCCCAAAACCGAGCTGGACCCGAACTATGGCAAACCTTGCTTGCAAAACACCGAAAGCTCTCTCAATATCCTTGCGGGCTGCCTCTTGTGCCTTGGTGAAATGAGCCTCTTTTCTTGTTAAGGGCACCCCATTTTTCTCCTTGATGGACTTCACAAGAGTTGCCCATTCGGGATAGATGCCATCGGTGAGATAGTATCCCATTGAGTACTCATTGTCCATGATTTTATAGTTGCAAGCTGGAGCATCCTCAGAAATTAATCTTTTGAACAAAGGAGATCTATTGAGGACATTGATATCATTGAGTGTTCCCGGCAACCCAAAGAATGCATGCCAAATCCATGTGTCCTCCGATGCTACGGCCTCAAACACAATGGTAGCATCACGGCTTTTACCGCAATACATTCCGTGCCATGCCTTTGGGCAATTTTTCCACCTCCAATGCATGCAATCAAGACTACCAAGCATCCCCGGCCATCCCCTTTTTTCATTCATTTCCATTAATCTCTTTGTATCTTCCTCGTTTGGTGCCCGAAGATACTGCTCACCATACAACCGGATGACCAACTTGGCAAAACTACGGACAGACTCCGTGGTTGTATCTTGCCCAATGCGAAGGTACTCGTCGGTATAATCCGCGGGTATGCCATAAGCGAGTACTCGCATTGCCGCCCATATCTTTTGATATGCACTAAACCCCATGATACCGGCGGCGGATCTACAACGTTTAAAGTAATAGGAGGCGACCTCACAATCAATGACAATCTTCACAAACAAACTACGACGCATTCGGTACCTTCTGCGGAAGAGACGAGGAGGGTATGTAGGTACCTTCGCGAAGTAGTCTTGCATCAAATGCTCGTGTCCGAGAGCGCGGTTCCGGTAGATGGTGAGTCGCCCCATCTTAGACCCTCTCCTCTGATTCATAAGCTTCACGCGGTCTTCAAACGCTTGCACGTCGACGAGGAGGCTCATCATCTCTACGACGTCGTCTTGCAACAACTCGTCGATGTCCGAATCATCGGATGACGACCAATCCGACGAATCGGACAACGAGTCCATGTCGTCGTTGTTCACCTCCATCTACACAATACAGCAAACAATAAATTGTGAGTGCCAACAATGAATCAGAAAGGAAAAAAAATGAAACAAAAAGAAAGAAAATGAGGCATACCTGCGGGGGGCTCGGGGCGGCTGGGTTGCCTCGCCCGCCTCGACCTCTAGCGCGGCGGAGAGCTCGAGGAGGCTCGAGGCCGCCTCGCCTCTGGCTGGGAGGCGGCTTGGGGGGTGGAGGCGGCTGGGGCGGGGCGGCCGAGGCGGGGCGGGGCACGGCGGCCGGGGAGGTCGAGGAGGTGGACGAGAGGTTGAGGAGGCCGGTGGCGGCCGGTCATCGAGGAGAAAGCTCGGGCGGCGATGATCATGGCACGGATGGGTGACAAGGGCGGAGGCGGCGGGAACGGCGGATCCGGCTGTGGGAGTGTGGTAGCCCGGGCGACAAAGCGTAAGGCCGAGGGGAGGCGGGGGCCGACCGGATTGGCGGCGGGCGGCGGGCGGCGGCTTGGGAGGGAGGAGGCGGGAGGTTGGGGACGGGACTTTTCCCTCCCGCGCGACGTGGGAAGGGAGTGCGGGTTGGGGTTGAGTGCCCCTCTCCAACCCTCACTTCTACAGGTTGGAATTGGGTTTGAGGGTTGGATCCTTACTTTTTTTTGAGGGTTTGAGGGTTTAGGGGTTTTAGTCTTTGCATTTTTTTTGTTTCAACCAGGAAAAAAACAGTTATTTATGAGGGTTTGAGGGTTTAGGAATACTACTAGACATGCTCTTAATAGTAGTCCTGTAGTTTTTAACACTTGCTTGTGGTATGAATACGTTGATAACAAAAGGTCAATTCAAGTGTTCTATTTAGGGCAGGCTTGTTCTACGGTATGATGCCATCTGCCCTCCTCTCAGACAGACGCCGATGGCTACCGAGAGACCGAATTGGATGATTCAAGAGCAAGAATCCGCTGCACCCTGCACACAGAAGGTAGGTACTCTACCTGTCGCTTCTGTAACGCGAGCTCATCTAATCACTTAGTACGCATGTGAAATTCATCCAGTGATTAACAATACAATACAATGAACAATAGATCTTTAACCTCGTGACGGTGGTGTGTGCTGCCAAGGATGTGGAAATGGACTCGCTTAATGATGTGTGCTGCCAGACCTGTAGGGTAATGGCTCGAGGCGAAGTGCGTCGTGTTCATCATTAAGAATTGTGAAGTTCTTGATGCTGTGTTGGCGAGTGACGGAGGGGTACAAGTACCAAGTACCTCGGGGCAAGCTGCCCTTTGGTGCTGGCTGACTTGACCTGCGCGTGGGATAAAGAACTGATGCATAGTTAGGTACTGCTAGAGGTACAGTCTCTGTTTGTGCTTGTCATGTATGTACAGTCTGGTTAGCTTTTGCCCTGTCTTTCCAACACATTGAAGCTAGGATGGGTTGATCTCTGTTTGTGCTTGCTTATGCAAGCAGCAGTAACTTGTGTTTCCCTGACCTATGTAATGCGCAACTTACTGCTTTCTGTATTAACTAATAATAATTCACAATTACCGAAGAAATTTTAGTTCTTGTGGAAGAATTCACTGTTACTAGTAGAAAAATTAATGCTCACGTAACAATTTATAATTACCAACGGACATTTCATACAACCAATGGAACATGACTTCCTATATGTACTTCTTTTGGGATGTGGAAACTATGTTCTTTGTTTCCAGTTTCTAACTTTCTGTAGTGTGGCAATATGTTCAAATTAGTTTGCCAACTATTGGTAGTTATATTTGATTGGTGATTAGCACAAGAAAATGATACTCCCTCTGTCCTGAAATAAGTGTCGCTGATTTAATACAAAGTTAGTACTCCCTCCGTCCCGAAACTTTTGTCTTAAATTTTTCTAAATACGGATGTATCTAGTCACGTTATACATCCGTATCTAGACAACTCTAAGACAAGAATTTTGGTACGGAGGTAATACAACTTTGTACTAAAGCAACGACACTTATTTTGGGACGGAGGGAGCACAAGAGAGTAACTACTACAAAGCGTCCCACTAGAAACTCTTGATTACAAAGAAACGGTTGATTTAAAAAAAAATCGCATGCTTAGATTTTTTTTAGTTGGACATGCGTAGATGTTTTTCATTGAATGAACATACGTGTCAACAAAACCATGTAGTGGTTTAATCTATCCATACATATGTTTTAATTTTTATTTATGCTTACATATATTTTCTTTCACATTAGGGCTTTCACTAATTGTACGGATGATCCATCTTATGCGTATTAATTTTGGGCGTCAACATACATTGTCTTCACCATGTCCAGTGATAAATTAACTGATAACTGTAGTTAAAATCAATATTTTTCCATAATGTCATGATTTACGAAATTGCACAGCTAATAGAAGTTAATGCAATTTCGTAAAGATCCTGTTGTCAAGAAAAGATTGACAGGGTAAGACAAAGAGAAGAAAACATAAGCTTCTTTCGTTAGGTTATCACAATATATGCAACAACATATAGGAGTATAATAGAAGAGTTGTGTTTTTTTTTGAAAGATCATGCATCACCAGACTGATGAATCCCGAATGACCATAGGAAGTTGATACCTTCCTTTGAGATCCTGAATATGCTTTAATAACATTGGGAGGTCCCACGGAGGATCTGCATGCTCCCTACTCCTTTGATTGTATTCTTAAATAATGAACTATGTGCTCTGCCTATGCAATTCATTTTAAACTGATAACTTTTATTTTTATTTTTTGCAGATTTTAGAAGTACATTTTTGTTGCCCTTTGTTTTCTTAGAGCAATAGAACAATGTATGCCATACATAATTGTTTGAGCCGGCGTGTCTTGAAACTTCTAGACTAATTTGTTGGTCAAAATCTGCTTAAGCTAGAGGTCATAGGGCCTACATACTGGTGTATGACTGGGTTGAGTTGTTTGTTGTTAGATGAAGCAATATACCTCCATTTGTAGGTCGCTTAATTAACATGCAAAGGCGAAAGGTGAAACCATTACAGCCTGGGCGGCGCAAGTCTGCCTACGCTTAGTGATATACCGAAGCTGATGTAGCGACCAATAAAACTGAACGATAACTTTTTTTTTGTTAGACAGTGGAGGTTTCTATTTTCTTATTGTTGCAGGCTGTTCCACTGAACACAAAGAGCTTCCTCCCGCCTCTAAATTGGCATAGCATGCACACAAGTAAAAACTGGGAAGGAGAAAATACGGACAAACTCACTCAAATACGTGATTCATACAACATATGATGACGGTTTTCTTCAGTGGTGAATACAATGACTGTTTTTCTTGAAGAAAAATAGAATGACAGCTGGTAACACATGCCAAATAAATAAGAGTAATAACAATAATTATAAATCTAGCTGGGCATATTTGTGGATCTGCGTGCGGTTGCCACTTCAAATGTTCTTTGTCTTTTCGACAACACTACTTCAATCCTTGCCTTCTCTTACTAGCATGTCACGCATGCTAGGAACGAAAAGTAGAGAATGGCAACTGCAAACAGAGTAAGGCCGTACATCCCTTGAGTGGCGCTTTCCCACGTGCCGCTGATGAAGCTAATCCCCACGCTCACAAAACAAATTCCCACGAGGACTCGCAATTGTATTCGATAAAATCCGGAGTTTAAGGGTACGCGTTTTCCTAGCAAGCCGATGATCATAACGGACGAGAAGAAGGCGGTGGCGTTGCTCCAGTAAAAGATCCGGTACCTTTGGCCGAACATGGCACGCATGACTGACGTACCAGCAACGTACCCCTTTTCCTTGTCATCGGTGCTCCAGAAACCCCCGGGTGGGGTGAGCCCTGCAGTGTATGAGACGGTGGCAACCAGTGTCGTCAGGAAAAACAACCAGGCACGGAAATCCTGAAGCCGCTCTTTCTCCAAATCGACAGAAGAGGATCTCGTCATGTGGTTGTTTGTATTGATATACATTTTGTCTTGCTGCTGAGACTGCCGCGAATCAATTCGGTTTATCTCTTGAGACATATTCTCTACAGTCTGGATCTGTGGAAAACAAATTGTGAAGCGCAAAGTTATTGTACTAGTACCAATTACCAATTTCAGCTGGTGGCCAAATAAACGAATACTAGTCTGCAGCCGCATCCATATGTAATATATGCATGTGTCACAGGAGACATGGTTCCACAGAATAATTGTTAGATGGTTTCTCTTAAGATCATTATTTCAAAATTTCTACATCTAAATCCTGTAAAACTCCAAAAATCACCAAATCACATTTGATTTGCATGACATGTGTACAATCTACACTTCTACAGGGGTTAGTCTCACGTTGCTAATGGAGTAGGACAAACACCAAAGGTATAGTGCGAGTTTTGTGTGTGTGAAATAACCATATCTATTACAAAGTTCAACAAAAGTACAAAGTACCCCAAATATAATAAGAATTACATCGACTTCTCTACGCCTCAAAATGACCACTACCACCGCCAGAACAAGATGCAGACGCGCCGCTTTCTTCGCTCCCATACCCACCGGCGGAGCCATGGCAAGGCTCAAAGGGCCATGGCCTGCCCTGGGCTGGAGCAAAAAGGAGTTTTACACGAAGTTTATCCCTTAATAATGCATAGATTTTAAATTTGGTAGCACTGTTTACACTATCCGGGCTGCCCAACATTTTTTTGGT
The DNA here is from genome assembly GCA_021605145.1 of Aegilops bicornis. Lineage (NCBI taxonomy): Eukaryota > Viridiplantae > Streptophyta > Magnoliopsida > Poales > Poaceae > Aegilops > Aegilops bicornis. The sequence continues at coordinate 777,963,129 of CM038675.1, forward strand.
AGCTCCGTCACTGTCCATACTAGAGCCGGCCTGAACTTGTGGGTGATAGCCGGAAAGTCTTCGTGCATGTGCCCCTAAAGATCAGTGCCCTAGATCCTTGGTCGCCATCATTGAACCCTTGAATTAGTCTGAAGCACTTCACACCAGATCTCGCCGCCGCGCACGCATGGTGATAAACCCTAACCTCGCTGCCCCAGAAGGAATCTATGACAGAGCTCCATTGATTCTATCCCGACGGACAAATTCAAGGAGGATTGAAGCTGGCAAGACTAGCTCGATGATGAAGCATCGCCATCTGTCCGATTGCCGCCCCTGCAAAGACTAAAAACTCTAACTTAAACTACTAGTCAGAGTGGAGGCACCAGGATGTTGCTCCTTGCCACCAGCTGCCGGAGCGGCAGGCAAAGGGGAGGAGAATCAATGGGTTGGCCAGTGGATCTTGGAGGGAAGGAGAACTTTTCCCTAGTCGGCTTAGAGCATCTATAGGCAGGCTCCTAGCCCCCCCCCCCCCCCCTCCCCAAATGCTCGCGCGGATATGGGGAGGCCCGGTCAGGAGAGAGGGGGTGAAATATTTTACTCAGCCACGCCGAGGTCGAATATATTTAGGAGAGTTAATGGAACTTCTTGGCCGGAGTATAATTTTTTCTTCACTAACGGTTTGGAAGTTCAGCTAGGCCCGGTTAGCCGCCTATTTTGCTCCTCTAACCGATTATAGCGGATCTGTTAGAGTAGCTTTTAGGGGTGAACATTGAGTCGGGCCCGTCGCCATCGCCAGGTTTGAGTCATTGTTGTCGTTGCTAGGGTAGAAATTCTACTAAATTCCATCCTTTGAGCATGAATAAAATTTGCATCGGTACGGTGGAGGTTTTGTTTCATGCATCAGAAACTGCAACCGGTCACTCATTCGAATCATTCTATCGGATTCTCTATGGTATGGTCATGCAACCAAGAGAGCTCCACACAATCTTAGGAAAAATGCTACAATGAGGGGCGGTTGCATAGGTGACTAGGAAACCCTAGCCACCACGCGTCTTCTCTCCCTCTTGGCCGCCTCGACATCTCACTACGTCAGTGGGGAGATCCTGTTCGGAGACGACCCACTGTGGAGGATTGAGAGGCTACTATGAGGCGGCAACAAAGGTATGTGTTTGAGTGATTTTGCGGCAGGCGGTTCTCGACGACGGCGCCCGACGGGTCCAGTGCCACGATCTTCAACGGTGGCCCGCGTCTTGGTTAGGTCACCAGAGAAGAAGGCATCGATGCACGAGGTATGGATGGCGGTGAGCTCGACATCGTACCTGGACCTTGTGCAGTGGCATGGGTAATCATCAGGTTTCTTTAGGCAGTGCTCATGTTTGGTTTGGTGAGGCGAGGCGGTGGCGCTCTCCCAGTGTATGAATAATGTTCTCCCCACCCTTTCCCCATTCCGCTGGTGTGTTTATCACAGGCGAAGGGCCTGCGGAGCCATGTCTCCAGCGGGTCTTCTGAGATCCGGTTTGTTTAGGTTTCCGGTGGATCCATCAGGATTCGGCCAGCTTTGGTGGTCTTTAGAGTTTTAACAAGCCCTTATTGATGTTTTCTTCTTTGAGTGGCAATTTGCTTTGTAGATTGCAACTGGCAGAGTTTATTGATGTGCATCGATGACTTTCTGGTAGCTGCTTCTGGATTTATAAAAGTTTGCTTCACCGAGCAAAGCTGGCCAAACTGGCTGGGCCAACTAGACCGGCACACGAGCACGCCGACATGGCCGGCCATGGTCCAGGCACGACATGGGCTAAACGGGCCATGCGCGGCATGCGGCACGCCTAGGGCCGTGCCTGGGGTGGAGGCTGGCACGTGGCCGGCCAACATGACCCAATAGGCCTAAAAAAATATCTCAACAGGCTGAAAAACATGCGGCCCAATGTGCTAAACGTGTCACAGACCCGACTGTTAAATGTGCCACGGCTGGCCGTGTCGTGCCAGGCATGATTAGCACGGGCTGGACCGACTCGTTTGGCCAGCTTTGTCACCGAGGCGGAGGACCAAAGGTGGCGAGCTATGCCATCGACGCGCGCTGGTGAATGCTGGAGGAAGAAGACTTTGACACTTTCAAGGATTTGATTGTAATTTTATGTTTTTCGTATGGATGTGTTTGTAACGATGTTTGATACTTAGTATATGGCTTTAGGCCTTTTTGCACAAAAAAGTTTTCTATGGTCAACCTAGATTACTGTAACGAGTGTTTGAGTAGCACCTTTTATCCTCTCTGATGATTAATAGGGTTAATTATCTCAGTTTTTCTTAGTTTTAGTTGCCCCGGCATTTGTATCCAAGTTCTAAACAATGGGCTATGCCACTTAGTGGCGGCTCGCTCAGGAGTTATGAAAAGCTATAGCAGAGTAAGCCTCAGTTAGCAAATTTGCTTGAATTGTGAAAAGATGAAGAAATAAGCATACAATCAGGCATCATATACGATATATCACATACACTTCACATCAATGCATGGCAAAATCATAGACATTTTTGTACTTTATGATGCTAAGGACTGCAGGCAATTCAGTTTCAGATTGTGTATGAAGCAGAGGAAGTCACATGAAACAGAGTAAGCCCAGAATTGCAACATTGGTGCGAGGTCGACGACCCATTGCACCCAAATGTCATAGAAACAAAGCAATAGTCTTTTGCTTTTCTATTAATAGAAATCACGCGCAAGCGCTCTTTATTTAATAAAAAAAATCATATTTCTGTTAAATTAGATAGCTTAAGCTTCTGTTCTATCAGGAACTTGAAGCTTACAGTGTTGATGTTTAAGAATTCTCTCTCCCTCCCTCTCCCTCATTGATTCATTCATAATCGTTCCTTCAACTCCGCACCGCAAAACTCCAGAGAAATCGGAAAAAGGAGAGGAACAAACGCTACTGTAACCAACCACGCATTGTGTTGACGTCAAGGCCGCCCTAAGGCAGTACACGCACCTCAGATTTGACACTGCAGAAGGCTTTACACGCCCGCCTACGCTGTCAACTGGCTTAAGTCTGATAAATTCTAGTGAGCCCTAAGACAGTAGTATCAGAAACTAATCAAACAGCGGTAGCACAGGCAATGGCGGAGCCAGAAAATTCAGACAAGGGTGGCCAAGTATTGTTCAACCTTGCTAGGGAGGGCCAATCCATAAAAAAACACCATTTTAGCAAAAGCAAATCACTGTTACTATTCATTCTAGGCTTAAATCACTGATGTTAGGGGGGCAGGGCCCTGGCTGGCACCCCCTGTCTCCGCCACTGAGCACAGGTCAAAAAGGAAATCTAAACAGAATTAGCTGATGCTCATCCGCACAGGACAAGGAGATGGGCTGGTGAACTCACCGTTACGCGGTGTGGAGTGCAGTCTGAGAGTGAGAACGGCGGCAGGCTCTGCTCAAGCCTCACCGGACCAATGCTGCTGCTATCCAAATCTGCTTGAAAAGGGATTAGGGCAGAAGAAGGGAGATTGGGCAATAAATAGTCTCAGATCTAAGCGATATAAAAAATCGGAAGTACGACGGGGGACACGCCTTCAGGTGGAGTCGCCTATTGTTTAATTTAATATTCCCTTCGTCCTATAAAATATGACGTTTCTTGACACTAAACATCTTACATTATAGGATGAAGGAAGTAGTACATACTAAAATGTCCACTGTGTTAACTGCTTCTTAGTACCAAAAACGCTTTTATGTTATGGAACGGAGGAAGTAAGTATTGGTGTTAATTAAATACAGTAAAATGGCCACCGTGTTAATTAAGTGCTATCCTCTCCGCTCATATTAGTTATATAGCATTGAAATACTTCTAAATTACTACATGAAGCCGTCGTCAATTCATGTACTCCCTCCGTCCAGGAAAAGTTGTCCCTGACGACAATTTGCAAAAATCACCTCCCCTTTCTTCCGACAAACTACGCAGCCCTCCCTCCATCTGCTTCTCTGCTCCGTCGCCTCGTCACGCGTCGGCCGCCTGCTCCGTCGCCTCGCCGCCTACTTTGTCGCCTCGCCGCCTGCTCCGTCGCCTCGCTGCATGTCGGCCGCCTTCTCCCCCTCGTCTCGCCGCTTCTCTCCGTCCGCACTAGGAGATCAAGAGGGAAGGGATCCCCTTTTCTGTAAAGCTCGTGCCTTGCCGGCTCCGTCGGCGGCGCTCGATGACCCGCTCCTCGTCCTCGAGCACCTCCTCCAGACCTTGAGTTCCGGCGGCAGCGCTCGATGACCCGCTCCTCGTCCTCGAGCACCTCCTTCAGACCTCGAGCTCCGGCGGCGGTGGCGTGGGAAAGACGACCAGGGCATAGGGAAGACGAAGACTTGCTCCAGCAGCTCGTCTTGCTCCTCGAGCTGGTGAGCTGATGATGGAGGACCTGCACTCTTGGCTCCACCAGCGCCGCCGCTGCCGCTTTTTGCTTCTGCTCCCCTGCTCGCCCACAGCGCACGTCTGTCTTCTGAATTTACAGGTGATGTATGTCTGTTGAGGCAAGCAGGTGAGCTGATTTTTGCAGCGATTGGTTTGTGCAGCGATTGGAGGAGGAATGGAGTATTGCAGAGGAATGGATGTTGCTTCTTTTGGTGCAGGTGAGCCATAGAGTATTGGAAGTACGAGTACAGTACTGACAAAATTCAGTTAGCCATGGAGTACAATAGATGAACATACAGTATAGCTTCAGTTAGCCTTGCACTTTGCATGCTTCCAATATTGGTGAACATAAAGTAGATAAACATACAGTATAAAGTCAGTATAAACAGTATTGGTGATAATTGAATTCAGTTGGTGACAAAATCACTACTTTGTGTACACATTGACTGAATTTGACTTGGAGTACAGTCACTACATTGCTTCTCTGCTTACAAAATTCAGATTGAATTTCACTATCAAAAGAAAAGAAGTGGAGATTAAATGCACAAGCACTTCAATTGTGTGCTCAGTAAAATTACCAAGTTCAGTAAAATTCAGTCTATGAATTCAGTTTACTGTGTATTCAATTGTGTGCATTGCTGGGACAGTTTACTGTTCATGAATAGGAGTAGATCTCTGCTTTCATGTTTTAGGTAGCATCATCCATGATGCTTTCAATCAACTCCTGTAGATTGGATTCAGTACAAAATTTTAGTAAACTGCAGTAGGATTTTTCCAAGTTAATGCTTGCAAAATTTGTCACTATCAACTGAAACATGAGTGTATGTTTTCATTTTCCAAGCTAGTGCTTGCAAATTTTGCAAGCATTGTTCTTTTAATTTTTTTTCTTTGTACAATATGGCAGTAGAGACCATGACAGTATTGAACATATACTCCCCTGAATTTTTTATGCTCCTACTCCACTTTATGAGTTTTTTTAAACTGCCAAATGACAATTTACTGAAGATGCAGAGAAGATGCTAGTAGTATCTCTCACAAGTTAACTTAATCCTGGAAAGTTCACTTTATGTGCTCACATTCGATCGTGTGTAATAGTTCTACGAAGGTAATCTTGTAGAGAATCGGCTTAACAACCCTGCTTTTATACAAAGTTTAATTTTATGCTCAAAAGACCAGCAACATGACTCTACTTCTGTATGTTGTGTAATTAATTAATCCAGAGTAAGAATCTTGGAAAGTTGGAAGGCCTATCTGCATGAAGAAAAACTACAAGTGAATGCCCACCATTTTGAAAGCTTTTCCTCCCGTGGGTGCTCTAACAGCTCAAAAAAAAGTGATGACATATTAAATTCATGAATAATGTTCTTTTATCTTGAGGAAATTACATAATCAATGTTAGTGCCCGCCTAAAGGGGAAGTACTATGGGGTAAACATTTAGCCAAATGCAAATTAGAGCCGACCTGAATGTTGTTGCTTTAGACTTCAGAGTTGCAATATTGTTTACATCTTTGACATAGATAAATGATTATAAATGCAGAGCCCACCTGAATGTTGTTGCTTTTGACTTCAGAGTTGCTTTTATTGTTTACATAATCAATCTTCAGAATTTAGCCAGACTTATCGAGCCTTAATCATCATCCAACCATTTAGCCATCATTCCTTATAGCGTTATAATCTACTGCAATTTGATCTAGATGCAGAGAAGATGCTAGTGGTAACTCTCACAAGTTAACTAGAACAATTGACAGCAAATTGACAGCAACAGTAGATCAGAAATTGCTTCTACTCTAGGTGAGGTTCAGAAATTAACCAAAGATTCAGTTAACCTTTGTCAACATTCAGTTAGCTGATGAACTTTGGACATTTGAGGGACACATTCAGCTAACTTCTGTGCTAACTGAATCTTTTTTGCAACATTTCTGCAGAGTACTCTCACCGGCAGCATGATCAATTGTGTTTGAAATTAATGAACAAGTGCAAGGATAAAAAATTGGACCTTCTTCTCACCGGCAGCATGATCAATTGTTTTTGAAATTAATGAACAAGTGCAAGGATCAGAAATTGGAGCTTCTTCTCACCGGCAACAGCACAACCAGAGTAGCTCCGGGCAGCAGCACGAGCAGGTCCGCCTGGGAGGAGCAGCAACTTGCAGACGAGCAGCAGGTCGAGGAGAGGAGTGGGGGAGACGACAGGGGCCTCGAGGTTGAGGATGAGCTTCAATTCCAGGCCCGCCGGGAGCTCTAGGTCCAGGCGCTCGAGACCCAGGCGCGCACAGGTCCTGGCGGCCGCGCAGGCCCTGGCTGGCGGGAGGGGATAGCGGTGCAGCCCTGGGCGATGGAAGGGGTGACGGCGGGAGAGGATGGCGGCGGTGCAGCGCATTCAGCCGTGGAGCCGCCGCGAGGTGGTCGCCGCGGAGGAGTACGTGGACGGCGCAGCTCGCCTCAGGCGGCGTTGGTTCATAGCGGTGGTGCAGCTTGCCTCGGGCGGCGCAGGTGGGCACAGGCGGCGGTGGTTCACAGCGGCGGCGTAGGTCGTGGCCGTCGTCACACGCTCGGCCCTACGACGGGTGCCGGCGGTGGCTTGGGCGGCGGACGGAGAAAGGAGGAAGAAGCAATCAAGGGCTGATTAGCACGAGACTTGAAGATGAAAGGGTTTTTCTGCAAATTTGAAAATGAATTAAGTGCTGGACAACTTTTCCTCGACGGAGGGAGTAATTGTTTACATATTTCTCTTACAAAAAAGCTCTTTCACGAGCGAGCTTAGCAACGAGCGATACTAATCTCTCTCTCCCAAGGTGGGCCAAATAGGATCACATGGAAGATCTTCTCTAAATCTCTCTATCCCCTTATTTAGCGTGGAGTAGGTGAGATATTCCCTCTAATCCTCTCCCTACGCTTAAATCTCTTCTGTTATCTCTCTCTTTCCTACTCCTTCCATAAAAAATACTCTCTCCGTTCGAAAATATTTGTCGGAGAAATAGATATATCTAGACGTATTTTAATTATAGATACATTTAATTTGATCCATCTCTTTGACAAGTATTTCGGGACGAAGGGAGTATAATAGTGTGTAGTGATTTAAACATTTTTATATTTCTTTAAGGAAAGTGCGGCTACATGCGGCTGGATATTGTTTCATAATGGAGCCTACGTAGCTGGTCGGGAAATCGCTCAATGTGACCGACAAGCGCTACGTGTTACGTGACAGTGCGATAACTTTTTATAAAAATACGAACACACGCACGTGACGGCTTGACGCGCCCACATGATAAGCACACCTACACTAACTTGCGCGTGCCGGCACACGCACGGTAGTCGCTACGGAGGACAATTTTCATGTTTTGACCCTTTGCACAAAGTTTATACAGATCTAACCCTTGTTCCGAAAGTATTTCGGGATCTACCTACCGTTATAGTCTTTGGCGGTAGGATTACAGAGCCTATCGTCACAGGCCTTGGAGGTAGGACTTCACCGCACCGTCATATTCATTTAACGTTGACAAAACTCTACTGCAGGGTTTTTGAAGGTAGGCTTTGTAACCTTACCGCCATAATCCTTGACGGTAACGGTAGGTGCATGCAATATGGGCGTCCATGCATGCATGCAGGACGCAGAGGGCGCGCTAGCTGGACAGCAGCAGAGGGCACAGGTTAATCAAGTTCCTTCGCTTTGGTCCGTCCATCCATGGCAGGAAAGAAAAGCAAAGGGGTCACATGCACTGGTATTGCATTTCTATCTTTCCTCTTATATTCTCTGTCTTCACCAGAGCATGTGTGTTACTCCCTCCGTCTAGGTTTATTAGGCCTCTCAACATCACAAGCATGCCCCCTTTTATAAGGCCCACCTTTAAAAATGTGCATGCATGCAACCATTTCATCGATTGCATTGAAAGCCATTGTTGTTGGTGTCATGGCTGAAAAATTAATACACTTCATGCATGTTTTTTCATTAGCTGCATGCATGTGAGAGAGTGCATTGAAAGTGAAATAAAAGAATTAATGTGAGCAAATTACTACTCCCTCCGTCCCGAAACGTAAGACGTTTTTTGATACTATGCTAGTGTCAAAAAACGTCTTACATTTTGGGACGGAGGGAGTATGTGTCTTGGTTTAACAAAAGTTGTTTTTAGGCCTAATAAATCCGGACGGAGGGAATAGATGTCATAGCGAGTGCTTCCTAGCATAGGCTGGTCACAATGGGGAGGAACTTTGCTTATATGGCACATATTTAATGAAGAGAGAGGTGCTTGTGGTAACTAGCTAAGTTACTGGAACATCACACACTCTAAAAAACAATGAGTCTATAACCTAATAAATACATCGTTGCATGACACTATATAGATGTTCCTACCTACTATGAAGGTAGTAACATAGTTTAGAGAAGTGTGTAAATTACTAGCTTGACCAGCCTATAAAACAAGCTTCGCTTCCTAGCATGCTGCCGCTAGCGCTTTGAATGCATCGTTGTCATGTGCATGCATGGGGCGGCAAGCATGCACACACTCGCTAGCAGTGTATAGCACACAACATGGATGTTCTGTATGCATGGGATGAATGGATGAAAGTGCTGCATGCATAGGGTGATGTGCATGCATGGGAGCGTGATCCACATATATAAGGCTAGCCATAGTGGGAGTAACTTAGGTAGTAACTTAACACATTCCAAGGCAATTTTACTTATGTGGCAAGTATTTAATGAAGAAAGAGGTGTTTGTGGTTGTTGGGGAACGTAGTAATTTCAAAATTTTCCTACGATCACGCAAGACCATGGTGATGGCATAGCAACGAGAGGATAGAGTGTCCGTCCACGTACCCTCGTAGACCGAAAGCGGAAGCGTTATAACAACGCGGTTGATGTAGTCGTACGTCTTCACGATCCGACCGATCCAAGTACCGAACGTACGGCCGCTCCGAGTTCTGCACACGTTCAGCTCGATGACGATCCCGGACTCGATCCAAAGCAAAGTGTCGGGATGAGTTCCACAAGACGACGGCGTGATGACGATGTTGATGCTCCACCGACGAGAGGCTTCGCCTAAGCACTGACGATATGACTTCTCCGGCGCAGGGCTTCGCCTAAGCTCTACAAACGATATGACCAAGTGGAATATGGTGGAAGGGGCACCGCACACGGCTAAGGAAAGATCCGTAGATCAACTTGTGTGTCATGGGGTGCCCCCTGCCTCAGATATAAAGGAGCAAGGAGGAGGTGGCCGGCCAAGGGAGAGGCGCAAGGGGGGAGTCCTACTCCCACCGGGAGTAGGACTCCTCCTTTCCTAGTAGGAGTAGGAGAAGGAAGGGGAAGAGAAGAAGGGGTGCGGCCCCTCCCTAGTCCACCCGGACTAGGCCTTGGGCGCGGCCTGCCCTAGGCAGCCCTCTCTCTTTCTGCAGGGCCCAATAAGGCCCAATACTTCTCCCGGCGAATTCCCGTAACTCTCCGGTACTCAAAAAATACCGAATCATTCGAACCTTTCCGAACTCCGAATATAGTCGTCCAATATATCGATCTTTACGTCTCGACCATTTCGAGACTCCTCGTCATGTCCCCGATCTCATCCGGGACTCCGAACTCCTTCGGTACATCAAAACTCATAAACTCATAATATAATCATCATCGAAACCTTAAGCGTGCGGACCCTACGGGTTCGAGAACTATGTAGACATGACCTAGAACCATTCTCGGTCAATAACCAATAGCGGAACCTGGATGCCCATATTGGTTCCTACATATTCTACGAAGATCTTTATCGGTCAAACCGCATAACGATATCGTTGTTCCCTTTGTCATCGGTATGTTACTTACCCGAGATTCGATCGTCGGTATCCAATACCTAGTTCAATCTCGTTACGGTAAGTCTCTTTACTCGTTCCGTAATACATCATCTCACAACTAACTCATTAGTTGTAATGCTTGCAAGGCTTAAGTGATGTGTATTACCGAGAAGGCCTAGAGATACCTCTCAGAGCAATCGGAGTGACAAAACCTAATCTCGAAATACGCCAACCCAACAAGTACCTTTGGAGACACCTGTAGTACTCCTTTATAATCACCCGATTACGTTGTAGGACGTTTGGTAGTACCCAAAGTGTTCCTCCGTAAACGGGAGTTGCATAATCTCATAGTTACAGGAACATGTATGGGTCATGAAGAAAGCATTAACAACATACTAAGCGATCAAGTGTTAAGCTAACGGAATGGGTCATGTCAATCAGATCATTCTCCTAATGATGTGATCCCGTTAATCAAATGACAACTCATGTCTATGGTTAGGAAACATAACCATCTTTGATTAACGAGCTAGTCAAGTAGAGGCATACTAGTGACACTCTGTTTGTCTATGTATTCACACATGTATTATGTTTCCGTTAATACAATTCTAGCATGAATAATAAACATTTATCATGATATAAGGAAATAAATAATAACTTTATTATTGCCTCTAGGGCATATTTCCTTCAGTCTCCCACTTGCACTAGAGTCAATAATCTAGTTCACATCATCATGTGATTCAACACTAATATTCACATCTCGTATGTGATTAACACACATAATTCACATCGTCATGTGACCAACACCCAAAGGGTTTACTAGAGTCAATAATCTAGTTCACATCGCTATGTGATTAACACCCAAAGAGTACTAAGGTATGATCATGTTTTGCTCGTGAGAGAAGCTTAGTCAACGGGTCTATCACATTCAGAGCCGTATGTATTTTGCAAATACTCTATGTCTACAATGCTCTGCACGGAGCTACTCTAGCTAATTGCTCCCACTTTCAATATGTATCCAGATTGAGTCTTAGAGTCATCTGGATCTGTGTAAAAAGCTTGCATCGATGTAACTCTTTTCGTCGGGCTCTTTTATCACCTCCATATTCGAGAAATATTTCCTTAGTCCTCACTAAGGATGTTCTTGACCAATGTCCGATGATCTACTCCTAGATCACTATTGTACTCCTTGCCAAATTCAGAGCAAGGTATACAATAGGTCCGGTACATAGCATAGCATACTTTATAGAACCTATGATCGAGGCATAGGGAATGACTTTCATTCTCTTTTCTATTTTTCTGCTGTGGTCGGGATTTGAGTCTTACTCAATTTCACACCTTTGCAACACATGCAAGAACTTTTCTTTGACTGTTCCATTTTGAACTACTTCAAAATTTTGACAAGGTATGTTCTTTATTGAAAAAACTCATCAAGCGTTTTTGATCTATCTCAATAGATCTTGATGCTCAATTTGTACGCATCTTCACCGAGGTCCTTCTTTGAAAAACTCCTTTCAAATACTCCTTTATGCTTTGCAGAATAATTCTACATTATTTCCGATCAACAATATACTTATCATAAATGCTGTAGTGCTCCCACTCCCTTTCTTGTAAATACAGGCTTTTCCACAAGTCTGTATAAAACTATATGATATGATCAACTTATCAAAGCATGTATTCCAACTCTGAGATGCTTGCACCAGTCCATAGATGGATCATGGAGCTTGCATATTTTGTTAGTTCCTTTAGGATTGAAAAAACCTTCCGGTTGCATCATATACAACTCTTCTTTAATAAATCCATTAAAGAATGTAGTTTTGACATCCATTTGCCAGATTTCATAAAATGTGGCAATTGCTAACATGATTCGGACAGACTTAAGCATCGCTACGGTTGAGAAAATCTCATTGTAGTCAACACCTTGAACTTGTCGAAAACCTTTTGTGACAAGTCGAGCTTTGTAGATAGTAACACTACTATCGGTGTCCGTCTTCCTCTTGAAGATCCATTTATTTAACATGGCTTGCTGATCATCGAGCAAGTCAATCAAAGTCCATACTTTGTTCTCATACATGGATCCTATCTCAGATTTCATGGCCTCAAGCCATTTCATGAATCTGGGCTCATCATCGCTTCCTCATAGTTCGTAGGTTCATCATGGTCTAGTAACATGACTTCCGAACATGATTACCGTACCACTACAGTGCGGATCTTACTCTGGAAGACCTACGAGGTTTGGTAGCAACTTGATCTGAAGTTTCATGATCATCATCATTAACTTCCTCACTAATTGGTGTAGGAATCACTAGAACTGATTTACGTGATGAACTACTTTCCAATAAGGGAGAAGGTACAATTACCTCATCAAGTTTCTACTTTCCTCCCACTCACTTCTTTCGAGAGAAACTTCTTCTCTAGAAAGGATCCACCTTAACAACGAATAACTTGCCTTCGGATCTGTGATAGAAGGTGTACCCAATAGTTACCTTTGGGTATTCTATGAAGACGCTTCTCCGATTTGGGTTTGAGCTTATCAGGTGAAAACTTTTTCACATAAGCATCACAACTCCAAACTTTTAAGAAATGACAGCTTAGGTTTCTCGTTAAACCATAGTTCATACGGTGTCATCTCAACGGATTTAGATGGTGCCCTATTAAACGTGAATGCAGCTGTCTCTAATGCATAACCCCAAAACGATAGTGGTAAATCGGTAAGATACATCATAGATCGCACCATATCCAATAAAGTGTGGTTACGACGTTCGGACACACCATTATGCTGTGGTGTTCGGTGGCGTGAGTAGTGAAATTATTTCACATTGTTTTAATCAAGGCCAAACTTCGTAACTCAAATATTTTTCCTCTGCGATCATATCGTAGAAACTTTTATTTTATTGTTACGATGATTCTTCACTTCACTCTGAAATTCTTTGAACTTTTCAAATGTTTCAGACTTGTGTTTCATCAAGTAGATATACCCATATCTGCTCAAATCATCTTGTGAAGGTCAGCAAATAACGATACTTGCCACGAGCATCAACACTCATTGGATCGCATACATCGGTATGTATTATTTCTAATAAGTCAGTAGCTTGTTCCATTGTTCCGGAGAACGGAGTTTTAGTCATCTTGCCCAAAAGGCACGGTTCGCAAGCATCAAATGATTCATAATCAAGTGATTCCAAAAATCCATCGGCATGGAGTTTCTTCATGCGCTTTACACCAATATGACCTAAACGGCAGTGCCACAAATAAGTTGCACTATCATTATTAACTTTGCATCTTTTGGTTTCAATATTATGAATATGTGTATCACTATGATCGAGATCCAATGAACCGCTTTTCATTGGGTGTGTAACCATATAAGGTTTTATTCATGTAAATAGAACAACAATTTATTCTCTTACTTAAATGAATAACCGTATTGCAATAAACATGATCAAATCATATTTATGCTCAACCCCAAATAATACTTATTTAGGTTCCACACTAATCCCGAAAGTATAGGGAGTGTGCGATGATGATCATATCAATCTTGGAACTACTTCCAACACTCATCGTCACTTCCCCTTCAACTAGTTTCTGTTCATTACGCAACTCCGTTTCAAGTTACTACTCTTAGCAACTGAACCAGTATCAAATACCGAGGGGTTGCTACGAACACTAGTAAAATACACATCAATAATCTGTATATCAAATATACCTTTGTTCACTTTGCCATCCTTCTTATCCGCCAAATACTTGGGGTAGTTCCGCTTCTAGTGACCAGTTCCATTGCAGCAAAAGCACTTAGTCTCGGGCTTAGGTCCAGACTTGGGCTTCTTCACTCGAAAGCAGCAACTTGCTTGCCGCTCTTCTTGAAGTTCCCCTTCTTCCCTTTGCCCTTTTCCTTGAGACTAGTGGTCTTGTCAATCATCAACACTTGATGCTCTTTCTTGATTTCTACCTTCGTCGATTTCAACATCACGAAGAGCTCGGGAATCGTTTTCGTCATCCCTTGCATACTATAGTTCATCACGAAGTTCTAGTAACTTAGTGATGGTGACTAGAGAATTCTGTCAATCACTGTCTTATCTCGGAAGATTAACTCCCACTTGATTCAAGCGATTGAAGTACCTGGACAATCTGAGCACATGCTCACTAGTTGAGCGATTCTCCTCCATCTTTTAGCTTTAGAACTTTGTTGGAGACTTCATATCTCTCAACTCGGGTATTTGCTGGAAATATTAACTTCAACTCCTGGAACATCTCATATGGTCCATGACGTTCAAAACGTCTTTGAAATCCCGATTCTAAGCCGTTAAGCATGGTGCACTAAACTATCAAGTAGTCATCATATTGAGCTAGCAAAACGTTCATAACGTCTCGCATTCCGCTCCTGCAATAGGTCCGTCACCTAGCGGTGCATCAAGGACGTAATTCTTCTGTGCAGCAATGAGGATAAACCTCAGATCACGGATCCAATCCGCATCATTGCTATTAACATTTTTTCAACACAATTTTCTCTAGGAACATATCAAAATAAACAGGGAAGCAATAACGCGAGCTATTGATCTACAACATAGATATGCTAATACTACCAGGACTAAGTTCATGATAAATTAAAGTTCAATTAATCATATTACTTAAGAACTCCCACTTAGATAGACATCTCTCCAATCCTCTAAGTGATCACGTGATCCAAATCAACTAAACCATGTCCGATCATCACGTGAGATGGAGTAGTTTCAATGGTGAACATCACTATGTTGATCATATCTACTATATGATTCACGCCGACCTTTCGGTCTCCGTGTTCCGAGGTCATATCTTATATGCATAGCTCGTCAAGTATAACCTGAGTATTCCGCGTGTGCAACTGTTTTGCACCCGTTGTATTTGAACGTAGAGCCTATCACACCCGATCATCACGTGGTGTCTCAAAGACGAAGAACTTTCGCATAGCGGTGCATACTCAGGGAGAACACTTCTTGATAATTAGTGAGAGATCATCTTATAATGCTACCGTCAATCAAGCAAAATAAGATGCATAAAGGATAAACATCACATGCAATCAATATAAGTGATATGATATGGTCATCATCATCTCGTGCTTGTGATCTCCATCTTCAAGCACCGTCATGATCACCATCGTCACCGCGCGACACCTTGATCTCCATCGTAGCATCGTTGTCGTCTCGCCAATCTTATGCTTCCACGACTATCACTACCGCTTAGTAATAAAGTAAAGCATTACATCGCGATTGCATTGCATACAATAAAGCGACAACCATATGGCTCCTGCCAGTTGCCGATAACTCGGTTACAAAACATGATCATCTCATACAATAAAATATAGCATCATGTCTTGACCATATCACATCACAACATGCCCTACAAAAACAAGTTAGACGTCCTCTACTTTGTTGTTGCAAGTTTTACGTGGCTGCTATGCGCTGAGCAAGAACCGTTCTTACCTACGCATCAAAACCACAACGATAGTTTGTCAAATAGACTCCGTTTTAACCTTCTCAAGGACCGGGCGTAGCCACACTCGGTTCAACTAAAGTTGGAGAGACAGTCTTCCGCAAGCCATCTATGTGCAAAGCACGTCGAGGGAACCGGTCTCGCGTAAGCGTACGCGTAAGGTTGGTCCGGATCGTCTCGTCCAACAATACTGCTGAACCAAAGTATGACATGCTGGTAGGCAGTATGACTTGTATCGTCCACAACTCACTTGTGTTCTACTCGTGCATATGACATCTACGCATAAAACCAGGCTCGGATGCCACTGTTGGGGAACGTAGTAATTTTAAAATTTTCCTACGATCACGCAAGACCATGGTGATGGCATAGCAATGAGAGGATAGAGTGTCCGTCCCACGCACTCGTGAGACCGAAGCGGAAGCGTTATAACAACGCGGTTGATGTAGTCGCACGCCTTCACGATCCGACCGATCCAAGCACCGAACGTACGGCACCTCCGGAAGTTACGCACACGCTCAGCTCGATGACGATCCCGGACTCCGATCCAGCAAAGTGTCGGGATGAGTTCCACAAGACGACGGCGTGGTGACGATGTTGATGCTCCACCGACGCAGGGCTTCGCCTAAGCACTGTGACGATATGACTTCTCCGGCGCAGGGCTTCGCCTAAGCTCTACAACGATATGACCGAAGTGGAATATGGTGGAAGGGGGCACCGCACACGGCTAAGGAAAGATCCGTAGATCAACTTGTGTGTCATGGGGTGCCCCCCCTGCCCCGTATATAAAGGAGCAAGGAAGAGGTGGCGGCCAAGGGAGAGGCGCGCAAGGGGGAGTCCTACTCCCACCGAGTAGGACTCCTCCTTTCCTAGTAGGAGTAGGAGAGAAGGAAGGGAAGAGAAGAAGGGGTGCGGCCCCCTCCCTAGTCCAATTCGGACTAGGCCTTGGGGCGCGGCCTGCCCTAGGCAGCCCTCTCTCTTTCCGCAGGGCCCAATAAGGCCCAATACTTCTCCCCGGCGAATTCCCGTAACTCTCCGGTACTCGAAAAATACCCGAATCATTCGAACCTTTCCGAACTCGAATATAGTCGTCCAATATATCGATCTTTACGTCTCGACCATTTCGAGACTCTCGTCATGTCCCGATCTCATCCGGGACTCCGAACTCCTTCGGTACATCAAAACTCATAAACTCATAATATAAGCATCGCCGAAACCTTAAGCGTGCGGACCCTACGGGTTCGAGAACTATGTAGACATGACCTAGAACCATTCTCGGTCAATAACCAATAGCGGAACCTGGATGCCCATATTGGTTCCTACATATTCTACGAAGATCTTTATCGGTCAAACCGCATAACGATATACGTTGTTCCCTTTGTCATCGGTATGTTACTTACCCGAGATTCGATCGTCGGTATCCAATACCTAGTTCAATCTCGTTACCGGTAAGTCTCTTTACTCGTTCCGTAATACATCATCTCACAACTAACTCATTAGTTGTAATGCTTGCAAGGCTTAAGTGATGTGTATTACCGAGAAGGCCTAGAGATACCTCTCCAGGCAATCGGAGTGACAAAACCTAATCTCGAAATACGCCAACCCAACAAGTACCTTTGGAGACACCTGTAGTACTCCTTTATAATCACCCGATTACGTTGTGGACGCTTGGTAGTACCCAAAGTGTTCCTCCGGTAAACGGAGTTGCATAATCTCATAGTTACAGGAACATGTATGGGTCATGAAGAAAGCATTAACAACATACTAAGCGATCAAGTGTTAAGCTAACGGAATGGGTCATGTCAATCAGATCATTCTCCTAATGATGTGATCCCGTTAATCAAATGACAACTCATGTCTATGGTTAGGAAACATAACCATCTTTGATTAACGAGCTAGTCAAGTAGAGGCATACTAGTGACACTCTGTTTGTCTATGTATTCACACATGTATTATGTTTCCGGTTAATACAATTCTAGCATGAATAATAAACATTTATCATGATATAAGGAAATAAATAATAACTTTATTATTGCCTCTAGGGCATATTTCCTTCAGTGGTAATATAATATGTTACTGTAACATAGCGCTTCCCGAGGCAAAATGAGTCTATGAGATAATAAATGAAGCAATCTATGATACTACTATTATGTTACTTTGCACTATGAAGGTAATAACTTACACTAGTGTCATGTGCATGACACTAGTCTAAGTTACTCTCTATTATGACCAGCATAAGTAGTCTAATGCCATACACTTTGACGATAGAGTTGTACACCCTATTATCAATGGTTCCGGTGGCAGGGTATTTTTCATGTCAAACTTAAATGACGATGCACTCAAATCCTATATCCATCCTGACGGTAGAAAAATGGTCAGATGTCAAAATACTTTCGAAACGGAGTTAGATCTGGCTAAACTTTGCGCAAATGGTGGGACGCTACCCGACATTCATGCATAGGGGCGGCAAGCATGCACACACTCAGCTAGTAGCATAGCACACAGCATGCACGTACCCGTGCTAAGTGCGTGGCGCGAGTGTGCACAGTATTTGCTGCATGTTCCTAGAGCGCCATCGAGTTGCCGGTTGGATGCGGCGGCAGAAGAAAAGCACCGTAGCCTAGAGGAAAGGTCGTCCGCAGTTTCACTCCCAGACCCGGTGCATGCGTTTTACGGGAAAATATCTGATGCGCCGGAGCTTGTGGTACTACCGGTGCACCGAACTCATATTATATTTTTAAAATGTTTAAAAAATTCTGAAAAGAATTTAGCGCACTAATACAACATCAATGTAGGTTGTCATAAAATTTCAAGACAAAATTCGAAATATAACTCAAAAAACAAAAATGACAAATACAACACTGAATAGTACATAACATAACTTGGCCTTTAGATTTGGCCCATTATTACACAGATGTCAAATTTTTATCTCAAAAAATATTTTAAATTTTTATACAAATTTTTGTGATATCATATATTGATGTTGCGTTAACGTGCTAGAATATTTTCAAGTATTGTGTGTCATCCGGTGCACCGATAGGACCACAAATGCGGGGTGCACCGGATACATTCCCTGCGTCTCACAACTTTCCCGTTTGTGCGCCGTGCCGTGGTGTGGTACCTAGCTTAGCTACGGTACCGATGAAATGGCCTTGCCGGCCGGCGTACCTGTGCACAGTGGTCGCACCGTGTGCACGTGCTGTGGCAGTCCTACGTAGGCAGCAGAAGCGGAGCTCGCTGGGCTCGGTCGGCCACCTGTACACACAGTGCGCGGGCACCACCGTTCACCTAGCAAGCTTCGATGGAAGGCCGGCGGCAGGATGCTAGGCGCTGAACGTGGCGTACGTACGTGCTGGAACAGTGGGCAGTGCTCATGTATAGAGGAACATCACTGTGTATGTGAAGTTGTGAACACATGCGTTCTTGTTTTTGTATAAAAGGGGGTCGCTCTACAGTATTACAAAAAATGTCGTGCGCAGTCAGTTGGCTATCGTGTTTGAGTTGGAGCATCTACGGCCGGACTGGACAAACTCAGTCCCTCAAACGCCCACAAACGTGTCCCGACACATTCACGGACACTGACCGGGCACGCCTCATATATTAGCTTTCACATCCATGTCCCTTATATTCGAAATCCTAAACCCATGCAATCCATGCAACGCTCCGTATAAACAAGATCAACACGCCATATCACCATTGCATCGCCGGATAAAAGGACCATAGTTCGTCGAAGTTCATGGTCGGACAATGCAAATGCACATCACTTAGAACATAGAAAAAACATAAATAAAACGGGGAAGGGCGGAGGAAATCACCATTTCCTCACCGGCCACTTCCCCTTCCAGTTGTCGGCGCGGCTATGCCCCTCCTCCATGTAGGCGTTGGCGTCAGGGGCGGGCCCAGGATTTTAGGAGTGTGTATTCAAAATTCAAGGCTTACATTTTTTTACAACCTCTTGTCTTTGGCATGTATAAACGATTATAGCTATATTTTTTATATGAATTCTATAGTATATAAAAGATAAAAAATTAGGGGAAGAGTACCACAGATTCTGATCATAACTTGATTTTTTAAATCTGAGATCATAACTTAAAACTGTGTTCAATATATATATGAAAGTATTGATTATTCAACATATCAAAGTGGCAACATCTGATAGAAATGGAGGGTACAACTAGTAATATTAATGCCAATACATCGAAAATAAATTAACACAGTACTTACTACTAATGCCAATTTGTCCAAAACAGAAGAAGATTTGACAAACAAACAACTTTGAATCTGAAGCACCTCCACAAAAAGAATCCAAGGAAAGCACATCCCGTGGAGAAAAAATAGAAAACGTATCTGAAAAGATCAGTCTGTTGACTAACGAACGAGCTCAGCGACTCGACTCATAATCTCCGCCATCGATGCATTCGCGGCACCGTCGCGTGCAGGCATGGCACCGCGACCCATGCCCCCGCCACCGCACGGCTGCGTAGCGTGCTTTCTAGCGATGAGATCTGGGAGGAGGCGCCGGTTTTTTTTTTTTTGAGACAACCTCGCGAAGCTTTTTATTAACCCGTCACAATGTTTACAGGGACGAAAGAAAGATCTCCAGGATGACCTAACCAAACATGGCGGCCACCCCCGAGAGATAAGGCATGCTTCGCTAAATTGTGAGCCTCAAAGTTTGAGCATCTAAATTCATGAACTATTTTACAAAGTTGAAAACTAGAAGAATGTTCTATGATTTCATGCATGACCGCACCATATTCAGCCGAAGTCCCGCTCTGTGCGTCTTCCACCACCGTCTTGCAATCGGAAGCCACGTGAATGCTTTGGACATACAAATCATTCGCCAGCGCTAGAGCTTCACTAATGGCCAAGGATTCAAGTGTTTGAGGATTATTGATATGCCGGTACACTATGGCCGAAGCTCCAAGAAACAGGCCGGTTTGGTCTCTGCATATAGCACCAACCGCGCCAGACCTTCCTCCTCTCGAGACCGCTGCATCCACGTTCACTTTGACACACCCCTGGACTGGAGGCAACCACCGAGTTGGTCTTGGCGCTGAAATAGTAATTGGCCTTGGATCCCTCCTATTGATCTGTTGTAATTCTGCCATATAACTCAGTATGAAGCCGTTTGTAGCGTAGGGAGACTGAAAAATGTCTTCGTAGATCGCCTTTCTCCTGGCACTCCAAATCGCCCATGCTGTCACCACCAGGCGGTTAAACTCTTCAGCCTCCAACACTTCATGTAGAGCAAAAAGCCATTGCTTTGGGTTCTCATGTTGGCAACTGATCACCTTTTCAGCAAACTCAACAGGAGCTAAGGCCCAGATACTCCTCGACATTGAGCAATTGAGCAGCGCGTGTCTCCATGTATCTGTGGCTCCGCATAAGTGGCATGTATCTTTATCAGCCATATGGCGATGGTGAAGGACCTCACCTGTGGGCATCGACTGCCTGGCTAGTCGCCAAACAAACATTCTCAACTTCGAAGGTACTTGTATATGCCATATTGCACTCCACTGCTTACTCTCTTGGGTATTTGACGTACCTTCTTCCTCATGTAGCCAACCTTCCCTGCTAAGCTTCGTTCTCAGTATCATATGATAGGCAGAACGTACTGTGAAAAGACCCCGTTTCTCTTCATGCCATGCCCAGAAGTCCGTTATATTCCTCGTGCACAACGGTATCTTGAGGATCTCTTCTGCGTCAAAAGGACTGAAAATAGATCGTATCGCGTCTTCCTTCCATTGAGCCGACGTAGCATCAATCAGGTCCGACACCATCTCTGGCGGATTAGGGGTAAGTGATGTAATTGGCCTTTTAAGTTATCTCAAGGAATCCAATTATGTTGCCATATACTTGTCGAAGCCCCATTACCAATTCTTCGGATCACTCCTTGTGCTACAATGTCCCTTCCATCCAACACCGCACGCCATATCTGGGAGGGATGGGAACCCAGCTCAGCTTCCAAGAGAGAGCACGGAGGGAAATATACAACTTTTAACACCTTTGCGCTGAGCGAGGCCTCATCTGTCATAAGCCGCCATGCTTGTCTCGCCAGGAGAGCTAAATTGAAAATCTCCAAATCGCGAAAACCGAGACCACCCAGATGCTTAGGTCTGGTCATCATATCCCAAGCCACCCAACTAGGTTTCCTCTTACCATGTTTGCTTCCCCACCAGAATTGGCGGATTATGGAAGTGATGCTGTCACATAAACCCCTTGGCAAACGAAAATAGGACATTGAAAAAACAGGAATCGCTTGTGCAACCGACTTAATTAAAACTTCCTTCCCCGCTGCCGAGAGTAATTTCTCCATCCATCCTTTGATCTTTTCCCATACCCGGTCTCACAAGTATTTGAAAGTGCCATTCTTCGACTGGCCTACATCAGTTGACATACCCAGGTAACGCTCATTCAACGATTCATTTTGAACGTGTAAAGAGTTCTTCACCTCTTCCTTGATGGAATCTGGACAACCCTTGCTAAAGAAGATGGAAGACTTCTCATGATTTATCCTCTGTCCTGATGCTCTACAGTAAGTATCAAGCAGGTTTGACACTTCATCTGACCCATCCACATTAGCCTTAAAAAGCAGCAGGCTGTCATCTGCAAATAAAAGGTGGTTAATGGTGGGTGCTGTTGGAGCCACCTTAATACCTGCAATTGATGACCGAGAACTGGATTTCAGGAGGCACGAAAGGCCCTCTGCTGCAATTAGGAATATGTAGGGGGAGATTGGATCTCCCTGCCGGATACCCCTTGTTGGTTTGAAGGATTCAAGTTTCTCCCCGTTGAAGAGGACAGAAAAAGACACTGATGAAACCATACCCATTACTGTGTCAATCCACTGTTGAGAGAAACCCAATTTGGCCATGATGCCTTTCAAATAAGGCCACTCCAATCTGTCATAGGCTTTCATCATGTCCAGTTTCAAAGCACATAAGCTATTTGATCTTGAACGTGTTCTCTTCATAAAATGCAAACACTCATAAGCACATATGATGTTATCTGTGATAAGCCTTCCAGGCACGAAAGCAGACTGTTCCTCAGATATAATATCAGGCAAAATTATCTTGAGTCTGTTGGCCACTACCTTGGATGCAATTTTGTAGAGCATGTTACAAAGACTTATGGGTCTGAATTGAGACAACTGAGAAGGACTCATTACCTTTGGGATTAGAACCAAAACTGTGTCATTAATGCCTTCTGGGCTTTCCTCACCACGCACTATCCTTAATACAATTCTTGTGACATCTTCACCGCAAATATCCCAGTTGCGTTGATAAAAATGAGTAGGGAATCCGTCTGGGCCAGGTGCTTTCGTTGGGAACATTTGGAATAACGCTACTTTAACCTCCTCAGAAGTGTAATCAGCATTAAGGCGCTCATTCATTTCCTCTGCTACCCTCCTGGGCACATGATCTAGCACTGCATCCATGTTCTCAACTCCCTCCGACGAATACAAAGTTTGATAAAAACTATTCGCCATTGCCCTCAACTCATCCGGGTCAACAACAATTGCTCCCAAGGAATTTTGCAGTGCCTTAATCATATTCTTTTTCCGCCGCAAGCTAGCACGAAGGTGAAAGAATCTGGTATTCTTATCGCCCGCTGACAACCACTGGATCCTTGCTCGTTGGCACCACATTATTTCCTCCCTGTGGTACATCTCAATTAAACGCTCATTGATCTTGAGCTCCACATGTGAGGGTCCAGTTCTAAGCGGGTCACCACGCAGCTCATCAAGCTTTCTTTTTAGGAGTTTAATCTCCTTCTTCACATTACCAAAGGTGTCGTTACTCCATCTGCTTAGTCCTGTAGCCAAGTTTCTGAGCTTGTGGCGCATGTCCTGGACTGTCAAACATGGCGCTTCCGCATCCCACCCATCCACTAGGGCGTCACGGAGTCCCTCATGTGTTTCCCACATAATCTCATAT
Source organism: Aegilops bicornis (assembly GCA_021605145.1). Lineage (NCBI taxonomy): Eukaryota > Viridiplantae > Streptophyta > Magnoliopsida > Poales > Poaceae > Aegilops > Aegilops bicornis. Next base: position 777,986,659 of record CM038675.1, read on the forward strand.
CTGAACTCAGATTTTGCATGTTGCTTCTTCTGTCGTCCCAAGTCGACCAGCAGGGCCGAGTGGTCTGAAGTAGCTGCTATTTCATGTGTAACAGATGCTAGGGGAAACCTCGCCATCCAATCCGTGTTGACCAATGCCCTGTCCAATCTGCAACGTGTGTATGTGCCTCCAGTGACCTTCTTCTCGAAAGTCCAGAACCGACCAGTATAGCCCATATCTAGTAACATGCAAACATCAATTGTATCTCTGAATGCCTGTATTTGTGCATTGCTTCGTTGCCCAACACCCTCGTGCTCTTCCGGACGTAAAACTTCGTTAAAATCTCCAAGACAAAGCCAAGGCAAACTGCTCATTGTACTAATGTTTTTCAAAACTGTCCACGTTTGCTGCCGCAAGTGCGTCTGTGCCTCTCCATAAACACATGTTAGTCTCCACTTATCCTCACCCTGCTCCTCCACTTATCCTTCACGTTTTCTGTGGCATCTATGCCGTTAGTATTCTACACGTTGCCCTCCAGCGCCCCCTGCTATCCTCTTCCTTGTAAGATCTTCCATATCTACATCTTTTCCAGTGCCTTCATCGACCTTGTCATCCTCTTTCCTTCCCTTCGCAGGATAAACTGGGAAGTTGTTCATCTCATCCTCATAACGGTAACCTGACCGTCCCCCTGACCGGCCTCCCCTTCGGCCGCCTTTCCTTCCTCGGCCCTCTCCAGGCCCCTGACTAGCGCGCATGACCCAACTTGCTCGAAGATCCTTGAAAACTAAAGCTGAAGGGGGATGAATCCCATTACCATGTTCCTTGTATAGATGACCCAACATACCACAGACGGCACACCAATCGGGCAGTTTCTCATACTTCACCTTATAAATTTGCCTTTCCCCACCTCTGATCATGGATACAACATTCTTCAAGGGCTTAAAGACATTGAGTTGAATCCACACTATGAAAATTCCCCACAAAATCATGGGATGGTTGTTCTGTGAAAAGCACTTCCCCCACCTTCGCAGCTAGTGGAGTAACCAAGTGGGCAAACAAATCTGGAACATCGTGTATCTGAATCCATATGTCAATCGTCTCCAACTTGATGGTTGAGGGCTTTGAGACCCCATCATAAGGCGCTAAAAGCACTGCATCCCCTCGGAAGTTCCAAGGTCCCTCATGCATAACCCTCTCCCAATCCCCTAGACAGGATAATTGAACCGTATACAGATTCTCCTCCAGGGGCTTAAACTTAGCAACCTGCGCTATATTCCATGCCGCCCGCATGTTTCTGAAGAACCAAGTCTGACTATAAGATTTGGAGGTGTTTACCCTTGCCAGCGCAGTCCATCTAGGTCCCTCCGGAGGCGCATCTTTCTCATCGAAGATCACGTCATCAAGGTCTTCTTCCGTCAGACCAAGTTCTTGCATCATCCGCTCGACATCACTCACGCTCGAGGAGCCCGAGGCCCCGTGAGCCGCCATCACAGAAACCTCACCCGATGCTTCTCTGACCGGGTAAATTGTAGGGGGGAGCCCTAGAACCGCCGTTCCTGCCTAGCCCAGACTCTAGAGAGACGATCTGGAGATCGACAGGGAGATTGGCGATAGGGAAGGGAACCACTCGACGGCGCCGCAATCGCCGCCGCGAGAACAAAAAAACCCTAACTCGAGGGAAAGACTGCAGGAATACGGAGGCGCCGGTTTGTGTGATCCGATAGATCGATCAGGGCTACCCCACGTTCACTGCAAGAATTTCGAATTGGGCTGGGAAAAGGCCGATTACGTGAAGGAGAATCGGGCCGTTAGGCCATGTTTGGAGCGGGACGGGAGAGAATAAGGACAAGGTGGGCTGGCTAATTCATGGTGTAAGTGCGTACACAACCTGTAAACCTCTTTTCTTCCATAAACTCTATATATGCATAGTATTTTGCAAAAATAATGGGTATTCAAGTGAATACCCATGAATTGATCTGGGCCCGCCCCTGGTTGGCGTGCGGAGGTGCATCGTCATCGGAGCTGGAGGTGAAGCCGCCCGTCAGGTCGGAGTCAGAGCTGCACCTTTGGCCCGACAACCTGGTGATGAGCAGGCAGTTCTGCTCCTTCGCATGGCGGGCCGCCTTTGCCTTCGCCGCCGCCTCCTTGTTTGCCTCGCGCTCCGACAACTCGATGCCAAGTCGGAGCGCCTTGGTATTCTTGCGGCGGAGGCGCCACGCATCCGTCTCCGCCGTCATGAGAGCGGCGGAGAACCGACACAAGGAGTGCAATCTCTCTAACTAAGATCAGATCCTCGTACAGAACCTTAGTGTGTCTCTTGAACTAAGATCAAAACTACGACCTCTCTACCGGATTGCACACATCTGGTGTCAGCTATCCGGCAGGGTTTCGTCGTTCAGAACTAGCCCCTACTGAAGACTAGACAACTTTTTGAAGGAAATATGCCCTAGAGGCAATAATAAAGTTATTATTTATTTCCTTATTTCATGATAAATGTTTATTATTCATGCTAGAATTGTACTAACCGGAAACATAATACATGTGTGAATACATAGACAAACATAGTGTCACTAGTATGCCTCTACTTGACTAGCTCGTGAATCAAAAGATGGTTAATTTTCCTAGCCATAGACATGAGTTGTCATTTGATTAACGGGATCACATCATTAGGAGAATGATGTGATTGACTTGACCCATTCCGTTAGCTTAGCACTTGATCGTTTAGTATGTTGCTATTGCTTTCTTCATGACTTATACATGTTCCTATGACTATGAGATTATGCAACTCCCGTTTACCGGAGGAACACTTTGTGTGCTAACAAATGTCACAACGTAACTGGGTGATTATAAAGGAGCTCTACAGGTGTCTCCGAAGGTACTTGTTGAGTTGGCGTATTTTGAGAATAGGATTTGTCACTCCGATTGTCGGAGAGGTATCTCTGGGCCCTCTCGATAATGCACATCACTATAGGTCTTGCAAGCAATGTACCTAATGAGTTAGTTACGGAATGATGCATTATGTAACGAGTAAAGAGACTTGCCGGTAACGAGATTGAACTAGGTATTAAGATACCGACGATCGAATCTCGGGCAAGTAACATACCGATGACAAAGGGAACAACGTATGTTGTTATGCGATTTGACCGATAAAGATCTTCGTAGAATATGTAGGAGCCAATATGAGCATCCAGGTTCCGCTATTGGTTATCGTCCGGAGACGTGTCTCGGTCATGTCTACATAGTTCTCGAACCCGTAGGGTCCGCACACTTAAAGTTAGATGGCGGTTATATTATGAGTTTATGTGTTATGATGTACCGAAGATAGTTCGGAGTCCCGGATGTGATCACGGACATGACGAGGAGTCTCGAAATGGTCGAGACATGAAGATTGATATATTGGACGACTATATTCGGACACCGGAATAGTTCCGGGGGTTATCGGATGTATACCGGAGTACCGGGGGGTTACCGGAACCCCTCGGGGGGTTAATGGGCCTCATGGGCCCAAAGTGGAGCAGAGGAGGGGCGGCCAGGGCAGGCCGCGTGCCCCCTCCCCCTCTAGTCCGAATAGGACAAGGAGGAGGGGGGGGGGCGCCCCGCTTTCCTTCCTCTCCTCTCTCCCTTCCTTCCCCCTCTCCTACTTGGACAAGGAAAGGAGGGAGTCCTACTCCCGGTGGGAGTAGGACTCCTCCTGGCACACCCCCTCCTGGCCGGCCGCCCCCTCCCCCTTACTGCTTTATATACGGGGGCAGGGGGCACCTCTAGACAACAATTGATCCTTGAGATTTATTAGCCGTGTGCGGTGCCCCCCTCCACCATATTCCACCTCGATAATATCGTAGCGGTGCTTAGGCGAAGCCCTGCGTTGGTAGAGCATCATCATAGTCACCACGCCGTCATGCTGACGGAACTCTCACTCAAAGCTCGGCTGGATCGGAGTTCGAGGGACGTCATCGAGCTGAACGTGTGCTGAACTCGGAGGTGCCGTACGTTCGGTACTTGGATCGGTCGGATCGTGAAGACGTACGACTACATCAACCGCGTTGTGCTAACGCTTTCGCTTTCGGTCTACGAGGGTACGTGGACACACTCTCCCCTCTCGTTGCTATGCATCACCATGATCATGTGTGTGCGTAGGAAATTTTTTGAAATTACTACGTTCCCCAACACTTTTCGGCTCTATGAAACTATTTCGTCTGAGGAAGAGAGAGATGGCAGATCATGCATGCCTTGTGTTTGAGAGAGAATGAGTGAGTTGGAGAGCTCCTCTCCACCTTTATTTATAGGGTGAGACAAGAGGTAGATATCACTTGAAAATACCAAAATGCCCATGATATATGTCCATCATAAGGGCAAAATGGGGTGGCTTAAAAGCAAATAGTGTTGACTGCATCACCACGGCTACATCATCCCCTAATAGTGTTTCCACTATTTACGATGGTGTTTTCACCATTTAGAACAGTTTTTCCACTATTCTGAATAGTGTTTCCACCAATGTTGAGGATATCGCTTATCATTAGCGTCTCGGTCAGTTGGGGATTAGAGATTAATTGGAAATCGACCGATTAATCGATTTTATTGGTGGATTATTAACCGATCATTTTTTGCAAATCTCAGGTAGCCAACACTAAAATATGCTACTCCCTCATTCCATCTATATAGGGCCTAATGCGTTTTTCGAGGCTAACTTTGACCAAATGTTAGAGCAATAGTATATGACATGCAAGTTACACAAAGCATACCGTCAAATTCGTATGTGAAAGGAGGTTCCAATGATATAATTTTCACATTATACGTCTCATGTACCATTAATCTTATCAATAGTCAAATGTGATCTTGAAAAACGCATTAGGCCCTATATAAATGGAAGGATGGATTATTCAACACCAAAAGAATACTGGACAGAAGTGTTACCTTGATTCCTAGCCATTGAATCATCATATAATGACAAACAAAATAGGATAATAGTACATATTACGTAACAAGGACCACTAAACGCAAATAAACATAGTTTTTGTAAACTTAGTGCTATGAATAGGCCTGATTTATCGGTAGATTCCCGATAAATTGCTTGTCATAGCGATAAATCGGGCCAAACGATAAACGCTGAAGATAAGGCATAATCTTATCGGCCACCCCAAGAGTAGCGATAAATCAGACGAAAAATCGCTGAATCGGAAGTTTCTTTTTAAACAGTGGTTTCCACTATTCATAAGGTATTTTCTCCTACTAATGTTTCCACTATTCATGATAACTTTTCATGGAATATGTCCAGCGCGTGTTTAATCTTCAAAAAATTACGGAAGGTCCAGAACATTCGGGTACCCATTAAAATAATTTTGGACGCGTTCGTAACATGTCCAGTATGAAGTTTGTCTCTGAAACATTTCAACTTTTCTCTCTCAAACTTTTCTGTCATCTTCGAAATTTTTCTGAAACAATCTCTCGGACTCCCTGTCTATTACTTAGTAGATAGATGACTCTTAAGTGTGTGACCTGTAGGTTCGTGAAGTATAGGCATGACCGGAATTCTTTATGATCAATGATCAATAGCGGAACCATGGACATCCACATTGATCCCTATACCCACATGAATGAATATTCGAGCAAACGTGTAATTATTGAATGTTGTTCCTCTTGCTTCGCGATATGTTACAAATACCTGAAGTTAGATTTAATGGCATCCCCATGAATCAACAACTTTGTTCACCATGCCAGTTTCCTCGTTATCGATTTTGTCATTTTTTCTTGTTTCCTTGTTCCAGCATCCCCGTGATCAAATCACGCTGTGTCTGGTCAGATGATGATGGATACCGTAACACCAAGAGGGCCCAAAGAATATCTCTCCATCGTCGGAGGAGCAAATCTTAATCTTGAGATATCAAGTACTTTGTCATACTTTTCCATGAACCCTAAAGTCATCGTAATAGCCACCATGTTACGGATGATATTTAACTAACCCCAAAGTTCATGAAGCAAGTATAAAGGAACTAGATACTCTCATGGTCTAAGGAGTTATGCAAACGCTAACTTTCTCTGTATAAAATTATTAACTTTGTATTGGTTCACTGAACTAAATCTTTCTACTCAGGTTCATTTGTGTATCACCTTTGTTTTGAAAAAAATGCAAGCTTTATCACGTTTGTCATTAATAGATCAATGAAGCAACAAAATATTAGTTGGACCAATTCCCGATAGCTGTCTTCTTTAACCTGCTTCAGAATCAGGAAAGACTGGTTCCTAATATGTGATGCTTTTGTTTTAATGGGCTGGAGAATCAGGAAGGTCCACGATATTTAAGCAGGCAAGAATCCCATTGTGTTCTTCCCTGGAAAGTCACTATCCCTGTGACAAATAGTATGCCTTACGTTTTTTTTCCTGAACATCTATCTCCAGATAAAGCTTCTTTTCTGAACTGGCTTCGACAAGGCGGAACTCAAGGGCTGTACGGCAGTCATCCATGTCAGCGTGTACCAGACAATCAAAGTATGCCAATACTGGAACGTGTGTGTTTTAATATAATATATCCTCTTATTGCTTGGTGGGGATCATGTAGGCATCCTATTTTGTTCAGTAAGTAGAGATATATTTGGGCTGGGCATAAACACCAATATCTTGCAACATGAACAACATGTTACAGCTGAAGCAGCATTACAGTTAACACTCAGAACTAGCCTATAATCGAACTTGTTCAGACCTTGCACATTGTTTAAGCTCTACTGCAGTATTGTGTTTTGCTGCTTTTCCACTGTCATTCTCTGATATGAATTCAACTGTAGATGATTCAGCCAAATGAAGTATACAAAATTTGGTCTCTAACCTGTCCTTTCTATGTATCGCTCCTTTCATTTCCGTCAAAATCATTATTCTTTTGATAACCGAGGAATATTTTCTTTGCTTGTTACTCCCTCTGATCCATAATAAGTGTCGCAGCTTTGAACTAAGGTTGAACTAACTTAGTTCAAAACTGGATCGGAGGGAGTAACAGTTTTGAACTGCCACTCGGCGGCCTCTTCGGGCTAGCCTTGCCTGCGACGAAAGCCTCCGCGGCAGGAAACTGAATGAAGTCAAGACAGAATTTGCATTGTTCACACACCCAAAAAACTTACTGTCTCGTAGCGCCATTTCAGTTTCATTACGAACATAAGGTTGATTGGAGCACGAGTGTTTCAAAGTGAATCCTAAAAATGAGATGCATGTTGAGTAGAAGTCTTTCAAATACTTGAGGAACTAAATTGAACAAATTCACTTGTACGCTTCCGATAATCATGCGAAGCTACTGTGCCTGTTTTTACAGTCTTGCATTCAGTGTGGGTCTGAATGTAATGGCGAGCAGCCTTCCTGCCAAAGCTGTTGTGAAATGGTCCATCTGAATCTTGGAACGAATAATATTGTTGTATCTCCAGTTTCTACGTTGCAATAATGGGTTGTTGTGCTTTAGTTCCTTTAGCTATTTTTCAAACATGTGGTTCCTTTAGCCTTTTGGCGTCAAGTCTTTCCGGCTATTATAGGATATAGCTGCACAATTTGACAATAGATGCTCAAATGCTATGTGTTCTCTATCATTATACTCCCTTCATCCCATAGTATAAGGGGAAGTACTATTATATTAATGGGACGGAGGGAGTATTTATCACTTAAAGGGGAAGGGTGTTTCACAGGAGCACCAGAGGCGAGGGAGGGCATGGCCGAACTAGAAGTTGTTTCATGGCAAGGGCAGGCCAGGGCAGAGACATGCAACGGCGAGGGTTGCAATCATCAGGGGACATCACCTTACACAATGCCCACTCATAATGGCTAGATCCTGGTCTCTTCCTATCCATTGTCATTGACGCAATTACAATTACAGATTTAAGTCTCTTTAATCCTCTGCTATAATCTAGCAATAATATCAGCACATAAATTGATTCGCTTCTTCCAATGTGCATAGCATTCAACTCTCGGTGCAGGTTGTTCAACAGTGATCTGGTTTGCTAAAAGGCATATTATTTCATCCAGACCTGGAATTGCTTATGTGTTGGCAAAACATGATAAGCATGCATTCAACCTCACCCATCCATCAACGAATTTATTCCATCTGTCGAAGTGATGATGGCATCTATGCCTATTGTTGAAGACATCAGTATCATCAAAACAATATTAGATAGCTTACGAACTATACCCTTTTTCCAGCTTACTATATGCAGTGCTCTCTTTTAGGTTAAGTATCTGCATATATGAATCTAGTTCCTAAAGCCCCGGAATCTGCCTCAAGGGCAAGAGCTGCAGTCTTATCCTCGACCCTGAATGACCGATCGGGGTTGTTGATTGTGATCACACCGTTCGGTCCGGATCTGATCGGGCATCGGCGCCTCCGATGAGTTTTTACGCGGTCGATCTAATGTTGTCCCTGCTAATTTTGACGGAACCTGGCTTGTCAGAGTGTCGTATTGTATATGTCGGATCCGATCTCAAGGCTTTGTCTAACAAGTTGTAGTTTCCGTCCCAAGCCGAGTAGATCCTTGGTGCTTGGGCGGAGATAGCCTGCCGCACTTCGCCAGATCTAATGTCATGGTGGAGAAGGCCACGACAGGGTCTGAACCATCCAGCTCTATGTCTCGACTGATTGTTGGAGTTTTGATCTTCTCCGGTGACTAGGTTAAGCCGAGATGCGACACAGCTTGAAGCCATCAAGTTACTTCAATTTTCCAGAGGGACCTATATGTGCCACCAATGTCAGAGCTAAATCCGGCAGATCTCGGGTAGGGGGTCCTGATCTGGTAGTCTTGGCTAGATGATAACAAGGACACAAGGGACATGAAGTTTACCTAGGTTCAGTCCCTCTTGAAGAGGTAAAACCCTACGTCCTGCTTTGTATTGCTTGTGGATGGGGTACAAAGTATAGTTGATCTACCGCGAGATAGTATGTGAATGAATCTCCCCTCTATGGCCCTGGCACATCGGGTTATTTACATACCAGGGGTACCTAGGGCAAACATGTCGAGGACTATCTTACGCCTTGGAGTATACGCCAAGTCTTTATGTCATTCCTTCTTGAAGCTTTTGGACCAGATGAACAAGGCCCACCGGTAATAGGCTCTGGGGGCGCGGCGGGGGTTACACGGCCCAACCCAAGACATGCTGAGCACCCCCTAATCTAGGACTCCGTCAACAAGTGGCTCAATAGTATCTTCTGTGGCTCCTATGATAGAAGCATCGGCTTCCACTGGTGATGTGCAGATTGGCACATTGACAGCGGCTTAGATTGATAGTGTGCCGAGGTGGACAATAGAGCAAGAGGAGCTGCTAAAGGTGTATTCACGAAAGTGTGTGCGGGCTCAGAACGGTACTGTGCCGAGGTGGACAACAGAGCACGAGAAGCATCTAAAGATGTATTCACGAAAGCGAGGTGAGGGTGTTGCACATCAGGTGGATCAATTAGATCAGCCACCGGCAGAACAAGGTAGCATTGATGTGATTTTCATCTCCTCTGCGGAGATCAGGCTGAAGGGCCAGTGGCCTTGACGAGAACTACTCGAGCAACAATAGGGATACTATAGAAATGGTACGGGTTTGATGACAATGATATTGGAAATTATTAACTTGAGATGCAAGGAAAGGAAACATATCCTAATAAGGACTCCAAGACTTATACTAACTAGTGGAGTCGCCCGCGCATTTACGCGGCTAGATATTTAATATGTATTATTATATTTGGCATATTTTTCATTGAAAAGACATATAAACTACTGTTCAAAGTATAGCACAAATTCCTATGTCACTCTTGCTCGTGCATTATATTATTGTCAAATTCTTACTAATTTGACGATTGTTTTAGCAAGAACTAATATCCCACTTGAGCCTTTTATCTCTTTACACAACCTTCTCCTCACTGAATGTATATATTCCGACACTAGTAGAAAAAGGACCTAATATGAGACACATTAGTGCCGGTTTGGTTTTGAGCCGGCACTAATGTGTCCAATAGTACCGGTTCCAACGGCTAGCCGGCCGTTCTCATTAGTACCGGTTCGTGGCGAAACTATAGTACCGGGTGGTGGCAGGGTGTTGTCAGTCTGTGGCCCGTCCAGCACCTTTAGTACCGGTTCGTGGCACGAACCGGTACTAAAGGTCGACGTACATAAACCCTTCGTCCCCCCGAGCCACTCTGTTCTTCCCTTTCCCCTCACTTCCTCTGTTCTTCCCCCTCTCTCCTCGAGCTCCTCACAAATTTTGCCCACAATTTGTCAAGATTTGAAGGCCCCCATCCATTCAAATGATCACAAAGGTTAGCAACTTTGTCCTTTCAACTCTCATTGCTAGATTAGCTCTTGCAATGCTTTGTATAGTGATTAATTTGGGAGGTATAATTATATTTGCTAGTATTCGATTTATATGCAATTTGAGCACAAAAATAACACTTAGTTTGCATATGTAGGTGTGGTTTACTTAGTGCCTTCTAAATCTCCGTCGTAACCACCGTCGATCGCTCGCACTGCCCCGTCCGCCGCACCACCTTCTGATAAGGCTCTTGTTCATGAATGTTTTACATTACCAAATTGATGTTTATGTGATTTGGATATATAGTTACTCGTATAATTATCTTACCCGTACGTTGTTTGTTATACATAGTGCCATGGTTTTGATATCCGTCCCCGTCGGCCCTCGTCCTTGTTATGATTCGGATGTGGTATATTCTCTTTTAAAACTAGTTGTTGCATTTCGTGTTTATGACAAATTATGCCCATCAAGTTGACATAGATATTTTTATCTAGGAGGTATGTGAACCGGAAATTCCAACCGACCCTATTGTCGAGAGGTTAAATTTAGTTGAAAGAGAAAACGAGTATTTGAAAGAAAAACTGAAAAGAATTGAGGGGGGGGGGGGGAGATGGAATTAGAGTTGCATGTTGCCGATGTCGTCGATGATCACAAGATCAAGATGGAGAAATGAGGTTGAAGATTAGAAAGATTAAAAAATATGCCATTGATAGTGTGGCTTGGTATCATTATGCTGTTGGATCAATTGTTACCTTAATTGCGATCTTCATCGCATTTGTTGTTGCATTTAAATTCTTTAGCTAGAGAGTTATTTGTATGTTGCATTTAATTAAGTGTTGTATATGAACTTTATGTATGAACTTGTATTAATTTGGTCTATTCGGTGTTGTGTAATGAAGATGAGCCGACAATGGATGTATGATGACAGATGCTCTCCCGAGTTCATTAATGGTGTGCATACTTTTCTGCTTGCCGCTGAGGCAAACAAGCGGGCGGATGGTTTTATGCCTTGTCCATGTGCTGGCTGTAAGAATGGTCACAGTTACTCTACGTCAAGAACCATTCACGTCCACCTATTTGAGTCCGGTTTCATGCCCCACTATAATGTTTGGACCAAGCACGGAGAAATAGGGGTTATGATGGAAGACAATGAAGAAGAAGAGGACGACGACGGCTATCCTGGCCATGGGTTCCCTGAATACGATGATAGAACAATGGGGGAAGAAGCTAAGCCGGCAATGTAGAAAGAAGCTGAAGAAGAGGCATCAGATGAGCCCGCTGATGATTTAGGTCGGGCCATTGCCGATGCAAAGAGAAACTGCGCAAGTGATCTGGAGAGGACGAAGTTGCAGCGCATGTTAGAGGATCACAGGAAATTGTTGTAGCCGAATTGCGAAGCTAACAAAAAAAAGTTGGGCACTACACTTGAATTGCTGCAATGGAAGGCAGAGAATAGTGTATCTGACAAGGGATTTGGAAAGTTGCTGGTAATGATAAAGAATATGCTTCCAAAGGACAACGAATTGCCCGAGAGTACGTATGAAGCAAAGAAGGCTGTCTTCCCTCTAGGGTTACAGGTGCAAAATATACATGCATGCCCTAATGACTGCATCCTTTACCGCGGTGAGTACGAGGATTTGAATGCTTGCCGGTATATGCGGTGCATTGCGTTATAAGATCGTCGCGATGACCTGGTGATGTCGAGGGTGAGCGCCCGGAAGAAGATTCCTGCCAAGGTGATGTGGTATGCTCCTATAATACCACGGTTGAAACGTTGTTCCAAAACAAAGAGCATGCGAAAGCGATGCGGTGGCACGCAGAAGACCGTAAGAAAGACGGAAAATTGAGAGTACCGGCTGACGGTTTGCGGTGGAGAAAAATCAAGAGAAAGTTTGGGAGGAGTTTGCAGGTGACCCAAGGAACGTATGGTTTGGTCTAAGCGCAGATGGCATTAATCCTTTTGGGGAGCAGAGCAGCAACCATAGCACGTGGCCTGTGACTCTATGTTTGTATAACCTTCCTCCTTGGTTGTGCATGAAGCGGAAGTTCATTATGATGTCAGTGCTCATCCAAGGCCCTAAGCAACCCGGCAACGACATTGATGTGTACCTAAGGCCATTAGTTGAAGAACTCTTACAACTGTGGAATGGAACAGTTGTACGTGCGTGGGATGAGCACATGGGGGAAGAATTTGACCTAAAGGCGTTGCTGTTCGTGACCATCAATGATTGGCCTGCTCTCAGTAACCTTTCAGGATAGACAAACAAGGGATACCGCGGATGCACGCACTGTTTGGATGATACCGACAGTATATATTTGAATAGTTGTAAGAAAATTGTGTACCTGGGACATCGTCGATTTCTTCCGAGCAGGCATCCTGTAAGAAAGAAAGGCAAGCATTTCAAAGGTGAGGCGGATCACCGGACGAAGCCTCGCCACCGTACTGGTGCTGATGTACATGATATGGTCAAGGATTTGAAGGTAATCTTTGGAAAGGGTCCTGGCGGACAACCTGTTTCGAAGGACGCTGACGGACGCGCACCCATGTGGAAGAAGAAATCTATATTTTGGGACCTGCCATATTGGAAAGACCTAGAGGTCCGCTCTGCAATCGACGTGATGCACGTGACGAAGAATCTTTGCGTGACCCTGCTTGGCTTTTTGGGCGTGTATGGGAAGACAAAAGATACACGGAGGCACGAGAGGACCAGCAACGTATGCACGGAAAAGATGACATACATCGGTCGTGCCAGCTACGCTCTTACCAAAGAAGAGAAGGAAATCTTCTTGAATGCCTGCTCAGCATGAAGGTACCGTCGGCTTCTTGTCGAATATAAAGGGAATAATAAATATGGCGGAGAAAAAGTTCCGAACCTAAAGTCTCATGACTGCCACGTGATTATGACGCAACTCCTTCCGGTTGCATTGAGGGGGCTTCTACGGGAAAACGTTCGATTGGCCATTGTGAAGCTATGTGCATTCCTCAATGCAATCTCTCAGAAGGTAATCGATCCAGAAATCATACCAAGGTTCTGAGAATGATTTGGTGCAATGTCTTGTCGATTCGAGTTGGCGTTCCCACCATCCTTCTTCAACATCATGACGCACGCGTCCTAGTTCACCTTCTTGAAGAGATTAACATTTTGGGTCCTGTATTTCTACACAATATGTTCCCCTTTGAAAGGTTCATGGGAGTCTTGAAGAAATATGTTCATAACCGTGCTAGGCCAGAAGGAAGCATCTCGAAGGGCCATGACAATGAGGAGGTCATTGAGTTTTGTATTGACTTTATCCACGACCTTAAGCCAATTGGTGTTCTGAATCGCGGCATAAGGGCGGAATTTGGAAGAAAAAGGCACGCTAGGAGGGCATCAAATAATATGTATGGACGGGCATTCTCTCCGAAGCACACTACACACTTCTACAGAATTCCGCCTTGGTGGCTCCATTATATGGAGGAACACAAGAATTTTCTACAGTCCAAACACGGAGAAGTCTGACGACTGGATTACACGCGAACAAACGAGGACTTTCGCGGTTGGTTGCGTAAACGCGATCTGAATGATGGCGATATTCAAAATGACCTGTACTCGCTGTCCCAGTTACCATCTTCGAATATAATGACTTTCAAAGGGTACCAGATAAATGTTGGAAATATGCCCTAGAGGCAATAATAAAAGTATTATTATTATATTTCCTTGTTCATGATAATTGTCTTTTATTCATGCTATAATTGTATTATCCGGAAATCGTAATACACGTGTGAATACATAGACCACAATATGTCCCTAGTGAGCCTCTAGTTGACTAGCTCGTTGATCAACAGATAGTCATGGTTTCCTGACTATGGACATTGGATGTCATTGATAACGGGATCACATCATTAGGAGAATGATGTGATGGACAAGACCCAATCCTAAGCATAGCACAAGATCGTGTAGTTCGTTTTGCTAGAGCTTTTCCAATGTCAAGTATCTCTTCCTTAGACCATGAGATCGTGTAACTCCCGGATACCGTAGGAGTGCTTTGGGTGTACCAAAGCGTCACAACGTAACTGGGTGACTATAAAGGTGCACTACAGGTATCTCCGAAAGTGACTGTTGGGTTGACACGGATCGAGACTGGGATTTGTCACTCCGTATGACGGAGAGGTATCACTGGGCCCACTCGGTAGTGCATCATCATAATGAGCTCAAAGTGACCAAGTGTTTGGTCACGGGATCATGCATTACTGATCTGAGTAAACTGACTTGCCGGCAGCGAGATTGAATGAGGTATTGGGATACCGACGATCGAATCTCGGGCAAGTAAAATACCGATTGACAAAGGGAATTGTATACGGGGTTGTTTGAATCCTCGACATCGTGGGTTCATCCGATGAAATCATCGAGGAGCATGTGGGAGCCAACATGGGTATCCAGATCCCGCTGTTGGTTATTGCCGAGAGCCGTCTCGGTCATGTTCGCATGTCTCCCGAACCCGTAGGGTCTACACATAAGGTTCGGTGACGCTTAGGGTTGTATGAATATTAGTATGCAGCAAACCGAATGTTGTTCGAGTCCCGGATGAGATCCCGGACGTCATGAGGAGTTCGGAATGGTCCGGAGGTAAAGATTTATATATGGGAAGTCTTATTTTGGTCGTCGGAAAAGTTTGGGCATTATCGGTATTGTACCGGAGTGCCGAAAGGGGTCCGGGGTCCACCAGGTCCACCTGCCCGGGGGGCACATGGGCTGTGGGGGTGCGCCTTGGCCTATATGGGCCAAGGGCACCAATAAAAGGGCCCATGCGCCAAGGAGACTTGGGAGGGAGAGTCCTAAAGGAGAAGGCACCTCAGGGTGCCTTGGGGAGGATGGACTCCTCCCCCCCTCTTGGCCGCACCCCTTCCTTGGAGGAAGGGGCAAGGCTGCGCCCTCTCCCCCTCTCTTGCACCTATATAAAGGGAGGGGAGGGAGGGGTGGCCGCACCCTGAAGCCCTTGGCACCTCCCCTCTCTGCTACACCTCCTCCTCCTCCCGTAGTTGCTTAGCGAAGCCCTGCCGAAGTTCTGCTGCATCCACCACCACGCCGTCGTGCTGCTGGATCATCATCAACCTCTCCTTCCCCCTTGCTGGATCAAGAAGGAGGAGACGTCATCCGCTCCGTACGTGTGTTGAACGCGGAGGTGCTGTCCGTTCAGCACTAGGTCATCGGTGATCTGAATCACGGCGAGTACGACTCCATCAACCCCGTTCCATTGAACGCTTCCGCACGCGATCTACAAGTGGTATGTAGATGCAATCACTCTCCCATGACTCGTTGCTAGATGAACTCATAGATGGATCTTGGTGAAACCGTAGGAAAAATTTTAATTTTCTGCAACGTTCCCCAACAATAAATGGGAATACCTTTTACACGATCACCCAAGATAAGAAGAGCACCAACCAAAACAGTGGTGTCCGCTTTGATGCAACAACCAACACGGGAAAGGAAACATATTATGGTTATAGAGGACATATGGGAACTTAACTATGGATTAGGTGATTTGAAGGTCCCTTTGTTTCGGTGCAAATGGGTCAATATGACATGAGGCGGGGTAACGGAAGAGCCGCAGTACGGAATGACAACAGTGGATCTCAACAATCTTGCGTATGCAGACGAACCATACGTCCTAGCCAATGATGTGGCGCAGGTTTTTTATGTGAAAGACATGTCTACCAGGCCGAGAAAAAGAAAAGATAAGGAAGCGAATGGATCATACGACGAGCCAAAGCGCCACATAGTCCTTTCAGGAAAAAGAAACATCGTGGGAGTGGATGACAAGACAGATATGTCAGAAGATTATGAAAAGTTTGATGAAATTGCTCCATTCACAGTGAATATTGACCCGAGCATCCAGTTAAATGATGAAGATTTTCCCTATCTACGGCGCAAAGGGACACACGAGAAGAAAAAGTTTCACACCCAAAGATCTGGGATGTGATCGGCTTCACTATCATCACTTTCTTCTGTGTTTCACACCCAGGAGGGAATGTCTGTAATAGTTAGGTTAGTTAATTATGTGTTTTGGCATTTGAAACGCGAAGAAATTTTATGTGCAAACAAATTCTTTTTCATGCATTTACTGATTTTTTTTCCAGCTAAATGACCCTGAAATTGAAAAGCATTTGAAATGAACTCAGAAAAGGTTGAAAGTTGGCATGGTATCATAATTTCATACAAATAGCATTTGCAAAAAACTAGAGAGGGTTACGGCAAAAACTGGATACACTTCGTGTACAAAATGGACAATCTTTTCAAGTATCGGGGTTTCCATTTAAAACTGAAATGTTACAAAGGCATTTCATTTTTAAATAACCTAAGCATTACCAAATTGAATATAATGATAAAACACACTAATATTAAACATAAGAAAAAAGAATCACTGAAAAATCCTTTTCCAAAGTTAAGTTATTCACAAACTAGTGATTCACACAAATTTCAAATAATTCAAAATTTAAACTATTCAAATTTGAAAACTACCGCACTAACAGATCAAAGTTTGTAAATTTTTGTACCTAAAGCAAAAATATTCACAAAGAAACTCTAAATACAGCAAAAACAACTCAAAAATAAATAAAACAAATAAAAAGCAAAAAATTAAGAAAATAAAAAAGCCCGCCTACTGGGCCAAAGCGGCATGCATACGACTAGAAACTCAACCTTTTGTTGAGCCAGGATGCAGGCCCGCAAAGGCCCAGTAGGCCCACATGGCAGCAATGAATTGGTAGGCCCAGTAGGCCTGCTTAGGAGAGGAGCTCGAGAGAGCTACCGTGACCGGGGCTTATAAACCAGGCGGTAGTCCTTCGACTAGCGAGGTGGGACTAAACTTGTCAAGATCAAGATCAAGGCTAATAAGATTTCTTTAGTACCGGGTGGTGGCACCAACCGGTACTAAAGGGGTTTTAGTACCAGTTGGAGCCACCACCCGGTACTAAAGGGGTGCGCTTCCGCCGCTTGACCTGGCCAAAACAGACCTTTAGTACGGTTGGTGTCTCCAACCGGTACTAAAGGTCCATCCTTTATATACAACACTTGAAAAAAATTCTGTTTCCTCTGTTTCCTCCCTCCGCCGCGCCGCCCTGCCCCGATCGTCGCCGCCCCGCCCTCGTCGCCGACCCGGCCGTCCCGCCTCGTCGCCGCCCGGCCGTCCCGTCCCGTCGTCCCGTGCGCGCCCGCCCGCACCGTCGTCGCCGCCCGTACCGTCGCCCGGCCGCCCGCCCGTCGTCGCCGCCCGTCCCGTCGCCCGTCGTCGCCGCCCGTCCGTCGCCCCTTCATCGCCGCCCCGTCGTCACCTCGCCGGTGAGATCGCCCCTGCCGCCAATGTCCACACACACACAGTACTACACACACACACACACACACTACACACATTAGTTTGTTTGTTATAAATTTTTCTGTTTTTTAGTTATAGAAATGTTAGAAATTATTCTGTTTTTTAGTTATATAAATATTAGAAATGTTAGTTTTATAGAAATGTTATAAATGTTTTCTATTTTTAGTTATAGAAATATTTATAGAAATGTTAGCAATTTTTCTGTTTTTAGTTATATAAATATTAGAATTGTTATGGAAATGTTAGTTATATAATCATGAAATTTTAGAATTAGTTTTAGTTAGATGAATTAGATTAATGTCAAATTGTTAGAATTTGCATATATATAGAATTTTAGTTATCACAATCCAATCATTTAAAAAATGTTACTTTTTGCGGGCATATAGTATTTGTTCTCGACGATATGCCCGGCCCGCATCCTCCGTCAAATCAGGAAGCTACATCGAGCACGGCTACGGAAGGAAGCGAGCTCAAGCTCGAGCCAACAAGCAGCTGGCAAAAAATGCGGGAAAACCGTTCCCCAGCTGGGAGAACAGGCTGCGCAAGAGATCCCCCCGCTTGTTGTGCCAACAACACATGAGAGGAGTACGCGCGCCAAATATTATTGTGGGCAAACCGTTAGCGTTCCCCAGCAGGGCGATGTGGTAATAACGGAGGAGCATATAATGCAGGCTGAAATGCTCAAGATCTCTGTTGGACAACTCCTCGAAATCGAGCCCATGTCTCCGCTTAAAGAATCGGAAATAAAATGGAAATATGCCTGGGGCCAACCTTTGGTCCATCCAGACAAGGTCAAGGACCTCCCAACGAGAATGTATAAATTGCATCAATGGTACATGAACATGACCAAGATTTCCAATCGAGTGTCCCTCATGGTGAATGTCAAGAAGGACCATTATTACCATGAGAAAGCTCTGTCCATTGAGTATTCAGAACTATATCAATTATTCAATCAAGACGCACTCGACAAGTCTATCGTCAGTTGCTATTGTCTGTAAGTGGTTTCTTTCTGTAATTTAAGTCTCAAGCTAGTTATGTAGTGATTATCGTCAGTTGATAATCATTACATGTAATTATCCTCACTATATTCTTTTTCTGTGGTATTATATGCAGGATGAAGATGTATGAAATGAAAAAAGATGGACGCTATGGCGTTGGGTTCATTGACCCAAATACCATTAATCAGGACATATGGGAGATTGGACATTGTAAAGCTGCTGTAGAGGAAAGCATGCTAGAGTTCTTGAAGCGCCTCAATACCTTCGAAGATATACTACTTCCTTACAACTTTCCGTGAGTCACACTGTCTTGTACTACAAATTCTGTTTTTGCTTACTAGCTAGCTAGATGTTAATAATTAAGTGTATACGGTTTACGGTAGTTGATTAATTTTAAGACATGCAAACGTGTGCGTATGCAGTTGGCACTGGGTCTTGATAGACATTAAAGTTGAGGAAGGAAAAGTTGAATTACTGGACTCACTAACTAAAGAAAATAAAGACTACACCATCGTGAAGGGGATAGTCCACAGGTAATTTAAATCATTATTAATTATTAGTTCCTGATATGAACTATTTAATAACCCCTTTATTAATTTTCTTTGCCGGCGGGCAGGTCATGGGCAAAGTTCATCGCGGTGACTCCAGGAGAATGGAAAAAAATTGTTTTGGCATCGACCCAAGGTAAGTAATTAAATAGTACTAGCTAGCTACCATCTCTTTAATTCTTGTTTCAATATCATTAATTAATTATTATGCTTAATTAATCATTATCTGATTCAATTCCATTCTCGTAAAGGCCCTGAGGCAGGCGAAAGGGAATAATCTATGTGCATACTATGTTTGCGAGAACATTCGCATGATGACGTGCGAAAGAAGCAGATCTGATAGACAGGACTGGGTACGTTTGTCAGAACACTATTCACACCATTATCGATATCTAGTCACACAACTAACACACATGCATATTATTGATCTCCTTCTTAACAGTTCAGAGAGGTGCGGGATAAGCTCCTACCCCAGGAGCGCATACAAGCACTTCAAGAGGAAATAGCCGGATTTTTGCTCGACCAGGTCATAGATCCGAAAGGAGAATACTATTACCCGCTACCGCCCCCATGAACCACTTGTCATCGTGCTCCGAAGGCAACAAGGCAACATGTATTAGAAATTGTATATGTCTATACATGTGTATATGTGTGAATAGTTAATGGTGTTGGCTGTGAGACATTCGATGATATATTATATATATATATATATATATATATATATATATATATGTGTGTGTGTGTGTGTGTGTGTGGTTCTACGTACGAGAAAATCTATTTAATATATATGCATAACGTGTACAATTTGTAGTCTCGTGAAATACCAGCAAACAAAAAAGAATTAAATGGAAAATAAAGCCAAATTGAAAACACAAAATTAAAGCAAAAATAAATAAAAAACACCCAAACATTTAGTACCGGTTGGTGTTACCAACCGGTACTAATGTCCTACACGCGACATCGGCCTGGCTCGTGTTTCGGTTTGCACTTTAGCGCCGGTTTGTGACGAACCGGTACTAAAGGGGCGGGGGGCCTTTAGTCCCCACTCTTTAGTGCCGGTTCGCCAACCGGTACTAAAGGCCGTCACGAACCGGCACTAAAGCCCGGTTCTGCACTAGTGCGATGGTGTTTTCCTATTCCAGCAATTACATGATGCTTCCTCGTGACTTCATCCTAGACTAATTGTCTATGTTTTTTCATTGCGAGGCAAGTGTCAGCACTATGCTTATTAAAGAGTTGCCAATACAATATTGTCTCTCGGTCACTTTCATCACATATTGTTCTTTCGTACCATGTCTATGTGTGTTGAGTTATTTTTATAGCACAGCAAAACATTTTATTGCATATTTGACTTTATTTTTTCTTGGTTAGAGCCTATTTGCACAATACTTTTTTTCTGGTTGCACCTGTGTTGGCCCTATTTTGCACGACCACGTATGGTGATGTAAATATCATCTAGCCTCAGCATCTCCATTGAACTCGACACGTTTGGTACTTTAGTATCACATTGATTATCTTGGTAGAGGTTAATATATAGGTTTCCTAATAGTCAGAATTATTAAGATATAATGAGAACGTTTTGAAACATATTATTTGAATTTAGAACAAACTAAAACATCCTTATCACTCGCTTAAGCCATGAATAACTTTTTTATCGTATAATTGTTGTTGGCCATAACTTATACTTGTAGCACCGAAATAAATTATTACACAGTTGACATGATTTATCATCTCGGATCTTTATTGTTTCAACACAACAATGTTTTGTTTACTTTGCACGATACACCTCTTGCACTCATTGATTACGTTCTTATATTTTTCTTGTGTGATGCCATGCATGTTTTTCACCTAGTTGTAAAAGTGAATTTTATAGAGGGTCTCACCTAGGGAACAGAAAAACCATCTCACCGGGAAAAAGTGGATTCTACAGTCTCAGATGCCAGTGCATCTTAGCTAAGAGAGAGAGAGAGAGAGAGAGAGAGAGAGAGAGAGAGACGTCAGTATAACTAGACTGACCAACCTAAGCTAAAACTCTGCTACAGATAATCACTATGCATGTGGCTCCAAAACTGCACGAATCTCACAACAAAATGAATGGTATAGACGAGGGGGTGCAGCGTTTGTGGGTGTAGCCACTAGTTTCCCAAAATGATAATCTTCGCGTCTTGAGAGTATCATCGCAATATGAAGAGTCTCCAAAACATGTCGAGTCAAGCTAAAGGGATAAGGAAGAGATGGCACATCAGAGAAAGACACTACATCAGTAAAAGATACAAGATAACTATCAAGAGAAGATGGGTTATCAAAGGAAGATGGCACATCAAAAGAATAAAGCATTGCACAAAAAATCATAGCACACGACAACTGACGGCGAAAGTAGCTCGACAGCTAAGACAACGGGCATAGAACAATGCAAAAATAGTCCATGAAAATCCTATAGAAAACAAGGGCATTTACGCCACAAAAGTTGTATAGAAAGGACCAGGACCCGAGAAAGGCTGACGGACAAAGGTATTGTGGACTCGCATGGCATGAGGAACACAAATTATCAATTTGTCCGATGTTGTGAGAAATATAGAAAACTAGAGAACGTAAACTAGGCGACGGCTAAAAGACTAGGGGTACACTAGTAGAAAAGGGGCCAATGGTCCAGGCCGGTCCAGCCCATTAGTCCCGGTTCAATCCAGAACCGGGACCAATGGGGGCATTGGACCCGGTTCGTGAGCCCCGGGGGCCGGCCCACGTGGGCCATTGGTCCCGGTTCGTCTGGACCTATTGGTCCCGGTTGGTGGGACGAACCGGGACCAATGGCCTCGCCTCTGCCCACCACCATTGATCCCGGTTGGTGGCTTGAACCGACCAAGGCTGCCCATTAGTCCCGGTTCATGCCACCAACCGAGACTAAAGGGTTGGTCCTTGTTCTTGACGAGTTTAGTCCCACCTCGCCAACCAAGGGAATCGAGACGGTTTATAAGCCCCTCCCTCTACGCCATGTTGAGCTCCTCTCAAAATGAAAATAGATGCCCTTATACAGGGAATTTAACCTAAATTCATACTGAATTTCTCTGAAGTTAGTAGAAATTTATTATGAATTTAGGTTGAATTTTCTCTATAAGCGCATCTATGCTCATTTCTGAGTAGTTTTTTATATAGTTTTTTTTCTTTTCTGCTATATTTATTTTTTTTCTTTTTATTTCTGAGTTGTAATAAGTCATTAAAAATAAGCATCTATGCTCATTTTTTAGTAAAGTTAATCACAACTATTTTTTCTTTTATTTATTTCTGAATTGTAATAAGTCATTAAAAATAAGCATCTATGCTCATTTTTAGTAAAGTTAATCACAACTATTTTTTTCTATTTATTTCTGAATAGTTTTTTATATAGTTTTTTTCTTTTCTGCTATATTTATTTTTTTCTTTTTATTTCTGTAACAAGTTATTAAAAATAAGCATCTATGCTCATTTTTTAGTAAAGTTAATCACAACTATTTTTTCTTCTATTTATTTCTGAATTGTAATAAGTCATTAAAAATAAGCATCTGTGCTCATTTTTTAGTAAAGTTAATCACAACTATTTTTTCTTCTATTTATTTCTGAATAGTTTTTAATATAGTTTTTTTATTTTCTGCTATATTTATTTTTTTTTCTTTTTGTTTCTGAGTTGTAATAAGTCATTAAAAATAAGCATCTATGCTCATTTTTTAGTAAAGTTAATCACAACTATTTTTCTTCTATTTATTTCTGAGTAGTTTTTTATATAGTTTTGTTCTTTTCTGCTATATTTATTTTTTCTATTTATTTCTGAGTTGTAATAAGTCATTAAAAATAAAAAAGAAGCGAATGCTAGTTAATTCGCTTCAAGCCGTTCGGAATAGTGTAAACTGCACTGCACATAGCTCCGTGCAGTCTACCCTATTCCTCAAGGCTTGAAGCGAACCAACGTCTTGAGTGAGCATTGAGCCTCTTCTTCATCGTCTCTGCACTCAGGGCTTATAAACAGCTGCGAGTGCCTCTCGGTTGGCGAGGTGGGACTAAAAAAACAGCTGCACAAAAAAATAAGTAAAGAAAAAAAGTGCCTCCTACTGGGCCCCCACGGCCTGGATACGACTAGAAACCCACCACGGGCCAGGATTCAGGCCCGCAGGTGGCCCAGTAGGACCATCAGGCAAAGCAGTAGTAAGTAGGCCCGTAAGCTTGCAGTGGAGAGTAGCTCGAGAGGGGAGCGACAGTGGGGCTTATAAACCACTGCGCGCCCCTCTCAGCTAGCGAGGTGGGACTAAACTTTCGTGACGCACCGTGCAAGCACACGGCCATTGGTCCCGGTTCGTGGCTCCAACCGGGACCAATGCTCATTTTAGTCCCGGTTGGTGGCACCACGGGACCAAAGCCTCTGCTTCCCGCCCTTTAGGCTGCTGAAAGAGGCCTTTGGTCCCGGTTGGTGCTACCAACCGGGACTAAACGTTGCATTGGTCCCGGTTGGAGCCACGAACCGGGACCAAAGACTTTGCTATATAAGGAAATTTCAGAACCGCATCCCCACTACGATCTCTCCTCCTCCTCGATCTCCCGACGCCTTGGCCACGCCCGCCTGATGCCGTCGCCGCCCTGCCGCCTCGACGTCCGCCCGCCCGCCCGCCCGCCCTTGATGCCGTCGCCTCACGCGCCGCACCTCGCCGTCGCCGTCGCCGTCGACCTCGCCGTGAGCAACTTAGATGTGTAGTAATTTAGTTATGTAGTTCATAGTATGTTAATTTAGATTGTGTAATTAATTTGTTCATATTGTGTTAGATTTTTTTTTCTGTTAATAGATTTTTTTGGTGTAATTAATTTGTTCATATTGTGTTAGATTTTTTTTCTGTTAATAGATTTTTTTAGTGTAATTAATTTGTTCATATTGTGTTAGATTTTTTTCTGTTAATATTTTTTTTTTCTATTAATTTGTTCATAGTATGTTTGGTGATGTTTAGATTGTGTTAGTAAGTACTATAATTGAACTAGCTAGTTAGAAAAATATAATTACTATTTTATTTAGATTTTTTTGGTAATATAATTAGTTAGAAAAATATGAGTTAGTTAGAAAAATACTAGTTTATTTTTAGTAAGTACTATATAGTAAGTGCTACTTTGTTTTTAGTAAGTACTACTTTATTTATTTATAGTAATAAGTGCTTAGTATAGTTGAACTAGATAGTAATAAGTGCTACTTTATTTAACTATATATAGAAGTAGTTTGTAGTAAGTGCTACTTTATTTATTTATAGTAAGTGCTACTTTATTTATTTATAGTAAGTACTACTTTATTTATTTATAGTAAATGGTTAGTATAGTAGTTGAACTAGATAGTTGATTTAATTAATAAAACTACTTTATTTAACTATATATAGAAGTAGTTCCGCATCGACGTCGGCGATGCCTATCCCGCATCCTCGCCGCCGCCGACTCAGCGGTGGAGGCTTGCTTGATCAGGGCCATGTTCGGACCTGGGCTCTGGCTGGTATTGGGAGGTGCTACCTTCCGGGGGACGAGGTTGGTGAGGAGGCAGCCCGTTGTTGACCCGATCCTTGTTTGGTGGCGGTCGCGTGGGCGATGGCGGTGCCGAGGCTTCCGGACACCGCGGAGGTGGTACGTCACCGTGTCAGCGAGGAGGACGAGCACGTCCGTCGCTACATGGTTGCATTGGAGGGCAGGTTCGACAATACCTGGCAGGTTCTTCAAGGATCTCACTGGAGCTATGATCCTGTGATGGTTCCTTATCTTTGGGTGTCCACCGCCTGCGTCGATACCCGTCGGGCGCTACGGTTCTAGTTGTATTAGTGATGTTATATTAGTGATAATATTCGACGATGTACGAACACCAAGAGATGATGTACTTTTGCTTATAATTATTGAATGCATGCTAATTTGAATACTACTTTATTTTATGATTTGGTTTTGCTTATTTTATGATTTGGTTTTGCTTATTGAATGCTCATATTGGATAAGTTCTCCTTCATTTGAATTATGAACATAGGCGGAAATGTCGTACTCGACGGACGAAAAACCGCCTCGGGAGTGCGACTGGTGCCACGACGACCGAGGTATGTGCGACAGTTCATTGAGCTGGGCGAAGATCGGCGCTTCAGCATTAAGCTCGACGAGACCTTCGATGTTCATACTGATGCATAGCAGCGACAATAGTTTTTTTCGTAATTAATCATGACTTCAACTATTTTAATCATGACAATATTTTTCATCTTTTCCAATTCGACTAGCTTATCCCATGCTTTGCAAGACGCTATGTCTTGGAGAGGATGGGTTTTGAAGACCATGAAAGTTTCGAAACCAAAAAATTATCCTAAGTACCCATCATGGTGTGGATTTTCAAGTAAAGCTGTACAATGCTCAGAGTGTAACCCATTTTGGTTGCAAAAATTGGGAAGCACTTTGCAAGATGTATGGTCTTGATGAGGGTATATGCTTGTCACCATGGATCTTGGTGATCCTACAATGGAGCAAGAGAGACCTTCGATTTGGGTCCTTGTGGATACACCTCCAATTCTTCCCCCATGTGAGCTTAACATAGTTATTATGTAATTTATATTGTTTATTTCAAAATAGCTGACAGCTTATTTCCATTGACAGCTTATTTTGATTGTTCAAAGAATGTGCGGAAGATGGTAGACAAAACCCACTACACCGATGGCTCCGAATTAACTTATAAGGAGAAAAATCATCTGATCGCATTTTGTTCTGATCTTGAGAATTACAATGTCTACAATCGAACTCCTCAACATTATGGTCAATACGTGCCACTAGTGCACGTGTTGAACTACGGTAACTACCATGGAGATATCCTGGTAAGATTTTTTACTATTACGACATCCGTGCATCTTTTTGCATACTTCTAAAACTAGTACATCATTGCTAACTACGAAGTTATTACTATGTTTTTCAACAGAGAATCCCAGAGGATTGTGTGCCTCATTTGATGTATGAGAATGGCAGCCTTCATGTTTTGAACATATATCCAGGTCATCTCTAATCTCAACTGTCCATACCGGATTTCTAAAAGAAGTGGAGACATGACAATCAAAGAATGGAAAAATGTATGGACAGTCGTAAGGAGCTTCTTGGAAGCAAAAGGAAGCGAAGTGCAAGAATTAGAGACAGGATGATCTCCATTCTTCATAATGGAGAGTCAGGGTCTATATTGTTTTATGCTATTTTACCTTAAGGGTGTTTAGGTCCTACCTGATACTGATGATCATGTGCTAAGAACAATTATGTAGGGTTGGGTTCGATGACTATGAGGATAATGATCGTATGACTTATTATTAATAACGAGTAGAAGTTGTATGATGATGCATGATTAGTAGGACTTGTTATTATATATGATGATGTATGATGCGAGCATGCATGAGCATGTTATATCAGCGGGTGAAATGAACATAGCAGCAGCGTTAATAAACCAAGGACGAAGATATAAGAGAGGACACTTCTCTCTATTAGCTAGCTAATAACAACCTAAAAATAACCCCAAAACCCCTAAAGCAGCCACTTTTCTAAAAAAACATGGACTTTTGGTCCTGGTTGGTGCCAACCGGGACCAAAGGACCCCCTGACTGGGCTCGGCGGACCGGCCACGTGGAGGCACATCTGTCCCGGTTCATGTTTGAACCGGGACTAATGTGTGAAGGTATTTGTAACGACCCATTAGTCCCGGTTCATGAACCGGGACTAAAGGCCCTTACGAACCGGGACTAATAGGTGTTTCTCTACTAGTGGTGGTGGCAGGTGAAGAAACATGAAACTTTTTTTTATGGATTGATATTACAAAAGATAAAAGGTAGTAGTAGTCGATCAGGAACTGCACACGTGACCAAAAGAAGCCAAAGCAGTGCAGCTGTAGTAGAAGAGCAGCACACTAGTATTAGCAGCAGGAGAGCAAGCGTGCCAGTAGTAAGAAGCAAAGGGTAGCGACACAGTAGGCTGATGTGCAGCAGAGCAACCAGCTAGGAACAACGCAGAAGAACAGAGCAACACATGTAGCCGGAGCAAGATGGGCGGCGGCAGAGGCTGGTGCAGAGAGTCGAAGTCTCGGAGGTCGCATGTTGGTACGTGGTGGGCAGGAGGCGTCCTGGCTGCTGCATAGAGCTAGTAGCGTGGGCAACACACTTAACAGAGGAGCGCCAGTAGGGCGCATACACATCGACAAAGGAGCAACAATGGCTGCAGCTGAGCGTGTAGGGGAGCAACTGGCGGGAGGGACGATCTGGATGGAGCTTCTATGGGAGAACACAACCATGAGAGATTGGAAGGCAGGGGCAGTGGTGGACGACGCGGTATGGAAGACGGTCGGAGGCTGCCAACGCAGGTCGGGTGGGAGAGGCGTGATCCAGCGGGAGAGACCTGCGGCAGGGTAGTTGACTTCCAGCAAGGGAGACCTATGGGTGGGCATGATCCAGCGAGCGGCCTGGAGGCAGACGAAATCCAGCAGGCGGCTGCTTGCGAAGGTCGGACCTGCTGATGGAGTCGGACGAATCATTTCGGGAGGCAGCAACGACGGGAGCAATGTAGCCAGGAGGAGAAGACGACGAAGCGAATTAGATCGGGAGGGCAAGTTGCAGCACCCAAAAAAACCTGGCTCGTGATATCATGTTATGATGCAACCTATCTACTGCAAGGCCCGGGTAAGACGATCAGCAAACTCCGCTGCTCATAAGCTAGCTAAGGTAGGAGTAGGAGATGAACTCTGTAAGATTTGGCTTATGGTGCCACCATACTTTGTGTTAGATGTGGTCTCCGAGGAGATCCCAAACTTTCATTAGATAAATAAAGCGGCGAGAGTTATCCTAGAAAAAAATCTACTACAAGGCCCAATTTATCCCTATTGCACAAGACTTGAGATGCAAGGAAAGGAAACATAGCCTAATAAGGACTTCAGGACCAATACTAATACTTTCTAACAGAAACTATACATGTTCCCTATGAAGCATTATCTCCAGCCAACGAAGTGTTTGTTGCCTCTCTTTAGTTTGTGTCAATTCCGACTGACTGAAAAAAGGCAAAGGAGGACTCAAAGTGGCGGGTGGCCATGGTGGAAGAGCCTCCAGCGGCTGGAGGCTTTGTGTAAGAATAAGACATGGGTACTAACATCCCTTCTAATAGGAAAGAAAGCAGTCAAATGCAAGTGGGTATACAAAGTGTACACTGTGAAGCAGAATGCAGAAGGTTGAAAGGTACAAAGAAAGGCTTGTGGCGAGGGGTTACAGCCAGACGTACGACATTGACTAGGATGAGACCTTTGCTCCAGTAGCAAAGGTGAACACCGTGAGGATTTTGGTCTCTTGTGCAGCAAATTTCGGGTGGCTTTTACACCTACTTGATGTGAAGAATATCTTCTTGCATGCGGACTTGCAGGAGGAGGTATACATGAAGATTCCACCTGGGTTCTCGACTTCTGAGAGAGACTGTTGGCAATGTTTGTAGGCTAAAGAAAGCTCTTTACGGACTGAAGTTGTCTCCAAGAGTTTGGTTTGACAAGTTTAGACGGACGGTATGTGACATGGAGTATGGACAATGAAATGGTGACCATACATTGTTTTATAGGCACTCTAAAGGGACAATGACCATCCTCGCAGTTTATGTTGATGACATCATTATCGCCGGCGAAGATGACGTAGAGATAGCAAGGTTAAAGGGGTGCCTGAGTAAGGCATTGAAGTTAAAGATGTTGGTCGACTCAAGTACTTCCTTGATATAGAAGTGGCAAGGTCTGGAAAAGGAATAACTCTTTCTCAAAGAAAGTATAGCCCGGACCTCATATATGATGTTGGCATGTTGGGTTCTCGAGCTGCTTCACCATAAAGTGTCTATCCAGGCTCTTGTAGTTATGGATTATTGCCTTATGTATGCGCTCCATGTAAGATTGCAGTATAGTATTGTAATAATCTGTGTGAAGAATGATCTTATACGATTTATACATAAATTATTGCCATACTTAAGTGACATCATGTCAATCATACACAATATGAATAATCATAACTGCTCTTGGTTCTTGTCAGTTGTCACATGCTTGAAAGCACTAATGATTTCCCATTAAGAAGTAGTAATATTTCCTCCTTGATGCTTATATACATGTCGCCTTAAATGATCCTAAGGATGAAATAATGATAGTTCTTGTGTGATTTCTGATTTTTAATGTTGTCATGGTGATGGTTCAACTAAATAAAAAGAGAAGCTGGAAGGCAACATTTGCAGGGTTTTGGATTTGTTTAGTATGTAGCGTTCAACACCAGGGGACAGCTTTGAGCCCTTATCGAAATGCTGTCATGGTGATGGTTCAACTAAAGAAAAAGAGAAGCTGGAAGGCAACATTTGCAGGGTTTTGGATTTGTTTAGTATGTAGCGTTCAACACCAGGGGACAACTTTGAGCCCTTATTGACCTGCAATGTTGTATGGTGCTGAGTGTTGGCCGACTAAAAGGCGACATGTTCAACAGTTAGGTGTGGCGGAGATGCACATGTTGAGATGGATGTGTGGCCATACGAAGAAGGACATAGTTCGGATGATGATATATGGGATAGAGTTGGGGTAACACCGATTGGAGAGAAGCCTGTCCAACATCGTCTGAGATGATTTCAACATATTTAACGCAGGCCTCCAGAAGCTCCCGTGCATAGCGGACGGCTAAAACATGTTGAAATGTCAAAAGTGGCCGGGGTAGACCGAACTTGACATGAGAGGAGTCCGTAGAGAGAGATCTGAAGGACCGAAGTATCACCAAAGAACTAGCCATGGACAGGGGTGCGTGCAAGCTTGATATTCATGTGACAAAACCATAATGTCAAAAGAGGCCAGGGTAGACCGAACTTGACATGGGATGAGTCCGTAAAGAGAGATCTGAAGGACTGGAGTATCACCAAAGAACTAGCCATGGACAGGGGTGCGTGGAAGCTTGCTATCCATGTGATAGAACCATGAGTTGGTTGCGAGATCTTATGGGTTTCACCACTAGCATACCCCAACTTGTTTGGGACTAAATGCTTTGTTGTTGTCCATAATGTATGTCTACCAGCGTTACAGGCACAATTCCTAACTAACTTATATTTTCTTATATATTTTCATCTTTGTTGTGCTTGGTAATGTATGTCTACCAGTGAGGGAGTCCTGGACTAAGGGGTCCTCGGGCGTCCAGCTTGTTAGCCATGGGCCGGACTGATGGGCCACGAAGATGTGAAGACAGAAGACCCTCTACGTGTCTGGATGGGACTCTCCTTGGCATGGAAGACAAGCTTGGCGATTAATCATGTAGATTCCTTTTTATGTAACCGACTCCATGTAACCCTAGATCTCTCCGGTGTCTATATAAACCGGAGAGAGTCCGCATAGGCGGACAGATTATCATAACCATATGCTAACTTCTAGGGTTTAGCCTCTACGATCTTGTGGTAGATCAACTCTTGTAATACTCATATCCATCAAGATCAATCAAGTAGGAAGTAGGGCATTACCTCCATAGAGAGGGCCCGAACCTGGGTAAACATCGTGTCCCCTGTCTCCCGTTACCATCGACCTTAGACGCACAGTTCGGGACCCCCTATCCGAGATCCGCCGGTTTTGACACCGACATTGGTGCTTTCATTGAGAGTTCCACTGTGCCGTCGACAAAGGGCTCGATGGCCCCTTCGATCGTCCATGATGAATTGTCCAGGGAGAAACTTTCCTCCCCGGACAGATCTTCGTATTCGGCGGCTTCGTACTGCGGGCCAACTCGCTTGGCCATCTGGAGCAGGTCGATAGCGACGCCCCTGGCCATCAGGCCAGGTTTGGGAGCTTGAACTATGTTGCGGACATCCGCGGAGACTTGATCGTCGACGGATTTGAGACCGCAACAACTGCTCCCCTTCGCCCTGAGGCACGGCTTAAACCTGCCATCGGGCCGCATCCAGGAGATAGCTCCTGAGACAACTCCGGCCTTAGATCTGGAGCAGATCGGGTCATCCAAAGATGGTAGGCTCAGCCCCATCATGGGGGCCACCGATTCCGCGGCGTTGGAGCCGCACACAGATCCTACTTCGCATAATATCTGTGCCTACAGAACCTCGGACTCGCCTCTGACGACAAGCTCCGAACCCTGCGAGCCCGCGGATACTGAACTCGATCGGTTATCGATCTTTAAGTTCAGCGCCGCAGACGTCTTCCGACACTCGCCCATGGGTGACGTACTAAACTGAGTGAAGTGCACTGTAGGTCCTTGAACTATTCCAAGGATGTCACATAGGTCCTCAAACTATGAAAATCGTCATCCAGGTCCTCAAAGTGCAGTAACTGTGTCATTCAGGTCCAAAATCTCCTCGACAGGCTCTAATCGCCACCGGCACGTAAACAGTAATCAGAATAAAGGCGCGACAAACAGTCCTGAATTCCTGTGCGTGATGAACAGTACACGACAAAGAATAAATATAAAAAATATCAAAAACTGAGATCCTCTGTCATCGAAGAGACCCTGGCGCATGAACAGTAACAATGGTCATTAATTCAAAAAAAGTTCGTGAACGAAGAATTTGGAAAAATATTTGTGACTTTAATAAAATGTTCACGAACGATGAATTTGGAAAAAATATTCGCGACTTTAAAAAAGTTCGCGAATCGATGAATTTGGGAAAAATTATTCACGACTTTAAAGAAATGTTCGCGAACGATGAATTTGGGAAAAATATTGCGACTTTAAAAAAATATTCGTGAGTTTAAAAAAAGTTCGCGACCGATGAATTTGGAAAAAATATTCATGACTTTAAAAAAATGTTCGCGAAGCGATAAATTTGGAAAAAATATTCGTGACTTTAATAAAATGTTCATGAACGATGAATTTGGAAAAATATTTGCGACTATAATCTAAAGGACACTCACATCTTTTAAAGTCATGCATGTTTGTGGTTCGCAAACATTTTTTACCATACCCCCGAACAATCTTTCTGGTTCGCGAACATATTTTCAAATTTATTGTTTGTGAACTTTTTTAAAGTCGTGAATATTTTTCCCATATTCGTGAACATTTTTTTGAATTAATGAACATTTTTACTATTCACACACCAGGGGTATCTTCGATGCCAAAGATTTTCAGATTTTTTGTTCATATTTTTTTATTTTTCGCACTGTTCACCATGCCAGCTGGCCATTTAGAGGGGGTTAGTGAGATTTTGGACCTGAATGACACACTTACTATACTTCGAGGACCTAAATGACGATTTTCATAGTTCGAGGACCTATGTGACACCCCTGAAATAGTTTAAGGACCTACAGTTCACTTCACTCTACTAAACTCACTAAAAAACCTATCCTTGGCAGGTGATTCGCCGCCGAGCTATGTCCGGTTCGAATTCGCGGCAGATGAAGGAGAATTTTGCTTCCCACCCGCCACCCACTTCATAGCCACTGTCGAAGACCCAATCAACACGACTGACCTCGGCTCCGAAGACATCGACGGTATGAACGACGATGAGGAGCAAGGCCAGAACTCGCTATTCACTAGACGTGGGGCGGCCGCTTCTTGGTATGACGTGTGTATGATAGACACATCCGACACTCCCGATGATGACAAGAAGGATCCAGTCGAGGATAAATCTCCTGGTACTCAGTCTGAACACCAGTGCCCCCGGCGCCACCCCAAGTCGCGTCGCCCAAAAAAAAAACAATACTGGCACCGGAGAAGATAACACCTCGGACATTGAAGACCCAGACTGCCGAAAGCACGAAGGACTTGCCCTCCTTACGGATATTGCTCCTGTTTTGTTCAGCAGTTTTGTAAGGTTCAGAGGACAGCTGATTCAGGAAACATGCAGAGCCTCTGCTAGAGCTTATCGTGCGTGCTCCTCCGGGTCAAGAGTTCTGTGCGGGTCTGCTTGTACTGCTCCTCCGTGAATGTGTCCATGTCCATGTCGCATCCTTGGCAGCACATACCACCGGCACGAGGTTAAGGATCTACGTATCTTTTATGGTATCAAGTGGATGAGAATTACATACTTACAAAGTGATTAGATAAGCTCGTGTTACGGAAGTGATAGGCACATTACCTTATGTCTGCAGAGTGCACCCCGCTCTCGAATTGTCCAATTCCGCCAAATACATCAATTAACAGTCTCGGGTTCTCAGCAGCTAGAGGCGAGAGGAGGGCGGCTGGCATCATACATTAGAACGAGCCTGCAGTAAATAGAAGACTTGAATATGAACATTTTTACCAATGTTTTTCGCACCTACGAGCGCTAAAAACTGACAAGAGTACTACTAAAATGTACTCCCTCTGTAAACTAATATAAAGATTGTATTTTTATATAAAGATTGTATCTTTATATTAGTTTACAGAGGAAGTACACTAAAAAAAAGAAAGTAACCCAGAATTGAGGCCAGCTAGGAAATTAAAATCTACTGGCCTCCTTTTCCACCAGCTGCAGTGGTAACTCAGTGTCTAGAACACAGAGGAGGCCATTCCAACCCAACAGTTCCTGCTGCTAGTGGAATCATAGGTTATTTTTACTGCTACAACTCATTGGATTCAATGCTCGGAGCTATTTTCTTCAATAGGCTGAATGATGATGCGGGCATGTTACATTCTGCAGTGAACATTTTGCAGTAGCTCGTTCTCTAGAACAGCAAAAGCCTGCCATGAAAAGCATCAGAAAATACCAATAGCACTTGTTGATCCATGATTCGCCGGACGAATATTTATATCTTCAAAGGCCAAACAAAGAATGCATTAGTACTGGTACCGCACAAAGACTAAATTTCAATACCAAGATTGTCCGGTCAAACAAATTATTACCAGATAAAAGAGCATAATCACAGCATTGCCATAACTCCAAAAGCTCTAGACAACAACAGAAGGATTCAACCAGTCCAGAAAAGTTAATTTGAGCCAACCTTGATGCAGTGGTGGACCCGGAAACAATTCCGGCCCACAATGTTAGCAGGGCAAAGAGGATCATCGATATGAATTGGATCAATGCTGCAAAATCAACAATATGGAAAATTACCATAGGCAGAAGGTGACAGAAAGAAACAATGTATTACTGACATCGACTTTTATTACATGTGCCCTCTTTCTCGGTTCAAATAAATTCCTCTTTGGATGGAAATACGCTTATGGCGTGGATCAAACACATTCATGTCATCCAGAATGTTTGATAGCAGTTAGAGGTCAGATGCACCAATATATTGCTAATTTAGCTATCCCAAAAGAGAAACCATACACAAGGGTCCTATAGTCATTCTAGCATACTTTACACGCTTTTTCCACATCAGGCACTCATCTTTTCCCTTGTGTTTTAAACAATAAAGTGTTCATACATACTCACTTACACACACAAAATACAGGAAATCCATCAAAAGGCTACCTAGATTCTGCCAAATACAAAACAACAATAATGTAGCATTAGTGGTAATTTAAAATAAAAATATGAAGTTGCTAAGAAGAGGGGCAAGGGATACATTTTTATTTTTCCATTGCGACTACTGAAGTTTGAAACTCAAAACTGGCCAAAAATCTACATACATGTGAGCCGATCATTAAAATAGAATATATTATACAGAAACAAATATCTCACAGAAACAGGATACAGTAATTAAGGAAAAAGAGTGTAGATTCCAACTGAGCTATGCTATTCAAGATGTGCAACTTACTTGTTTAATAGGCCGACCAAGATGACGTTCATGCTGAAGAAAACGAATGGTTTTTTTTTTTTTGA
This sequence comes from Aegilops bicornis, assembly GCA_021605145.1. NCBI lineage: Eukaryota > Viridiplantae > Streptophyta > Magnoliopsida > Poales > Poaceae > Aegilops > Aegilops bicornis. The sequence continues at coordinate 778,021,520 of CM038675.1, forward strand.
AAAACCACAAAAGAGTTTGCGTTTCATTGCATTGAACAGGAAGACATCGGGAGTACAACCTCCAGAAAGGAGGGACACACACACGCACGTGCACACACACACAACCGTCCTCACCAAGTGACTACAGCTAGGTGAGGAGGTGCCCTCAACTACAGACACGCAACGACATTAGGCCTCGCCCAGCCTTGCCTCCAGCCAAAATGGCGAGGCGCCGAGACTCGGAGCAACAGGGCGGCAACACTGCCATTGCTAGACACTTCCAAGGACGAATGCAACTTCAGGACTGCCCAGGCCGACGTACCTCGCACTGATGTGCCTAGAGAGTCGGCGGGTGAAAAGCAGGGCCTGATTGGAACTGGTGTAGCATTCGATGGGGGAGCGCCGGCGTTGGCATACGTTGCGACCTGCTCCTAGTGTAGCAGTCTACGCCAGACCGATGCATTGCCAGCCACCATCTGCCGCATCAAGTACTCCACTTGCAGCCAAAGCATCGCCATCAAGAGGGGAACGACATTGAGACGCCGCCGCTGCCCGGTCCGGGAGGCTGGACCTAGGATTTCTCCCGGTGCTCGAGGAGGAGGTCCGGTCAGGGTCATGCCAACACCTCCAAGGAGGTGACGGCACCCTCGGGCGTCGTCGTTGACAAAGAAAGCCGTCCGCCAGCGATTTCGCCCCGACCCAAGAACGAAGACCTCAGATGCAATGGCAGACCGGGCATGGTGAAGAATCATCGGAGAAGACCAGCACACATGGGCAGAGCCTAGAAACACCGTCGGCGCAGGAGTGGGCACCGGCCAGCGCAGCTCCAGTAGGCCGACCACTGCCAGGAGCGCGTCCAGCAGGCGGCCGCAACCACCTGCACCGCGTCGCCGCCGCGCTGGCCCGCAGCCTCCGCCGCCAGGATCCGTCGAGGCATAGCGGAGCAACAACCGTCAGGGTCACCACGCGCGTGCTTACCAACCCAGCGGTAACCACCGATGGCAGCCGGGAGGGGTGGGAGGAGGGAGAAGAGTGGGCGGGGGCAGAGTGATTGTCGCGGGCCTGGGCGGGCCCGTGCGGCCCAGATCTGGGCACCCTCAACTCAACCCAATGAAAATGAGTGGTTAACAACACCTGCAAAGGATATTAAAGGATGAAGTTCTTTTCGCAGGTCATCTCAAGAGTTAATGTCATTAATTAATATAATATGCTAACATGAAAGTAAGACCAGGCGGTAGGCATCAACTATGTTATCCAAAGATGAAAATATATAAGAAAATATAAGTTAGCTCGGAGTCGTGCTTGTAATGCTGGTTGTCGGTGTCAAAACCGGCGGATATCGGGTAGGGGGTCCCGAACAGTGCATCTAAGGTCGATGGTAACAGGAGACAGGGGACACGATGTTTACCCAGGTTCGGGCCCTCTCTATGGAGGTAATACCCTACTTCCTGCTTGATTGATCTTGATGAATATGAGTATTACAAGAGTTGATCTACCACGAGATCATAGAGGATAAACCCTAGAAGCTAGCCTATGGTTATGATAATTTGTCCACCTATCCGGACTCTCTCCGGTTTATATAGACACCGGAGAGATCTAGGTTACATGGAGTTGGTTACATAAAAAGGAATCTACATGATTAATCGCCAAGCTTGCCTTCCACGCCAAGGAGAGTCACATCCGGACACGTAGAGGGTCTTCGGTCTTCACATATTCGTGGCCCATCAGTCCGGCCCATGGCTAACAGGCCGGACGCCCGAGGACCCCTTAGTCCAGGACTCCCTCAGTAGCCCCTGAACCTGGCTTCAATGACGAGGAGTCCGGCGCGCAGATTTGTCTTCGGCATTGCATGGCGGGTTCCCTTCTTCCGAACTCCAGAATAGTCTTCGGATGTAGTAAGTATGTCCGGACCTGTGTATGTCATTACAGAGAATACAATATTTCCCGATCCCAACCTGCCGACAATTGTTTATGATGTCACGCCCGCCCGGTTATCGATCCGAACCGTTTGGCTATCCCGCTGCCCCACGTCTCGGGACACGGTTTCACTGTCACGTCTTATCAAAGGAGAGATCGTGTCTCCTTTATTCACGGGATTTTCATCAATGCGAGCGTGGGTGACCCAATCGCCCTCCGGGTACAACTCCTTGGAGATAGGTAAGTCTCGAGACCCAGGAGGAGACGCTCGGTATTCGGGGTCCTTACATAGGGACCCAGGCTCGTCTTTTTCCCTTCGTGCTTGCTTCTTCCTCAACCCCAGCCACCTCGAGTTCTGACCCTCGGGTTCCAATCACCACCTGCCCCAATCATGTCCGGATCCAGCCATTCAGGCCAGTGGGTGGCTTCTTCTGTCACGAAGGAGGATATCACGAAGCTCCGCGCGGCGAGGTATCCAACCCCAGAGATTCTTCATCGGCTTCCAGCAGCAGGGAAGGTTATACCTACCCCTAGATCCGGCGAGAGGGTGGTATTTGTAACCCACTTCCTTCACGGGTTAGGGTTCGCGCTTAACCCCTTCGTCCGGGGGCTCATGTTTTACTATGGACTTGATTTTCACGATCTGGCCCCGGACTCCATTCTTCTTGTCTCGACATTTATCGTCACGTGTGAGGCCTTCCTCCGGACTCCTCCGCACTTCGGTTTTTGGCTCAAGACCTTTGATGTGAGGTCGCAGGTGACAGAGGAGGAGCAAGCAGAATGCGGCAGCGCCACGATAGGCAAGCTTGCCAGCGCGGTTTGGTTTAAAGGGTCTTTCGCCGAGTCCTCCGACCTATGGCAGCAGGGGTGGTTTTATATCAGCGAGCCGCGTGGCTCCAGGTGGGCGGCTACGCCCGTGTTCCGACCTGGTCCTCCCATCCAGCTTGCTTCATGGATCAATAAGGGATTGGACTGGGGATCCACCAATGACGTGCAGGCTCTGCAAAGTCGCCTCCGAAGCCTCATCGAGAAGGGCCTCGGCCTTGCGAACGTCGTTCAAGTAATGTTAGTCCGCTGGACCTTGCCGTGTCAGCAGCGGCCTCTCCGTATGTGGGAGTTTAATCCGGAAGGACGGCGGACTCTTCAGCACTTGTTCAGCACCACGCACGAAGGAATGTGGAAGTTGTACTTCGGGGAGCGAGGGCAATGGCCGGACATCACCGAAGATATTGGCCTTGACTGCAACCATCCGGACACCGAGGTAAGTATTTGCTCTCTGCACATCTTCCATTCAAGCATGACCTAACAAGGTACTGAATAATCCGTCTCAATGCAGGACTGGATAAAGAAAGTGGTGCTAATCTGGTGTCCGGCGCCCCTTCCCGAAGATTCTACGACCGCTTGGCCGACGAGAATGCGACTCGACACCGTGCTGTGTGTCTGTGGGAGAGCGAGAACAAGGAGACCAGAGGTACTCTCGGTTCCGGGGATAATTTAGACGCCATATTCAGGAAAACCAAAACCTCTTTGCCCGAGGGCAAAGATACAGCGGAAACCCTCCATGGTAAGAAGAGGGCCGCTTCCGAAGATCAGAAGGGAAAGCCTTCCAAGAAAGGAAAAACGCCATCGATAGGTGGCTCGGGCCGGGCAAGCGATGTTGCCACAGAACTTTATGATGAGGACAAACCTCTGGCCAGACCGTAAGTGAAGCGGGGCACTTTAAACGTACCTCATCCCTTTCCTATTAGTGAAGTAATCGTCCGATGTATGTACATCCTCACAGGTTAACGCCTGGTGCTTCCCCACTGTCCTCCTCCTCGGGGGACCTTCTTTCGGAGATGATGGAGAGTGGTACACCATCTCCGGCTTCCTCGCCCCACAGGGCGGATGATCCTGAGGTATCGTCCCGGAGGGCCTCTCCCGATCGACAAGCAGTGCAGGGGACGAAGAAGGCCTTACCCTAAGGTGGTGCCTCCGTCCCTCAGGGTTCGGAAGTCAAGAATGACAGCCCCGCACTATCAGGTTTACAGCCAGAAACAATTTTGGAGGGGAGAGAGCGGATTCCTTCAAAGGAATGCCATACTCCGGCGATGGTGTCCGAAGACCCTGGGGCTCCGAAACTGCTGACGGACATGCTGCGACAAGCGTCCGTTTCAGAGGAGCATCGTGCCTTGATGGCTACGGTGGTGGAAAAGGTTCTGTCCGCGAAAAGCAGATTGCACGAGGCCTTTACGAGCCTTCTAAGAGGCTTCGAGGTTTGTGATGTAATTTTGCCAATTGAATTTTATTGACAGAACACACCTGTTGTAAATGTAGTAGCCCCTGAGACTCGGATTGCCTGCCGAAGGAGGCGATCAGAGGATCAAAAAAGATATGTTTAGGTGCTAACCTTGATTGAATATTAAATACAGGCTGACTCCTCCCCGGCGGCTACCCGGAATGCGGAAGTGGCCGAACTGCATCGAAAGCTGAATATTGCGGGGGATGACATTGCACTGATCAACAGGCGTCTTGACAACTCGCAGGGTATGTACTTCGAGCATTCTTTTACACCAATTTTCTTTTAATTGAGGCCTGGCGCGGAAGAGAGTTTTATAGAAAATGTGCATGAATGCAGATGGTGCTGCCACCGTTGAAGCTCTTCGGGCGGAGCTAGCCCGGGCCAAGGAGCAGGCCCGATTTAGTGATGCGGCTGCCGAAAAGGCATCGGCTGATCTGAGAGCCGAACAAGCAGCTCGGCATTGAAGTGAGGAGAAAATATCCGCACTGGCGCTTGAATTGAAGGATGCTGCCAGCCGCTGTGAATACCTTGAGAAGGAGAGTGAAGCCAAAACGGTTGAGCTTGATAAGGCCTTACGAGAGGCGAGTGAGGCTCGGTCTAAGTCCAGGGTAGCTCGTGAGGAGATTCGGCAGGCTAAGGAGATAGCGGCTGGTAAGCCCTTTTTGGTTCAGACCAAATTTGGCGATCCGGACTATGCTCAGCTGAACCAAGTCTGGAGTTCTCCGGCTGAATTTTTAGACTTGCCGAAGAGTTCTTCCGATGCGGCGCAGTTCTACCAAGCGCAAGAGGGGTGTGCAACGGAGAAGCTTTTCTGGTCACAATTTGGCGCATCAAAGCGCGCCCTGCTGCTGAATGAGCAGATGTCCCAATGGGCCGAACTTCATAGGATATCCGGCGACGCCATGAAGAATGTCATAACCCGGTTGTGGCCGAACGAGCCTATTCCAAATAGTTACTTTGGTTTGGTGCGGCGTCTTGCTGACACAGTGCCGCGTATTGGCGCTGTGAAGCGGTCGGCATGCATCGAAGGTGCACAGATGGCTTTTGCCCGAGTCAAGACATTTTGGGCGAAGATGAAGGCCATCGATGTTGCGACGAAGAGTCCGCCCATGGGCCAGGGCCGGCCAGAATTATTTTGGAGACGTCCTAGAGGCGGCCTATCAGATAGAGGGTCAATGCTCAAAGAACATAATGTTCGAGTGAGGTGTATTAGAGTTGTGAAAGACAATTCTATAAGTAATATATTTTCATATCTTGCTCGAAAGCGAGTGCTCCTCCTGTGCGGCCGTTTTAATATAATCTGAAAGTTTTTCAGTCGTCGGCTTCAGCCCCCTCGTAGGAAGTACGGGGGTGTTCGGAAAATGCATGTAATCACTCTTGATCCAACGTCTTGGTCCATAAAGGAGGTGACAATGCGGCGAACCAGGCAATCGGACTATAGGACGTTAACACCTTCACTTAGCCATAGGAGTTTTATAGTTGGGGCTACGACATAGCCCCTGGTATGCGTACGACTTATTCCGATGTGGTGCGTTACATGTTTGACCTAACAAGGGGGTCCTTCGCATTACATGGAAGAATCACGACAGATTCCAAAAAGTCATCGAGTGGTTGACCAGCTCTCGCAGCATCATGACAGTCAGTTTTTGGCTTTCTCTACTGAGGTGCTCATCCGGTCTAAGCCAGGGCACAATCGCAGTAGTTCTCCCTTTACTACCCTAGCTGATAGAGCGGAACATAGGGTATCAAGCACAGGAGCCGGGCAACCCAACCATTGACCCAAGACATGATTCGGAGCTGATGCATATAAGGCCAAAACTCGTGACGTCGAAGTACGCTATAGAGCTGTTCGGACTTTGCTGGCAACTCATTTGTTCCCGTACCGAGCCCCTGGCAGGTAATGCCGAGGTGCGTATGTAGAGCGGCCGTTAAGGCCGTGCTCAGTGCTGAGAGGGTATTGAAGATTAGTTCGGATAAAGTTTTTCTGGGAGCAGAGCAATATGACAATGATGAATTTATATGGATAAACAAACCGCAAACCTGGCTATTTGACATGCACAGGGTAGGGATCAGAGGTAAAAGGGCATAATACAGGCTAAAAAATAAAGAGTGTGTTCTACAAAATGTTATTTTGGACCTCCTGTCGCACGTCTGCGTCGCCCGTCCTCGGGGGTGGGGGAATCCTTAACGAGAGTGGCCTCTTAGGTGAGTATACGAATCCGAACTCCGATAGAGTCCGTTGTAGATGCTGTCCTTTTCGTCACCTATTTCTCAAAAGATGATAAAGAAAGAAATACATAAAAACAGATAAAAAACGTTACGGGAATGTTTGCAGGGTTGTCCATATTGTGCTTCCGTCAATGCCCATGGTATCTTGAGTGCGTAGTGATGTGAGCGATGTGTGAACCTTGCCGGTATAAGGAGTGGGCGACGGAAGCCGAACTGCTATTTCCGTTCCGGGAGTCGTCGAACTTCGGAAGGGAATTGTTTCTGGCCCCTGGTGTTTGGCTGGCGAGTCGCTCCGTCGTCTTTATCGCCTGGCGGCCTCCCCTTGTGTTCGGCGTTGAACTTGCCTGCCTGCTTGAAGACCCAACAGTTTCTGTTGGTATGATTAACGGGCTTATCAGGATGACCACGAATCTGGCAAGGTCGGTCCAATATCCTGTCGAGGGTGGATGGTCCATCTTGGTTTGCCTTCAGTGGCTTCTTCTGTTGACCGGGTTTTGGATTGTTGAATCCTGCGTTGACCGCAGTGTCGCATGAAATTTCATTGTTATTGCGACTGTTTGTTCAGTTCGTCGTGGCTTGCCGTTGCCATCTCGGATTTCGGAAGTGCTGGCGTTATTGCTTTTATGAGCAAGCCAGTTGTCTTCTCCCGCACAAAAGCGAGTCATGAGAGCGGTGAGGGCTGTCATGGACTTGGGTGCTTCCTAGCCGAGGTGACGTGCTAGCCATTCATCCCGGACGCTATGTTTGAAGGCCGCGAGGGCTTCCGCGTCCGGACAGTCGACGATTTGGTTCTTTTTGACTAAGAACCTAGTCCAGAGCTCCCTGGCTGACTCGCCGGGCTGTTGGATGATATGACTTAAGTCATCGGCATCTAGCGGCCGGACATATGTTCTTTGGAAGTTTTCTCGAAAAGCATCTTCCAAATCTTCCCAGTTGCCTATAGAATTTTCTGGCAAACTGTTTAGCCAGTACCGCACTGACCCTTTGAGCTTGAGAGGTAAGTATTTGACGGCGTGAAGGTCGTCTCCTCGGGCCATGTGAATGTGGAGGAGAAAATCCTCAATCCATATCGCGGGATCGGTTGTTCCATCGTATGATTCGATGTTAATGGATTTAAACCCGTTTGGAAATTCATGCTCCATTACCTCATCGATGAAGCAGAGAGGATGTGCGGCTCCTCTATGTTGAGCCACACTGTGGAGCACCTCCGGTGGATTCCGGTTGTGACTTTCGGACCGAGCGTGGTTGGGTCTGTGGCGTCCGAATAGGTAACCATCCTCCCCTGTTGGGGCATGTCCCCGCGATCTGTACACCGATCTTGTGTGTCCTGCTCTGCCCTCCCGGCTTTGTTGGACTCCTTGAGTGTGCCCCCGAGCTGTTTTGGTCTTGCCTTGACGGCCGAATGGGGAGGTATGGTGTTCTGCTTGGGCTGATGTTTAGTCCAGACCGAACTGTGGTCGGCCTGCCGCATTGTTAGATGGTGGTGCGGGCTCCAGCGCCTCGCCGTCGTATTGAGGGAGCCACCTACGCTTGGGGTGGCTTTTGTCCGGGCCGTTAAGGCCGTACTCTTCGGCGGCCAGGACCTCGGTCCATCTATCGTTGAGCAGATCTTGGCTCGCTTGAAGTTGCAGCTGCTTCTTTCTTAGGCTCTTTGCAGTGGCTATTAGCTGGCGTTTAAAGCGCTCCTGCTCGAGAGGTTCCTCAGGCATGATGAAATCTTCGCTGCAGATGCTCTCCTCTATCTCGGAGAGTGGAAGATAATTACTGTCCTCCGAGTCTCCATATGTGGCCCGTTCGTCAGGGCTATCTTGCTCGCCTTCTTGTTCCTCCTGTTCGAATCCTTCCTTGACTGCATGAGCTTGTGGAACAGGAAATGGAAAATTGCTATGGAGGAGGCTACCTGACTTGATGCTGGAACTGGTGACCGGTACTGGCGGAGCAATTGTCCAAATAGATGCTTCTCTCGAAGATCAAGATTGTTCCTTGAACACACCAAAAGGGTAGCTGTGAAGATTACTGCCGGGATCTGAGTGTCGGATTCTTCATTGAAGATACTTGCACTGCAGCTGCTGAGTTGGTCTTTTTGAGAAACAAGTCAGGGCAAGTTTGTTGATATGATGTGCAAAATTACAAGCACGACGGACACCACGCCATGCAGAGCATCAGGAAGATGAACAGGCGAAGCTTCAGGCGACGAGTGACAAGGTTGGTCTGTCTTACAAAAACAGGCTTCAGTTCCTTGGACTGATGAGATTCAAGTTACCACTGCTTTTGTAGCGAAAGCAGACTTCGGTTCCTGCAGTTGATTAGTGTAACATTTTAAAAATGCTCATTCATTTCAAGAGTGATATGCCACTGAAAACTCCTTTAAAAAATGTATGCAATGTAAGAATAATTTTATAAAATGTTGAAAGCATTCATAAAAACGGTGTAACATTTAAAAAATGCTCATTCATTTCAAAACAAATGTACTGTGACATTGTAAACAATCTTTGTACAATGTAAAAAAGTCCGTGTAACTCAAAAATAATGCTACCCACCATTCAAAACATATAAATATAAATTTAAATAAATGTCACAAGTTTCAAAAATATGTGATTTTAAAAACAAATATACAATGTAAAAAGATGTTCATAGTTTAAAATAATGTTTTGTATAATTAAATAATTTTCAATGTTTATTTTAATTTTTAACACGTATTCGAAAAGATCTGTTTAAGAAAAATTAATCATGTATGTGAAAAATGTTAAACGTGTATGAAAATGTTTTGTATGTATACCAAAAATGTACACTATGCCTGACAAAAAAGAAATAAAACATATATTTGATAAAATGTTAATTATATGTTTCAAAAAATATTAAACATGTATAATTTTTTTTATGATGTATACGGAAAATGTATAATATGTATGAAAAATGTAGACATTGAAAAAGTTATAAAAATAAAGAGAAAATAATCAAAGAAAACCGGTGAAAAGCGAACAAAGGAACCAAAAACTGAAGGAAAAAAAACAACAGGAACCCTAATAAAACGAAGAAAAACTGAAGAAAACAGAGTAAAAAACAAAAACACAGAGGAAAAGAGTACATGCCGTAGCGGGCGAGAGATAGCCCTAGCAGACAGCAATCGTGCAGGCCCAAGACATAGTGCTATTTTGCAGTTCTCCCCCAACGGCCCAACCCAACCGCGCGCGCAGCCACAAGCGAGGGCACGCACGCACCGGAAAAGCCGCCGCCGCCGCCGCCGCCGCTCGCCTGCTCCTGCCTCGTGCGCCGGCTCTGCCGCGTGCTGCTCCCGCTCCCGCGCCAGCACCGCCGCAGCTCTCCTGCTCCCGGCTCGCCCCCTACCGTGGCCCGCGCCGGCGCTGCTCCTGCGGTCCCCGGCCGCCGCGCTACACGCTTTGGTCCATCTCGGTTTAGGTGAGTTTTCAGGCAGCCTGCAGCCGGCGGTGGCTTTTGACATTTTGTGTCATGTGCGTGTGTATATGTCCAGTGTCCTGTATGAATCATGCTTTGGTGCTGCAGTTAATTAGTAGGCATACAGATTTTGTTAAGCGTGCGTGATTGCGCACAACTATTTCAACATTTTCTTATCAATTGTTGTACAAACTATCAAATATAAGATGAAGCAAGCCATTGATTTGGTACTCTTTTCTACACCTGTATTGTTACTTGTAGTTTTGTCATATTTGGTCTATTCTGTTGGACCGTTAGGCACCTGCCCCTTCTCAGTACAAAATCATGTATGTGTGCGTGCCAATAGGTCTGAATTTTAGTCTGCCTTTGGTCGATTGATTCAATATAAAAGAGCTTCTCTACAAAATCGTCTTCCGCACTATTATTACTAACTATGCCTCTCTGCTGCTGTGGGGACAGTTAAATTATTGGCATCCAAGCTTGGCGTCCAGTCAAAATCTCCTTAACTTGATGTTCGTATTCAAGGATGCTGGAAGAGACGCTTCAGGATGAGTAATGCAGCCACAATCTGCTTATGTTTATGCATAAAGCGGAAGAGAAAAGTGGATCAGTAAATCTTCCTTCATGATAAACATAACTAACTCAATGCCTCTGTTTCCCTTCACCAGGTGTGGATTTAGCTGTTCATGCTGCTAGGCCTTTCCAAACGGAGGCTTTGCACGACTTGCTGTGCATGTCGTTGGGTTTGCCCATGGACAACTTCAGCCATGCACAAGCACAGCCATCTCCTCTGGTACTGTTTCAGCAAACATTTACCATCGTTCTCACCGATCTGCCTGTGCGTGGCGAATTTTGGCACTCACTTACCACCCGAGAGATCAAGAAAGCAAGGGGGTCGTGGCATCCATGACGCATTGAGAGTCATGCACCTCGTGCCAAGGAAGGCATATAATGGCAAGGAGGAAGGTCCATCTCACCGCCGCCTTATCAACGACTGTATACATGACATCTTGGGAGTTCAGCCAGAAAATCATGTTATGCGTAATGGAAAAGTGCAGTTTGTTGGCTCAAGCAATAATGCAGAGCAAATTTTACCCAATACCGTTGATTCTCATGATATCTCTGCTTGTCCTTCCATGAATAAGCTCATAAAGGTAAACAAGTTTATGCTACTTGTGGAGCTGCATAGGAGAGGAATGAGTGCGGATATATCTATTTTAGCATCTGCCATGAGCTTTTGTGCTGTTAAGAAGTCCATTAGGGGAGGTGTCCAGCTCCATGCTCTACTGGTGAAAGTTGGTTATGAATTGTCAGTCCTTTCTGGCACCTCTTTAATCAGCTTATATGCAAGATGTTATCAACTGGAGAATGCTTGTCAGGTTTTTCAGAACATGCCAGTTAAAAATACGGTGTCGTGGACAGCACTCATTTCTGGTTATGCGCAGGATAATAAGGTTGAGCCTTGCCTCCAGGTGTTTCAGCTGATGAGGCAGTCAGTGTGCAGGCCTAATGACATCACATTTGCCACTATCTTCAGTGTGTGTACTGACCACGCACTTCTTGCACTTGGTAAAAGTGTTCATAGTCTAGAACTGAGAATGGGTTTTGATTTGTGTGTGCATGTCTCTAATGCACTGATATCAATGTATGCAAAGTGTGGGAGTATAGATGAGGCCCAGTCCATATTTGAGAGCATTGCGTACAAGGACCTGATTTCTTGGAACTCCATGATATTTGGATATTCACAGCATGGCCTTGCTGAGCATTGCCTAAGCTTGCTAAAAGAAATGGAGGAGGAGCACATAGTGCCTGATGCAATCTCCTTCCTTGGCATCCTGTCATCATGTCGGCATGCATGCCTTGTAGAGGAAGGCCGGCGCTGCTTCAAGGCAATGATCAGACTTGGAATAGAACCAGAGCTAGATCACTACTCGTGTATGGTAGACCTCCTCGGCCGGGCAGGGTTGCTCGATGAAGCATGGGATTTGATCCATACAATGTCCAAGTCTCCAAATGCAGTCATATGGGGTTCTCTGCTGGCTGCCTGTAGGATGCATGGAAACATTCCGATTGGCATCCATGCTGCAGAGCACCGTCTTAAGCTGGAGCCAGGTTGTGCTGCAACTCATGTACAGCTAGCAAATCTATATGCTAGCATTGATTGCTGGAGTGATGTGGCCAGAGTGAGGATGATGATGAAGGAGAGAGGACTGAAGACGAACACTGGGTGCAGCTGGATAGAAATTGGCAATAAGGTTTATACCTTCACAGCAGAAGACAGATCAAAGAGCCAACAAGTAAATCATGTCTTGGCTGTTCTTGACTGCTTGCGCTCTCATATGGAATACAAGTATGATCTGCTGATAGATGGTCTTGAGTTTGATGAGCCTGAATATTTCAAGGTAAGTTCGAGATCGCCCCAGTCATTTGTCTATATGAAGAACGAAGAATCAATTCTATAGAAAAAGCATGACTCACACCTCAGGGACTTGCTATATGGCATCAGCTTTAGAGTTTTCCCATCTGCCATCTGATTTTTGATGCTCAATGTAGTCTTATTTATACAATTGTTGTAAACCAGGTTTCATTAGTGATTAGTACAAACCATGCGGTGACTTTTGATGTAAATTGGAGTCAAAATATGAGAAGGGTGGATTGACTAGACAAGGATTGACGTTTTCTTTCTCTCCTGCTATTTTTGCACTGATCTGAAAGTGCAAATTACCTCATAATTTCAGTTTGACATCTGGAAATTACTCCTTGACTGCAACTTATAGATAACTAGTATCCTCTAAAAATTATTTCGTAGTTGCATTTATTATTTTTCCTTTGGGTTGTGTAGTGGGGTCAAAAGCCTGGCCTTTACTTTAAGTAAATTGACAGCAAAGTACATAATCACAAAACTACAGACACTTATTGAGAATCCGAAACTTAACCGTTGGACATGCTGGCGACAATATTTATGAACTTCACATGCAAAATATGTAGGCACCTTGCACATGAGCAGAGTTTAAGGTCTTGACTACAAAAGTTCAGATTATTGTTGGCAAGGAACTCCACAGAAAGCACCATGATAGCAATCAAAGATTGTTCGTCGAGATAACACCCACTAAATCAAGCAGCTAAGACCAAAAGCATACTTCAGCACTCAGGCATTAACACTACGACCGGTTCCGTAGCATTTGAGAAAGTTTCCGTTGCTTCCAACCACTGACGATGGGGAAACCGTGCGACTCAGCAGAAGAACATCGTTGACGCTACATTGGGATGCAGACGAGGCAGCTCCGGCACCGGGGCAGCCTCAGCCTGGGACGATGTCTCCGACATGTCATCGAGCCTGGTGAACTTGGCCACCTGGCCCGCCGCAAGGTGTGCGTAGAAGATGGGAGCAACTGAGAGGGAAAATCAGATGGTCAGCCATGCCTTTTTGATATATATGTTGCGAAATCAAGTAGTGGAAAATCATGCTTACCTACTGAGATGGCTGTGGTGCTCCTCTGGTAGCTGAAACGAGTTCACAAGCATTGAAATATCAAAAGGATGCAGTGATGATCAGAGGCAAGGTAACAACTGAATCTCTTGTTATAACTAACTGCTTTAGTGGACATACGCATAGGATAGGGAGTGCACGAGCTCCTCCAGCTCATCAGCAGAGAAGCCTATCTCATCGCGGAGCACATGGTAGTGTGTTGGCCTTGTAGTCCCCTGGAACACAAAAGCAGAATGACTTGGATTCAAATAAACATTTGCAACGCTGCGAATTAAAGGGCAGCTTGACTTCTTACTGCAGCAACGCTGCGAACACCTGACTTCTTACTGTAGGAAACTGTAAACATAAGCAAAACTTACTGCAGCAACTGATGGCACGTCTCGTCCTGGTGAACCATGGGAAACATCCATACCAAAGATGATGGTTGGTACCCTCGACACATGAGGAATAGCACGGGTTGTTTCCTATTTTAGCAATGAATTCAACCCGCCAAGCTGATTGGCAAAAATGAAACAAAACGAAAGCATTCAGTTTTTCAGCTAACAAATCAAAATTGTGTGGTAACATTAAAGGGCAGCTTGGTGCACGTAGCTCCCGCTTGCGCAGGGTCCGGAGAAGGGACCACTTTGGGTCTATAGTATGCAACCTTTCCCTACATTTCTGCAAGAGGCTGTTTCCAGGACTCGAACCCGTGACCTCATGTTCACAAGGTAACAAATTGTGTGGTGCATTGAAGATGCAAATATAGATCACACCGCAAACCTTTGCATTTATCTTTAGCAGCACATTTGTGAGGTATTGATCTTTGATATTGGCAGGAGGAACCAAGCATTGCGTAAAGAAACCATGTTTCACAAGGCATTCACGCTTCCACGGTCCTGATAAGAACAATTCAGATTCGGATAATAAATAAAGACAGTAAAGCTTATTTGCGAAGTTGAGGTAGCAGAGCAAACCATAGATGTCACAGTTTTTCTCAGGAAGAACACACAGGAGAAACAGAAAGTCTGGTTTTCTTGTTAACTTCGCTTTTATCTGCTCAAACATAGCCTCTACCCTTTTTGTCGGAGGCTCCCGTCTCATTTGATGACTCTCCTCAATTACAGCGCCACATTTGGCCATTTCCTGCAAATAGAACTGGTTGATCGATACCAGAATTTTTTGAAAAAGCTCAAGATTAGGTGAAACGGTGAACTTACAATTCCCTTCTTGGCACCAGATTGGACAAGGCGGCTGACAAGATCTTCAACATTACATCGTGCAGAAAAATTAACAACTCCCCACATCTTCACTTTTATGGGTTGAATGAACCTCTGGAGAGCAGAACTGGGAACGTTACCACATCGATAACAATATGCAACAATAGAGAGTTTACAGTGCACATGTGTAGAGTTCAATCAAGAGGTATGTTCAGTTGCTTACGTCATTATTGAAGTTCCACCGCCCATTAGGTGTACAAAGTTCTCTACCATCTGCAGAGTTTAACTGCACATTACGATATTTAATTAGATGCAAGCAGCAAAGGGCCTGCATAGTAGGCGTTCAAAGACATACATCCAGTGAAAAGAGGAGTATGGCTCTACTAACCTGTGGTGCCTGAAGGACTCTACCCTCGACTTGAGTAAACTCTGGATCTATCGCAATGCCGCATTCCCTCAGCATTGGATCGGAATTATAATTATTGGCACGCAACGCCTGGGTAAATAAAATTGAGATTTATTGTATTTTTCGATATTTTTAGACCCTGTGAACATTATCTACTGCAGTACAGCTGAATTCAGGGTATCAGAGTAACATACACCAGACAAGCTCAACATCCTTTGATCCGGCCTCTGCCTGGATCCCTCCACCAGCTTTGACCTTTGCAACGTTGACAGTGACTTTTTATACCTTTGTAATGGCAGTAGAACGCAAACCTGGTTGCAAACATGAAATTAGCACTAAAAACACAAGAGACTTTGCACGGGAAGAATGACTCAGAACAAGAACAGCAAGAAAGGGACGGACCTCCAGCGGGAGGTATGTTGGGCGCTTTGGCTTCCCCGCAATTAGACAGGGCAAATTAGCAGACTTTTCCATCTTCATAGACCAACGATTCATGAAGTGATCATAGACAGTTACATCCACAGTGTTGCCATCTTTTTGCTTTTGTGGGAAACTAGAACAAGAATGAATTTATTGAAACAAGAGGACGTGAGGCGTATGCCCTGAACTTGCATATAACAATTCAAGAGTAATAACATCTTACGTCTGCTCATTGCAATTGTTTTCGGTCAATCCAGTAATCGTAAATTCTGCCTTGGTGTGAATGGTCTCGATCCTTAATTTGTTCAGTGCCCGTTTGGCCTAAAATCATGTCAAGGGTGACCAAGGTTAGAGCAGGTAAACATGTCAAGTCTAGTGATGGATTCTTGAAGATTATCAGGTGTCCTGGATTCGGGGGTCCTCAGGTGTCCGGCCCAGGAGTATGGGCCGGGTTGGATGGGCCGTACAAGATCAAGATGAAGATTATCAACCGTGTCCAGATGGGACTTCTCAAAACGTGGATAGCAAGAATAGAGTCTGGAAGCTTCCTTCCCTGATAAACTGACCTTGTACAAACCCTAGACCCCTCTGATGTGTATATAAACTGGAGGGGTTAGTCCGTAGAGGTTATCTTGTTCACCATCATTGGGATTATCATAGGCTAGACATCTAGGCTCAAGCCCGACAAGAGGGAAATTAATCACCCACCGATCACCCACCCGAACCGGCCACAGACACTTCCCTCCCCATAGCCTCCGAGCATGCTGGGTACTCCGACAAGTAGCAAAAAGTGGAGAGGCCATCCTCACCACAACTCCAGAGAGATACTCACCGGAGAAGGACAACTTTAACGTCCTAACAGTCTTCGAGACCTTTTCTTCGAACAATCGGCGCAAACAGGCGCTCCGCGACCTCGCCGAAGTCCATCAAGTTACCGCACTGAGCCCATGGAACTACACGGTAATAACCTTTACGGCCGAAGACGAACCAAAGGCTCGGTCAGTCTGAGCACCCGCCGCCTTAGTACTAAACCCCATCATTGATGGTTTTCTGCTTACTAAAGTGCTCATGGACGGCGACAGTGGACTTAACCTCATCTACGAGGACACGCTCGACAAAATGTAGATGGATAGATCACGCATCGAACAAAGCAATACCACCTTTCGAGGTATTATCCCCAGTCGAGAGGCACACTGCTCGGGAAAAATTAAACTGGATGTGGCGTTCGGCACACCTGAGAACTATAGATCCGAAGAGTTGCTCTTTCATGTGGTCCCCTTCAATAGCGGGCATCACGCCATCCTCGGCCGGGACACTTTCTCACGCTTTCAAGCTATACCCCATTATGGGTATATGAAGCTCAAAATGCCCGGTCCGAATGGAATTATCACAATTTCGAGTGACCTGGACAAAGCCCTTCGTGCCGAAAACAAAACTGCATCCTTGGCCCTCGAGGCACTATCCGAAGCCCTAGCGGCGGAGGAATTAACCACCCTACGGTCCACGGTGGATAGGGGCTATGTGATCCCCGATAAGAGATCCAAATCCACCTCTTTCAAGCCAGCCTAGGAAATAGTAAAATTCCAAGTGCACCCAACGGACCCTAATAAAATAGCATCTATCGGAGCACAGTTGGATCCGGCAGTGGACGCCGCCCTACGCACATTTCTACAAGAGAATTGGGATATCTTTGCCTGGCACCCATCAGACATGCCCGGCATCCCACGAAAACTGGCCGAATGATACGTCCATTTTGCATCATGCTTTTATATCAATATTTATTGCATTATGGGCTGTTATTACACATTATATCTCAATATTTATGGCTATTCTCTCTTATTTTCCAAGGTTTACCATGAAGAGGGGGAATGCCGGCAGCTGGAATTCTGGCTGGAAAAGGAGCAAACATTGGACACCTATTCTACACCGCTCCAAAAATCCGGAAACTCCACGAAACCTGTTTTTGGAATTAATAAGAATTATTGAGCGGAAGAAATACATCAGGGGCCCACACCCTGGCCAGGAGGGTGGGGGGCGCGCCCACCCCTACTGGGCACGCCCCCTGTCTCCTGGGCCCCCTGGTGGCCCCCCGGTGTCCATCTTCTGCTATATGAGGGCTTTTACCCTGGAAAAAATCGTGGGCAAGCTTTCGGGACGAAACTCCGCCGCCACGAGGCGGAACCTTGGCGGAACCAATCTAGAGCTCCGGCAGAGCTGTTCTGCCGGGGACACTTCCCTCCGGGAGGGGGAAATCATCACCAACGTCATCACCAACGATCCTTTCATCGTGAGGGGGTCAATCTCCATCAACATCTTCAGCAGCACCATCTCCTCTCAAAACCCTAGTTCATCTCTTGTATCCAATCTTGTATCAAAACCATAAATTGGTACCTGTGGGTTGCTAGTAGTGTTGATTACTCCTTGTAGTTGATGCTAATTGGTTTACTTGGTGGAAGATCATATGTTCAGATCCTTTATGAATATTATTACTCCTCTGATTATGAACATGAATATGCTTTGTGAGTAGTTACGTTTGTTCCTGAGGACATGGGTGAAGTCTTGCTATTAGTAGTCATGTGAATTTGGTATTCGTTCGATATTTTGATGAAATGTATGTTGTCTTTTCCTCTAGTGGTGTTATGTGAACGTCGACTACATGGCACTTCACTATTATTTGAGCCTAGAGGAAGGCATTGGGAAGTAATAAGTAGATGATGGGTTGCTAGAGTGACAGAAGCTTAAACCCTAGTTTATGCGTTGCTTCGTTAGGGGCTGATTTGGATCCATATGTTTAATGCTGTGGTTAGGTTTACCTTAATACTTATTTTGTAGTTGCAGACGCTTGCAATAGGGGTTAATCATAAGTGGGATGGTTTTCCAAGTAAGGGCAGTACCCAAGCACCGGTCTACCCACATATCAAATTATCAAAGTACCGAACGCGAATCATATGAGCGTGATGAAAACTAGCTTGACGATAATTCCCATGTGTCCTCGGGAGCTCTTTTCTCATTATAAGAAATTGTCCAGGCTTATCCTTTGCTACAAAAAGGATTGGGCCACCTTGCTGCACTTTATTTACTTGTTACTCGTTACAATTTATCTTATCACAAAACTATCTATTACCTACAGTTTCAGTGCTTGCAGAGGAAACCTTACTGAAAACCGCTTATCATTTCCTTCTGCTCCTCGTTGGGTTCGACACTCTTACTTATCGAAAGGACTACGATAGATCCCCTACACTTGTGGGTCATCACCGAACACAGTCTTAACATAATCAAGGGATTCAAACCCGTGAAGCAGACACTACGGCGATTCTCCGAACCCAAGCGTCAAGCCATGGGAGAAGAGCTAGCCAAATTGTTAGAGGTTGGATTTATTAGGGAAATTAAACATCCAGATTGGTTAGCCAACTTGGTTATGGTACCAAAGAAGGACAAATCCTGGTGCCTGTGTGTCGATTTCAAGGACCTCAACAAGGCTTGCCCTAAAGACCCCTTCCCATTGCCTTGCATTAACCAAATAATTGAAGCAACTACAGGGCACGACTCTTTGTGTTTCCTCGACGCTTATTCCAGATACCATCAGATTATGTTGAAGGAATCGGACCAGGCGGCAACCGCGTTCATCACCCCTTATAGTCCCTTCTGCTTCAACACTATGCCCTTCGGACTCAAAAACGCTGGGGCTACCTACTAGCGCATGATTCAAACTTGCCTGGAAAAGCAAATAGGCCAAACGGTCGAAGCATATGTGGACGACGTGGTCATCAAGACAAAGCACGTCGAGATACTTGTGGTCGATCTTCGCCTCACCTTCGACAACCTCCAAACATACGACATATGTCTTAATCTGAAAAAATGTGTCTTCGGAGTTCCGGCCGGAAAGCTGCTTGGGTTCATCGTTTCCCATAGAAGAATTGAAGCAAACCCAGCTAAGATCTGAGCGTTTTCACAATTGGCCATACCAAACAGACCTAAAGCAAGTCCAGAAGTTAGCGGGTTGCGTCGCAGCCTTAAGCCGCTTCATCTCCAAATTGGGAGAAAAAGCGCTACCACTCTACAAGCTATTACGACGCACAGACAACTTCAAATGGACGGATGCTGCCGTAGCCGGACTGGAAGATATTAAAACCCTTCTTGCAAGCAACCCAATCCTAGCTACACCAGGTGTTGAAGAGCCCATGTTGTTATATATTTCGGCGACTAACCAAGTGGTTAGTGCTGTGCTCGTCGTCGAACGAGGGGAAGAGGGACATAAATTCCCCACCCAAAAACCAGTCTATTACGTACAAGAGGTCCTTACACCTTGCAAATCCTGATACCCCCACTACTAGAAGATAGCTTACACAGTCTTCATTGCATCCCGTAAACTGCGACACTACTTTCAAGAGTGCTCGATCACAGTGGCATCCAAAGTACCACTCAATGACATTATCAATAACAGGGACGCCACTGGCCACATAGCCAAATGGGCCATCGAGCTTTTACCGTTCGAAATCGTATACAAGCCACGCCGGGCTATTAAATCCCAGGTATTGGCCGATTTTGTCGCTGAATGGACGGAAGCCGAACCCCCTAAAGAGTATAGCTCATACTCCAATTTGATTGTGTACTTTGACGACTCTAGAATGCTGGTCGGACTGGGGGCTGGCGTCATCCTAACATCCCCAACTGGGGACACAGTCCGCTATGTACTACAAATTATGTATACGGATACCAACAATGCAGCCGAATACGAGGCGCTGCTACATGGTCTTCGCATGGCTGTTTCCATGGGTATACAACGCCTGGAGGTGCGCGGTGACTCCAACCTCGCAATTTCCTAGGTCAATGGAGAGTTCGACGCAAAGGACCCAAAAATGGAGGCGTGTCAAAACGTCATATTAAAAATATCAACCCGGTTTGAAGGACTGGAATTTCATCATGTCGCTCGAGAGAGTAATCAGAACCAACATCCTCACTCATATGGGTGCTAAGCGTGACCCTGTGACACCCAACACCTTTGTGGAAAGGCTCTTTAAGCCATCTGTTGTGTGGCAGGGTGAGAGCGGAGAAGGCAATACGGACCTGATCACACCCCTAGCCACCGAACACAATGCAGACACCGTCGGGGGTCCGGATATCAAGATAACACCCTCTGCTCATAAGATCATGGCGGTTATCTCTCCCTGGACCGAACCATTCCTGGCCTACCTTAATAGGCAAGAGCTCCCCGACGATCAAAACGAGGCTCGATGCATAGTTCGGGCCTCTAAAGCCTTTAAAGTATGTGAGGGTGAACTGTATAAAAGAAGCACTACCGGAGTCCTTCTATCTCCGAAGAAGAGGGAAGGAAGCTCTTGGCAGAAATACAAGCTGGCCTTGGCGGTCATCATGCCGCAGCTCGAGCCCTCATAAGCAAGGCGTTCCGGACAGTGTTTTTTTAGCCCACGGCTCGAGCAGATGCTCAAGCCCTTGTCCGACGTTGCGTGGGCTGCTAGCTTTTCACCAATCAAAGCCACATGCCTCCCACCGCATTAAGAACAATCCCCATTACTTGGCCCTTTGCGGTCTGGGGGCTTGACATGGTAAAGGGGGAAGCCACAAAAAGAAATACTTGCTGGTCACGGTTGATAAATTCACTAAATGGATAGAGGCCAAACCAGTAAAAACAACTGAGGTCAGACCAGTGATTGACTTTATATCCGGCATAGTCCACTGTTACGGTGTCCCACATAGTATCATCACTGATAATGGCTCTAACTTCACAGCTGATGTGGTGAAAACTTGGTGCGCTAAGTTGGGCATTAAACTCGACTATGCATCCGTATACCACCCCAAACAAATGGCCAAGTCGAATGGGCCAATGGTCTGATCATGAGTGGTATTAAGCCCAGACTAGTGCGCTCTTTACGAGAGTCAGACAAGCACTGGGTTGAGGAACTCGATTCCGTACTTTGGGGACTCCGGACCACGCCCAATCGAACGACCGGATACACACATTTCTTTATGGTGTATGGCGCAGAGGTCGTATTGCCCTGCGATATTATTCATGACTCACCTGGAGTGCGCATGTACGAAGAGAAAGAAGTCGCACTAGATCGGTATGACGACCTAGATGGACTCGAAGAGGAGCGCGACGTTGCTAAGACCCGTTCCTCATTCTATCAACAACAGGACAAACGTTACCAAAGCAGAGAAGTGCGGGATAAAACATACAATGTCTGAGAACTTGTTCTACGCCTCCCGAAGAAGAAAAAGGATAAGCTCAAACCCAAATGGGAGGGCCCCTTCATCACATATGAAGTCCTTACTGGAGGAGCCTATCGCCTTCGCAATGTAGAGGATAATCGCCTTGAGCTGAACCCATGGAACGCCGCCCGGCTCCGAAGATTTTACGCATAGTTCGGCCTCCTTAGGTTTCATTTTAAACTAGGTTTTTTTCTCTTTTCTCTCCCTTTTTAGTTTTTTCCCTTTTCTTCTCAAATGTATGTTCGGATAGACCGCATTGTTGGGGGTACACATCTTTAAATGTATACACCCCACCATACATGGGGGCTTCTTTTAAAGAAGCATTTTATTGAAAAGCTTACAAGCCTCTTTTGTCCATAATGGTTGTTGTTTCTGCCATTTTATGCACCTCTATGACTTAAGTGTTTGCCAAGCTGGATTGCCTTGCTCCTGTGTTTATACTCTATGTTCCCGATTTTTCGGCTAGGGTGTAAAGGGAGTACCTTTGCGATTGTTACAATCGGGTTATCCAGACCTGTACCTCAGACGGGTGAAGCCGAAAGCTAGCGTTCTTAAGGGAATAATTGGTCGGCACATATACAACAAACTATTTCTGAAAAAAAAACTATGAAATTGGCTGCCTGTACTTCGGATATGAGCCTAGCCCAAGGAAAGGAACCCCTAACGGAACTATTTTTCTTGGAAGATGTTTCTTACGTTAAAAAGTAATATAACATAACTCCCCGACTACTTTTGTTTGTTCGAGTAATATGACCGGATTGCCTGGTTTCCAAAGATACTAAACGTTTCTTAGTTAGACGTGGTATATGGAAGCACTCCAACTTCTTGGTTCGGAGGTGGAAGCCGAAGATCTGCGATGACAAAATTTTTATAAGTTCGGCAGGAGATAAGTTCGGTCATAAAGTACATTGTTACATAGAATCGAACGCCTACTCTCTTTCTACGCCATCTAGTAGACTATCTAATTTACAATCTTGTTGCAAAAATTTCGCCACTGTCATTACTTGGTCGTATACCAAGCTTACAGGAACTTCCTTCCCATCAGGTCCTTGCGGTCCAACTCAGGCCATATGGTTCGGATCAAGTCCGGTATAGCGTGTCTTCACCATCGCCCATGCCTCTCGTGCACCTTCACGGCATGCGGACGTCTTCCACAGCTCGAAGCGATGCCGAGCACCCTTGAACATATCTGCCAACCCCTCCATACTTTCTGGAGGGATGTCGGAGGGCCATAAGGCTTTGGCCATATTCTTCATGGCCTTCTGGGCATGCTCGTGTAGCTTTGCTAGTTCCTTTAGAGCGTCGCTTTGCAGCCCGTACACTTCCTCCTCGGGGCGACCAGTCAACATACCCGTATCAACCGAATTATAACATTCCGCATTATATGATTATATCAATAATCTGGACGGTTCACAAGTCATACCGAATATGCCGCCCTTCAGATTCTGGTTTTCCTCTTGTGCCTCCCAGAGTTGAGCCTTTAAGCTCTTTATCTCTTCGTCCTGCTTCTTCACTTCTTCTTCTAGTTTTATATCTTTGCCAAAATACATTGGGGCACTCTTCATTTCTTCAAGCTCGGAGACAACGGCATTTAGCTGTGTCCGGCATGTCTCGAGCTCCTGGGAAAATGCACTGTTCTTCTCCTTGAGAACCTGCGGTCATAAACGATCCTCAAATCAGCTTTTTCCACCCGCTTTAAGTCTCGGGGGCTGCTATCTATATACTAAGTTTATTTAAATTTATACATGTATATCTTTTGAGAACAGGCGAGCAACTCCTGTAAGTCCGTCCCGGGTAGCTCGGATGTATGCGCCCATGGTGCTGAGAGCGGTAAACTCCGGCTCTGTCAAAGCAGGGGTGCGCAAAGCTTCTTTCAAGTGCCGATTATTCATCGCACTTTCTACTTCGGAGTTGGTGACGGACACCTCATCCGGTTCTTGATGGGGCAGATGGGTCTGCGCCGCGTCAGCGTGCGCCCCGGTCCTAGTTGATGTCTCCAGCGTCGGATTGGCTGCGGCCCGACTGGCCGGGATTTTGTTGACGGTCCGCCGGGTACCCCTCCTGAAATAATAGGAGGATAAAAAATGAAAATTCGGCTTCGTGCCTAAATATGAAATAAGGAACATACCTTTTGGGTGATGGAGCAGCCTCAGTGGTGCTCCTGACTTCCTTTCGCTTCACATGACCACCCCTTGAAGGTGTCGTTCTTCTTCTTGTTGCCCGTCCTTGGGTACGGTTCACCGAGTGCCGATCCTGCGAGGTGCGGCCCAGTGCAGAGAATAAGTTATGTGCGGAAATGACACTCCATTTGTATTTCCGGACACTTACCTTGGCTAAGGGGTAAAGATCGGGGTAATCGGCCATAATGGCTACCTCCGAGCCGTCAAGGCTCGCCTGGTAATAGACTCCATCTTCAAATTCAACAAATATATCTGGATCTTCATGGAATTCGGGGTCTTCATGACGTGCGTGGTCTTCTGGTTGCGGAGGAGGGCTATAGATGTTCTCGACCACCTTCCTCCACGACTGTTTTTGAAACAACCAGATTATTCAGTTAACGCACCTCAATGATAAACAAATTGGTGCTAAATGATAAACTTACCCAGTCGACGGGGTTTGCTACCTCTTGAACTTGCGTTGGTTTTCCCTTGAAGAGGAAAGGGTGATGCAGCAAAGTAGCGTAAGTATTTCCCTCAGTTTTGAGAACCAAGGTATCAGTCCAGTAGGAGAGGACGCACAAGTCACCGAATACCTGCACAAACAATCAAGAGCTTGCAACCAATGCGATAAAGGGGTTGTCAATCCCTTCACGGTCACTCACAAAATTGAGATCTAATAGTGATAATAAAGTAAATATTTTGGTATTTTTGATGTATAGATTGGAAAGTAAAGATTGCAAAATAGTAGATCGAAACTAGCAAGATGTAAACAAGATTTAATAATAGGGAAAAGTGACCCTGGGGCCATAGGTTTCACTAGTGGCTTCTCTCGAGATAGCATGTATTACGGTGGGTGAACAAATTACTGCCGAGCAATTGATAGAAAAGCGCATAATTATGATGACGTCTAAGGCAATGATCATGAACATAGGCATCACGTCCGTGTCAAGTAGACTGACTCCTGCCTGCATCTACTACTATTACTCCACACATCGACCGCTATCCACCATGCATCTAGAGTATTAAGTTCAGAAAGAACGGAGTAACGCATTAAGCAAGATGACATGATGTAGAGGGATAAACTCAAGCAATATGATATAAACCCCATCTTTTTATCCTCGATGGCAACAATACAATACGTGCCTTGCTGCCCCTACTGTCACTGGGAAAGGACACCGCAAGATTGAACCCAAAGCTAAGCACTTCTCCCATTGCAAGAAAGATCAATCTAGTAGGCCAAACTAAACCGATAATTCGAAGAGACTTGCAAAGATATCAAATCATGCATATAAGAATTCAGAGAAGAACCAAATAATATTCATAGATAATCTTGATCATTAATCCACAATTCATCAGATCTCGGCAAACACACCGCAAAAGAGTATTACATCGAATAGATCTCCAAGAACATCGAGGAGAACTCTGTATTGAGAATCAAAGAGAGATAAGAAGCCATCTAGCTAATAACTATGGACCCGAAGGTCTGTGATAAACTACTCAGGCTTCATTGGAGAGGTAATGGTGTTGATGTAGAAGCCCTCCGTGATCGAATTCCCCTCCGGCAGATCGCTGGAAAAGGCCCCAAGATGGGATCTCATGGGTACAGAAGGTTGCGGCGGTGGAAAAGTGGTTTCGTGGCTCCCCCTGATGTTTTTAGGGTATAAGAGTATATATAGGCGAAAGAACTAGGTTGATGGAGCTACGAAGGGCCCATGAGGGTGGGGGTGCGCCTACCCCCATGGGCCGCCCTCCTGCCTCGTGGCCTCCTCGTTACGTTTCCGACTTCATCTCCAAGTATTTTGGTTTGCTTTTGGTCCAAGAAAGATCATCGCGAAGGTTTCATTCCGTTTGGTATTCCTTTTCCGCAAAACTTTAAAAATAGGCAAAAAACAGAAACTGGCACTTGGCCTTCGGTTAATAGGTTAGTCCCAAAAATAATATAAAAGAGCATACTGAAGCCCATTAACATCCAAAATAGATAATATAATAGCATGGAACAATCAAAAATTATAGATACGTTGGAGACGTATTAAGCATCCCCAAGCTTAATTCCTGCTCGTCCTCGAGTAGGTAAACACTACTAGGGAAAACCTTATACACAGAAATTTAGCAGCAGCGCGGGTCAAAAAACGGCGCTAGTACTAGATAGCAGTAGCGGTTGAGAAAAAACCGCGCTACAGATAAAATCGTAGCAGTAGCGCGTGTGATCGTAAAAGCGCTACTACTAATATTCCCATTGCTAGAACGCTAGGCTACGCATAGCAGTAGCGGGCTTGGAAGAAGCGCGCTACCGCTACAAGATAAGTAGTAGCTGCTTCCTACTGAAGAGCGCCATCGCTAATGGAAATAAAATAAAATGAAAAACAAATATAAAAGTAAATGAAAATGAAAGAAATAGAAAAAGGAGAAAGGAAAAATAAAATGTAAAGCAAAATAAATGAAAAAGCGAAAAAAGAAGAAAGGCATAGCAGTAGCGTGTGCTCGTAAGAGGCGTTATAGCTAACGTAGCTGCAACGCGTTTCCTAGACCCCCGCTAAATGGAAGGAAATTGCATAGCTATAGCAGTAGCGCGTTTGTAAAAACCGCTATAGTTACCTTAGGTATAGCGCATTTTGCGAAACGTTCTACTTCTAAGTTTGACTTACCAAGAAAACGTTTCCCCCCGGCCACCACTTCTCCCCCAAATCCCTCGACCCGCCCCGCCGCCGTCTCTCTGATTCGCCATCGCCCCACTTCGCCGTCGTCTCCAGCCGATGTCGACGCCCCCGGAGCCACCAGAGCCGCGCGCCGTCGACGCCACCAGAGCCGCCCCCAACACCACGGAGCCGTGCGGCCTCATCAACGCCACCGGAGCCGCCGTCGATGACACCGGACCCTCCCTCGCCACAACTGCCTCCCTCGCCATCACCGGAGACACCCCTGCCTCCCTCGCCACCACTGCCTCCCTCGCCACCACCGGAGCCATCCTCTGTAAGCCCCCACCCCTCCTCCCTCTCTCTCATGCATAGGTTAACTAGTTTAATTAGGTTAATTATCTAGGTTAGTGCCAAAATTTAGTTAGGGCTTTGACAGAGAAGTAGTTAGGCTAACTAGTTTAATTAGGTTAATCATCTAGGTTAGTGCAAAAAATTAGTTAGGGCTTTGACAAAGAAATAGTTAGGTTAACTAGTTTAATTAGGTTAATTATCTAGGTTAGTGCAAAAATTTATTTAGGGCTTTGACAGAGAACTAGCTATGTTAACTAGTTTAATTAGGTTAATTATCTAGGCAAACTAGGTTAACTAACTAGGTTAAATAGGTAGGTTAATTAGGTTCGTTAGATTAACAAGCTAGGTTAAGTAGGTTGGCTAGGTTAGAGCAAAATTTTATTTTAGAGAATTAGGTCAGAAGGGTTAGAGAAATGGAGTTCCTTTGCAATTTAATTGGGTTCTGTCCTAGGCAGAGAAGGGTTAGAGAAAATAATGTGTGTGTGTGTGTGTGTGTGAGAGAGAGAGAGAGAGAGGAATAGCTAGATCAACATAATTTGGGTTCTGTCCTAGGTAGAGAAGTGTTTAGTGAGGTCATTTTGCAAAGGTTTTTAATTTTTGAAAAGACCACTATTTTTCAAGGAAAAGAATTTAGGCAAGTTTTATTTTAAGGATGATCCCTTCCTAGACTTTTATTGTTGATTATATCTTTTCATTGAAGTGGTCATGTTATATCTTTTCATTGAAGTGGCTCGATTGTGCCCAAGTGGCTTTGTTGTTTCCAGGGAATGAAGCCGAGTGGCCTATGTTTTGCCGGAATGTTGATTCTGTTGGGGAACGTAGTAATTTCAAAAATTTTCCTACGCACACGCAAGATCATGGTGATGCATAGCAACAAGAGGGGAGAGTGTTGTCTATGTACCCTCGTAGACCGAAAGAGGAAGCGTTAGCACAACACGGTTGATGTAGTCGTACGTCTTCATGATCCGACCGATCAAGTACCGAACGCACGACACCTCCGAGTTCAGCACACGTTCAGCCCGATGACGTCCCTCGAACTCCGATCCAGCCGAGTGTTGAGGGAGAGTTTCGTCAGCACGACGGTGTGGTGACGATGTTGATGTTCTACCGACGCAGCGCTTCACCTAAGCACAACTACAGTATTATCGAGGTGGACTATGGTGGAGGGGGACACCGCACACGGTTGGGAGAGATCAACTGATCAACTTGTGTGTCTAGAGGTGCCCCCTGCCCCCGTATATAAAGGAGCATGGGGGGGTGCGGCCGGCCATGGGGTGGGCGCGCCAGGAGGAGTCCTACTCCCACCGGGAGTAGGACTCCCCCCCTTTCCTAGTTGGAATAGGATTCGGGAGGGGGAAAGAGGAGGGAGAGAAGGAAGGGGGGGGGGGGGCGCCGCCCCCTTTCCTTGTCCTATTCTCTCTAGGGGCCGAGGGGCGCGCGGCCCAGCCCTGGCCGCCTCTCCTCTTCTTCGTAAAGGCCCACTAAGGCCCATTTACCTCCCGGGGGGTTCCGGTAACCTCCCGGTACTCCGGTAA